>OU342741.1:305325155-305925155 GCA_910589775.1 Avena eriantha | reverse complement strand
CATCATACAAAGTAATCTTAGTCCTTAGACCATGAGATCATGTTAATTGCTAACACCGGAAGAGTATCTTGATAACATCAAAAGTCACACCGTAACAGGGTGACTATAAAGGTGGGTTCAGTGCTACGAAGGTGTTATGTTGAGGCTCATGGATCAAGAGTGGAATTTGTCAATCCCGATGATGGATAGATATACTCTGGGCCCTCTCGGTGCTATCAAATTAAGATATCTTGCAAGCAAGTGATGTGATCACTAGAATGTTATATCAGGGGAACGAGAAAAGAGTGCCTGTCGATAACGAGATCAAACTAGGTATTTGGACATCGATGATCGAATCTCGGACATGTATTATATCATAAGACAAAGGGATTAAGTTACTAGCGTTACGGGTTCTCACGATCACATAAGTCATCGTTGAATGTGCAGGAGTCAGTATAGCTCTCCAGGTCGCGCTTCTGATTATTGATTTGAGAGGGGTCTTAATGATGTCTGCATTATTCGTGAACCATACAGTGACACACTTGAGGGTTACCGAACACCATTTTGGAGCACATATGTTTTGGACGAAAGAAATGCAAAGCGCTGGAATTATTTCTATGGAAACCAGAATTGTTTCGGGTGAAATTGCAGAAACTCGTTCTGCATGTGATATTGAAATGTTGCAAGGGGTTTTATGTGAATGTTTGTTAATTAAAGTAATTAAAAAAATTCTGAATAAAATAAATAAAAGAGTTTTATTAAATGAGAGTTGCATTAAATTTGGTGGAAATTTAATGCATGTGAGTGGAATTTTGGGTGGAGTCAAAATTGATGTGAGTGGAGCTTCCACCACATGAATGAGGAAGAGGTGGGGGCACCCCACTTGGCCGCCAGCCATGGGAGGGGAGGAGCCCCCCTGAAACGGTAAAACCCGGTAGGATTGCACCTCGATGTATCGCGCGAAACCCTGGATCGGTTCATTGGCATACATAGCATCGATAGACATCAAAGAATTAACAGTGCATCATTATTACAGCGATATGATCCAGAATATTGTATTAATTACAAAGTTTGCAAAACATATCGCTTGGACAAGTAAACAAGTAGCAAATAGATAGCATAAATAAAGTAGCTCCAGTCTCCATTGGATGCCACGGGCGAACAAAATGTTGAGTGGAGGGTCGCAACCAACACTACTACTCAGAGTAACCGGAAGAGTAACCTGCAACATAAAACGTAACAGCCCCGAAGGTTCAATACTTGGAATGTACTGGCAAGTGGAACAATGAGAGAAACAACAAGACTAATAGCTATATGCATATCTGGCCTGTGGGGTTCAGGCTAGTTGCAGCAACAAAATACTTTATCCTACCATTTGTAAATCATTTGCAAAGCATTTAACCTTCATCAAACAACCCAATTAAGCTTAAACCACAAGTTTTAGCAATTACAAGTTAGAATGAATGAGAACATGTCATTGCACCCACAATTCAGTAACTCAATCGTCCATTACCGGGGACACGGCTAAGCACTTAGTTTTACACCCTGCAGGGGTTGCACACTTTACCCATATGACTTGGTCGACCCGCTCGTACCACGACACGCATATTAAGTCATGATAGGGAGAAGCCCAAGAAGAGACAATTTGGGAAGTAGCTCCCCAAGCCCGTCCACGCACCGTACCAACCTATCACATTCACTACATCTCTGGATGCGAAGAGCTCGGGTCGCCACGACCTACTAAGTCCATCCAGCCACCCATAACTCACTGGCATATGGTTGCACACGGAAGCTACCAAAGAAAGACACTAATCATTTCTAAGAAACGTGGGTGGCCATACACAAGTGAGATACTCAGGTAAACTATAGACATGGGCCCGGCATTCATGAACCAAGCAATTACCAATCCACCCAGAGAGTTCATTAATTAAGTTGTTTTCAAACTTTCCAAACACATTCTTTCAAAACAATCTTTATCATGGTGTATCCCACCCTCGTCTACATAAGCACAACTACTTACGGCGGCTCACCTATCGAGAAAGGCTACGACATAATAGGATTTAGCATAGCAATAGATAAAACTTGAAAACAAAACAAGCTACAATGCATATAGAAAGTAAATAGGACTTTTATGAAGCTCCACTTGCCTTGGTAGTTGTCGGGGTCAAAGGCATAGTCCGGACAATCACACGGGTTACAATCCTCACAATCTACGCGAAAGCAATTCAACTAAATAAACAATCCACATATGGAGATCAACAAATGCAACACAAATCATGCATGGCACTTTAATAATGCTTCAGTAGTTTAGTTATGCTCTCTGATCAATGCTACTACTGAATGATGCATGGGAAAACTTTTATTGCAAAGAAAACAATTTATGCAAAAAGGAGGACTAGCTAATAGGCTTTTAGTCAAAACATTAAACCATTATTGTAAACAGTGTTGTTCAAGTGTGACAAAAAGACTACTCTACAAATAGATGAATTTAGAGCCTAGACCAAAAGTATTTAGTCCAAAAAGATTTATAGATCTTTTTCTGCTAATTTAATACCACTTTAAGCCTTTTTATAATCTGAGGAAAATACATACTGTAAACCTGAGATATTATTGTAGAATAAAGTTCTACGCAATTTTTTGAATCCAACGATACCTTATTTGCAATTTTTGGCCAAGTAGAACTTTTTCTACAATTTTTGCAAGTTTTAACAGTTTCTGCCCTTTTTTATAAAATCTAAAAATCCGGGGGAAAATTCCGAGGAATATTCCCGCGGACGCGTGGACCTGGCTGACGTGGCAGTTAATCGGTCAGTGGTCAGCGGCTGATCGTGGCCGCCCGTGCGCGATCCGATGGCTGGCGCGGCTGGAGCTTACCTCGACGGCGGCGGCGGCTCAGGCGACGACGGCAGCGGCGCTCCGACGAGTCTTGGCGGCGGTGGAGCGGTCTACGGCGTGGGGCGGCATGTGGCGGTCACCGGCGCAAGGTCGGCACGGGCTGGGGAACTCCGGGGTGGCGGCAGCGAGCGGCTGGACAGGTGGCCGACGTCGGACTCCAGCGGTGCTCCCCGGCTTCTCCGGTGGCCTGCGCGGAAGGGAAAGCGGTCAGGGGGGCGTGGCGCGAGGCGGCGGTGCGGTTTTTGGGGGGAAAAGGAGGAGGGGGGCGGTCGGTGGAGCTCCCATCGATGGTAATGGCGACGGCGGCTCTAACTCCATCGAGAAATTGCCGCGAGGTGGTGGCGCTTCAGATGGTTTTGAAAGAGGGAAAAAACTCGGGGTGGCGGCGGCTTTATAGGCAGTTGAGAAATCACGCGAGGTGGAACCGAAATCACGAAGAAATCGGAGAGGATGAGAGCATGGCGGAGGCGGTCGCTCTCCATATCAAGCACGAACAGGTGGGAGCGGCTGACGGGCGGGGCCCGGCGGTCATTGAAAAAAAACAAAAAGAAAAAGAAAAGCAAAAAAGGAAAAAGAGAAGAGAAGGGGGAAGGGGCTGCGCGGGGGGGGGGGGCGTTAGGCAGCTGGCGGGCCGGCTAGCTCGGCTACGGTCGCCTAGCGCGAGCAGGGCCCCGGGTGGGCCTCTAGCGGCTGCCCGACTGGGCTGCCGGTTTTTTTTCTTTTCTTTTTATGCTTTCTGATCTGCTGTTATCTCTGAAATTGACTGTGTTTTCTGAATTTCGTGAAACTGAAATTTCAGCTGAACTGTTTTGGCCATATCTTTTGATCTAGAGCTCCGTTTTGTGTGAAACAAAAACCTACAGGTTTGTAATTGAAAACTCTACACAACTAAACATATGGAATGACTATATAGTGTCAAACAAGCAGATGCTAGGTAAAAACCCTAGTAGGCTTGCAATTAAGAAGGACTAGCAAAGAAGAGGTGTTTTGGCAAAATCTTTAAAACTGAAACCTTTTGCAAAGATGCTCATGATGCAATGACATGTATGTATGCAGTACCAAATCTAGAATTTGGGATGTGACAAGCCTAACCCCCTTAAGATGAATCTCGTCCTCGAGATTCGATGTGGCTAGCAAATAGGTGCGGGGGGTCCTCTCGGAGGTCATCCTCTCGCTCCCAGGTGGCTTCCTCTTCAGTGTGATGGCTCCATTGCACCTTGCAAAACCTGATCGGCTTGCTGCGGGTAAACCTCTCTGCTGTCTCCAAAATCTTGATCGGCTTCTCTTCATAAGTCAGGTCACTCTCTAGCTGAACCTCATCTAATGGCACTGTATCCCTCAACGGTGTATCCACCATCTCCGGGTGGCATTTCTTCAGCTAGGACACATGGAACACATCATGGACAACGGACAGAGCTTCTGGCAACTCCAACTGATATGAAACCTCTCCCTTGCGTGCTAGGATCCGGTATGGTCCTATAAACCGAGGTGCCAGCTTACCCTTAATTCCAAACCTGTTAATTCCACGTAGTGGCGAAACTCTGAGGTATGCTCGATCTCCAATCTCATACACCACTTCCTTGCGCTTAGAATCAGCATAGCTCTTCTGTCTCGATTGTGCCACCTTCAACCTGTCCCGAATCGAACTAACCTTTTCTTCAGCATCCTTGATCAAATCCGGTCCAAATAGTTGACGTTCACCTACTCCATCCCATAACAATGGTGTTCTGCACCTCTTGCCATATAGTACATCGAATGGCGACGTCTTGATGCTGGATTGGTAGCTGTTGTTGTAGGAAAACTCAGCGTAAGGCAAATTCTCATCCCATCTAGCGCCATGAGCCAAGGCACAATCTCTCAACATATCCTCCAAAATCTGATTCACCCCCTCGGTCTGACCATCCATCTAAAGGTCGAAAGCTGTGTTAAACTCCAATATCGTTCCCAACGACTCATGTAGCTGGCGCCAAAAGTGAGAAGTGAATTGGGTGCCTCTATCTGACACAATGCTCTTAGGAACTCCATGCAGACACGCAATTCTGTTCATGTAGATCATGGCTAACTTAGCACTAGTGTAAGTGGTCTTCATGGGTATAAAGTGAGCTACCTTGGTTAAGTGATCAACTACTGCCCAAATGGAATCATATCCTGACTTAGTCCTGGGCAATCCTATTATAAAGTCCATTCCAACTCTATCCCACTTACAATCAGGTATCGGCAATGGTTGTAGCAACCCTGCTGGCTTTTGGTGCTCAACCTTCACTCTACTATAGACATCACATAAGGCAATATACACGGCAATCTCTCGCTTCATGTTAACCTGCCAAAACCTTTCCTTCAAATCCATGTACATCTTCGTGTTACCTAGATGTATAGAGTATGGCGATTTATGAGCTTCCTAAAATATCAACTTCCTAATATCCGAATCGTTGGGCACACATAAGCGATCCTTGTACCATAGTGTTCCTTGATCATCCTCATGAAATCCTTCAGCTTTACCTTGGGGTATGTTTCCTCTTATTTCCTCCAGGTTGATGTCCTTCTTTTGAGCTTCTCTAATCTCATCCAGAAGCATTGGCTTGACTTCCATTGTTGCCAAATATCCCTCGGATACTACTTCCAACCTGAGGTCCTTGAACTATTGGCACAAATCCTTGGGTAGCTCCCCCACGGTCAGGCCATTAGCATAAACCTTGCGACTCAGCGCATCCGCTACAACATTGGCCTTTCCTGGGTAATATTGCAAACTCATGTCATAATCCTTTATGAGCTCCAACCATCTTCTCTGCCTCATATTCAGCTCCTTTTGAGTGAATATGTACTTTAGGCTCTTGTGATCCGTAAACACGTCACAATGCTTACCCATCAGATAGTGCCTCCATACCTTGAGTGCATGCACCACTAATGCTAATTCCAAGTCATTTGTGGGGTAATTCCTCTCGTGGTGTTTAAGTTGGCGTGAGGCATAAGAGACCACTCTTCCATCCTGCATCAGTACACTACCCAGTCCTTGACAGGAAGCATCACAATACACATGGAAATCCTTCTGAATATCCAGCAAACACAGGATAGGTGCGGTCACTAGGCGTTGGTTCAGTTCCTGGAAACTAGCTTCGCACTCTTTGGTCCATTCAAACTTCTTCTCCTTCTTCAGTAACTCAGTCATTGGCTTTGCAATCTTGGATAAATTCTCTATGAACCTTCTATAATATCCAGCAAGTCCCAAGAAACTCCTAATATCACCCACATTCTTGGGTGACTCCCATTCTGTAACTGACGCCACCTTGCTTGGATCAACTACGACTCCTTCAACTGACACCACGTGTCCAAGAAATCCAATAGTGTTTAACCAGAATTCACATTTACTAAACATGGCATATAATTTATGCTCCCTCAGCTTTTCCATAATTAGTCGCAGGTGTTTCTCATGTTCAGCGTCATCCTTGTAATATATCAATATGTCATCAATGAACACCACCACAAACTTATCCAAGTACTCCATGAATACCTTGTTCATCATGGTCATAAAATATGCCGGAGTATTTGTTAGTCCAAAAGACATAACTATATACTCATATAACCCATACCTAGTGGTGAAAGCGGTCTTTGGTACATCTTCCTCATGGATCTTCAATTGGAAATATCCTGATCTTAGATCAATCTTGGAAAACACCTTTGCTCCTTCCAACTAATCAAAAAAATCATTTATATTGGGTAATGGGTATTTATTCTTGATGGTCACTTAATTAAGTGAGCAATAGTCAACAACCAATCTCTTACTACTGTCCTTCTTCTCCATGAATAGAACAAGCGTGCCCCAAGACGATGAACTGGGCTGAATAAATCCCTTGTCCAATTGCTCACTAAGATGCTTCTTTAACTCCTTCAATTCCTCCACATCCATCTTATAAGGCCTCTTGGCTATCGGTCCTGTTCCTGGCATCAAGTCAATAAGAAACTCCACGTCCCTGTCAGGTGGCATCCCTGGCAGCTCATCCGGAAACACATCGGGGTACTCCTTTACTACGACAACATCTTCTAGGCTAACCCCTTAAGGGAATTCAACACAGCCACTCCAATACTGGCAGACGACTTATACCTGATCCTTACTCCCTCTGGGGTGGTGAGTGAAATTGCTCGTTGAGCATAATCTATCGGACCTTGATGTTCCGACATCCAATCCATGCCCAATATGACATCTAGACCTTGGGATTCTAGTATTACCGGGTGTGCAGGAAATGCATAAGCACCAACTTCTAGTGTCAACCCTCGACATGCTGCACTAGCTATCATCTTTCCCCCAGGGGAACTTACTCTAATAGATTCTGTAAGAGCCTTGGTAGGTAGCTTATACTTATCCATAAATGCCCTTGATATGAATGTATGCGATGCACCAATATCGAAAAGAACAAATGCGATGTGGGTATTGATTGGAAAATTACCAACCAGTAGCTCTGGTTCATTCTGAATCTCCTTAACATTCACATGGTTGACTCTTGCCTTATGGTTTGCATTAGGCTTGATTCCTGCTTCAATCCTCTTCTCTGGGCAATTATCAGCACAGTGCCCCATCTTCTTGCACTTGAAGCATTCCACTTCACTGAGATCCCTCCTGCCAGAGAGGTTGTGTCCATTGTTCCTCCCAGAGTTGCTGTTGTATCTCTTGTGGCCATTGTGGTGGTAGCCATTATGGTGGTGACCATTTCCTCCACGGTGGTGTCCAGAGTTCCCGTTTCCTCCATGGTGACTGTTCCCGTTGCCTCCATTGTAATGGTTACCATTACCTCCACGGTGATGTCCAGAGTTCCCATTACCATGGTGAGAAATACGGGCCCTATGGTGTGACCCTGAGTTGTGATTGCCATTGTACTTCCTCTTGCGCCTTTCAGCTTGTCCCTGTTTTCCTTCCAGAATCCTAGCCTTGTCCATCAGAGTCTGGAAATCAGGAGCATGCAAAATAGAAAGCTGGACTGAGAGCTCATCATTCAGACCATCAAGGAACCTCTCTCTCCTCTTGGCATCTGAGTCCACATCCTCTGGGGCATAGCGAGATAGACTGGCGAACTCCTCTATGTATTCAGACACATTGCGGTGACTCTAGAGCAGGCTGCAGAACTCCCTCCACTTTAGGCTCATAGTTCCAGTGGAGACATGGTGAGTCTTGAACCCTTCTTCAACATCTCCCAGGTCACAGTAGCAATGGGGTGGGTGATCTGAAAAGTATCCCACAAAGAAGCAGTTGGTCCTTCCAACAGATGAGCAGCGAACCTCACTTTCTCAACATCGGTGCACCCAACTGTCACCAAGTCCTTATTCACCGAGCGTAGAAAATCTAGAGCAACCATTGGCTCAGGTGCAGTGGAGAACTTGACTGGCCTCAACCTCAAAAATCGAGCAAGAGCATCCACTTGCGGGGGCGGATTGTTGTTGTTGTTGTTGTTGATCTACTGGGTCAGAGCTTGCACCAGCTGGGTCTGTGCTTCCATCATCAGCTGCATGCCAGGTGGCATGTCATTGGCGCGTCTTGGCAGCATCTACGATTCAGCATAGGAAAGTTTTAGACAGAACAACTAAAGATAAGCAATAGCCTCCTACCCATGCAACATGCTCAATGCAACAACAATTCATCCACAACAACCATAAGCAATCACCACATGAACAATCACACAAGCAAACATTCTTCCAGGTTTTCCTTAACAGTATATAGCTACAAAATAATTTAGAAACGCTGGTAACAACATTTGGCAAAGCAAAACGGCAAAATAAGCAAAACCATAAATCTGGCAGAACAATTCAGTCGTGTTCACGAATTGTTTTTCCTGACATAATCTCGTCAGGAATTTTTGCTGATTTTTTTGCAGATACTAAAGATAATTACGCACCAGATCCCAATTTCTCAGATTTTTCGCAGTTACCAGTAAAACATGAAAAATCATATAGTACAGCAGATACAGCAGAAAACTACAGCAATAAAAACACGAATTTTTACCCAAACTTGTCCAAATATCATTTAATAAATCTCATGAAAATTCCTGGAACTTCAATGTACTTAACTGAGCATTCTAAACACAATATGCTAATAGTGCAGAGGTTTACATTGATCGATTTCTAAGACTAACGAATTTCCCTAACGAAGACTAGTTTTGGAGGACCATCTCTAACTATTTGATGAACAGGTTGCAATAAGTTCTAGAGTCCATGCGTGGACGCTTCAATCCTCGTGCATGCCACGGTGGTGGCGTGTACACCTCTCCAGAGTCTTCTTCACTTGAGTCCTCGAACTCCACCTCTTCGGGGTCCTCCTCCTTGCTTTCTTCAACAAAAGCGCCCGCTGCATCTCCTCCATCATCATCATCACTTCCTTCATCGTCATTGCCTCCATCATCATCATTGTTACCTCCACCACCATGGTTACCTCCATCACCATTATCCACATCATCATCATCATTATTCCCATCATCACCATCATTCCCATCATCACCATTACCATTATTTGGTGGAGGATTCTGCTGCGCTTGAAGGGCAGCAATCTGGGCAGCCATATCCACAATGGTTTGATCATGCTCAGCCACAACTTGATTCCTTTCCACAATAGTTTGGTTCAGCACTGCAATCGTGGCATCCCTACCAATGAGGGATTGCTCCATTGTATTCACAGCAGTGTGCAAGGTTTCCATCTCATACCCTTGCAAATGCACAGTGCCCTAAAAATAATCCAACTCCTCCTTTTGCTGCATCAACTTCTCCTCCCTCTCCCCAGCTTTAATCTCCATGTCTTCTATGTGCTTCTCACGGAGTGGCATGTTGTTCCGATTACCTATGGTAACCATCACGTTCCCATCCTCATTCCGATTTCCAAATGCAAGGAAAGGTGAACCTGCTGGCAGTCGGTGTCGGTGGAGATAGCACAGGTGTGACAGTGTCTCATGCATGGCCGACTCCACTCCTTGCTCCCAGGTAAGGTACTTCTTGGTGCGGTTCAGGTTCTCAATACCAGGCAAAGTGGGATCTGCAAGAACAATAGCGGTGATCTCCCATACGTGATCTACATGCACATAGGCGTTCATCCTCCTCCCTTTGAACATCGGCATTAGCATGCCCATCATCTAGCAAAGCTCTGCCAAATATCTTGCGAAGGGTCTTGGTGATTGGAACTCAACATACTCAACTCTGGTGGCATCTCCCATCTATCAACTGCAAAGAGGAAAGAGTGAGAACAACAAAGGAAAAGAATTTACTAGAATGAAAGGCATAAGAATAAAGACATAATTTAAAATAGAGTTAAATAAATATAAGGCTTCCTATTCCAATCCTAGGTCACGATCCTACAGTCAACACACTGCTCTGATACCATCTGAAATAGTACAACCCGATAATATTGCACCTCTATGTATCGCGCGAATCCCTGGATCGGTTCATTGCCATACATAGCATCGATAGACATCAAAGAATTAACAGTGCATCATTATTACAACAATATGATCCAGAATATTGTATTTATTACAAAGTTTGCAAATCATATCGCTTGCACAAGTAAACAAGTAGCAAATAGATAGCATAAATAAAGTAGCTCCAGTCTCCATTAGACACCACATGCGAACAAAATGTTGAGTAGAGGGTCGCAACCAACACTACTACTTAGAGTAAGCGGAAGAGTAACCTGCAACATGAAACGTAACAGCCCTGAAGGGTCATTACTTGGAATGTACTGGCAAGTGGAACAATGAGAGAAACAACAAGACTAATAGCTATATGCATATCTGGCTTGTGGGGTTCAGGCTAGTTGTAGCAACAAAATACTTTATCCTACCATTTGTAAATCATTTGCAAAGCATTTAATCTTCATCAAACAACCCAATTAAGTTTCAACCACAAGTTTTAGCAATTACAAGTTAGAATGAATGAGAACATGTCATAGCACCCACAATTCAGCAACTCAATTGTCCATTACTGGGTACATGGCTAAGCACTTAGTTTAACACCCTGCAGGGGTTGCACACTTTACCCATATGACTTGGTCGACCCGCTCGTACAACGACACGCATATTGAGTCATGATAGGGAGAAGCCCAAGAAGAGACAATTCGGGAAGTAGCTCCCCAAGCCTGTCCATGCACCGTACCAACCTATCACATTCACTACATCTCTGGATACGAAGAGCTCGGGTCGCCACGACCTACTAAGTCCATCCAGCCACCCATAACTCACTAGCATATGGTTGCACACGGAAGCTACCAAATCAAGAGACTAATCATTTCTCACAAACCTGGGTGGCCATCCACAAGTGAGATACTCTGGTAAACCATAGACATGGGCCGGACATTAACGAACCAAGAAATTACGAATCCACCCAGAGAGTTTATTAATTAAGTTGTTTTCAAACTTTCCAAACACATTCTTTCAAAACAATCTTTATCATGGTGTATCCCACCCACGTCTACATAAGCACAACTAAGCACAACTACTTACGGCGGCTCACCTATCGAGAAAGGCTACGACATAATAGGATTTAGCATAGCAATAGATAAAACTTGAAAACAAAAAAAGCTACAATGCATATAGAAAGTAAATAGGACTTTTATGAAGCTCCACTTGCCTTGGTAGTTGTCGGAGTCGAAGGCACAGTCTGGACAATCACACGGGTTACAATCCTCACAATCTACACGAAAGCAAATCAACAAAATAAACAATACACATATGGAGATCAACAAATGCAACACAAAGCAGGCATGGCACTTTAATAATGCTTCAGTAGTTTATTCATGTTCTCTAATCAATTCTACTACTGAATGATGCATGGGAAAACTTTTATTGCAAAGAAAACAATTTATGCAAAAAGGAGGACTAGCTAATAGGCTTTTAGTCAAAACATTGAACCATTGCTGTAAACCGTGTTGTTCAAGTGTGACAAAAATACTACTGGACTGATAGATCAATTTAGAGCCTAGACCAAAAGGATTTACTCCGAAAAGATTTATAGATCTTTTTCTGCGAACTTAACACCACTTTAAGCCTTTTTATAATCTCATGAAAATACATACAGTAAACCTGAGATATTATTGCAGAATAAAATTCTACGCCATTTTGTGAATCCAACGATACCTTATTTGAAATTTTTGGCCTAGTAGATCTTTTTCTACAATTTTTTCAAGTTTTAACAGTTTCTCCCCTTTTTATAAAATCTGAAAATCACGGGGAATATTCCTCTGAGGAATATTACCACTGACGCGTGGGCCTGGCTGACACGGCGGTTGACCGGTCAGCGGTCAGTGGCTGATCGTGGCTGCCCGTGCACGATCCGACGGCTGGCGCGGCTGGAGCTTACCTGGACAGCGGCGACGGCTCAGGAAACGAGGGTGGCGGTGCTCCGGCGAGTCTTGGTGGCGGTGGAGCGGTCTACGGCGCGGGGCGGCGTGCGGAGGTCACCGGGGCAAGGTCGGCGCGGGCTGGGGAACTCCGGGGTGGCGGCAGCGGGTGGCTGGAGAGGTGGCCGGCGTCGGACTCCGGTGGTGCTCCCCGGCGTCTCCGGTGGCCTACGTGGAAGGGAAAGCGGTCAAGGGGCGTGGCGTGAGGCGGCGGTGCGGTTTTCTGGGGAAAAAGGAGGAGGGGGGCGGTCGGTGGAGCTCCCACCGACGGTAATGGCGGAGGCGGAGGCTCCAATCCGGCGAGAAATTGCCGCGAGGTGGCGACACTTCAGATGGTTTCGAAAGAGGGAAAAAAACTCGGGGTAGCGGAGGCTTTATAGGCGGTTGAGAAATCACGCGAGGCGGAACCGAAATCGTGAAGAAATAAGAGAGGATGAGAAATCACAGATGCTAGGTAAAAACCCTAGTAGGCTTGCAATTAAGAAGGACTAGCAAAGAAGAGGTGTTTTGGCAAAATCTTTAAAACTGAAACTTTTTGCAAAGATGCTCATGATGCAATGACATGTATGTATGCAGTACCAAATCTAGAATTTGGGATGTGACACCCCCTCTCCTATAAAATGCCCCCCTCTCCTCCCTCACAAAGCACACCTCCTCGTGAAGGATCTCTCTCCCCCTCTAGATATATTCCCCCATGGTCTCGGATTAGCGAGATACATCTTCCCGGTGGCCTTGCATCTGGAAGGAGTTGCTGCTTCCGCTGATTCGTTGGAGCGAGGAGGTGGAGGTTGTTCGGTGTCTTGAACGTGTGTGCGAGGATGGATGAGCTGCTGATTTGTGGTGGTAGGACTTCCACACGATCTTGAGATCAGCAAGCGTACGACTACATCATCCACGAGTTCCAACTCGTTAACAAAACTCTATTGTCTTCGAGGGTAAGTTCTGCATGGATGTATATCCACCCGTTGGTTGTATCTAGTACATAGATCTTGGCGTATAGTTCTCATCGTAGGAAATTTTTTTGTTTTCTGTGTTGCGAACCTAACAGAGATTACCATGCAGGCCATCAAGGTCCCCCAGATCCATCTCGTTTTGCTTGCTTTATTTGCTTGCTTCGATCTATGATGTGATGTCCATGGAGGATCCGACGGATGATGCTGCTACCGCCGTAGGCATAGGTTTTTCGACCGATGATTCTGATGTGATCAGGGCCGAATGGTGCGATTCTTGCGTGGCTTCTACTTGGAAGTGGAAGCTCAATGATTAGATCGGATCTGCCATTGAAATCGGCGGGTACCAATACAGGAGTGAGCGGGCGTGGATCTGCTTTTGTCGGGTTGATGCTTGGTGGGGAGAGGTCTGCCGAATCCATGGTTCCAGCATTCAGGTTTCCCACAGACGGTGTCAATTAACAAGGGGTAACCTCGGCAATGTCCATGGTGAAGGACTTAGGGTGTCGTGGAAAACAGAACGCTGGGGATTTCGTTGGATGTCAGGAAAACAATGGAATCAAAGTCACCTGAATATTGGGAAATCGTAGTATTACAAGTTGTCTAGTAGATTTCGGGTACCCTCGCTTGCGCTTCTCCCGTCCTATATATAATAGGTCGAGTCTCGAAGCTATATGCGGATAGGTTTTACATACGCATGATTACAATACCAACTCATTGTCGGTTCAGAGACTCTTTCCTAATATAATCAAAGTCTTTGTCAGTTGCGTCCTTGGGCTATCATCTGAAATCTTCATGGGCCGTAAGCCTTTTACTCAGTGTAGGGCATCAAATCATAAGCATTCGAGTAATCGTACCTATGTCAGTATGGTTCATGCACTTTGATGGCTCAATGCACGACGCCTAGAAAAATGCTTGATGGTGGTGTTGATGTAGAGCTCGTTGGGAACCCCAAGAGGAAGGTATGATGAGCACAGCAGCAAGTTTCCCTCAGTTATGAAACCAAGGTTTAATTGAACCAGTAGGAGCAAGGAAACACCTCAAAGGTGTTACTAGCTGAGCTTTGGCAGGGCGCACTACCGGTGCTAGTAGTAACGTGGAGACATGCACAACACAACCACAGAACTTTGTCCCCAACTTGCGATGAGGTTGTCAATCTCACCGTGTTTTGCGGAAAACAAAGGATTAAACGTATCGAATGGAAAAAAGTAAAAGTTTGCAGAAAGAAAACACAAAGCAGAAACAGTTTATAGATTGTATGTAAAGTAAAGGACCGGAACCCATAGTTCACTAGAGGTGGCTCTCCTTAAGATAGATAACATGCTGGGTGAACAAATTACAGCGGGGCAATTGACAAACACCGAGAAAGCAATACATGCATATACTAATCATCTTGACTCCTTTGAGACTTGATTGGGCATTACCACATAATACATAGACCGCCATCCAACTGCATCTATGACTAATAATCCACCTTCAGGTTATCATCCGAACCCCCTCCAGTATTAAGTTGCAAGCAACAAATTATTGCTTTACGAACTGCGTGTAAAGTAAACAATATGATTGTTCTATGAACAAAGGATTGTTGTTTTCTCCCTAGTAGCAACAGCACATCTAGTACCTTAGATATTTCTGTCACTTCCCCAGATTACCAGAGGCATGAACCCACATCGAGCATAAATACTAACTCTTGGAGTTGCTAGCATCTACTTGGCCAAGATAGCTACTAACAATGGAAAGCATGCAAGATCTCAAATAACAAAGACATGATAGAATCAATAATCAGTCTGAAATAGCATCTCAATATCCATCGGATCCCCGCAAACACAACATGTATGGATTACAAATAGATGGTCTTGATCATGAATGGAGCTCACAAGATCTAAACATGAAAGCACAAAGGAGGAGAAACCAGCCATCTAGCTACTACATGGATCCGTAGTCCAAGGATGAACTACTCACGCATCACACCGGAGGCTTGCATGGTGATGAAGAAGCCTCCAGGATGAATTCCCCTCTTTGGCAGGGTGCCGGGAAGAGCTTCAGATCCCCCCGATCTAGGGACAGAGACGACGGCGGCTACAGACTCTTTCGTGGATTTTTTGATCGGGTACCTAGGGTTTTTGTCCCGAGGGCAACTTATAGGCGGAAGGAGAGGTCGAGGGGGTGCTGGGGTCGGCCAGACCACCCCCTCGCGCGGTCCAGGCCTGGCTGCACGGTCAGGTGGTGTGGCCGGCCCCCAACCCTTCTTCGTCTCGTATTCTGGCACTTGATCCCTTCCGGAAAAATAGGCACTTTGGCTTTTGTCCCGTCCAATTCCGAGAATATTCATTTTCTTACTTTTCTGGAACCAAAAACAATAGAAAACAGGCAGCTGGCACTGTGGCTCTTGTTAATAGGTTAGTCCAAGAAATCATAATAAAAGTACTCCAAAGTTGGAACAAAACACAAGAAAGTGGATAAAACCAAGCATGGAACATCAAAAATTATAGATACATTTGCAATGTATCACACTTGATCCCCATCATCTGCATTGTGGTATGATCTTTATCATTCCTACATGTGTAAGGCCAAGGTCTCAGTTTTGTATGTTATAATTTCCAAGTGTATCAATTCATACTACAAATTATAACATCACCATATCATGACACTTGCCCAGCAACAATCTAAACTAGACACCTCTAATTTATAAATTGCAAGTTTTATGTGGCTTAGGGCTTTTGAAGATAGAACCGTTCATACCTACAAACATGGAACCACAACGATGATAATCAAATTATTAGCAACTCATTGTAAATCAGATATTGACTATAGTACGAGAGATAGACACCCGCTAGCCACTTATGCAAAACTAGTTGCATGTCAAGCGTGGAACAGGTCTCATGTGCGAGGAAATGTAAAGTTAGTTTGGGACGTGCCATACCACTATGCCACCAATATCCAAAATACATAGAAGATGCAATAACATGATCATCAATGCCCACATACTCATATGTGTTCTACCCGTGCAAAGCATCTACACATAGATCAGGCTCGGATACCACTGTTGGGTTCGTAGCATAGAAAACAAAAAAATCCTACGATGTGAACTACGAAGCACCAAGATCTATCTACCTAGATACAATCAATAGGTGGCTATACATCCATAGAAAGCACACCCTTGAAGAGCAACAAAGTGTAATGTGGTCGGTCTCGTGGATGATGTTGTCATTCGCTTGCAGGTCTCAAGATCATGAGGAAGTCCGGCACCGCAACTCAGCGATGCATCCGTGATCACACACACATCCGGTCCTCCGACAACCTCCACGTCATTGCTCCAGTGATGCAGCGGAAATAGCAACTCCTTTCAGAGGGAATAATTCTAGAGGGGAGGAGAGATCCTTCACGAGGAGGTGTGAGATGAGAGGAGGGAGAGAGGGACCTTTTATAGGGAGAGGGGGTATCCCCCTCCCATTGCTGGCTTACATGGAGGTTCCCCCACCTCTTCAATCATTCATGTGGGTGGAGCTCCTAGTCACATAAACATGCCTCCACTCAAAAGTCCACTCACCTCCATTAAATTTCCACCAAATTTAATGCAAACTCTCATTTAATAAAACTCTTTTATTTATTGTATTCAGATTTTATTAATTACTTTAATTAACAAACATTCACATAAAACCCCCGCAACATTTTAATATCACATGCAGAACCAATTTCTGTATTTTCACCCGAAACAATTCCGATATCCATCGAAATGATTCTAGCACTTTCTTAATCTTTATCTAAAACATATTTGCTCAAAATGGTGTTGGTATCCCTTACGTGTGTCACCCTATGGTTTGCATACATGATCGAGACCCCTCTCCGATCAATAACCAGCAGTGGGGCCTGGAGATCCGTACTGACTCCCACACATTCAACGATGACTCATGTGATCGTGTGAACCTTTAATGTTTGTAACTAAGTCCCTTTGTCTCACGATACATTACATGTCTGAGATTTGATCATCAGTATCTCCATACCTAGTTTGATCTCGTTACCGACAAGTACTCTTTTCTCGTTCCCGTGATATAGCATTCTAGTGATATTATCACTTGCTTGCAAGATACATCAATGTGATATCACCGAGATGACCCACAATATATCTCGCCATGATCGGGATGGACAAATACCACTCTTGATCCATGAGCGTCTACATAACACCTTCGGTGTATCTGAACCCACCTTTATTATCACCCTATTACAGTGTGACATTTGATGTTATCAAGTTACTCTTCCGGTGTTAGTGATTAACATGATCTCATGGTCTAAGGACTAAAGTTACTTCATATGATTTTATAGCAATTTAAACACAATTACTTCAATCATATTTCTATACTTCGGATGAATGTTCATCACATAATTCAACCAATGTTGTTATCTCGTTATTAACAACACCCAATGTCCATGATCAGGAAATCTTGATCATCTTGTTAATCAACAAGCTAGTTTATATGAGTGGCATAACTAGGAACCCTTTATTTGTTTATTAAACACACATGTATTAATTTTTCCAATTAATAAAATTATAGCATGCAAAATAAACATTTATCATATACTTGGAATACGACAATAACAACTTTATTATTGCCTCTTAGGGCATATTCTCTTCATGCTTGCCTACTTGCACATTACTATGAAGTATTATAATCACGTATCCCATTTATTCCACCTGGCACATTCACTACCACTTTGAACCATATCTCTCTACGCCTAACCTTTCATCTGCATGAAACTCAAGCAATCATAGTTTTGTTTACTTTTATTTATTTTTACTTTACACACTGCTCAATACTCAATTCTCAACCATTCACATTCACCTTCTTTTAACTCGATTCTTGCAGCCAATTCTCTCAAGAAAAGTGGCACCTTGAGTGCGATAGAAATGCCACCGATAAATACTTTCCTATGCTCCTTGCAGGGATCGATATAAAAATAGAACTAATACTTCCACGAAAATGTGATTTTACGAACCTATGCTCTTGCATGCCACCAAGCTATTTTATGGTGTCGTTGCTGGGGAAGTAAGCGCTAACTGTTTGTTTATTGACATTTGTAAGTTCTGAAACAATAGATGATCTCTGTTGAAGATAGAGGATCTACACGCTCCAGAAGAACTTATTTGCCACCTTATATTAAGCATGTACCTGACGCTAGATGTTAGGAAGTTTTTGAACATCTTTCTAATTCATGGGATGTTGACGTTAATAGTTTGAGTTCTTTCATGGCAGAACTATCTCTGCCAAGAAGGGCAGATGAGCCTTAGAATAAACTGAATGAATGTGCTACTCCTTCTCTACTTGCCATGACATAACCTATAATTTATCCTCATCTAGAAGGTATGGAATATGAGATAAGTCCTAAAATTATGCGTATAATGCAAGATATTGCATTTTTAGGAAAAGAGGACGAAGATCCAAATCATCACCTAACCAGGGTGTATGAAATCTGTGATACTTTCGTACCAACAGGATTACCTAAAGAATTTCTAGTCTTGAAATTATTTCATTGGTCTTTGGAAGATAAAGCATTTACCTAGTTGCAATCCCTACCAAATAATTCAATTACTAGTTGGATGGGTTGTATTAAAGAGTTGATGCAAATATTTACTTTGTTTGATAAAATTTTGCAGATCAAATGTGACATTACTAATTTCTTCCAAAAGATTGGGGAAAGTTTTGCATGGGCCTGGGAAAGATTCTCAAGGCTACTTATGAGTGTCCCTAATCATGGTTTTATTGATTATTCCATTGTGCAATATTTCTATAATGGACTTACTGATGAATCCAAACAAATGATTGACTCAACTACATGAGGAACACTAAATGATTTAAATAGAGCAATCTTTGAAACTTTTTGCGGTAAGAGTTTCGAATGATGAACAATATAATCCAGAAGGAGAAGTCGAACCAAGGAAAAGTATGCTTTTTTATATAACCATAACTCATGCCTAAACATAAGAAGTCAATGGAGGATACTCAAGTTATATTTTTAACAAAATTGGTTTCATCCCATTCGGAGTTCGGATACTCAAGTTATTACAATTTTGGTTTCAGCATGGTGCCTGGACCAGCAGTACCGCCACTCCACTAGAGGTACCGCTAGGACATTTTGGCGTCGGTAGTTCCAGCTCAGTACCGCCGGCCAGTGCCCTCTCCTAGTAATCAATTGGTGGTTTTTGCAATTTTCAATGGTGGTACCGGTGCCACTACACCGGTAGTACCACTAGGGAATATTTTCCACCGGTAGTACCGGGGGAATTTCCGAGACACTTTCGCTCAACCTGTCACACCTTGCAGTAACCTTTTCGTTTGGTCGCGTTTGTTTACCATAACTTGATTGGAAGTGAGGGGTAGTACCGGCCTCACCCCAACGAAAGTACTGCTGCACTGGCGGTAGTAATGACCATATACTATTTCTCACTTCCATGTAACATTTTTAACCGTTGGAAGGGATCCACTGGTAGTACCGCTGAACCAGCGGTACTACCGTTCACGCACGAACCTATGTGTAATAGGCAGATCTAGGAGGACCTATTTAAGGCCTCCCTCTTCTCCTTTGTGGGGTTATATCTTTCTATTGGTTATTTTGTCTCTCTCTCCTATGTTGTTGACCTTGAAGAGCTTGTCCTCTCCTCTTCCCTCTCCCATGATTCTTGCATCATTTTGAGGGATTTGAGAGAGGAGATCTAGATATACAAACCCACCAAACCAAATCGCTTCTTTGTGAAGGAATCCTTGGGATCAAGATGTTGGAGAATTTGGTGTTCTTCCTCTCTTATTCCCCTAATAGTTTTTCTAGCTTTGGTGGAATTTGGGAGTGAAGGACTTGCTTTTGCATTTGGTGCATGGGTTTGAGTTATCTATAGATATTCGGTGAGTTCAAACTTGTGGTCTTGTTACTCTTGGGTTCTTGGAACCCTAGACGGTTGTGTGGTTGTGGTGTGATTTTGTTGGGGCCTCCAATTGAGTTGTGGAGATTCCTCAAGCTAGAGGCCTTGGTGGTGATTCTTGGGAGCCTCCAATTGAGTTTTGGAGATTTCTCCAAGCTTGTACGGGTTCTGTAATCACCCACAAGTGTCCCATAGTGGATCGAGTGTCCGCCTTTCATGGTGTGCACTTAAGATAATAAGGTGAGCTATTTGTGGCATCGGTGATTAGCGTCCCTCCACTTCTTGGGATGAGACCTTGTGTGGCGCTGGGTGAGCATCAAGCCACCACACCTCATGGTGAGACATTTGTGGCATTCGGGGAGTATACCGCCATCACACCTATCCAATGGAGACGCAACTTCTTTTGAAATGAACTTTGGGATAAAATCATCGTCTCTGTGTCCATCAATTATTCCTATACCTAAGACCTTTACTTATGCACTTTACATTGTGATAGCCCTTCTGCTTGAAGTATCTATCTTTCTATCACCCTATTTCTTGTCTTTCTTAGGTTTTTTGCTTTGATAAATTAAACGTTAGTTCTATTCTGCATTTATTAGATACTAAACTATAATTGTAACATCCCACTTTCACCAACCCTGATTAGTTGCCCAGAATGCAAAAATCAGGGGGAACAAAAACTTTTCTTGTTTTAGTGATGCAATGCTTGTTTGCTTATTGTTTGTGCTTATGCATCTCAATGAGTAGCAGATGATATAGTACTTCACCCTCATTCGACAAAAGCTATTTCACAAAATTGTCTTGTCTTATTTTCCATATTCTCAAATGTTCTCGCATTTCAAAACCTGAGCCAAGATGCCTTTGCAACCCTAACCATTTTCGTAGCTTATATTGACAAAATTATGGAGATCTATAAGATATAATCTCCTTATGTTTTCAAGACAGAACCTTCAACTACTCTTACCCCTAGAATTTCCAAAACCTTTTTATAAAATCTTGAATTCTACTCTTGGTAGAAATAAAAAGGGACTCTTATCTACTTCCAAACACAACCTTTTAAAAATACTCATCCTTACCTCAAGCTAGTCTTGAAGGTATCCCTAGTAGTAGATTAAATTGCTTGGAAGGTGAATTGCCTTGATCTGTTGTTTGATGACTTGCCTTGAACTGCCACTTGACTTGTTTGCTTAAGAAGTAGTATGAGCTACCCTAGGAGCTCAACCTCTAGTATCAAACTACTTCAAGTTTACAAATCTTAATCAAGGTTTCCAATCTTGATCTGACCTCTAGTCACTAAAGTAGCCATCTATTTCCCTAACTAAATCAACTTAGAGTTAATCCCTTCTAGAAGCTTCCAAGTCAATGAAGACCAATATTAAGAATGGATTCTTTATACTCAATCTACACTTAAATAGCATCCCCTTGATGATGATTTGGAACCTTGCAACCAATCAAACACATTAACCCTTGTATTGAAGTCAAAAACCCTAAATCTACCAAAAATGACAAAGTCTGGAAAACTATGATCAACATCACATATTTTAGTCTCTCTCTTTAAATATCCTTGTGCATTTTTAGGAATGAACATGAGCCATATTTTAAACCATATTAAATACTCCCAAGTCCCACACTTGCCTTGGCTAGACCATCCTCTAACTCACTTGTTCTTGATGGTTTTACAGGCAAGAAATTAATCTTATCTCCAAATCTTACCAACATACCTACTTTGGCAAAACCTCACATCTCCATGTTATATTCTTTTGACCAAATCTTTGCTTGACTGTATTCTTATCATGAAGGTATATCCATACCTGCTTCACTTGTTCCATTTGGGGCTCTGTGCTTCTAAACCCACATGGTTCTGGAAACTAAATAATATTCTGGTATGACACCCTTATTTTTAGCCAATTTTGGCATCAATCCTAGGAAAACTCAATCATGATAAACCTCAACACTCTGTACCATGGTGATATACGTAACTTCGTCCATCTATCCGTATAGCCCATGACCCAAGGGGACCTGTGAGCTCCAAGATCCAACAAGATTTTGAAGATATAATAATAATGTCTAAGATCCTTTATCCCTTGTTCTCCTTCAAAATAAAGTTTGAATTTTCAAAACCAAGATTGAAAACGATTGAAACATCATGTGGACATCATCTACCTTGGATATAAAAAATTATCAAATTTTATCTACAATTATTTTGACCCAAAGAGTATTTTATTCCTTTCTTTTAAACAAATTCCCTCTATAAAGGAAAGTTTGTATTTATCCAAACCACTTGCGCAACTTTAAGCAAATTTTAGGCCTATATATCATACCCTAGCCTATCACTTCAAAATTAAATATTTTTGAAGAGTTTTAATAATTATTTTTGCCTATTTCCTTAAATGGCAGAAATAAGAAAAAAAATGTTTGAAAAACTTTTCCTCTTCCATAGATCTTGAATTTTTTTCAAATGTGTGAAATGGTATTTGGCACCATATCAATCCAAAAGCCCTACTTGGCCAATTCAAAATCTTCAAATGAATGCAATAAAACATTTCAGCACTTTCTGAATATTGGATATAAAAAGGATCTAAAAATCTCTGGAAAATCTCAAACTATTCCCTAGGGTATATCCTGACCATACCAATCCACCAGCACCTTTAAATCATAGTGTTATGCTCATGTTTTTAAATGTGCAACCTGTCAACACCCGGATTTTTTATCCCAGATGCCCGTTATGCCATACCTCGCAATCCCAGGATTACCATTTTTGCGATACATAACGGATTGGATATCACAGTACATCATCCATTACAAACCATACATAAGGTCTTACACAAATAAGGATCTCATGATCCAGTCTTAATACAACAAGCAGGGGAAATAAAAGATAGCGTAGCGGTGGGTTCCATCTTCAGGGGCACAGGCAATGCTGACGAAGGCAGATAGTCCTAGTGATCATAGCCATCCTGCTGACCATCATCTTGATAATCTCCTTCATAGCCTGGCCATGATAATAGCCAGGGACAAAAGCCATGAGTACTCTTTAAGTACTCTCAAACTACCACTAACAAGTAGTAGAATTCAAAGTTAAAGTACTAGATCTAAGTTTAATTATAAAGATAAGTTTGAAACCTAAGCTGAGTTCTGAAGCAAAGAAAGATAAAGTAAAGTTCTAGAATCACTTATGTTGGGAAACTATTGTCATAAACACCACCCTATTGTGGTCAAGTCACGATTCATCATTCATTTCAAAGTATTTATAAAACATCTGACAACGAAACAGTATGGCCATTCCAACTGTCCATCACCGCGGACGCGGCTATTCGAATAGTTTGACACTCTACAGAGGTGGTACACTTTCACCACAAGATTCGATACATCTGTCAGGGATCACCTTGAATCATCATACTTAGTATGCAGATAATCAAACATAACCTTCCCTTTTACAAACCCTAGTATAAGCACCTCTCCTATGAGCATGGCCTCCCAACCATGACCATCAGTCATCTTGGGCACTGCATAGGTGGACAACATTGAGAGGTAGCCTCAGCTCAAACCTCTCCTGTGAGGGAACTAATACTAATGCATATAAATTTCCAGCCAAGCCTTACCCAATTCAGGTAATGTGGTTGTACGGTAAATTTGGAATGGTATCGCATCCGAATCCAACCATCAGTTTTATAAAAGGGTTAAGGCTCATGCCTCAACATTTTCCTCATCATCAACCATTTGTGTTTCTCAACACATTTCAAAACATCTCAATAGAATGACTCATCATTCCAAGGTTTTCACAATTCATTTTCACCAAGTGTTCCCATCTAAAGTGACTCAAGTTTTTGATCTACTCTAAACTACTAAGTTAAGAGTGTTCACTAAGGTGGAACAGATGGGTTCAATCTCATGCCATAGAATGACATCTAAAGGGTTCTAAATAGGTCAAGTTTTATACTTTTTATGCTACCTTCCAAAACAAGTATAGGACTCTGTATAACCTAAGAAGGGTAAAACTTGTAACTAAGACTTGGGGTATTAGTGGTCAAAAGGGAGTGTGATCAAAGCATGCTTAGGGCATCTTTGCTAAACCATCTAGTTTGATTCTAGTTTGTTAAGTACTACACTAGCAAGTACTAATTTGCAAGGGTTAATCTTGGATAGTGATAGCTTGCCTTGGTTGGTGTAGTGGTTGAAGTTTTCTTCTTCTTCTTCTTGGTAGAACTCCTCCTCCTCGAGAGCTTGGTCGATACTATCGTCTATAAATACATAGGGAGTGCACAATCACGAAACAATACTTAACTAGGCTAAATAGTATTCTAAGACACACATTTGATGATCTATTATCATCACAAACATCACAAGTTTAAATTTCAATAGCTTCATCCTTTTTATTTTAGAAAAGTAATTTCTACTCATTGAAATATTAACTAAAATTTAATATTCACCACCAAAATATGGGATCATGTGTACACATGTCCTCACCACATATTCTAACATGTGGGAATGAAAATTTAAAGGTTGGATCAACATTACTTTGGTTCAAGTTCATTAGTAAATGATTTAAAGTGACTAGAAATGCCTATATAGCATTGTTTTGGTACTAGTCCATATTCACTGCATGTAAACCTTAATATTATTACATATTTGGATAGATATGGTGAAATGTGATTTTTGAGAGTTGGAATCAACTCAAAAGCTAACTTGGTTGATTTCATAAAAATGTTGCAAGTTTCAAAAGCTTCTGTCTTCTTATTTTTATTAGGAGAGATCTATAACTCTAAATGAATTAAACCCAACGGGCTTAGATAGGTAATCTTAATACCTTTTAGGAAAAAAAAATTCATGCAATTTGGATTTCTAAAACTCACAGAATTAAATTTTGAAATACTGGACAAAAACTAGATTTAACTAAAAAGGAAAAATCCAGATTTGAATGGGTGGGCTAGGGCGGGAAAAGAAATGGGCCGGCCTAGTGGCGCTCCACGGCGTGGGGCTCAGCTGACAGGAGGGTCTCGCTTGTCAGCGGCACTTAACACGTGAAACGGTATGCGCGCTGTGGGCCGTAGGATTAGATGCGAGATCTACGGCTGAGGGTCGTCGTCGACGACAAACAGGTCGCCGGCGAGCTCGAACTCTAGCGGCTCGGTGGGGGTCTACTGGGGGCGTACGAGGGCTCCAGCGGGGTCAGCGAGGCGGGCAAACAACGTGGAAGACGACGACCAGGCAAGGCGTGGTCGCGGCGGAGCTTGGGGTGGTCGCAATCAACAGCGCCCTTCTCCTCCTGCCGTGGCTGCTCCGGCTCCAATTCCAGTGAGGCAGAGCTCGCCTTGCTCCGGCTAGAGGTGGGGGAGGTTTAGAGAGGTGAGGGGAGTGGAATGGTGTGGAGTGGAGAGGCTGGGGAGGGCTCCTTTTATAGGCCTGACGGTGAGACCGAGCGGGATGGGCAGTCGACGGTGGTGACATGGGTACGGCGGGGTAGAGGCATGGCTGAGGGTGGAGAGCGACATGCTGTCCCCTGGCGGTGCTCTAGGCATTGAATGCAGCCGTAGGGGCGGTGGCACGTGGTCTGGGCGAGGTGGCGCTCTGGGCGGCAGAGGCGGCGGTGGCCACGGCGAGCGGTGGCTGTGAGGCGTTGGGCGGCCAGCGGGGGTGTCTGGGGTATTCTCCAGGTCGAGGCGGAGCGGTGGGTGCAGGCTGGTGCCAAGGGGTGGTCTGGGCGAGCGGGGACAGGGCGTGCTCTGGGGGCGGCGTCGGCATGCTCAACCAGCTCCGGGCGCGGCGGTTCCTGCCCGCTCTGCCATCTGTCTCTAGCCTAGGGCTGGTTGGGCGGTGGAGGTGGACCACTGGCGATGTGCTAGACATGGCGAGAGGGGTTGGCAGCTGCTGTGGCGCGATGTCGCCAGTGGGGGTGCTCATGGTGCTCGGCCTTAATGGCCATGACCATTTGGTCATGTGCACAGGGTGTGGCTGGGCTAGCAAAGGGTAGGGCTGGTACTAAGGGAACAAGGGGACAAGGTTAGGCACAAATGGTGACCAAGATCACTACTCAAAACAGTGTTTTAAATTTGGCCAGATTTGTGCACACAAGCTGTTTGATGAAATGGCCGAAAGAGAAAAAGTTTTGAATTTTGGTTTCAAATTTTTTGAGTGATCTCCACTAGTGATAGGTAGTCTCTGGTTGCAAGGGTTTGGAAAGTGGAGCTCAAAGAGATGGTTTTTGAAATGGGGGTGATCCATGCATATGCATTAGATTCAATTTTAAACTATCATTTAAAATAGTTAACAAAATGTTTTTAGCATATCAAACGGTGGGCCTTGGTACCTCATTATGTGTACTAGAAAGGGGTGCAAAGATCAAGAATTGTTTCTGTTAAGTTTTGAGTACTAGCAATAGCCAAAGTAGGCATGAAAGTTAAATTTGCCAAAATGACCATTCCTCCTTTTTAATTCTTTTTGAATTGATTTTCTTTAGGGAAAGTTTGGGAATGATGTAGATGATGTTTAAATCACCTAAGAAACATTTTACAAGCATTGGATCACTCAATCATGGCAAATCAAACAACTCCTATTTTAAATGCACACATATATGAATGCTTTCATATTAAATTTGGAAAAGTTCTTGTTAACCCCATTTTTGGTTGATTTGATCTTTGATAAACTTGGATTGAAGTTTTGGGATGTTACAAACCTTCCCCCCTTAAACAAAATCTTGTCCCGAGATTTACAAAGAAAACTAGGAACTAAAGAGATCTGGGAACTCTGTCCTAATCTAATCTCCGCGCTCCCAAGTAGCTTCCTCTTCGGTATGGTTGCTCCACTGAATCTTGAGAAACTTGATACTCCTGGTCCTGGTGGTTCTGTAGGCTTCTTCGAAGATACGGATGGGCACTTCCCGATAGGTCAGGTCATTGTTGATTTCCACAGCTCTGTGATCGATGTTCTTGAAAACTTCAGTCTTCTCTGGCACTTCCAGACATTTGCGAAGTAACGAGATATGGAACATATTGTGGATGGCTGACATATCTTCAGGCAGTTCCAGTTGATACGATACTTCTCCTCGATGGTTCAGAATCTTGAAAGGCCTGATATATCTGGGGGCTCACTTTCCCTTCAGACTAAAGCGTTGAGTTCTCTTGAATGGTGAAACCTTGAGATATACAAAATCTCCGACATTGAAAGTCAGGTCTCTCCTTCTTTTGTCAGCATAGCTCTTCTGTCTGGATTGGGTGGTCTTGAGGTGCTCACGGACTTTGTGAACTTTCTCTTCTGCTTCTCGGAGAATGTCGGGTCCGAAGATCTGACTCTCTCCTACTTGCGACCAATTCAAAGGGGTACGACACTTTCTTTTTTATAGGAATTCAAATGGTGCCATCTGCAAACTAGCTTGATAACTGTTGTTATATGAGAATTCTGCGAAAGGCAGGCAGTCTTCCCATTTTGATCCATATTCCAACACACAAGCTCTAAGCATATCTTCTAGGATTTGGTTGACTCTCTCAGTCTGCCCATCTGTTTGCGGGGGATAAGCGGTACTAAAGTTCACCTTGGTTCCTAAACCTTCCTGCACTTTCTGCCAAAATCTTGAGGTAAATTGGGTTCCTCAATCTGATACGATGGTCTTGGGGGTTCCACGCAGACTAACAATCCTAGCAATGTATAGCTCTGCTAACTTTGCACTCTGGTAAGTGGTCTTGACAGGTATAAAATGGGCTACCTTGGACAGTCTATCAACTATGACCCAGATTGAGTCATTTCCCCTACTAGAAGTAGGTAAACCGGTGATAAAGTCCATTCCGACGGAATCCCATTTCCATTCCGGAATCTGCAATGGTTGCAACAGTCCTGCAGGTCTCTGATGCTCTGCCTTGACTCTTTGACAGATGTCACAATTTGGCGATATATCTTCCGATCTCTCTCTTCATCTTGTGCCACCAAACTTGCTCCTTCAAATCCTGATACATCGTTGTTCCTTCGGGGTGGATAGAATAAAGAGTATCATGAGCTTCCTTCATGATAACTTCCTTCAGCTCTGAATCTGCTAGCACACAGATACGTCCTTTGTACCACAGTACTCCTTCGTCTTCGGTGAATCCAGGTACCTTTCCTGTAACAATATGATGTTTGATTCCGTTGATACTTTCATTCCCCTTCTAGGCTTCCTTGATTTGGCTAATCAAAGTGGGTTGAAGTTCAATGCTTGCTAATAATCCTTGGCTAACTAATTCAGTCCTGAACTGCTCCAACTCCTCATACAAACTGGGTTGCTTCTCCTTGATCATGGTGTTAAGCCTACATGGCAATCTGCTAAGAGCATCCGCTACCACATTGGCTTTGCCGGGGTGATAGTGAATGTCAAGGTCATAATCCTTGATTAACTCTATCTATCTTCTCTGCCTCAGATTCAGCTCCTTCTGAGTGAAGATATACTTCAAGCTTTTATGATCTGAGTAAATCTCACAATGATTACCCGTCAAATAATGATGCCGGGTCTTCAGTGCTAGAACTACTGCTGCTAGCTCAAGATCATGGGTCGGATAGTTCTGCTCATGCTCCTTTAGTTGTCGAGACAGATATGCGATGACTTTGCCTTCTTGCATCAATACACATCCTAGACCAATCTTGGATGCGTCACAATACACATCAAAGGGCTTCTTGATGTCCGGCATGACTAAAATTGGGGCTGATATAAATCTCTTCTTCAGCTCCTAGAAACTGGCTTCACATTTGTCTGTCCATTCAAACTTCGTGTCCTTCTTCAACAATTGGGTCATTGGTCGGGCTATGCTCGAGAATCCTTCTACGAACTTGCGGTAATATCCCGCTAATCCAAGAAAAGAACGGACTTGGGTTTGAGTGGTTGGGGCTTTCCATTCCTCGACATCTTTGATCTTATTGGGATCAACAGAGACTCCTCCGGCAGACACAATATGTCCTAGGAATCCTACTTCTTTCAGCCAAAACTCACACTTGTTGAACTTGGCATATAGCTGATGCTCTATCAGGGTTTCTAGGATGATTCTCAGATGTTGCTCATGCTCTTCTTCTGACTTGGAGTAGATAAGGATGTCGTCGATAAACACAACTACAAACTTATCTAGGAAATTCATAAAGATCTTATTCACGAGATTCATAAAATAAGCAGGGGCATTGGTTAATCCAAAAGACATAACCGTATACTCGTATAAACCATAGCGAGTAGTAAAGGCGGTCTTCGGAATATCCGTTGCACGAATCTTAAGTTGGTGATAACCAGTCCTAAGATCAATCTTTGAGAATACCTGAGCTCCGGTCAACTGATCAAATAAATCCTCTATCTTTGGCAAAGGGTACTTGTTCTTGATGGTAACATCATTCAACTTTCCGTAATCTGTGCACAGACAGTTGCCTCCGTCTTTCTTGTCGACGAATAACATTGGTGATCTCCATGGCGATGCACTTGGTTGAATTAAACCTTTGGCTAGCATAGCATCCAACTGCTTCTTCAGTTCCACTAACTCTGATGGGTTCATGCTATAGCTTCTCTGGGCTATAGGTCCGGTTCCGGGGATTAGTTCGATAATGAACTCAATATCCCTATGCGGGGGCATACCTGGCAATTCATCTGGGACTACGTCGGGGTATTCACAGACTACTCTGACTTGGTCAATGGTGGGGAAGGCTACACTCTGGTTGCACTTGAATTGACAGGGTAAGGTTTCAGAGATATGCTCAACTGTGACTCCAGAACTACTGGTCATGGTGATGGCTTTCTTAGCACAGTCTATCAATCCTTTACGCCTTGACATCCAGTCCATACCTAGTACTACTTCCAATCCTTTGGTTCCAAGTACAATTAGGTTGGCATAAAAATCTATCCCATGTATTCTGATAGGTACAACTTTGCAAATATTTCTAGCTTTTGTTGTTGAACCGGGGATTTGAACTATCATGACATGCTTCAGGTTGGTTGGACGAATCTTACTATGCATGCAAATTCTTCAGTGACAAATGAATGCGATGCTCCCGAATCAAACAATACTCTTGCTAAAACTGAGTTGATAGAAAACATACCCAGCACTACGTCTGGCGCTTCCTGGGCTTCTTCTGCATTCATGTGGAAGAGACGGCCGTTGCGGTTGTGAGGGTTCCCTGGGGCAAATCTCCTTCCTGGCTGAACACGGCGCTGCTGCTGAGCTGGGGCATTCACATTGGCATTGGCTATAGTCTTCTTGGGACACTCATTAGAGTAGTGACCCTTCACTCCACACGGAAAACAAGTGATCTGGGACTTGTCCTTGACTGCGACAGGCACAACATTGCTGCCAGTTCTTGGTGCAGTGTTGTTGTTGTTGTTTTTGTTGTTGTGGTTCTTGGGAGGTGCACGGTTGAAATGTTGGTATTACTGCAGTTGTGATTGTTTCCTCCGGACTTCACATTGCTTCCGCTACCGTTGGGGTAGGTTGGGCGAGAATTTGGGGGTCGATTGTTCCTTGGTGCATATCCTGGTGACGGGTTGGGACGGTACTTCTGGTGACTGTTGGATCCTGACTGCTGCATCATACGACGCTTGCGATTGTCGTTTGCCTGGTTAATCTTCCCTTCCATCTGGATGGCAGAGTCGACTAGCTCTTCAAGATCCGCAAAACGAATGTTGACTAGGACAGTCTGCATCTCATCATGCAGTCCGTTCAAGAATCTCTCCTTCTTCTTGGCCTCCGTGTTGATCTCATCAGGTGCATATCTGGAAAGTGACACGAATTTGTTACGGTACTCCACCACAGTCATTCTTCCTTGCTTCAATTCGCGGAACTTATCTCTCATCCGATTGACTAGACCCTGCGGCACATGGGTGCGGCTGAACTTGACTTTGAATGCTTCCCATGTCATCACTTGACCATGGTTCATATGGCGGATGCTATTCCACCAAGCTCTGGCATCTCCCGCTAGATAGTGGGTGGCGAAGAGAACTTTCTCATTTTCATCAACTCATGCAACTTCGAGGTTGTTTTCCATGGCCTGCAACCAGTCATCAGCATCTAGTGGGTTCTCAGATTGGTTGAAGGTTGGGGGATTAGTGTTCTGAAATTTTTGAGTTTGGATCCATGGTGGTCGTGATTTCCATGTCCTTGGTTGTTGAGAGCCATCTGGGCGATCTGTTGAAGTGTTGCTAAGTCGGCTTGGCGCTCTGCCCTGCTTGCTTCACGGTCTGCGATGAGATTCTGCAAGATCTGCAGCATTGGGTCCTGCGATGAGCTACTCCCTCCTTGGTTTCCACGAGTTATCTGAGAATTGAGATAGATATAGGGGTAAGAGGGAAATTCTAAGGTTCATGTGTTTGGGGTTTTCAAAGCTAAAACATTGAGTTAAACTCAGGTTTTTCAACTAACTTCATTTTCATTCATGCAAGCAAGCACACGATACAACACATACCACAACAATCAAAGGGAAAACAGATGGTTTGAAGAACCATTCTGCAAGCTATGATACAATGAGATGATACATCTTAGGCTACGATAGTGCTCTAGTGCATCTACTCATCGTCGATGAAGTCGGAGTCCTCATCATCAGTGTAGAAGTCCATGGCATCCTCCTCCAGAAAGTCATCATCGTTGCTGAGGTAAGAATCCATGTCTCCCTGGATGTCTTCACCCTCATCTTCTTCTTCTTTTGCTGCAAGCTGAGCTTCCTCCTCCTTGACGGTCTTCTCGAGGTCGGCCACCTTCTTGCGAAGACGGGCGATGGTGCGATCCTTCTTGGCACGCTGGCAGCGAAGAGACTAACGGTCTTGGACAAGCAGTGCGAAAGTCTGGGCCTTCTGGTCGGCAATGGCACTGTTCTGGTTGGCTAACTCTCTGGCATTGTCCACTTCCTGCTGTCTGTTGTGAAGCAAGAAGTCAAGGTTCTCCACTTGACGCCCCAACTCTGGGTGGCCTGGCATTTCCATTGGTAGTCCCATGAAGTCACGTCTTGCATAGTGAGCAAAACGGGTTCCTTGGGTCTTGTTGACGATGAGGGCACATAGACGTGCGAGAGCTTCATGCATTGCCCTAGCTAATCCATCTAGCCAGTTGTTCTCTCTCACGGAGAACTGAATTCTTCCAGAAGTTGGTGCTTCAATGCTTCCTCTAAGATCTGCTATCACTAGCCACTGTAGGTCTCCTCCTGGGGGTCCTAGAAGTTGAGCTCCAAGAAACTCCGGATGTGGGCGTCCCAGTAACTCCGATAGTGAATCCAGATCCCTCTCGAAGATCAGCTGACCTCCGTTTCCCAACTGGAAAAACCTGCTGAACTGAGTCTCCATCTACAAGAATTAAGAATGAGGAAATTAGAGAAGTGATCAAGTGTGTCAAATTTTAAGTAGTAGTATAAGAGTTTTGAGGAACATGAATTTTTGAGAAGGAAGAATTCCCAAGGGTAAGAGAGGAGATCATTTTTCACAAATACTCACTTTGGTTTTGAAACTAAGTTTTTGTTTGACGTCCATTCTAACTAGGGTCTCCTATGGTCAGGATGGCTCTGATACCAACTTGTCAACACCCAGATTTTTAATCCCAGATGCCCGTTATGCCATAACTCGCAATCCCAGGATTACCATTTTTGCGGGACATAACGGATTGGATATCACAGTACATCATCCATTACAAACCATACATAAGGTCTTACACAAATAAGGATCTCATGATCCAGTCTTAATAAAACAAGCAGTGGAAATAAAAGATAGCGTAGCGGTGGGTTCCATCTTTAGAGGCACAAGCAATGCTGACGAAGGCAGATAGTCCTAGTTATCATAGCCGTCCTGCTGACCACCATCTTGATAATCTCCTTCATCGTCTGGCCATGATAATAGCCAAGGACAAAAGCCATGAGTACTCTTTAAGTACTCGCAAACTACCACTAACAAGTAGTAGAATTCTAAGTTAAAGTACTAGATCTAAGTTTAACTATAAAAATAAGTTTGAAACCTAAACTGAGTTCTAAAGCAAAGAAAGATAAAGTAAAGTTCTAGAATCACTTAAGTTGGGAAACTGTTGTCATAAACACCACCCTGTTGTGGTCAAGTCACGATTCATCATTCATTTCAAAGTATTTAGAAAACATCTGACAACGAAACAGTATGGCCATTCCAACTATCCATCAACGCGGACGCGGCTATTCGAATAGTTTGACACTCTACAGAGGTGGTACACTTTCACCACAAGATTCGATACATCTGTCAGGGATCACCCTGAATCATCATACTTAGTATGCAGATAATCAAACATAACCTTCCCTTTTACACACCTTAGTATAAGCACCTCTCCTATGAGCATGGCCTCCCAGCCATGACCATCAGTCATCTTGGGCACTTCATAGGTGGACAACATTGAGAGGTAGCCTCAGCCCAAACCTCTCTCGTGAGGGAACTAATACTAATGCATATAAATTTCTAGCTAAGCCTTACCCAATTCAGGTAATGTGGTTGTATGATAAATTTGGAATGGTATCGCATCCGAATCCAACCATCAGTTTTATAAAAGGGTTAAAGCTGATGCCTCAACATTTTCCTCATCATCAACCATTTGTGTTTCTCAACACATGTCAAAACATCTCAATAGAATGACTCATCATTCCAAGGTTTTCACAATTCATTTTCACCAAGTGTTCCCATCTAAAGTGACTCAAGTTTTTTATCTACTCTAAACTACTAAGTTAAGAGTGTTCACTAAGGTGGCACAGATGGGTTCAATCTCATGCCATAGAATGACATCTAAAGGGTTCTAAATAGTTCAAGTTTTATACTTTTTATGCTACCTTCCAAAACAAGTAAAGGACTTTGTATAACCTAAGAAGGGTAAAACTTGTAACTAAGACTTGGGGTATTAATGGTCAAAAGGGAGTGTGATCAAAGCATGCTTAGGGCATCTTTGCTAAACCATCTAGTTTGATTCTAGTTTGTTAATTACTACACTTGCAAGTACTAATTTGCAAGGGTTAATCTTGGATAGTGCTAGCTTGCCTTGGTTGGTGTAGTGGTTGAAGTTTTCTTCTTCTTCTTCTTGGTAGAACTCCTCCTCCTCGAGAGCTTGGTCGGTATTATCGTCTATAAATACATAGGGAGTGCACAATCACGAAACAATACTTAAATAGGCTAAATAGTATTCTAAGACACACATTTTATGATCTATTATCATCACAAACATCACAAGTTTAAATTTCAATAGCTTCATCCTTTTTATTTTAGAAAAGTAATTTCTACTGATTGAAATATTAACTAAAATTTAATATTCACCAGTAAATATGGGATCATGTGGACACAAGTCCTCACCACATATTCTAACATGTGGGAATGAAAATTTAAAGGTTGGATCAACATTACTTTGGTTCAAGTTCATTAGTAAATGATTTAAAGTGACTAGAAATGCCTATATAGCATTGTTTTGGTACTAGTCCATATTCACTGCATGTAAACCTTAATATTATTACATATTTGGATAGATATGGTGAAATGTGATTTTTGAGAGTTGGAATCAACTCAAAAGCTAACTTGGTTGATTTTATAAAAATGTTGCAAGTTTCAAAAGCTTCTGTCTTCTTATTTTTATTAGGAGAGATCTATAACTCTAAATGAATTAAACCCAACGGGCTTAGATAGGTAATCTTAATACCTTTTAGGAAAATTTTGTTTCATGCAATTTGGATTTGTAAAACTCACAGAATTAAATTTTGAAATACTGGACAAAAACTAGATTTAACTAAAAAGAAAAAAATCCAGATTTGAATGGGTGGGCTAGCGCGGGAAAAGAAATGGGCCGGCCCAGTGGCGCTCCGCGGCACGGGGCTCAGCTGACAGGGGGGTCCCGCTTGTCAGTGGCACTTAACACGCGAAATGGTACGCGTGCTGTGGGCCGTAGGATTAGAAGCGAGATCTACGGCTAAGGGTCGTCGTCGATGACAAACAGGTCGCCGACGAGCTCGAACCCTAGCGGCTCGGTGGGGGTCTACTGGGGGCGTACCAGGGCTCCAGCGGGGTCGGCGAGGCGGGCAAACGATGTGGAAGATGACGGCGAGGCGAGGCGTGGTCGCAGCGGAGCTTGGGGTGGTCGCAATCAACGGCGCCCTTCTCCTCCTGCCGCAGCTGCTCCGGCTCCAATTCCGGTGAGGCAGAGCTCGCCTTGCTCCGGCTAGAGGTGGGGGAGGTTTAGAGAGGTGAGGGGAGTGGAATGGTGTGGAGTGGAGAGGCTGGGGAGGGCTCCTTTAATAGGCCCGACGGTGAGACCGAGCGGGATGGGCAGTCGACGGTGGCGACATGGCTACGGCGGGGTAGAGGCATGGCTGAGGGTGGCGATCGACGTGATGTCCCCTGGCGGTGCTCTAGGCATTGAATGCAGCCGTAGGGGTGGTGGCACGCGGTTTGGGCGAGGTGGCGCTCTGCGCGGCAGAGCCGGCGCTGGCCACGGCGAGCGGTGGCTGTGAGGCGTTGGGCGGCCAGCGGCGCGGGCTGGTGCCAAGGGGCGATCTAGGCGAGCAGGGACAGGGCGTCCTCTGGGGGCGGCGTCGGCATGCTCGACCAGCTCCGGACGCGGCGGTTCCTAGCCGCTCTGCCATCTATCTCTGGCCTGGGGCTGGTTGGGCGGTGGAGGTGGACCACTCGCGATGTGCTAGACATGGCGAGAGGGGTTGGCGGCTGCTGTGGCGCGATGTCGCCGGTTGGGGTGCTCATGGTGCTCGGCCTTAATGGCCATGACCATTTGGTCATGTGCACAGGGTATGGCTGGGCTAGCAAAGGGTAGGACTGGTACTAAGGGAACAAGGGGCAAGGTTAGGCACAAATGGTGACCAAGATCACTGCTCAAAACAGTGTTTTAAATTTGGCCAGATTTGTGCACACAAGCTGTTTGATGAAATGGCCAAAAGAGAAAAAGTTTTGAATTTTGGTTTCAAATTTTTTGAGTGATCTCCACTAGTGATAGGTAGTCTCTGGTTGCAAGGTATTGGAAAGTGGAGCTCAAAGAGATGGTTTTTGAAATGAGGGTGATCTATGCATATGCATTAGATTCAATTTTAAACTATCATTTAAAATAGTTAACATAATGTTTTTAGCATATCAAAAGGTGGGCCTTGGTACCTCATTATGTGTACTAACAAGGGGTGCAAAGATCAAGAATTGTTTCTGTTAAGTTTTGAGTACTAGGAATAGCCAAAGTAGGCATGAGAGTTATATTTGCCAAAATGACCATTCCTCCTTTTTACTTCTTTTTGAATTGATTTTATTTAGGTAAAGTTTGGGAATGATGTAGATGATGTTTAAATCACCTAAGAAACATTTTACAAGCATTGGATCACTCAATCATGGCAATTCAAACAACTCCTATTTTAAATGCACACATATATGAATGCTTTCATATTAAATTTGGAAAAGTTTTTGTTAACCCCATTTTTGGTTGATTTGATCTTTGATAAACTTGGATTGAAGTTTTGGGATGTTACAAAACCTCATCTCCTTTCTAGTCATTTTTATCTTAATACAAAAACCACCCACAAAGAATTTACTACTTCACCAAACCTGGCCAATTGAACACCACAGCACCCTAATACCCCTCTGGCCGTGTGCCATTATAGATATACAGTACCGCCCCCCTTTTTTGTCCTTTGCACTTGGAGTGAGTGAGAGAGAGAAGCTTGCAAACTTTCGTAGCGTACAGGTAGTAGCAGCTCCACCCCCACCACTACCCTAGCCTGCCCTCTTGCACCCTCAAACGAGCCTCCACTGCCCCATTCCACTAATCCCTGGCCAGCACCCTCCTCCAATGCCCTCCATGGACATAGTCCACACAAGACCACTTCACTAAGTTTTTTAAAGGCTAGAGGCCCTCCTAGCATGCATCTGCCCCCTCATTTTCACTCCTCCCTCTCCTCTAGCTCCACTACCTTGCTGTCACCAAGATCTTTCCCATGCATGGTTGAGGCCAAGGGCCCCTCCACTTCGGATCTGCAAAGGAAGTAGGCGACCTAGCCATCGTCTCTTTTCCTCTCCCCTCTCCCTTCACTTGCAGAAGAAGCCCATCGATCCCCTGTACCTAACCCTACCTTCCCCTTTCCTTAGGAACTATCACTTGCGTCGTCCCGACAAGCCCCGAGCGCACCACATAGGCACCGCCATGCGAGTTACCTCTCTATGGCATCCCGCTAAAACCACTACAAGAAAATAGCTGTGTTTTTGTGCATTGCATCATCATCACCGCATGCTCATGTCATCATGCCACATTGCATTTGAGCATCGTCATCATCATGCATGGTTTTGTCTAAAACTATTTTCAAAAAAAACCTGGTATTGTTTTCTAAACGCCCCGTCTTTAATTTCAAATAAAACACCGGTTCTCCGGATTATTTTGTTTTGTCTAAAAACGGACTACAAAAGCCTCGTTTTTAATAAATAAAATATTTAGATTATTTTTGGGAGGCAGGCAACTAGGCCCAAAAGCCCAGTTGGCCACCTCCAAACCCTAATCCACACTTAGACCTAACCCTAATTCTACCCAACCGCCACTCCCCAGTTTCACCCGCGTCGCACCACACCCCTCCCTGTCACGACTCTCACCGACGCACGAGGACACACACAACACGCACTACTGCAGCGGTGCCCAGTACAAGCACACACAGCGCGCGCGATGTGCCGCCCGCACCTGCCCGCGACCCACCACTGGCCCCACCTTGCTTGCTCCCATACCCGACATGCTCCACCCCCGTGTCGTGATCCCACCATGCTCATGGCTCCACCCGACGTGTTGTTCCGTACCCATCGATCGCCACCTACCGCGCCGTTCTCCTCCTTCCTCGCTCACCCGCCGCCGCCTTCATCTCGCACGCGCCCTCGTCTGCCCCCTTGCCGCCTCCGGTCACTCTCTCTGCTAGCTCCGGTCGCCCGCCGTCCTCCTCGGCCTCGGCCCCGGCCTCACTGCCCTGGGTCGACCTTGTCGCAAGGTCGCCTCACCGGCCGGCCTCCCTCCGCTCCTCCCATCCGCCAGGCCATCGACCGCCTCGCCGGCCACCTCTGCAAGCGCGACCCCTCTCCGTTTCCGGCCTGCTGAGCCCCGCGTCGCCGCCTCGAATCGACCACCACCGGACCCTTCCCTTGCCGGCCCCTGCATGGCTTCCCCGAGAGCACCGCCCTCCAGCCGTCTGACGCCGCCCCGGAGCTCCGCCCCGCCGGCGACGATGTCGCCTACCTCGACCTCGAGCTCACCTCGTCGCACCTCGTCGTCGCCCGTCTCGGCACTCCTCTGGTCGTCCTGCTAGTGGCCGGCCTCGTCGATCTCCAGGGTCCCGGCATCCCATGGTTGCTATGTGTTCACCTCTGTCCCCAGGTGTCCTCGCATAGGTGCACGTCAACTGTTTGGCGTTCGCCCGCTGTGACACAACAGCAATAACCAATAACTCGCGCGTGTGGCCTTTGCTGCAGCTGTGATCCGTCGAGATACTTCCGAGTTTCTCATGTTTTCGAGTGTTCTTTTCCTGTCTACAATCGACCCGACATCAAGTTCTGCATCCTGTCGCAACGACACAAGACCAGCACCCGCAAGATCTCAGGCACCGCAAGTTGGCAAGGTAGTTGAGACCCTACTACGGCCTCGAGGATGCAAGGATCTAGCCAAGACTGACTTGACCCTAAAGGACACCAAGACCATTGAAATTGTAACCCGATGGTGATGATGCTGGATACCAAGATCTCCAATCGGAATCCGAGGACGCCAAGACCCTGGACGACAAGTCTCTTTCCCGTAAGTGTCGACACCGGTACGACAAGAACTTCTTCCCGCACTAATGCCCGAGGACTGGACGCCAAGTTCGCCGAGGACCCGGATGCCAAGGTCGTTGACACGAAACGCCAAGTTCTTCATCCCGGACGCCATGAGCGTCTACACGGACCCGAAGACTACCGGTACCCGATCCATTCAAGTTTGCCATCGATGACAAGGTCGAACGCTTGGAACCCAAGTTCTCCATCATGACACGACAAGTTCTCCATCTTGTATCTGAACCTCGTCATTCCCGTCATACCCTGAGACCGGACCCCGGACCCCTAGAACCCAAGATCTTCCGAACCCAGATGTGTGACCCTAAGCCCCTATTTTTATAATATGACATTACCAACTGTCGCATATTAAATTGTTCATGCATGCATACTTGTCTGTGGTTTGGGGGTATTATGCCGATTCACCTCATAATTAAATATGGAGTCAATATGCGGGATACTTTTGTCTCATTATGGATTCCATTTAAATTGGTGTAGCGAACCGATGCCATGTTTCGCCTTGTTAATACAACATTTAAATTGCGGGGGTTCTAAATAACTTGAACCGTGTAATTAATTATCGGGACCCCGGTCCCGCTTAATATTGCCTAATTGCACCGCATTTGTGCCATGCCATACATCATATCATAAACATGCTGATTCTTCTGCCGTAGTATTAAATAGTGCATTCGGTGTTTCTTTTAGTGCTTGGCTTCTTCGCAGATTAGGCCGTTGAGTTGATGCGATTATCAGCAAGTTTTTCGGATAATGTATCTTCGGCTATGTTTCCAGGCGAGCATCTCTCCCCCTTCTACCTATTTTTCATTTATAGTCTTTCTTTCCTCCCGTTGATCTATTGCTATCTGTGTCGTGATGCTTTAGTTTCCGTACACCAGTTATATCCCGTGCAGCCTCTATACTGCCTTGGACACCTCCAATTACCTGTGTTTGGTAGATAGCTGGCCTAGCGAGTCATAGTTGCTTGCTCAGGTGCGATCTCGTGTTGTCAAGTACCACAGTTGTTGGAATGCTGGCCGATGTTTATGGTGGAGTTGATCATGTCTTTAATTACAACTATTAAATTGCTGTGATAACTAATAAAAGTGGCACCGGTGGGCAATTATATGTTATTTGGTTTTTCATGCCCACTTGTGTCCCATAGGCCCTGAGTACTTGATACATGTTTCTTGACTATCGCACTATCCGCATATGGGACCATGAATCCCCTTAGCCAGAGCTTGATTCATTTCTTATTTCTTGGGGCCACAAACTAGTTTGGGGCTTTATTACTATCCTGTACTTATGCCATGTTTTACTACTTTATTTAAGATTGTGCGTGGAGCACCTGTACTGTTTTGGATCGTGCCACGTTTTCACGGTATCGACAAGCCCAGTCACATTTTTGGGTTCCCAGTCATTTACAGCCGTCGTCACAAACCCTGGGTCCGTTCTGGAGCCGACCAACTTCGTTGCGGGTAGCTTAGTTGGGTGGCCCCTGAAATCTTTTATGAATCCTGTGATTGCTTTGTCGTGAAAGCCTCGTTGGGTTTTGATTTGGTTTTTCCGAGGTTGATCGTGTGTGTGTTGCTATTTGTGCACCCCTGCAGGGTAAATCTTTCTGAAAGCCGTGTCCGTGGTTATGGACGACTTGGAGCACAACATCTCGATCATAGACAAGCAAAACTAAAGTAGTGCTATAAATTTGACTTAATATGTGACTAGTAATCAGCTTCACTACAATGGAATGGATAATAAAAGTGCCAACAACTGGTGGAACTGGGGTGTATCGTGTCATGTTAACCTTCCTAGTAAGTATCGTAACTCTAATGGAATGAAATAAAAGTGCCAACAACTGCTGGGTTTGGGATGTCACATGCTATCTACATCTGACTAGTAAGTACTACAACTACAAGTGAATGGTTAACTAAAACTGCCCACTACTTATGCTACCAGGAGGACTCATGCTATCTATATCTGATTAGTAAATGCGATAACTATAACGGAATGAATAAAATTGCCAACTGTGTGAGTTCCTCGGTTTGACTTCCTCGTTTGGTCTCGAGGGGGAATACCAGGATGGGTATGATTGGTGTTAGTATCAGGTTGGTCCCGAAAAGGTCTTTCTTATCCCTCTCTAATAGCCGACTGTTGAATCGAGTCTCTATAGATTGTTAAGTGCATGTTGCGCTGCCGCTTCAGTCCACCATACCTATGTAGGCAAGAGCCGCCGAATTCTAGCCTCGTCGTGTACTGGCCTCAGTACTGACGCTCCTCTTTTTCCTTTGCCCTTTGTCGGCACCCCTTTTGTTTTAGCAGGTTTGAGGTCGACGTCGTTAGCAGGGTTACCCTTCCGGCTTGGCCTGGGCAGGGTTATGGACGCCATTGGTTATTCTTCAGGGCTCTTAGCCTCATATGCATCTTGTCCGTAGTCGAACGCTCTATCGTTTTCAAGGTGATTTGGATCTTTGTATAGTATATCTGTATTCTTGACTCATGGAGTCATTGTTGTATATACATGTTCTATGGGTTCCATCGTGGACTAGTGTGTAATGGTATTACTTCGTTCTCCACCCGCACGCGAGTGCCTGGTGGGCGTCCTTGAATCGTTTCTATGCGGGTTTGGCGGGAAGCGCTAAAACTTGCATAGGGCCGATTCGAGGGTGTTACAGAGTGGTATCAGAGCTCAGCAGTTGCGATACCCCACTGGTCCAGCCTGTAGGATAACCTAGCTAACGGCCGATGTAGTGTGTCGAAACTATTTTGAAAAATCGGTTGGATAGATCTGATTAGGTCTGATTTTACTCCTTATCCTTATGCTATTCTCCTCTAACCTTTGCGTGTTTTAAATCTTCTCTCTCATCTTTTCTTCGAGTATAGGAATTCTCGTGGTTGGGTTTCCGTCGTACCTTCAGGGTTTCGCTTCCTCCTTTGGTAACGGTGCTTCTACATCTGGTCTTCATGCTATCTGAGCACTCCTTCATCTGTTGGACTTCTCTTTGTTCCTTCTTATGCCTTCCGGTGTTTTTGCAACGAGACAACATCGTCTACACCAGATCCGATGCAGATCCTGCATCACTCCTTTGTTCCGAACCTCGATTGTCGAGATCTTCAGTCTGATTCCGAGAATGGTTGCACACTTTTCTACTGATTGTGTAGAGTAATAGTTTGGGTGCGTGATGGATTGGCCCCTATGCCGACTACTCACTCTATTTTCTCGTGTACATTGAAGTGGATGAGAATGCATCGGTTCTCTCTTTCTATCGAAGTTAGATGTGGCTTTATTTTTGGATACCTTTACCTTCGTCCTTTGTTTCCCGGAGTGTTCTATCGATGATCACGGACAAAGACCTCTTGTTAGTGGTGTCGCAAGCATCTACATGAAACGAGAAGATTCAGATCACCGACGTTCTTCCCGGTCCCACGCGGCGGATCTTGAGGGCGAGATCCCTTGTTAGTGGTGTCGAATTGTGGCATCCTGCTAAAACCACTACTAGAAAATCGATGTGTTTTTGTGCATTGCATCATCATGAACGCATGCTCATGTCATCGTGCCACATTGCATTTCAGCATCGTCATCATCATGCATGGTTTTGTCTAAAACTATTTTCAAAAAAAACCTGGTTTTGTTTTCTAAACGCCCGATCTTTAATTTCAAATCAAAAACCCCGGTTCTCCGGATTATTTTGTTTTGTCTAGAAACGAATTACAAAAGCCTCGTTTTTAATAAATAAAATATTTAGATTATTTTTGGGAGGTAGCCAACTAGGCCCAGTAGCCCAGCCGGCCACCTCCAAACCCTAATCCACACCTAGACCTAACCCTAATTCTACCCAACCGCCACTCCCCAGTCTCACCCACGTCGCACCACACCCCTCCATGTCACGACTCTCACCGGCGCGCGAGCACACACACAACACGCACGCACTACCGCAAGTGCACGGTACCAGCGCACACAGCGCGCGCGATGTGCCGCCCGCACCTGCCCACGACCTACCCCTGGCGCCACCTCGCTTGCTCCCATCCTCGACACGCTCCACCCCCGCGTCGTGATCCCACCATGCTCATGGCCCCACCCGACGCGTTGTCCCGTACCCATCGATCGCCACCTACCGCGCCATTCTCCTCCTTCCTCGCTCACCCCCTCCCGCCTTCATCTCGCACGCGCCCTCGCCTGCCCCCTGGCCGCCTCCGGTCAGCCATTCCCCTGCTCGTCGCCGCCGCCTGCAAGCTCGGCACCACCACTCTCTCTCCTAGCTCCGGTCGCCCGCCGTCCTCCTCGGCCTCGGCCCCGGCCTCCCTCCGCTCCTCCCGTCTGCCAGGCCGTCGACCGCCTCGCCGGCCACCTCTGCAAGCAGGGCCCCTCTACGTTCTCGACCTGCTGAGCCCCGCATCGCCGCCACGGATCGACTGCCACCAGAACCTTCCCTTGCCGGCCCCTGCATGGCTTCCCCGAGCGCGCCGTCCTCCAGCCGCCCGACGCTGCCCCGGAGCTCCGCCCCGCCAGCGACGACATCACCTACCCTGACCCCGAGCTCACCTCATCGCACCTCGTCGCCGCCCCTCTCGGCCTTCCTCTGGTCGTCCTGCTAGTGGCCGGCCTCGTCGATCTCCAAGGTCCCGGCATCCCTTGGTTGCTATGTCCTCACCTCCGTCCCCAGGTGCGCTCGCATAGGTGCACATCAACTGTTTGGCGTTCGCCTGCTGTGACACAACAGCAATAACCAATGCCTCGCGCGTGTGGCGTTTGCTGCAGCTGTGATCCGTCGAGATACTTCCGAGTTTCTCATGTTTTCGAGTGTTCTTTTCCTGTCTACAATCGACCCGACATCAAGTTCTGCATCCTGTCGCAACGACACAAGACCAGCACCCGCAAGATCTCAGGCACCGCAAGTTGGCAAGGTAGTTGAGACCCTACTACTACCTCGAGGATGCAAGGATCTAGCCAAGACTGACTCGACCCCGAAGGACACCAAGACCATTGAAATCGTAATCCAATGGTGATGACGCTGGATACCAAGATCTCCAATCGGAATCCGAGGACGCCGAGACCCTGGACAAAAAGTCTCCTTCCCGTAAGCGTCGACACTAGTACGACAAGACCTTCTTCCCGCACCGATGCCCGAGGACCGGACGCCAAGTTTGCCGAGGACCCGAATGCCAAGGTCGCTGACACGGAACGCCAAGTTCTTCATCCCGGATGCCATGACCGTCTACACGAACCCGAAGACCACCGGTACCCGATCCATTCAAGTTCGCCATCGACGACAAGGTTGACCACTTGGAACCCAAGTTCTCCGTCACGACACGACAAGTTCTCCATCTTGTATCCGAACCTCGCCATTCCCGTCAAACCCTAAGACCGGACCCCGGACACCCTGAACCCAAGATCTTTCGAACCCAGATGTGTGACCCTAAGCCCCTATTTTTATAATATGACATTACCAACTGTCGCATAATAAAATTTTCATACATGCATACTTGTCTGTGGTTTGGGGGCATTATGCCGATTCACCTCATAATTAAATATGGAGTCAATATGCGGGATACTTTTGTCTTATTAAGAAAACCATTTAAATTGGTGTAGCGAACCGGATCCATGTTTCGCCCTGTTAATACAACATTTAAATTGCGGGGGTTCTAAATAACTTGAACCGTGTAATTAATTATCGGGACCCCGGTTCCGCTTAATATTGCCTAATTGCACCGCATCTGTGCCATGCCATACATAATATCATAAACATGCTGATTCTTCTGCTGTAGTATTAAATAGTGCATCCGGTGTTTCTTTTAGTGCTTTGCTTCTTCGCGGATTAGGCCGTTGAGTTGAAGCGAGTATCGGCAAGTTCTTCGGATAATGTATTTCCGTCTATGTTTCTAGGCGAGCATCTCTCCCCCTTCTACCTATTTTGCATTTATAGTCTTTATTTCCTCCTGTTGATCTATTGCTATCCGTGTCGTGATGCTTTAGTTTCCGTATACCAGTTATATACCGTGCAGCCTCTATATTGCCCTGGACACCTCCTATTACCTGTGTTTGGTAGATAGCTGGCCTTGCGAGTCGTAGTTGCTTGCTCAGGTGCGATCTCGTGTTGTCAAGTACCATAGTTGTTGGAATGCTGGCAGATGTTTATGGTGGAGTTGATCATGTCTTTAATTACAACTATTAAATTGCTGTGATAACTAATGAAAGTGGCACCGGTGGGCAATTATATGTTATTTGGTTTTTCATGCCCACTTGTGTCTCGTAGGGCCCGAGTACTTGATACCTGTTCCTTGACTATCGCACTATCTGCATATGGGACCATGAATCCCCTTAGCTAGAGCTTGATTCATTTCTTATTTCTTGGGGCCACAAACTAGTTTGGGGCTTTATTACTATCTTGTACTTATGCCATTTTTACTGCTTTATTTAAGATTGTGCGTGGAGCACCTGTACTGTTTTGGATCATGCCACGTTTTTGCGGTATCGACAAGCCTAGTCACATTTTCGGGTTCCTAGTCGTTTACAGCCGTCGTCACAAACCCTGGGTCCGTTCCGGAGCCGGCCAAATTCGTTGCGGGTAGCTTAGTGGGGTGGCCCCCGGAAATCTTTTATGAATCCTATGATTGCTTTGTCGTGAAAGCCTTGTTGGGTTTTGATTTGGTTTTTCCAAGGTTGATCATGTGTGTGTTGCTATTTGTGCACCCCTGCAGGGTAAATCTTTCTGAAAGCCGTGTCCACGGTTATGGACGACTTGGAGCACAGTATCTCGATCATAGACAAGCAAAACTAAAGTAGTGCTATAAATTTGACTTAATATGTGACTAGTAATCAGCTTCACTACAATGGATTGGATAATAAAAGTGCCAACAACTGGTGGAACTGGGTGTATCGTGTCATGTTATACCTGCCTAGTAAGTATCGCAACTCCAATGGAATGAAATAAAAGTGCCAACAACTGCTGGGTTTGGGATGTCACATGCTATCTATATCTGACTAGTAAGTACTGCAACTACAACTGAATGGTTAACTAAAACTGCCCACTACTTATGCTACCAGGAGGACTCATGCTATCTATATCTGATTAGTAAATGCGGCAACTATAACAGAATGAATAAAACTGCCAACTGTGTGAGTTCCTCGGTTTGACTTCCTTGTTTGGTCTCGAGGGGGAATACCAGGATGGATATGATTGGTGTTAGTATCAGGTTGGTCCCGAATAGGTCTTTCTTATCCCTCTCTAATAGCCGATAGTTGAATCAAGTCTCTATAGATTTTTAAGTGCATGATGCGCTACCGCTTCAGTCCACCATACCTATGTAGGCAAGAGCCGCCGAATTCTAGCCTCGCCGTGTACTGGCCTCAGTACTGACGCTCCTCTTTTTCCTTTGCCCTTTGTCGGCACCCCTTTTGTTTTAGCAGGTTTGAGGTCGACGTCGTTAGCAGGGTTACCCTTCCGGCTTGGCCTGGGCAGGGTTATGGACGCCATTGGTTATTCTTTAGGGCTCTTAGCCTTATTTCCATCTTGTCCGTAGTCGGACGCTCTATCATATTCAAGGTGATTTGGATCTTTGTATAGTGTATCTGTATTCTTGACTCATGGAGTCATTGATGTATATACATGTTCTGTGGGTTCCATCGTGGACTAGTGTGTAATGGTATTACTTCGTTCTCCACCCGCACGCAGGTGCCTGGTGGGCGTCCTAGAATCGTTTCTATGCGGGTTTGGCGGGAAGCGCTAAAACTTGCATAGGGCCGATTCGAGGGTGTTACACTCTCGGTGCTGAAAGGGTCGATGGCAACCATCCGCGGGCTCGCCAGAGTGCCCCGCTTCATGTGCCTCATGTGCCCCATGGCAAGCCCTCGCTTGGTATCTGTCCATGTTAGGGTTTCGGCCCGACGCTCAGGTCGCAAGGAAGAAGATTCCCCCAGCACTATCGATCTCAACCTAATCTGATAGGCAGGCCCCTCCCAGGATGTTTCAAAAAATTGCCTCCCGCATGCGCGCGGTAGTAGTTCGGCCGGCCTGCTGCGGATCGGCACGGATCTGGTGAGTTCAGCCCGTATTCCCCTCCCCTGCTAAATCTTTATTCTTTCCCATGCTTGTTTGCTTGTAGTCCAAACTAAATCAAATGCAAAATGGAAAATGTAAGAAATTGCCCAGATTCAAATTTTTACATGTTCCCTGATATTTTCTCTAACATGCAGTACCCACCCGTAGTCAAACACCTATATACACCTTTCATGAGAATTTATCCACTAAAGTATGTGTTTTTCAACCAATAAATCACTCAGTGAGTTATAAAGATCCAAATGGAGTCAGGAAATATTCCTCTGGTGAGTATTCAATATACCTATCCATGGACATTGGTCCCATGCCATTTTGAGCTATCGTTTGCCTGTAGCCAAAATGACAAAAACATTTTACTTCTAACTTTAGAAATTTCTCTAGGTGAAACCATGAAATAATTTGACCTAATTCAAATTGTAAGTGATGTGGTATAACAAGACCTATCAAAACCTAGGATTTCAGGATTTATTGGACTTCTGGAGAACTTTGGTGATTTAAACTCCTCTGTTTAGGATTATTTCACCAAATAAATTACATCTTTCTTTATACAACTCCAAAGTTGGTGAACAAAATTTGTACAGAAAGGTATTTTCAAGTACCTACCATGTGCCTTTGAATTCATATCGAAAGCTTATGTGCAATAAATCTAGTGAAAAGGACAAAATGCTTGCAGAACTGAATTCATGTTGAAAGGGCATTATGGTAATTATTTTGGAACGATTCCAAATATCAAAAATTATAAACATAATAACCTCTGAGGACAAATTTATTTCAACTACAGATCATTTCTGGTGATTTATTCCCTAAAACTAGGGTTTATTTCACTAGAAAATTCATAACTAATTAAAGGAAATTGATAAAATCATGAAACCTCTATTGGTGGCTTTGTTATTTCAATACCTATTTGTTGATATCATATAGACCCAAGCCTTAGTTCAAAAACCCCTTTGTTAAGTGGTATTTTGATAATTGATTCATAAGGAAGGTCCACAAATGCAAATAAAGTAATTCTAGTTGCTATAAACTCAAGTTATCAAAACCTACTTAATTGAGTAATGTGTTGTATGTTTGTTTGCTGTATTGTATTGGTGATTGTATGCCTTGTGTTGATTGTGCCCTTGCTGCTTGCATGTATGCTCCTTGACGACGATAGATGTGATTGTATCGAAGACCTGAAGAAGATGGTTATTATTATTACTATGGATTTCTAAGAAGAAGCCCATGGACATATTGTCATATTGCTAGTCACAGGCAAGCCACCTACTTGCTCGTAAGCCTTGTCCTATTATTTTACTTATGCATGTTTTCTCTATTTGATTATGCAAAGCTCCATTGTTTTACTATATTGATGATCTATACTTGGTAGTGGCTTGGCTCCTCCAACCCATTACCCACTTGTACTATTAAGTAGAACCCATTTGATGGTACCTACTTTCCCCTAGTATCTGTAATGGTGTATAATACCATACCCCTTTGGATACCCCATTTTAGCCGAAGCAAAACTATAGGATGGGAAGACCCTAGAAAAGTTTTGCAAAATGTTTTATGGTAAAACCTTGGTGAGGTCTGACCTACCAAGAGAAGTTTGAGAAAGCAAAAAGGTTTTGTTATACAAAGGATGTTGAAGGAAAGAGAAGGAAAATGTTTACAAAAATGCACTCGTTTCTTTGTAGCTTTAGCTATAAGAACTAAATCGTGCAACCACATTTACCCTGGTATGGGACAAGGCTAGACTTGATGGTTGTATATTTGGGTATGGGATTCCTCGCAACTACTTATAAGGGATCACATCTCTCGAATGTCGGGATTCCCTTACTATAACACCCTCGAATCGGCCCGATGCAAGTTTCAGCGATTCCCGCCAAACCCACATAGAAACGATTCAAGGATGCCCACCAAGCACTTGCGTGCGGGTGAAAAAAAAGTAATATCATTACACAATAGTCCATGTTGGAACCCACAGAACATATTATACAACAACGACTCCATGAGTCAAGAATACATATATACAGTATAAAGATCCAAATCACCTTGAAAAGGATACAACATCCGAGTACGGATAAGATGCAAATGTGGCTAAGAGCCCTGAAGAATGACCAATGGCGTCCATAACCCTCCCCAGGACATGCCGGAAGGGTAACCCTTCTAACTGCGTCAATCTCAAACCTGCTAAAACAAAAGGGGTGCTGACAAAGGGCAAAGGAACAAGAGAGAGGTCATTACTAAGGACAGTACATGGAGAGTCTAGAATTCAGTGGCTCTCGCCTACATAGGTATGGTGGACAGAAGAGGCAGAGAATCATGCACTACACAACCTATAGAGACTCGATACAACTGTCTGCTATCAGAGAGGGATAAGAAAGACCTATTCGGAACTAACCTGATACTAACTCCAAACATACCCATCCTAGTATTTCCCCCTTCAGAACAAACGAGGAAGTCATTCTGAGGAAACCCACACAGTTGGCAGTTTTATTCATTCATTGCATGGTGGTTGTCTAACTTACTAGTCATATCAGATGCACGTCAAATTATAACAATAATTCTTTAGTTATAGTTGTCTATGATCGAGAAACTGTTCTCCAAGTCATCCATAATCGTGGACATGGATTTTTGAAAATATTTAACCCTACAGGGGTGCACCAAAGTATCCACAGGCACTTCAACCCTTGTTGTCAGATCTGATATGAGAAAGATCCTGAACATACACCCAACGGTATGCTATGGGGCTTCAGACATGATGTTTCCCAGACCCATGCAAGTACATGGAGGCCACCCCACTAAGCTACCTGTAACGAAGTCGGCCGATCTATGAGACAAACCCAGGGTTTGTGTCGACGGATGTAAACAACTGGAAACCCGAAAGTGTGACTGGGCTTGTCGATACAGCAAAAACGTGTGACAAGTCCTAAACAGTATAGGCGCTCCACGCGCAATTGTAAATAAACAAGTGAAACATGGCATAAGTACATGATAGTAATACAGCCCCAAACTAGTTTGTGGCCCCCAGCACAAATTTTGGGGATATACTTTCTGGGTAACCTCACTTTGCCTCGCTGACCAGGGTGGCTGATAACCCACAAGTATAGGGGGTGTATCGCAGTATTTTCGATAAGTAAGAGTGTCAAACCCAATGAGGAGCAGAAGGTGTTGATGAGTGGCTTGGAGAAGGAATTCTCTGTAAATACTTAGCAAACGGATTTTTAGGGGTTTTTGATATTACAGATAAATAAAGTACGAGTAAATAAAAAAATAATAATAAATGCAGCAAGTGGCCCAATCCTTTCTTTAGAAAAGGACAAGCCGGTTGTATTAATTAAGATGACCAAACATTCTCGATGACACATGGGAATATCGTTAAGTGCTTTCGCTGCATATAGTTGATTAATCTTCTTTAGTTTGCTAAGTGTTGTGTGGGTGAACCTGTGCTAATGTACCGACCTTCCTATCACTAATACATACTTGTGATTATACCCCTTGCAAGCATCCGCAAGTACAAGAAAGTAATTCAGATAAAAACCTAACCGCTGCTTTAAACTCTAAGACCCCGACGTCCCTTGTGCGAAGGTTTCCTAACGGGGGTTCATGTTTTTGTCACTCCGGAACCCCTACGATTAGTAGCCAAATTCACAATGCATTCCCCTAGGCCCATAAAGGTGAAGTGTCATGTATTCTATGTTCACATGGCACAACTAGAAGAATAACAACACAACTTAAATATCAAACCATTGAATCTTTCTCAACGCAACTCCACTACTAACAACATGACTTCTCACATGTCCGCAAGAACTAAACGAACTACTCACAAGACATCATATGGATCAAGATAAGAGGTGAAATAATGATAAGTAACAAACTGAACATGAACGATAATTCAATGGTTCACTCAATAGCATCAACTACAAGGAGTAATCAACACCGGGAAAGTTTCCCCTAAGAACTATGCAAGATTCAACCCAATTGTTACAGTGGTATGGAGTGGTGATGGTGATGATGATCCCGATGAAGTCCAGCTTGATGGTGGTGTTGATGGCAACGATCTCCCCTATCCGGGAAGGAATTCCCCCAACAGAATTCTGTCTGTCGGAGAGATCTTTCTCTCTCTGTAGTTTTCCGCCCCGCAGAGGCGGCGGAATCTTTTTGTGGTTGCTCCCCGAGGCTTAGGGTTTCGTGGGGATAATATACGCCAAAGTGGAGAGCCAGGAGTGGGCCAGGGTGGCCACACTACCTAGTGGCGCGGCCAGGGGTGGCCCGCGCCAGGGGGTGGTGTGGGCCCCCTGTGGCCCATCTCCACTCCCCCTTCTTGGATTTTTTTGATCCAAACAACCCCTTTCCATCAGAATCCTGACTGTAGCGGTCCATGCTCCAAAAGTCATCACCCATGCAAATATAGATGAAATAACATAAGTATCATCTCTTAATATGAAATATATCAATAAATAACACTAAATTATGATATAGAATTGTGATGAAAAATGGACGTATCAACTCCCCCCAAGCTTAGACTTTGCTTGTCCCCAAGCGAAAACTGAGCTCAATAAACATGACCTAAGGTTTATGGAGTGAAGAGTCGATAAAAGAATACGGACAAGAAGCATCACATTCATCAATACATAAATCATAATAGAAGAAAACTCACCATTATATAACTTAACTTGCAATAAGTAAAGGGAACACAATAAAGATACACAAAGTAAATCACAATTCCTAATGGAAAACTTTGCTCTTGGTCGAAGAATAGTTGAAAATTTGCAGGAGTTCACACACAAAGGGTTTTCAATGATAGCTTTCAAAGTAATAAACACTAAGATAAGAGCAACACGCAAAACAAGGAACATAAGAAACATGATTGAATAAATCATCATATGAATAAATGAAACACAACAACTCAAAATACTTGCTGAGATAGAAGGGAATATGTTTACTGACTCAACTAAAAAGTAAAAGATTGGCCCATCACAGAGGGAAGTAGGGAATTCAAGCTTCATAAAGAGCTTCCAAAAATAATGGTACTTATTAGTTTTCAGCTCTCGTTGCCCCTATCATAAGCATCTTCAGGTGATTAAGGTTAAAGTGAACAAATATGAGGATATGCTTGACAAGTTATAAGTTGAAAATCTCATGCCCCGTGCTTACGAGTACCAGACCTCATGCTACTCAACTTTAGTCACGAATAAGCTCTTTTCATTGTAAGTACATATGAATCATAAAGAACTGCCAACGGGGTACCCCTTGCCCGATGATACGAAAGCATTCATATATCAAAATGACAAGGCAAGCAGAAAATGAGCATCTCAACGATCTTTTTATTTGCTATTTGCATAGGTTTTTATTGAGGATGCTTCATAGATGCTCATTATGGTTATGCTGCAAGTTTCCACCATGATTAGGCATGGCTTAGGCTAGCGGCCTAGGCGTTTCTCTAACACACATACAAACTCCATGATCTTACAAGTTCCCCTTATATTTCACACCGCCGGGATCCATAAGAAAAAGAATCATGATATCAACTAAATGAGTGCAATGTTGAAAGCGTTCCCCATGGTAACATGGTTCTGCCAACTCTCAACTTATAAAGCGCAAGCATATACGCAAAATAGATGGGCACAATGGTTCAAGTTTATTAATTGCAGAAAAGTAAAGTGCGCCATCAAGTTTGTGAGAGCTTTAATCACTAATTTTCACATAACAAGTTTATTTCGGAAGGTAGATAAAAACATGAATTTACTTGGAATAGCAATAGTGCTAATAGGTAGGTATGGTGGACACAAATGGCATAGGTTTTGGATTAAGGAATGGATGCACGAGAAGCATTCCCTATCAATACAGATTTTTGGCTAGCAAGGCTGGGTAGCAAGCATAAGAGTTGAAGGAAAAAAACATACAAGTGATAAAAACAAACATGCAATCTTCCTTGGAAGCACAAAAGATCTTAACTAGAGAATACTAAGCTTATGAGCAAATCAAGAAAGAAAGATGATCAAATTATATTTTTTAGAGTACTTTTATCTTTTCATTCAATTCTCAAAATAGTGTTGCTTCTAACCGAGCCAGGTTTGCCAAAACCAACTAAATTTACTCAATGATCCCAAAGTGATACCAATACTAACAACAAGATCAATCATTTAACAAAAACTGAAAACTAATATAAGATATGCAAAAGAGTAAATGAAAGAACTTCTCATTAATATTCCATAACTGCAACTCACACCAAGGGATACATAGATATCTAACTAAAGGGGGGACACTTCCATAATGCAAACCATCCTACATGATAACTTTTATATTCATGATATGACTCTACTAAAAAGGTAAAAAGATAGAAGATACTGATATGATACCGCGGCACTCCCCCAAGCTTGGAACAAACCAAGGGGATGCCAAAACCTGATGATGAATTACTCCTTCGGTGGTGGTGATGTTCTCTCGTCATCATCTGACTTCCAAGGTAAGGGCTCCCCATCAACAAAAGACATCCTGGTCTCCATCATCCTGAAACTAGAAGCAGCGCTTATGCATTTAAACCTAACCTCATACTCATAGTTTTGATTTTGCAGGTCGTAGAGTTGTGCTTGCAGTTGGTTGTTCGTTCGGTGGATTGAGAGAATTTCATCCTTAAGCTCAGCAGTCTCCTTTTGGTGCTCGGTGATGAGTTTGGAACAAATCTTATGGATGATGTCCACTTCATGTTCCACCATCTTCTTGTACCTAAAGACTTCTTGCCCTAGTGCTTCCATCCTGTCCTCTAGACTTCCTTCACCTTTAGGGGCATGAACCTCTTTTATCTGTACCTCCCCATCTCCGAGCAACAACTCCTTGGGATGAATCTTCAACTCACGCATGTACGAGTTGATGATATATGCAGAGGAATCTTCCTTGGCTGATCCCGAGGAAGACATCGTGGCTCCAAAACAGAGACTCTACCTGTCAGAAACAAATTGAAATCAAAACACGACAAGAACATGATATACGAACCTCGGGGGATCCGGGGGATTATATATTACGAATTTTTACAACAAAAGGAAGGTACTGGGAGAAAACGGGTCGGAGACGGACTTTGGAGCGGCCACACCACCTAGTGGCGCGGCTAGGTGGGCCCGCGCCACAGGGTGGTGTGAGCCACCCTGGCTCCGTTTCTGTCGCTCTTTCGCTTTGTTGCTTTCCTTGTTGGATAAAAACTCCAAAAATATAACTGGACTGATTTTTCGTGGACTTTTTCTTACCAGAACTGTTACCTATTCGAAAACAGATGCTGTAGGTCTCTGAACTTGGTCTTTGATAAAAATTTCTACAGTTACCACTTGAATAGCATCAATATCCTCATTGTAAGAATCTCTAGAAATATAGTGCTTGAGTCGCTGACCATTCACCACTTGTGTAGCATTATCTTGTAAAGAAGAAATTTTTATTGCACCTGAATGATACACGTCTTCAATAACATAAGGTCCTTCCCATTTTCAAAGTAGTTTCCCTGCAAAAAATCTAAGATGAGACCTATACAATAGAACTTTCTTACCAACATGGAACTCTCTCTTAAGAATTCTCCTATCATGCCATCTTTTAACTTTTTTTAAAGAGTCTAGCATTCTCATATGCTTCACTCCTCCATTCATCCAACGAACGTAAGTCAAATAATCTTTTATCACCAGCAAGTTTGTAGTCTCTATTAAGTCCTTTCACTGCCCAATAAGCTTTGCGTCCTAATTATAAAGGCAGGTGGCAAGCTTTACCATAAACCATTTTGTAAGGAGACATTCCCATAGGATTTTTATAGGCAGTCCTATAAGCCCATAAAGCATCATTCAACTTTTTAGCCCAATTTTTTCTAGATCTATTAATACTATTTTGCAAGATAGATTTAATTTCTCTAATTGATAGCTCTACTTGCCCACTAGTTTGGGGATGATAAGTTGAAGCAATTCTATGATTAACATCATATTTAGCAAGGGTCTTTCTAAAGCCACCATGAATGAAATGAGAACCTCCGTCAGTCATAAGATACCTAGTCAATCCAAACCTAGGAAAGATAATATACTTAAGCATTTTTAAAGAGGTCTCCCCATCAGCACTTTTTGTAGGTATGGCTTCTACCCACTTAGTAACATAGTCAACATAAACAAGAATATGAGTATAACCTTTTGAAGGGGGAAAAGGACCCATCAAGTCGAACCCCCAACAATCAAATGGTTTAATAACAGGAGAGTAATTCATAGGCATCTCATTCCGTCTAGAAATATTACCAACTCGTTCACACTCATCACATGATAAGACAAATTTTCTTGCATCTTTAAAAGGGTAGGCCAGTAAAAACCTGATTGTAGCACCTTCTGTGCGGTTCTATCACCCGCATGATGTCCTCCATAGGCACTACCATGACATTTCTACAATATCTCCTTTTGTTCATATTATGGAACACATCTTCGCATAATACCATCTACTCCTTCTTTATAAAAATGTGGGTCATCCCAAAAATAATGCCTCAAATCGTAAAAGAACTTCCTTCTTTGCTGGGCTGTAAAAGTTGGAGGGAAATACTTGGAGACAATAAAGTTAGCATAATCAGCATACCAAGGGCTCCCTCGCGAGCTTACCCCTACTGCAGCCAACTGTTCATTTGGGAAACTATCATTAACAAGCATAGGATCAAAAGAGATGTTTTCCAATCTAGATACATTATCGGCAACAGGAGTTTCAGCACCCTTCCTATCTACAATATGTAAATCAAACTCTTGTAAAAGCAGCACCCATCTAATAAGCCTAGGGTTGGCATCTTTCTTCATCATAAGGTACTTAATAGCAGCATGATCAATATGAATGGTAACTTTTGAATCAACAATCTAAGGTCTAAACTTATCAAAAGCAAAGACAATAGCTAAGAATTCCTTTTCAATGGTAGCATAATTTTTTTGAGTAGCGTCAAGAGTCTTACTAGCATAATGGATAAAATTTAACTTTTTATCTATTCATTGCCCAAGAACAACACCTACAAAAAAATCACTAGCGTCGCACATGATTTCAAAGGGTAAGTTCAAATCAGGTGGTTGGACAATAGGATCAGTAGTTAAAGCCTTCTTTAGAGTTTCAAAAGCTTCCTTAGAATCATCATCAAAAACAAAGGGTACATCTTTTTGGAGAAGATTAGTGAAGGGTTTTGATATCTTAGATAAATCTTTAACAAACCTTCTATAGAAACCAGCATGACCAAGGATACTACGAATCCCTTTGACGTCTCTTGGACAGGGCAGTTTCTTAATTGCTTCAACTTTAGCTCTATCAACTTCTATACCTCTTTCGGAAATCTTATGTTCGAGGACAATCCCTTCATTGACCATGAAGTGGCATTTCTCCCAATTAAGAACAAGATTAGTTTCTTCACATCTCTGCCAAACTTTATCCAGGTTGTGCAGACAATTATCAAAAGAAGTTCCATAGACGAAAAAATCATCCATGAATACTTCCACAATTTCCTCACAAAAACCATGAAAGATAGCAGACACGCATCTTTGAAAAGTAGCAGGAGCATTACACAAACCAAAAGGCATATGCCTATAAGCATAGGTTCCATAAGGGCATGTAAAATTAGTTTTTTCTTGATCTTGTTGTTTAACAGCAATTTGAAGAAACCTAGAGTATCCATCAAGAAAACAAAAATGGTTCTTTTTAGACAACCTTTCTAACATTTGATCAATAAAAGGAAGTGGGTAATGATCTTTCTTAGTAACTTTGTTAACCTTTCTAAAATCAATGCACATCCTATAACCTACTACTATTCTTTGGGGAATAAGCTCATCATTATCATTAGGCACAATGGTAATTCCCCCTTTCTTAGGGACACAATGAATAGGACTAACCCATTCACTATCAGCAATAGGATAAATAATACCAGCATCAAGGAGTTTTAATACCTCGTTTCTTACCACTTCCTTCATCTTAGGATTTCAAAAACATTGTTGTTCTACCACTGGTTTTGCATCGGGTTCTATATTGATAGCGCGCTGACATATAGTAGGATAAATCCCCTTTAAATCATCAAGAGTATAGCCCATAGCTCCTCGTTGTTTCTTCAATACCTCCAATAATCTTTCCTCTTCCTTCCCTAAAAGTTTTGAACTAATAATAATAGGATATATTTTATTATCTTCAATGTAAGAATATTTAAGATCGTCAGGTAAAGGTTTTAGATCAAAAACGGATCCGTTTTAGGTGGCAATGTGGTACCAAAATCTTCCACAGGCAAGTTATGCTTAAGCATCTTGGGTTAACAATGGAGAATCTCGTCAATCTCATTTCTTTCTTCCATGAAGATTTCACTTTCCTGGTCTTCAATAAATTGCTGCAAAGCATTCTTAGGAGCAAGACGAATAGAAGAAAGTTGTTCAACTCTAAAATCCTCACTAGGGGTTTCCTTTTCACAAGGATCTTTAGTGAATTTCGATAAATTAAACTCATAAGATTCCCCATCAAATTTAGTTAAAATTTTCTCCCTTTTACAGTCTATAATGGTTCCACATGTGTTCAAGAAAGGTCTACCAAAAATGATAGGATAGGTTTTACTAGCAGCTGAACCAAGTACTAGAAAATCAGCAGGATATTTAATCTTACCACAAAGAACTTCCACATCTCTTACAATACCAATTGGAGAGATGGCTCTCTATTTGCAAGCTGAACATCAATTTCTTCTAGTTCGCAAGGACTAATTTCATGCATAATTTCTTTGTAAAGCTCGTAAGGAATATCACTTGAGCTTGCACCAATATCACATAAACCATAATAACAATGATCACAAATTCTAACAGAAAGCACAGGGACACTAGCCTTTTTAGTTCTATTATGATGTGAGACAATATTAGAAGAATCCTCACATAAGACAATGTGTCCATCTTCTACACTTTTAGTGACAAGGTCTTTCACAATCACTACTGCAGGTTCAATATTTATTTGTTCATCAGGTTTCACAGTTCTCTTTGTACTTTTATTAATTACACTTGTTATCATAGGATGCTCTTTTACCTTATCCGGGAAAGGTAAATTCTCAATATAAGGTTCAGGTAAGATTAGATCAATAGTGCAAAATTCAGTACTTCTAGCAGGAACACAATCAACAATATCTTTATATGGTGCATCATACTTGTTCCATTCCTTTTTTCAGAATTTCAATATATGAGGCAAAAGCCTTAAAACAATTTGCAATAACTTGAGAATCAAGACCATAAGCATTACTAATATTTTGAAAGTCATTACTTACCATAAAAGATTCAATGCATTCATAATCGTAATTTATACCTGACTTTCTACCTTTCTCATTCTCCCATGCTTCAGCATTGTCTTGAATACGGTCTAGAAGATCCCATTTAGCTTATTCTTCCATGCGTGTAAATGATCCAGCACAACAGGCGTCCAATAGATCCTTATCATGAAGAGAAAGCCTTGCATAAAAGTTATTGATAATAATATTGTTGGGTAGCTCATGAATAGGACATTTGAGCATTAGTAACTTCAATCTCCCCCAAGCTTAAGTTGTACTCTCTCCATCAAGAGGCCAAAAGTTGTATATTTGATTCCGATATTTATGAATCTCACTATGAGGATAAAATTTTGAATAAAAGAGAGGCACTATTTCCTCCCATTCAACAGATTGGCCATTCTTCAACAGCTTATACCATTCCTCAGCTCTTCCTTTCAGTGATAATGAAAATAACTTCTTCTTGACTTGATCTGTTGTAATACCTCCACACTTAAACAACCCGCATAATTCGATCACCGGGATGGACAATTCCATCTCCAAAATAGTAGTTATCCATAACACGATCAACAATTCTTGTAGGTATTTTAAAAGTATCATTTTGAGCAGGTGTAGGTTCATCTACTACCTTAGTTGTGGTAGTAGCATAATGAAATAAGAAACTCAGCGAATTATCCATATTGAAATAACGTAACTAACAGAAGTAAACAATACTCACAGTAGAAGTTTCCTTTACCAGTTCCACTCTCCAATAGCGCTTCACTCCCCGACAACGGTGCTAGAAAATAGTCTTGATGACCCACAAGTATAGGGGGTGTATGGCAGTATTTTCGATAAGTAAGAGTGTCGAACCCAACGAGGAGCAGAAGGTGTTGACGAGTGGCTTGGAGCAGGAATTCTCTATAAATACTTAGCAAACGGATTTTTAGGGGTTTTTGATAATGCATATAAATGAAGTAAGAGTAAATAAAAGACAATAATAATAAATGCAGCAAGTGGCCCAATCCTTTCTTTAGCAAAGGACAAGCCGGTTGTATTACTTAAGATGACCAAACGTTCTCGAGGACACACGGGAATATCGTCAAGTGCTTTCGCTTCATATAGTTGATTAATCTTCTTTAGTTTGCTAAGTATTGTGTGGGTGAACCTATGCTAATGTACCGACCTTCCTAGGACTAATACATACTTGTGATTATACACCTTGCAAGCATTCGCAAGTGCAAGAAAGTAATTAAGATAGAAACCTAACCACAGCTTTAAACTCTAAGACCCTGACATCCCTTGTGCAAAGGTTTCCTAACGAGGGTTCAGGTTTTTGTCACTCCGGCAACCCCTACGATTAGTAGCCAAATACACAATGCATTCACCTAGGCCCATAAAGGTGAAGTGTCATGTAGTCGACGTTCACATGACACCACTAGAAGAATAAGGCCACAGCTTAAATATCAAACCATTGAATCTTTCTCAACACAACTCCACTACTAACAACATGACTTCTCCCATGTCCTCAAGAACTAAATGAACTACTCACAAGACATCATATGGATCAAGATCGGAGATGTAATAATGATAAGTAACAAACTGAACATGAACGATAATTCAATGGTTCACTCAATAGCATCAACTACAAGGAGTAATCAACACCGGGAAAGTATCCCCTAAGAACTATGCAAGATTCAACCCAATTGTTACATCGGTATGGAGTGGTGATGATGGTGGTGATGGTGATGATGATCCCGATGAAGTCCAGCTTGATGGTGGTGTTGATGGCGATGATCTCCCCTCTCTGGGAAGGAATTCCTCGGTCAGAATTATGGCTGCCAGAGAGATCTTTCTCTCTCTGTAGTTTTCTGCCCTACAGATGCGGCGGCATCTTTCTGTGGTCGCTCCTCGAGGCTTAGGGTTTCGTGGGGACAATATATGCGAAAGGGGAGAGCCAGGAGTGGGCCAGGGTGGCCACACCACCTGGTGGCGTGGCTAGGGGTAGCCCGCACCAGGGGGTGGTGTGGGCCTCCTGTGTCCCATCTCCACTCCCCATTCTGGCATCCTTCGTCTTCTCAAAAAATAGGATTTTCCATGTATTTCTGGGATTTTTCTAATCTTCGCGAATTTCACGTCCAAACAACGCCTTTTCCATCAGAATCCTGATTACAGCGGTCCATGCTCCAAAAGTCATCAACCATGCAAATATAGATGAAATAACATAAGTAGCATCTCTTAATATGAAATATATCAATGAATAATAGTAAATTATGATATAGAATAGTGATGCAAAATGGATGTATAAGTGGCCCACTTCGGGTTAGAGCTTTGCTTCACAGGCGGCCCAGTCAGGGAGAAGAGCTGGAGTCCAGTCCGGATACGGGAAGGCCTATAAGACTTACCGACATAGGCCTATTATGTTACTTGTAGTTCAAGATGTACTCTGTAACCGACTCTTAGTCGTAGCCGGATAGGTCTCCCCTGTAAACCCTAGGCTGGATATCTATATAAGCCGTCCTAGGGCAAGCCTTTAGGGCACCACACAATAGTCTACAATCTTAACTCGCATAGGAAAAACCTTTGTAACCCATATTCCGTCTCTACCGTATTACTGGATTGCTAGCAGGAGTAGGATCCGTCCAAAGCCGGCGGATTCGAACCAGGGTAAACTTGTGTGCTCACCATCCTGGAACACTATACGTCTCACACCCCTCTCTTCCACATGCCTCGAGGACCCCCTCAAGGCGTACTTGTCATCAATCCGACGACAATTGATGCCCACCATGGGGTAAGTGAGCTTCGTATCTGCGTTCCGAGCGGAATCTGCAAGAATCGGAATTGGCAAAACCATCGCCGTCGGTCGCGTCCACTATGCCAGTGACGTCCCTCTCATCGTTCTCGACGAGACCTGGATTCCGGCTAGGGAGGCTGTCACTACCCACACCATCATGTCCTTTGGTGAGATCGATGTTTACATCGGTTTCGCTGAACCTGCCCCACCCACACCTAGTGGTGATGATAGAGGTAGAGGAAGTTTCCGGGTCCATTTTGTCCGCAGAGGCGGCAGAGTTCCGGATCTTCAAAAACCTAATCCCACCTAGCCTACACCTATTGCGGAGATAGTGGAGAAAGATGAGCCTAAAGCGGATCTTACGGTGCAAGTCGAATCTGGAGTGGATCTTGCTAGCGAGGCCGAATCCTAGATCGATCTACCCGTCAAGGTCGAAATCCCGGAGGAGCAAGACAACAACTTTGGTTCTGGCTCTGCCAATACCGGAACAGATCAACCCTTCCTGAGGCACACGTTGAGGCGCATAATGTTGCAAAGCGCAGGTGTGGATGAGGTACTCGAGACCATCATGTGTTTCGAGGAAGCCCACGAGGAAAGTCGCAACTACCTCAGGACGCACGCGTTGCACTTTGTTGGATATGTTGGATCCGGATCCGGCTCTCCCAATGCTAGGGATAACAAAGACTCGGTGCTGGAGGCGATCGGAGCAAACACCGACTTAGCAGCATCTTCGAATGATTCCAAGACGTTGGCGGATTTCCGAAAGTTCTCCGCGGAATATGAAGAGGAGTTCAACTCCAAAGCTGCAGAAGAAGGAGAAGCCATGGACGAAGGATCTGGAGAAAACTCTCGCAAAGCGTAGGATAACATGGATCTCGCAGACAATCCCGACATCCAGATGTCCGAAAGTACCGATCAGATCTTGACTCTAGCAAACGGGCCCAAATCCGTCTTTGCTACCGGCTCTGCCAAGAAGGAAAAGAAGAGGAACAAGAAGAACAAGACTCCGGCGAAAGATCCTCCAGTAGAGGAAGTGATTGCCAAAGAATATGAAGAAGACTCGGATGTAGCTCTAATCCCAGATGAGCCAAAGGAAACTCCGGTGGATGGATACGCGGTTACTGCTGGTGCCCGTAAACTCATCGATGATGCATTAACTATGCCTATCCCTACAGTTGCAGAGCTTACACCTACAAAATTGGAAGAAAGGGCACAAGCCATAGAAGTGCGTCGTCAAGTACTCCTGGATGGGGCTAACAACCTTATGGAAGAGAAGGAGCGCATTGCATCTACGGGGCAGTTCAACTTCCTATAGCATCAGAAGACCCGGAATAGCCCCATGCGGGCTAACAGAAATACGGAAGTCCACAAGACCCTCTTTGAGCAAGGGAGATCTGGTGTATGGTACGCCTGTGGAAAATACTGCTGCAGCTCGAGATATCCTGGCAAACAATCCAAACCCAAATCAAGTCCGGTTGGGCATAGAGCTGCTCACCAAAGGTCTGGAGCAACAGAAGGTCGTGAGAACCGGAAGCGGAAAACTGGTTTCTCAATCCGACCAATGTCGCATGGATCCGGCCTGGCATGATATTAGGTCCCCACGGGTTCCGGAACAACATCACCGTTCTAACAGTCGGGAAGATAACTACTCAAGAACCGGATCTTCAGGGCAACAACACAGAACCGCACGTGACTAGATCAATGTTACTCCAGCCGTAGAGCGAGACGCAATTGCGGCACTGGTTCCGAGACACCCCCCCCCTAGCGAGAGTCGAACAATCATAGGGAAGACGACAAAGAGCAATGTCGGGAGGAGGACCGACAAAGGATGCCACCTCCTAGAAATACAAGCCATCCGGCTGAACCCCACTACGGTGGGGGGAACGATGGACAAAGGAACAACGGACACCATGCCGAGTCAAGCCGGTAGGGGGCTCGTTGTAATGAAGATCCTTCCTAGAACCGAAATAATGACGCTCTGGATGGGGGCCGACGATCAGCCGGTAACAACCCACCTGCACTACCCTCTCCACCAAGCATCCATCAGAACGGCTCTCAAGGAGGCCAAGGAGGGCGTCGTGGTGGAGGAGGTGACAGCAGAAGCAGAAGTCCGGCTCCAAGGCACCGCAGCCACAGCCAACAACCAAGACGGCGTTCCCTGTCACCAAGTGACGCGAGACACCGGATCAACTCTAACATAGAGGCGCGGCGCTACGAGAACGATGATATCTACGTGGGTCCAAAGTGTTTCGGACCAAGAATTCAACAAACACACTGCCCGGAAGGATTTGCTATCTCAAGACACATCCAAGCCCACGATGGAGTGGCTCGGCCAGATACTTGGCTATAGGATTTTTTCCAGGTTTGCTGCATCACCAAAGGTGCAATAGCTTGGTCCCGACACGGTATCTCCCACTTATGTTATGGAAGAAGGCACGATCCTGGATTAATGAACTTCCGGAGAACACCATCCACAACTGGTATGATATGCAAAGGGCATTCTTTCGGAATTTCGAAGGCACATATCGGAGGCCCTGTATAGTAGGAGACCTACAACGTTGCACCCAGAAAGCCGAAGAAACTTGCTGAGACTACCTCAGACAATGGATCGACACCAAGAACTCCTGCGAAGGGGTAAATGATCAAACTGCGATTGAACTTTCATTCCAGGACTCCCAATTGGTTTACTACATCACCGCTTGAAGTGTGACAAGGTCACTGATCTGGGAGAGATGATAGAAACAACAAGCAAATATGCAGATGACGATCACGATGCAGAAGGACTACTAAACGTCCTAGTGGTACCACAGTCGGCAAAACTGCCAAACTAACAAGCTCAGAAGCGCAAGAACACCTCGGAAGAAAAACCCAACACCAAAACCATAGTTGTCACTACTACTTTTGGGTCTGGAGGACGATGTGGGTCCCCCAGATTAATCCTCCGAGAATCCATGTTATGCATACACCACGATCCCATGATCAGTTAGTCGTGGCACATAACCGACAAGTATCAAAGTAAAACATCCATTACTTAAGCGGATACATGTCATACCTTTCATGCCATTATGGCTACATCAATAATCATCAGCAGAACTTCATCAAGCGTAGAGCCTGAGCCATGCCTTAACCTACAGGCAACTGACTGGGAGAACATCCTAGCTCGCATCATCGTCAACTGATACGTCCATTTTGCATCACTATTTTATGTCTTAATTCACTATTATTCATTGATATATTTTGTATTGAGAGGTGATACTTATGTTATTTCATCTATTTTTGCATGGTTGATGACTTTTGGAGCATGGACCACTGTAGTCAGGATTCTGATGGAAAAGGTACTGTTTGGAGGCAAAATTCGTGAAGATCAGAAAATTCGGGAAAATATACGGAAAATCCTATTTCTCCAGAAGACTAAGGATGCCAGAAGATGGAGTGGAGATGGGCCACAGGGGGGCCACACCACCCCATGGCGCGGGCAGCCCTAGGCCGCGCCTAGAGGTGGTGTGGCCACCCTGGCCCACTCCAGCCTCTCCTCTCTGGCCTATATCATCCTCCCGAAACCCTAAGACTCGGGGAGCGACCCCAAAAAGATTCCGCCAAGTCTGCGAAGCAGAAAACACCGAGAGAGAAAGATCTCTCCGGCAGACAGATTTCTGCCGGGGGAATTCCTTCCCGGATAGGGGAGATCGTCGCCATCAACACCACCATCAAGATGGACTTCATCAGGATCATCATCATCACCATCATCACCATCAGCATCCTCATCACCATCTCCGTATTGTTGTAACAATTGAGTTGAATCTTGCATAGTTCATAGGGGAAACTTTCCCGATGTTGATTACTCTCTGTAGTTGATGCTATTGAGTGAACCGTTGAATTATTTTTTATGTTCAGATTGTTATACATCATTATTCCATCACTGATCATGATCCATATGATGTCTTGTGAGTAGTTCGGATTGTTCTTGAGGACATGGGAGAAGCCTTGTTGTTAGTAGTGGAGTTGCGTTGAGAAAGATTCAATAGATTGTTATTTAAGTTGTGGTGTACTTCTTCTAATGGTGTCATGTGAACGTCGACTACATGACACTTCACCTATATGGGCCTAGGGGAATGCATTGTGTATTTGGCTACTAATCGTAGGGGTTGCCGGAGTGATAGAAACCTGAACCCCCATTAGGAAACCATTGCACAAGGGACGTAAGGGTCTTTCAGTTTAAAGTTGTGCTTAGGTTTCTACCTTAATTACTTTCTTGTACTTACGGATGTTTGCAAGGGGTATAATCACAAGTATGTATTAGTCTTGGATGGGGCGGTACATTAGCACAGGTTCACCCACACAACACTTCGCAAGCTAGAGAAGATTAATTGACTATATGAAGCGAAAGCACTTGACAGTCTTCCCATGTGTCCTCGAGAATGTTTGGTCATCTTAAGTAATACAACCGGCTTGTATTTTGCTACATAAAGGATTGGGCCACTTGCTGTATTCATTCCTACTGTCTTTTATTTACTCGTACTTTGTTTACTTGCTTTATCAAAAACCCCTAAAAATCCATTTGCTAAGTATTTGTAGAGAATTCCTGATCCATACCACTAGCCAGCACCTTCTGCTCCTCGTTGGGTTCGACACTCTTACTTATCAAAAATACTGCGATACACCCCCTATACTTGTGGGTCATCAAGACTATTTTCTGGCGTCGTTGCCGAGGAGTGAAGCGCTATTGGAGAGTGGAACTGGTAAAGGAAACTTCTACTATGAGTATTGTTTACTTCTGCTAGTTGCTTTATTTTCGTTATGGATAATTCACTCAGTTTCTTATTTGGTAATGCTACTACCACTGCTAAGGTAGTAGATAAGCCACCACCTGCTGATAATGATGTTTTCAAAATACCTACAAGAATTATTGATCGTGTTATGGATAACTACTATGTTGGGGATGGAACTGTCCATCCCGGTGATCATTTGCTCTTTATACACGAATTATGCGGGATGTTCAAGTGTGCAGGTATTACTACAGATGAAGTTAAGAAGAATTTATTCTCATTATCACTGAAAGGAAGAGCTGAGGAATTGTATAAGCTGTTGAAGAATGGGCAAGCCCTGGAATGGGAGGAAATAGTGCCTCTCTTTTATTCAAAGTTTTATCCTCCTAGTGAGATTCATAAAGATCAGAATCAAATGTACAACTTTTGGCCTCTTGATGGAGAGAGTACAGCTCAAGCTTGGGGGAGATTGAAGTTACTAATGCTCTAATGTCCCATTCATGATCTCCCCAGCAATATTATTATCAATAACTTTTATGCAAGGCTCCCTCTACATGATAAAGATTTATTGGATGCTTCTTGTGCTGGATCATTCACTCGTATGGAAGAAGAAGCTAAATGGGACCTTCTAGATCATATTAAAGACAATGCTGAAGCTTGGGAGAATGAGAAAGGTAGAAAGTCAGGTATAAATTATGATTATGAATGCATTGAATCTTTTATGGGAAATGATGACTTTCAAAATATTAGTAATATTTATGGTTTTGATTTGCAAGTTATTACGAATTGCTTTAGAGATTTTGCTTCCTATATCGAAATTCCAAAAAGGGGATGGAACAAATACCATGCACCTTACAAAGATATTGTTGACTTTGCTCCTATTGGAAGTGCTGAGTATTGCATTATGGACCCCATCTTACCCGAACCTTATATCGAGAAGATTCCCTTCCCCGAAAAGGTTAAGGACCATCCTATGATAACTAATGTAATCCCCAAAATTGAAAAAAGAACTGTAAAACCTGATGAACAAATAAACATTGAACCTGTGGTGGCAATTGTGAAAGACCTTGTCACTAAAAGCGTAGAAGATGGGCACATAGTGTTTTGTGAGGATGCTTCTAATATTGTTTCACATCCCAATAGAACAAAAAAGGCTAGTGTTCCTATGCTTTCTGTTAGAATTGGTGATCATTGCTATTATGGTTTATGTGATATTGGTGCAAGTTCCAGTGCTATTCCTTATGAGCTTTATAGACAAATTATGCATGAGATCAGTCCTTGCGAGTTGGAAGAGATTGATGTGGTTATTCACCTTGCTAATAGAGAGACCATCTCTCCAATTGGTATTGTACGAGACGTGGAAGTTCTTTGTGGTAAGATTAAGTACCCTGCTGATTTTCTAGTACTTGGTTTGGCTGCTAGTAAAACCTACCCTATCATTTTTGGTAGACCTTTCTTGAGTACTTGTGGAGCTATTATTGATTGCAAGAGGGAGAAAATCTTGACTAAGTTTGATGGGGAATCATATGAGTTTAATTTTTCGAAATTTGGTAAAGAACCTTGCGAAGAGGCAACCCATAATGAGGATTTTAGGGTTGAACACCTTGCTTCTATTTCTCTTGCTCCTAACAATGCTTTGCAACAATTTATGGAAAATCATGAAAGTGAAATCTTCATGGAAGAAAGGAATGAGATTGACAGGATTCTCTGTGATCAACCTATGATGCTTAAGCACGACTTGCCTGTAGAAGATTTGGGTACCACGATGCCACCTAAAATGGATCCGGTTTTCGATCTAAAACCTCTCCCTGATGATCTTAAATATGCTTATATTGATGATAAAAAGATATATCTTGTTATTATTAGCGCTAAACTTTTAGGGAAGGAAGAAGAAAGGTATTGGAGGTTTGGAGGAAACACCGAGGAGCTATGGGCTATACTCTGGATGATTTGAAAGGGATTTCACCTACTATATGTCAGCATTCTATCAACATAGAACCAGATGCAAAGCCAGTAGTGGAGCACCAACGACGTTTAAATCCTAGGATGAAGGAAGTGGTAAGGAATGAGGTATTGAAACTCCTTGATGCTGGTATTATTTACCCTATTGCTGATAGTGAATGGGTTAGTCATGTTCATTGTGTTCCTAAAAAGGGAGGTATTACCGTTGTCCCTAATGATAATGATGAGCTTATTCCTCAAAGAATAGTGGTAGGCTATAGGATTGCATCGATTTTAGGAAAGTCAATAAAGTTACTAAGAAAGATCACTACCCGCTTCCTTTTGTTGATCAAATGTTGGAAAGGTTGTCTAAAAAGACCCATTTTTGTTTTCTTGATGGTTATTTTGGTTTCTCTCAAATTGCTATTAAACAACACGATCAAGAAAAAACTACTTTTACTTGCCCTTATGGAACTTATGCTTATAGACGTATGCCTTTTGGTTTATGTAATGCTCCTGCTACTTTCGAAAGGTGCTTGTCTGCTATCTTTCATGATTTTTGTGAGGAAATTGTAGAAGTGTTCATGGATGACTTTTCTGTCTATGGAACTTCTTTTGAGAATTGTCTGCACAACCTTGATAAAGTTTTGCAGAGATGTGAAGAAACTAATCTTGTTCTTAATTGGGAGAAATGCCACTTCATGGTTAATGAAGGGATTGTTCTTGGGCATAAGGTTTCTGAAAGAGGCATAGAAGTTGATAGAGCTAAGGTTGAGGCAATTGAGACGATACCATGTCCAAGAGACATGAAAGGTATTCGTAGTATCCTTGGTCATGTTGGTTTCTATAGGATGTTTATTAAAGACTTCTCTAGGACATAAAAACCTCTCACTAATCTTCTTCAAAAAGATGTACCCTTCGTTTTTGATGATGATTGTAGGGAAGCTTTTGAAACTCTTTAGAAGGCTTTAACTACAGCCCCTATTGCTCAACCGCCTGATTGGAATTTACCCTTTGAAATAATGTGTGATGCTAGTGATTTTGTTGTAGGGGCTATCCTTGGGCAACATATTGATAAAAAGTTAAACGTTATCCATTATGCTAGCAAGACTCTAGACGCTACTCAAAAGAATTATGCTACTACTGAAAACGAATTTCTAGCTGTTGTTTTTGCTTGTGATAAGTTTAGGCCCTATATTGTAGACTCAAAAGTCACCATTCATATTGATCATGCTACTCTTAAATATCTTATGACGAAGAAGGACGCTAAGCCTAGGCTTATTAGATGGGTGCTACTTTTACAAGAGTTTGATCTGCATATAGTAGATAGGAAGGGTGCTGAAAATCCTGTAGCTGATAATTTATCTCGTTTGGAAAACATCTCTTTTGACCCTATGCCTGTTAATGATAGTTTCCCAAATGAACAGTTAGCTACAGTAGGGGTGAGCTCGTGAGGAAGCCCTAGGTATGCTGATTATGCTAACTTTATTGTCTCCAAGTATTTGCCTCCAACTTTTACAGCTCAGCAAAGAAGAAAGTTCTTCTATGATTTGAGGAATTATTTTTGGGATGACCCACACTTATAGAAAGAATGAGTGGATGGTATTATGCGAAGATGTTTTCCAGAATATGATCAAAAGGAGATATTGTGTAAATGTCATGGTAGCACCTATGGAGGACATCATGCAGGAGATAGAACTGCACAAAAGGTACTACCGTCAGGTTTCTACTGGCCTACCCTTTTTAAAGATGTAAGAAAATTTGTTTTATCTTGTGATGAATGTCAGCGTGTTGGTAATATTTCTAGACGCAATGAAATTCCTATGAACTACTCTCTAGTTATTGAACCTTTTGATTGTTGGGGATTCCACTTTATGGGTCTTTTCCCTCCTTCGAAGGGTTACACTATATTCTTGTTGCCGTTGATTATGTTACTAAGTGGGTAGAAGCCATTCCTACAAAAAGTGCTGACGGGGAAACCTCTCTAAAAAGTCTTAAGGATGTTATCTTTCCTAGGTTTGGAGTGCCTAGGTATCTCATGACTGATGGGGGTTCTCATTTCATTCATGGTGGTTTTAGGAAGACCCTCGCTAAATATGATGTTAATCATAGAATTGCTTCAACTTATCACCCCCAAACTAGCGGGAAAGTAGAGTTATCAAATAGAGAAATTAAATCTATCTTGCAAAAGACTGTTAATAGGTCTAGAAAAAACTGGGCTAAGAAGTTCAATGATGATTTATGGGCTTATAGAACTGCTTACAAAAATCCTATGGGAATGTCTCCTTACAAAATGGTTTATGGGAAAGCTAGCGACCTACCCTTAGAATTAGAACACAAAGCTTACTAGGCAGTGAAAGAACTAAATAGAGATTGTAAGCTCGCTGGTGAGAAAAGATTATTTAACTTAAGTTCTTTAGATGAATGGAGGAGGGAAGCCTATGAGAATGCTAGGCTCTTTAAGGAAAAAGTTAAAAGATGGCATGACAGGCGAATACTTAAGAGATAATTTCATGCTGGTGAGAAAGTTCTATTGTATAGGTCTCGTCTCAGATTTTTTGCAGGTAAGCTATTATCAAAATGGGAAGGACCTTTCATCATTGAAGAAGTATACCGTTCAGGAGCAATAAAAATTTCTTCTCTAAAAGATAATACTACACTATATTGCTAGAGATTCTTACAATGAAGATGTTGATGCCTTTCAAGTTATAACTCTAGAGAAATTCATCAAGGACCAATTTCAGAGACTTGCAGAGTCTGTTTTCAAATAGGTAACAGTTCTGGTAAGAAAAGTTCCACGAAAATACAATACAACTATATTTTTGCTGTTTTCAGTCGATAGGGAAAGTTACGAAGCGAAAAAGGGATGGAACTGGAGCTGGGGTAGCCCACACCACCCTGTGGCGCGGGCCCACCCCTGGCCGCGCCACCAGGTGGTGAGGCCACCCAGGACTCCGCCTCCGACCCGTTTTCTCCCAGTACCTTCCTTTTGATATGAAACTTCGTAATATATAACCCCCCGGATCCCTCGAGGTCCGTATATCGTGTTTTCGTCGTGTTTTTGTTTCGATCTGTTTCTGCCAGGTAAATCTCAGATTTGTAGCCTCAATGTCATCCACTGGATCAGTTAAGGGAGATTCCTTGGAAGATATCATCAACCCATACATGAGAGAATTCAAGATTCATCCTAAGGAGTTATTGCTCAAAGGTGGGGAGGCTCGGATTAAAGAGGTTCAAGGACCCAAAGGTGAAGGAAGTCTGGAGGACAGGATGGAAGCATTGGAAAACAAGAAGTCTTTAGGTACAAGAAGATGGCGGAGCGCGAAGTGGATATCATCCATAAGATTTGTTCTGAACTCATCACCGAGCACCAAAAGGAGACTGCTGAACTCAAAGACGAAGTCCTCTCACTCCGCCAAACAACCAACGAACTGCAAGCACAGTTCTATGACGTTCAAAATCAAAACTGTGAGTATGAGGCTAGATTTAAACGCATAAGTGCTGCTGCAAGTTTCAGGATGTTGGAAACCATGATGTCCTTTGTGGATGGGAAGCCTTTACCCTGGAAGACGGACGAAGATGATAAGATACCACCATGACCTAAGGAGTAATTCGTCATCAGGTTTGGCATCCCCTTGGTTTGTTCCAAGCTTGGGGGAGTGCCGCGGTATCATATCACTATCTTCTATCTTTTTACCTTATTAGTAGAGTCATATCATGAATAGAGGAGTTATTATGTAGTATGGTTTGCATTATGGAAGTGTCCCCTCTCTTGTTAGATATGTATCCCTTGGTGTGAGTTGCCGATATGGAATATTAATGAGAAGTTATATCATTCACTCTTTTGCATAGCTTATATTAGTTTTCAATTCTTGGTTATATGATTGATCTTGTTTTTAGTATTGGTAGCACTTTGGGATCATTGAGTTAATTTAGTTGGTTTTGGCAAACCTGGCTCGGTCAGTAGCAACACTATTTTCGAGAGTTGAATGAAAAAGATAAAAGTACCTTTAAAGAAAAATAATTTCATCATCTTTCTTTCTTGATTTTCTCATAAGTCTAGTATTCTCTAGTTAAGATCTTTTGTGCTTCCAAGGAAGATTGTATGTTTGTCGTTATCACTTGTGTGTTTGTTTGTTTCCTTCAACTCTTATACTTGCTACCCAGCCTTGCTAGCCAAAAACCTGTACTGAGAGGGTATTCTTCTCGTGCATCCACCTCCTTTAAACCAAAACCTTTGCCATTTGTGTCCACCATACCTACCTAGTAGCATTATTGCTATTCCAAGTAAATTCTTGTTTTATCTACCTCCCAAATTAAACTTGTTATGTGAAAATTAGTGATTAAAGCTCTCACGAACTTGATGGCACAGTTTACTTTCTTGCATTTAATAAACTTGAACCATTGGGTCCTTCTTTGTTGCGTATATACTTACGCTTTATGAGTTGAAGTTAGCCGAACCATGTATGATGGGGACCGCTTTCAACACTTCATTTGGTACTTTGTAACTAGTTGATATCATGTTCTTTTACTTATGGATCCCGGCGGTGTGAAATAAAAGTGGAACTTGTAAGATCATGGAGTTTATATGTGTGTTAGAGAAACGCCTGGGCCGCTAGCCTAAGCCATGCCTAATCATGGTGGAAACTTGCAACATAACTATAGTGAGCATTCTATGAAGCATCCTCAATAAAAACCTATGCAAATAGCAAATAAAAAGATCGCTGAGATGCTCACTGTCTGCTTGCCTTGTCATTTTGATTATGGGATACCTCGTGTGTCATGTGCAAGGGGTACCCCGTTGGCGGTTCTCTATGATACGGATGTATTTAAAATGACAAGAGCTTGCTCGTGACTGAAGTTGAGTAGCATGAGGATCGGTACTCATAAGTAAGGGGCATGAGATTCCAACTTATAACTTGTCAAGCATATCCTCTTAGTTGTGTCACTTTAACCTTAATCACCTAAAGATGCCTATGATAGGGGCAATGAGAGCTGAAAGCTAGTAAGTATCATAATTTTTGGGAGCTCTTTATGAGACTTGCAATCCCTGCTTCTCTCTTTGAAGGGCCTTTCTTTTACTTTGTAGTTGAGTCAGTAAACCTATTCCCTTCTATCTCAGCAAGTATTTTGAGTTGATGTGTTTCATTCATTCATATGGTGATTTATTCAATCATGTTTCTTTTGTTCCTTGTTTTGCACTTTGCTCTTATCTTGATGTTTACTACTTTGAAAGCTATCATTGAAAAACCAGCTATTTGTGAACTCCAGCAAATTATCAACTATTCTTTGGCCAACAGCTAAGTTTGCCATTACCAATTATGATTCACTTTATGTATCTTTATTGTGTTTCCTTTACTCATTGCAAGTTGAGTTATATAATAGTGAGTTGTCTTCTATTATGATCTATGTATTTGATGAATGTGATGTTTCTTGTCCATATTCTTTTATCGACTCTTCACTCCATAAACCTGAGGCCATGTTTATTGAGCTCAGTTTTGCTTGGGGACAAGCAAAGTCTAAGCTTGGGGGGAGTCGATACGTCCATTTTGCATCACTATTCTACGTCTTAATTCACTATTATTCATTGATATATTTAGTATTGAGAGGTGATACTTATGTTATTTCATCTATTTTTGCATGGTTGATGACTTTTGGAGCATGGACCGCTACAGTCAGGATTCTGGTGGAAAAGGTGCTGTTTGGAGGCAAAATTCGTGAAGATCAGAAAATCCGGGAAAATATACGGAAAATCTAATTTTTCCAAAAGACTAAGGATGCCACAAGATGGAGTGGAGATGGGCCACAAGGGGCCCACACCACCCCATGGCGCGGGCAGCCCTAGGCCACGCCTGGAGGTGGTGTGGCCACCCTGGCCCACTCCAGCCTCTCCCCTCTGGCCTATATCATCCTCCCAAAACCCTAAGACTCGGGGAGCGACCATAGAAAGATTCTGCAGCCTCTGCGGGGCGGAAAACACCGAGAGAGAAAGATCTCTCCGGCAGACAGATTTCTGCTGGGGGAATTCCTTCTCGGAGAGGGGAGATCGTCGCCATCAACACCACCATCAAGCTGGACTTCATCGGGATCATCATCATCATCACCACCACCATCATCACCATCATCATCCTCATCACCATCTCCGTATTGTTGTAACAATTGAGTTGAATCTTGCATAGTTCATAGGGGAAACTTTCTCGGTGTTGATTACTCTTTGTAGTTGATGCTATTGAGTGAACCGTTGAATTATTGTTTATGTTCAGATTGTTATACATCATTATTCCATCTCTGATCACGATCCATATGATGTCATGTGAGTAGTTCGTCTTGTTCTTGAGGACATGGGAGAAGTCTTGTTGTTAGTAGTGGAGTTGCGTTGAGAAAGATTCAATAGATTGTTATTTAAGTTGTGGTGTACTTCTTCTAGTGGTGTCATGTGAACATCGACTACATGAAACTTCACCTATATGGGCCTAGGGGAATGCATTGTTTATTTGGCTACTAATCGTAGGGGTTGCCGGAGTGACAGAAACCTGAACCCCCGTTAGGAAACCATTGCACAAGGGACGTAAGGGTCTTAGAGTTTAAAGTTGTGGTTAGGTTTCTACCTTAATTACTTTCTTGTATGTACGGATGTTTGCAAGGGGTATAATCACAAGTATGTATTAGTATTGGATGGGGCGGTACATTAGCACAGGTTCACCCACACAACACTTAGCAAGCTAGGGAAGATTAATCGACTATATGAAGCGAAAGCACTTGACAGTCTTCCGATGTGTCCTCGAGAATGTTTGGTCATCTTAAGTAATACAACCGGCTTGTCCTTTGCTGCATAAAGTATTGGGCCACTTGCTGCATTCATTCCTACTGTCTTTTATTTACTCGTACTTTGTTTACTTGCTTTAGCAAAAACCCTTAAAAATCCGTTTGCTAAGTATTTGCAGAGAATTCCTGATCCATACCACTAGCCAGCACCTTCTGCTCCTCGTTGGGTTCGACACTCTTACTTATTGAAAATACTGCGATACACCACCTATACTTGTGGGTCATCATCAACTTCATTGGCTTCTTAATATCTGACCAAGTTAATAGCCAGGGACAATGCTAGTGAGTACTTTGAATATACTCGCAAACCACCATAAGATAAAAACAATAAGAGGATATGCAACATAGATGTGGTAATAGGAGAGCTCTAAGAAAGGTTCTTTTCTCACATAGTTTATCTTGTAGATATAGCATCTACATATCTTTGTTGAAAACTTTTGGAAAACATTTTTGGAAACCTTTTTGAAAAGTTTTGGAAAACACTAGGATCGGGTTACCCATTTATTCCCTTCTTCCGGTCATCCCATGACCAAACCTTCTCCTTCCTTTCCAACCATCCCATGGTCAAAACATGTATCCTTTTTACCATCCCATGTTCAAAACATTCCCAAAAGCCTTTGCTTTTCTGAAATCCTTTTTGAAAACAAAACCAGCACCGCTCTACAGTAACCTTCCCAACCGTTCATGACCGCGGACATGGCTATTCGAATAAATTTACACTCTATAGAGGTTGTACACTTTACCCACACCATCCGAGTACCCTGCCCTGAACTACACCGATCGTGGGTCGAGTAACCGATGAAGACCCTCTGAATGCCATTCCAGTATAAGTGCCTACCCTATGAGTGTTGTTACCCTCAACACCGGGATGCCCTATATAGTACACAAGCCAACCGGAGCGCTTTTTTCCACTTCTCAAGTGTGCGCTTTCAATGAGGGGCTCATAGTAACGCGTGGAGGCCCGTAGACCCTTCGTTCCTTATCTCGGTCGATGTTTTACATGGACTTAGCCAGAGAAGGCCCACCCTCCAGGGATTTTTATCCCTTGTAGTCGTTGCAAGGCAGCTTATACTAGAATAAACAATCATCAAATCCAGCCCTGTCCCATTCTAGCGTAATGTGGTTGCACAGGTTAATTGTTCTAGCAAAACTACAAAGAACCGGCTGCGTTTTTGTAAACCTTTTTCCTCCAGCTTTCCTTCAGCATTTTGTAAAACAAAACCTTTTTCTTTCTCAACAACTCTTGGGAGGTCCCACCTCACCAAGGTTTTATCATAAAACATTTGGTAAAAAAAATTCGGGGGTCTTCTCATCCTGTAGTTTTGCTTCGGCGAAAATAGGGTCTCCAAAGGGTATGATATGCAGGCATCAAATGTGTCCTGATTTGGAGAAGTGTTTTGGCAAAAACCAACTTTCCTTTATGGAAGGGGTTTTTTGGAGGTTTTGCCCATTAAATGAGTTAAATAGTTTTTGAGCCATAGTAATTATGGATAATATTTTATAAATATTTATAACCCAGTTAGATGACATCCACATGATGTATATAGCATTTGCAACCTTGGGTGTTGATAATCCAACTTGATTTTGGTGAGGAACAAGAATTAAGGGATCTAGGGTGATGTTATTTTCATACCATCAAAACACGGTTGTATCTTGGAGCTAAGGCTCCCCTTGGTTCAAGGGCTATATGGATAGATATACCAAGTTATGTAGATCACCATGGTATAGAATTTTGGGCTTGATCATGCTTGAGCTCTCCAAGGATTGATTCCAAACTTTGAATAAAATAAGCCTGCCAAACCAGATTATAAAATGGCCTTCAAAACCATGTGGGTTCTTGAAGCACAAGGATCCATGTGGAACAAGTGAAGTAGTCATGTAAGGAGTTGGTTAAAAGAAGATAACATGTAGGTGTGAGCTTCTTCCAAAGTAGGCATGTTGATAAGATTTGCAGGAATTATTATTTTCTTGCCTGCAAAACTATCAAGAACAAGGGGGTTAGAGGATGGTCTAACCAAGGCAAGAGTGGTCCTTGGTAGTTCTTATGATGGTCTACAAGATGGTTCAATTGTATTACCAAAAACGCACAAGGGATGGGAAAGAGAGGCACTCAAAGAAGTATTGAAGTAGTTTCCAAACTTAGTCAAAATTTGGCACATTTAGGGTTTTTGACTAGAATATGAGTGGGGATGTTTTTGAGGGTTTGCAAGGTATCAAAGCATCATCAACTGGATGATGTTGAAGTGTAGATTGGGTAGAATAGATCCATGCTTGATATTGGTCTTCATTGACTTGGAAACTTCTAGAATGGATCACTTAAGAATTGATCTGGTTAAGGGTTTTAGATGACCACCTAGTGGCTAGAGATCAGATCCATCTTGTTTCTTGCTTAGGTTTTGGGGATTTTGAAGTTTCTTGATCCTAGAGGATGAGGTCCTAGAGTAGCTCATACTACTTCTAAGCAATCAAGTCAAATAGCACATCAAGGCAACTCATCTCACAAACAAATCAACTACTACTAGGGTTACCATCAAGCTTAGCTTGAGGTTAGGATGGGCAATTTTGAAAGGTTGGAGTTTGAATAAGTTAAGAGTCCTTGGTATCCCTACCAAGAGTAGAATTCAAAGGTTTTATACAAGGTTTTGGAAATCCTAGAGGTAAGAGTAGTTGAAGGTCTGTCTTGAAAACATAAGGAGATTATATTATATATATCTCCATAGTTTTGTCAATGGAGGCTACCGAAATCGTTTGGTTCGCAAAGGCATCTTGGTTTAGGTTTGGGAATGCCAAAACATTTCAAAATATGTAAAATGAGCCAAGACAGCTTTATTAAATAGATTTTGTCAACTAATGGTGAGGTAAGGAGTATATCATATGGTATACACTCAGATGCACAAGCACAACAAACAAAAAGCAAACACTGCACCATTGAACAAGAAAAGATGTTACAGATGAGGAGGGCACGGAGGCGGCCACGGACGCGGTCAGGGGGTGTCAAGAGTCCAGGGTAGAGGAGACCAGCAACCTGGCAAAACCTACTCCTGGGCTGATATTGCCAACAACCCGTGTGTGCATCACATAAATGCCAATGAGGGCTCGTCCCACACAAATGCTGAGTGTCGTTTCAATGATGACATCAAGAAACATGATTCCACTGGCTAAAGGTCTAAGCGGAAGAAGGGAAAGAAAAATCCCGAAAAAGAAAAGGACACCAAGGAAGATTCCGACATGGAGGAAGCTGATCCTTCAAATCCCAAGTCGGATGGAAAGAAGAACTTCCGAACAAAGAACGACACTTATGTCACTTTCCTTGGGTCTCAACCAGCTAAGGTCAAGAAGGCAGTTTTGCATGAGCTCAATGCAACTGTTCTGGCTGTCCCTCAATTCTTGGACTGGTCGGAAGTGACAATCACCTTTGACCGTGCTGATCATCCGCCTAATTTGCACAGGCGAGGAAAATACTCCTTAGTCATCAACCCCCTTATTGATGGCTATGGGTTCTCCAAGACTCTCATGGACGGCGGCAACAGCATCAACATCCTCTACATCGAAACGCTGCGTTGGATGAGGATCTCAGAAACTCAACCGAATCACAGCTCTGTGATCTTTCACGGAGTTGTCCCAGGAAGACAAGCAAATTCCCTAGGAGAGATCACTTTGGATGTTCCTTTTGGAACTCCAAAGAATTGCTGGACGGAAGCACTTTCCTTCAAAGTGGTCCCATTCAAGAGCGCATACCATGCTATATTCGGACGTCCGGCCTACTAGGCTTTCATGGCTCGTCCATGTTACATTTACAATATGCTGAAAATTCCAAGTCCAAAGGGCATGATCACCATCAGGGGAGACCCGAAGAAAGCACGAGAGTGCGAGGAAAGAAATGCTGCCTTTGCTGAAGCCGTACTGCACGCCCAGGAGTACTAGGAGATCAAGCAGACCATCGACCCATCCGAGATTCCTGATGACTGCAAGTGCACATCTCGTTTGTAGCTAGTTTCGAAATAAATATATCGATCTCACAGGGAGCAGGAGTCTAAAGTCTAATAATTCTTGAAATAAATATTCTAATAGAAATGCTAGATAAAGTTCTAAGTAACAAGATAAAATGCTAGTATTGTGTAAAAAGGTGTTTTTGGGTTTTGGGTATAAAAGCAATAATAAAGTAAAGCAAAGTAACTTAATACAGAAAGTAAGTATCGTGTATGTAAAGAAGATTGGAACTACAGTAGGGAAAAGGCGTTCTCAGGGAGTAGCGGATACACCACTAGTATTGTAAAGATCTAAGATAAAGATTATCACCATGAACACTCTCAGATATGTATGTGCGGGAGGAACTCCATATCTGGACGAATAGGCAACAACCGCTGCTCACATCATCCTCATAACCGTAGCAGTAAACAATCGACATCAATCGAATTACTGCGCTATTAAGGGACGTAATCCCGTAGGACGTATCCCATGGCATGGATAGTGTTCCGTGAGTTTCCTCGATTTCCCAAGTTAACACGTAAGGATTTCTAATAGCTTTATAGTCACTGTAAGTGCTAGCATGCCTCCGTCTACCAACAAGTAGTTCCCTCCATCAAGACCCCACAAGAGGCAAATATTGAGAGGTCGACTTCTCTTAACATCAAGATGTAGAGAATCTAACACCTGGTCACAGCGATGAATATCATAATAGACTTTATGTTATTTCAATATCATACTAGGGTTTCTCCATTGATAAATTGCAAATGTATCTATATTTTTTGATGCTCCATGCTTGGTTTTATCCACTTTCTTGTGTTTTGTCCACACTTTGGAGTACTTTTCATATGATTTCTTGGACTAACCTATTAACAAGAGCCACAGTGCCTGCTGCCTGCTTTCTTCTGTTTTTGGTTCCAGGAAAGTCAGAAAATGAATATTCTCGGAATTGGACGGGACAAAAGCCAAAGTGCCTATTTTTCCAGAAGACTCACGGAGCCAGAATACGAGACGGAGGAGGGCCAGGGCCTGGCCACACCACCCCCAGGCGCGGGCTGGGCTTGGCCACGCCAGGGCATGGTGTGGTGGCCCCAGGACCCCCTCGGTCTCCCTCTTCGCCTATAAGAAGCGTTCTGACCTAAAAACTCAGGGAGGGGTTCGACGTTTTTCCACGAAAAGTTCCGCTGTGCCACCGCCACCGAAGGAGAGATTCGGGGGACAGAAAGTCTCTGTTCCGGCACCCTGCCGGGACAGGGAAGTGCCCCCGGAGCCATCTCCATCGATCTTCACCATCATCTCCATCGACCATCCATGTTTCCCCCATCTATGAGTGAGTAATCCCCCGCTGTAGGCTATGGGGATGGTAGGGATTGGATGAGACCGTTCATGTAATGGCATTAGATTGTTAGGGCATGGTGCCTAGTAACTTTTATTAGTGCTTTATGACTTTGTTGCAACTTGTTGTGCTTAATGCTTGTCACTAGGGCTCGAGTGCTATGATTTCAGATATGAACATGTTACTGATTCATTATGATAGTATATTTTTTGGTCTTATCTGCAAGTTGTATACACACGTTGTTCTCCGGAACCTATGGCCCCGAAGTGACAAAAATCGGGATAATCGGAAGGGAATGGCTTTGATGTGAGGATCACATGTGTTCACGGAGTGTTAATGCTTTGCTCCGGTGCTCTATTAAAAGGAGCACCTTAATTGCCAGTAGTTCCCGAGAGGCCCCGCTGCAAACGGGCTGGCTGGACAAAAGATGTTGTGCAAGTTCTCATTGCGAGCACGTATGACTATATATGGAACACATGCCTAGGATTATCTAGTACTTGGATGCTTTATCTTATTTATCTGCAATTGCCCTATGTTCTGATTGCTATGTGAATTGTCTTGTCCATGCAACGCCCGTCCATCCATCCCTATGCCTACCGCACTCGAATCCCACTGTTTACTGCTTTTGTTACTACTGTCCTTGCTTTACTACTGCTGCTACTTTGCTATTCCTACTACAAAACTGTTGCTACTGATAAACTGCTGTGAGCAAGATTGTTTCTAGGTGTAGCTGAATTGACAACTCAGTTGTTAAGGCTTATAAATATTCTTTGTCTCCCCTTGTGTCGAATCAACAAATTGGGTTTCACTTCCCTTGAAAATACTGCGATACACCCCCTATACTTGTGGGTCATCATCCATCTCCCCAAGAACTAATGATCTACTCAGACATGGAGGCAATCACATCATGCCAATGATAATGGAAATAATCATAGATGAATAGTACTTGTATAAATCCACAACGAGTATAGGAATTACAACAAGATCTAGACAAGATGTAGATGGGATGGATGTAGATGGTGGTGATGTAGCGGTGGATGATGAAGATCGATGCCTTAGCCTCCTGGATCTGCGCAGGGCGAAGATGGATCCCTTATAGATGAGTTCCCCCTCCATATGCCTTCTGGAGGTGAGGTTTCTGCGATTTCTGGGTGTTTTATATGTCGTCTCCTCAAACAAATTACACGGGGTGAAACGATTTGATGAGGCGGAGGCGGCGCCAACTATACGGCGGGAGCTATACGGGTGGAAGATATGCTCCTGCCGAATAGTTGGTCGTTACGCTCTCTACCTCCTTTCTTCGCTTCTGGTTTTCTTCTAGTATTATTAATATGTCCCAAATAAGCGATTTACGTTGTTTTTGACTCCTTTTCTCCACAGTACAACTGCTTCAATAATTTTATCCATTGGATCCATCATCTGTCCTGATCCTGGTGAAAATAGACATAAAATGTGCGTGCGAGCGCCGTAAAATACCAAGATCCTACATCTACAATGCAAAATAATAATGTAAAACATGGTGCAAATATGCACTCATCAACTTCCCCAAGCTTAGAGTCTTGCTCGTCCTGAGCAAGTTTTTATCTTAATGGATGTGATCCTCATATTCATGAAGCTGAGTCGATAAAATAAATGAGGCAATTGCAGCATGTGTTTATCATGTTCGATACAGGGGAATAAGTTCATGAATAGTACCTTACTCGTACCATTTGAATAGTATTGGAAGGATTCCACACCTTAGTTATCAATAGTTCATTAAATATGAATCTCAACATAATGTAGAAGAATCCAGTTCAACCGAATGAGTTAACGAGTTAGTCCCAAGTGTTTTAGGATCAACATATTCACTTGGGATTCAAAATCTCAAAAGTGTCTCTTTGTTACACTACAATACAATGGTATATGCCTACTTGCTCTTCGCACATTCGCTCTTTTTCTTCTTTCTTTTTCTTTTCTTTTGCATATATCCTCACACTTTTGTTTTAAGTATTGTGCAAAGGAGCTAGCCATATATTCCACTTCATGTAGGAATTCAAAGTTCAACGATCTCAATTATCAAATTCCAACTGTATATGAAGCATTCTTATGACTTGAGATTCTACCACTACTTGTTCTTACTGTATTTAGATAGCACTTTAATTTTCCTTTGTTCAAGGTTTTCTTTTTCAACTTAATTGTATAGATAATTTTTCTTTGTGAATCAAACCATAAACTTACAGCATATTGACCAAATTATCTTTATGTTTTCCATTAATACCAATGGTGTGGAAGACTCCTATTTCTATCATCAAGTGCAAGTGAAATCATACTCAAGCCTTTCATATATCAATAAAGCAAACACAAACTCAATATTTCTCCATATATAATAATAAACTCAGAATTTCATAAAAGGGATCGACTATTCTTGAAGGGAATTCTAATGATGCAAACTTTATTTCTAGTTTGAACTAATTCAAGAATGATAATAAAAACATATAAGATAGATTACAAGGTCTTAAAGATCTCCCCAAGCATGGAATCAAGCGAGGAAGGGTCAAATAATCCCTTGTGATTATTTGATACCGTGATTGTTGTACATCACTAGGGCACCATGGCATGTAACACCACGGTGTGTAGCTTCTTGTTGTTCTCCTCTAGAGTAGTTATGCGGCTGTAGCACCTGCGCAGATCAGATTGCAGAGTATCCACTCTATCTGTGAGCTTGGTCACCAATGGAAGGAGGTCTTCCTTCTTCTCCATCTCATTGAGACGGTGACGGACATCAACGCGATGGAGTAGCTCCTGCTTTTGATATATCTCTAGTGCCCGCAAGTGATCCTTGGCCCAGGGACAGCTTCTTCTTGCTCATCCATAATTGATGGATCAGGGAAGTGGAAACCATACCTCCACTCTTCTTGAGGTTTAACCTTCATACGAGCACCAATGGTTGGCCTCAAGAGTGGAACCTCCCCTTCCTTGCAAGAACCTACACCAGTATTAGATAATTCCTTATGCTTGTGCGGCCTTGGATCTATGGTGATGAACTTGACCGTCCCCACATGCCCTTTTCCATGTGGCTTGCGATCTTCTCTCTCTTGTTGAACTTTCTTTATTGCCGCCCAATTGATCTCCAGTGGATCATAGATGTCGTAGTGGATGTAGACGTCAACTACATCATAATCGGAATCATTGTTGAAGTAGCTTGGCTCGACATACTCCTTGTACTTCAGGCTAAACCTCTCCACCTCCTCGTCATCGTCCTCCATGGACGGGCTGCTAGAGTGGTCCCTAGAAGGAGCAATGAGCCCCATGGGTTTACCATGACCTGGGGCGGGATAGCGCATTGCTAGATTCATTTCTCTAGATTACGATTAGAGAGATAGACAATGGCAATATATAAGAGGGGTCAGAGGTCGGTAAAACTCGTGAGAAACACCAAATTGTACTCCAAGAAAAGAACCCAAACAGAACAGAAAAAGAAATCACGGATGTGGAAGCAACCTGCCGCATAACGACCAACTATACGGGTGTGGCCCATATAGGTCCGGCCGTATAGTTGGTTCCGGGCAGATATTTCCAAATATCTCGAGTCTAGGTCGATTAAATCACGACTCGGAACCGACAATAACGTTTTTTAAGATGAATATAAAAGTAAGATTGAATGAAAAAGTGTTTGAGAGTTTAACGACCAACTATACAGCCGGAATTTTTGGTCCGATCATATAGTTGCGACCGTATATTTTCAAACACCAAAAATTAAAAGTGCCTGGGAGTTTAACGACCAACTATACGGCTGGAATTTTTGGTCTGGTCGTATAGTTGCGACTATATAGATACAGACACCAAAAAGCAAAACTATCTGAGAGTTCAACGACCAACTATATGGCCGAAATTTTTGCTCCGGTCATATAGTTGCGACCGTATAGCCTCAGATATCGAAAACAATTTCACGAAGATGATACGGAGAGTTTAACGACCAACTATACGGCGGGAGCCCCCACTCCGTTCGTATAGCTCTTCCCGTATAGTTGTTCAAACCCCTCTAAAATTTTAGAAAAACACAAGGAAATCGAAAGAAGAAATTTCAAGAGTAAAAATTGTGAAACTAAATCACTTATTTGGGTAAGAACACTTACCTTGTACTTACCATTTGCTTAATCGGGGATGAAAAGTTTCTCTGGCAGCAAGGACTCCTTCTCTTTTGGAGGAATTGACTTTAGTTCATCTAATAATTCCCGTAAACAAAAATCACCAGGACTAAAGTTCATCTCAATAAGATTAGTGTCTTCCTGGGCAAACATGGACACTACATCTAACATCTTTATTTCCCGCCTTTGCACAATCTGTAACTCAAATTCTTGTAGTGAAAGAATACAACGGATCAGTCTTGGCTTATGTTCTTTCCTCTCAAGGAGTTCTTTTAAGCCATCACAATCCGTGTGAACTCTTACCTTTGCATCAACTATATAAGAACGAAATTTATCGCAAGAGAAAAATACAGCAAACTGTTCCTTTTCTTCCTTAGGGTAATTATTTTGAGCACCATTGAGAGTTCTACTAGCATGATGTATAATATTAAATCTACGACCAATATGTTGTACAAGAGTTACTCCTACAACATCATCGCTAGCTTCACATATTAAGTCAAAGGTTGTATCCCAGATAGGTGGTTTAATGATGGGAGCATGAGTTAAAGCATTTTTAAGTTTATTAAAGGCTTCAAGACACTTATCATCAAAATTAAATCCCATTCCCTTTTGCAAGAGGTTAGTCAAAGGTTTAAATATCCTAGAGAAATTTCTAATGAACCGTTTGTAAAAACCCACATGACCAAGAAAACTCCTTATACCTTTAATGTCCCTAGGTGGTGGCATTCTCTCTATTGCTTCAACCTTAGCTCTATCAACTTCAATTCCCTTACCTTATACCTTGCGATCGAGGACTACACCTTCTTTGACCATAAAGTGGCACTTCTCCCAGTTTAGAACAAGATTAGTTTCTTCACAACACTGCAAAACTTTCTTGAGATTATCCAAGCAACTAGTAAATGAAGTTCCTTAGACAGAAAAGTCATCGATAAATACTTCCATTATAAGTTCTATGAAATCAGCAAAAATAGCAGTCATACATCGTTGAAAAGTTGTTGGAGAATTACATAGACCAAAAGGCATACGTCGGTAAGCATGTAAACCGTAAGGACTTATGAAAGTTGTTTTAAGTTGGTCATTCGAATGAACAACTATTTGAGAGAAACTAGAGTATCTGTCCAAGTAACAAAAATGAGTATGGTTTGCTAACCTTTCTAAAGTTTGATCTATGAATGGTAATGGATAGTGATCTTTCCTAGTTTCTTTATTTAATTTTCTGAAGTCTATGCACATCATGTGCCCAACAATAGTTCTAGTAGGTATTAGTTCATTGTTTTCATTAGGAACAATGGTAAAACCACCCTTCTTAGGGACATAATGAACAAGACTTACACAATCACTCTCTTTACCAGGATAAATTATACCGGCGTCCACTAGGCATACAATTTCTTTTCTTACCACTTCTTTCATTTTAGGCTTCAATCTTCTATTAAATTCTGCAACTGGTTTTGCACCTTCTTCCATGAATATTCGATGGACGGCTATCATGGGACTAATGCCCTTCAGGTCATCCATTGAGTACCCAAAGGCTTTGCGATGCTCCTTAAGTATCCTCATGAGTTCTTCTTCTTCTCCTGAAAGTTTAGCACTAATAATAACAGCAAATTTATTGGTATCATCGAAAAACCTGTATTTGAGATTATCTGGTAGAGTCTTCAACTTCAGGGGTGGTAATTCCTCGTGCCCTCTCTTTTCTAGCTCTTCAAAAGCCTCATCAGTTGGAGGTCCCAAAATAGGAAGTGAATCGAATTCATCTTCTACTTCTTCTAAGGACTTGTCCTCCATAACTATTTGTTCATAATTTGGATCTTCATTTATTTCTTCTTCTTGATTACCAAACAAAAGAGATGCCATTTCCTCAATGGTTCTCTCTTCCTCTTCTTCTTGTATTTGTGGACGTCTGTCTTTAAATTTGGAAAAATATAATTTATTTTCCATTCCCCCAAACTTAAGAGACACAATCTCCTTCTTGAAATTAACATAGGCACCTATATCACCCAAAAAGGTTCTTCCAAATATAATAGGGCAAAAAGTGTCAGCTGGCAGATCAACAACTACAAAATCGATAGGAAATTTTGTTTTGCCAATTGTGACAGTTGCATTGTCAACTACTCCTATTGGAATTCTAAGATTTTTATTACCTAACATAATTGTTATATCCGTATTCTCAATTGTAGCCGGTTCTATTTCTTATTTTATTTCTAGGTAGAAATCATAAGGTATAACATTAACTTCGGTGCCAGGATCACATAAACCGTAATGAGAGGTTTCTTCAAATATGCAGGGAAGAATAGGCTTACCCACATCTTTTACCTTTGTTTTTCGTTCAACCAATATGGAAGTCTCTATATCAAGTTCAACTATTTTATAGTGTGAGTACATAGCCATAATTGCTTCCTTGGTTACCTCTTCATCTTTGTTTTCCTCTAGAGGTTCCACAACATCTGGCACGCTTTCCTCCTTCCTCTTTTCCTGTACTGCTTTGACCTGTTCATATTCAAAAATATGATTTTGTGCAGTGCTAGGGAAATGCACTTCATATATTGGTTCTACGGAGGCAAGTGTTGCTTTATCTTCTCTTTTCTTTTCTGGTTCGGGTGATAGATCATACTTGATTGGACCCTCCTTTGAAGCTTTAATATGTTCTGTAAAAGCTTTAACAACTTGTAACACAAGATTTGAATCCAGATAAAGTTCTTTAGATAATTCTTTAACATGCCCTTTTTATTATAGTCATGAATACAATCATGCTCTATTACTACGCCTCCTTCACTTCCTAGACCAAAATTCCATGAAACTCTATGATCGCGAATTCTATTAAGTAAATCCCAAGCTTTAGGTATAGGAAGATTCATAAAGGCTCCTTTCCGTGAAAGAGTCTAGTTCAATTTTATTAGATTCAATTAAACCGCCATAAAAGATATGTAGAAAATACCATTCAGGCAAATCATGATGAGGACATAGTCGTAGTAAATCTTTAAATCTAATATAAGCTCTTACTATTCCTTCATTAGAACGATTCTTCCAAGTCATTATAAGATGCATGTTTCCAAAAGATTTTCATAATGGATAATATTTTGATAGAAATTCACAAGCTAAATTATCCCAAGTAGTAGTGGATTTAGGGGTACAGATCTATACCATGAGAGAGTTGTACTTGTCAAAGTTTGACTAAATTTTTTAAACCATACCTCATCGGTGGTACATACCGTTAATAGAAAAGCGCCACATATATCTTTAAAACATGCAATCTTCTCATATGGATCACGATATTCTTCATCTCTAGTAAATTGCTTCTTATGTAGAATACTAAGTAGTAGAGGATTTATTTCAAACCCCCTTGTCTTCTCATTGGAGTTGTCTCTTTTATAAATATCATAGGGCTTCCCAAATTATTTGAGTGGGTTAGCACTAGTCATATGCTCAAACTCCATCATGTTGGTGGAAACCTGTAACTCAAAACAAAATTTAGCAAGACAAAAATAAATAAGCAAAAACTAAAAGACCTATAGCGCTTAGCTCCCCAACAACGGCATCATAAAATAGCTTGATGACTGCAAGTGCACATATCGTTTGTAGCTAGTTTCGAAATAAATATATCGATCCAGCAGGGAGCAAGAGTCTGAAGTCTAATAATTCTTGAAATAAATATTGCAATAGAAATGCTAGATAAAGTTCTAAGTAACAAGATAAAATGTGAGTATTGTGTAAAAAGGTGTTTTGGGTTTTGGGTATAAGAGCAATAATAAAGTAAAGCAAAGTAACTTAATACAGAAAGTAAGTATCGCCTATGTAAAGAAGATTGGAACTGCAGTAGGGAAAAGGCGTTCTCAAGGAGTAGAGGATACACCACTAGTATTGTAAAGATCTAAGATAAAGATTATCATCATGACCATTCTCAACTATGTACGTGTGGGAGGAACTCCGTATGTGGACGAATAGGAAAAAACCGCTGCTCACATCATCCTCATAACTACATCAGTCAGCAATCGACATCAATCAAATTACTGCGCTATTAAGGGATGTAATCCCGTAGGACATATCGCATGGCATGGATAGTGTTCCGTGAGTTTCCTCTATTTCCCAAGTTGATACGTAAGGATTGCTAACAGGTTTATAGTCACTGTAAGTTGCTAGCAAGCCTCCGTCTACCAACAAGTAGTTCCCTCCATCAAGTCCCCACGAGAGGCAAATATTGAGAGGTCGACTTCTCTCAACATCAAGATGTAGAGAATCTAACACATGGTCATAGCGATGAATATCATAATAGACTTTATCTTATTTCAATCGCATACTAGGGTTTCTCCATCTCCCTAAGAACTAATGATCTACTCAGACATGGAGGCAATCAACATCATGGCAATGATAATGGAAACAATCATAGATGAATAGTACTTGTATAAATCCACAACGAGTATAGGAATTACAACAAGATCTAGACAAGATGTAGATGGGATGGATGGAGATGGTGGTGATGTAGCGGTGGATGATGAAGATCCATGCCTTAGACTCCTGGATCTATGCAGGGCGAAGATGTATCCCGTGTGGATGAGTTCTCCCTCCAGATGCCTTCCGAGGTCAGGTTTCTGAGATTTCTGGGTGTTTTGTATGTCGTCTCCTTGAACCAATTGCACGGGGTGAAACTATTTGACGAGGTGGAGGGGGCGCCGACTATACGGCCGAAGCTATACGGGCGGTGTTGGGGATATACTTTACAGGTATCCTCACTATACCTCACTGACCAGGGTGGCCCACTTCGGGTTAGAACTTTGCTTCACGGGCGGCCTAGTCAAAGAGAAGAGACAGAGTCCAATCTGGCTATGGGAAGGCCCAGAAGACTTACCGACATAGGCCCATAGTGTTACTTGTAGTTCAAGATGTACTCTGTAACCGACTCTTAGTCGTAGCCGGATAGATCTCTCTTGTAAACCCTAGGCCGGATATCTATATAAGTAGTCCTAGGGAGAGCCTTTAGGGCAATCAACCAACCAGACAATAGTCCACAATCTCAACTTGCACAAGCGAAACCCTTGTAACCCATATTCCGTCTCTGTCGTATTACTGGAATGCTACCAGGTGTAAGATCCATCCAAAGCTGGCGGATTCGAACCTGGGTAAACTTGTGTGCTCACCGTCCCAGAATACCATACGTCTCACACCCCTCTCTTCCACACGCCTCGAGGACCCCCTCATGGCGTACTTGTCATCAATCCGACGACAGTTGGCACCCACCGTGGGGCCAGTGAGCTTCGGATCTGCGTTCTGAGCGGAATCTGCAAGAATCGGAATCAGATGCCTCGACTCGATAGGAAGGGAGATTAGGTGTATCCAACACCAGTGCAAAACACTGTTGCAACTCGAGAAATCCTAGCAAATAATCCAAGCCCAGAGCAGATTCAATTGGGCATTAAGCTACTAAACAAGGGTCTGGAGCAGCAGAAGGCCGCAAGGTTCAGAAGCGGAAAATTGGTCTCCCAATCCAACCAATGTCACATGGATCCGGCCTGGAATGACGTAAGGCCCCAACGTGCTCCGGAACAGCATCACCGTTCCGACCATCGGGAAGACAACTATTCAAGAACCGGATCTTCAGGACAGCATCACAGAACTGCACGTGACTAGCGCAATGTTGCTCCAACTATTGAGCAAGAAGCAATTGCTACACTGAATCCGAGGAATCCTCCCCGGCGAGAGTCGAACGATCGCAGGGAAGAAGATAAAGAGAAGCGTCGGGAGGAGGACCATCAGAGAATGCCACCTCCTAGACATACAAGCCGTCCGGCTAAGCCCCACCATGGTGGGAGTGACGAACGAAGGAATGACGCACACCATGCTGAGACAAGCCAGCAGCGGGCTCGTCGCAATGAAGACCCTCCCCGGAACCGGAATAATGACGCTCTGGACGGAGGCCGGCATTCAGCCGGAAATAATCCAGCTGCCCCACCTTGTCCACCAAGTAGCCATCACAACAGCTCTCAAGGAGGCCAAGGAGGGCGTCGTGGCGGGGGAGGTGGTGGTAGAAGCCGAAGTCTGGCTCCAAGGCACCGCAGCCATAGCCATCATTCAGGGCAATATCTGTCCCCAAATGACGCAAGGCACAGGATTAACTCCAACATAGAGGGGCGGCGCTACGAGAATGATGACATATACGTGGGCCCAAAGTTCTTCGGAGCACGCATAAGAGCAACAAAATTCCCGGAAGGATTTGCTATCTCAAGACACATTCAAGCCTACGACGGTATGGCTCGACCAGATACTTGGCTCCAGCAGTTTTTCCAGGCTTGTTGTATTGCCAAAGGCGGAAACAGCCTGGTCGCAACCCGATATCTCCCACTCATGTTGCGGAAGACGGCACGATCATGGCTCAATGAACATCCAGAGAACACCATCTACAACTGGTATGATATGCAAAGTGCGTTCTTTCGGAAATACGAAGGCACATACTAGAGGCCCTCTATGGTAGGAGACCTACAGCGTTGCAGCCAAAAAGCCAGAGAAACTTGCCGGGATTATCTCGGATGATGGATCGACACAAAAAACTCCTGTGAAGGGGTAAACGACACAACTGCGATTGAAGCTTTCATTGCAGCACTCCCAATTGGTTTACTACGTCATCGCTTGAAGTGTGACAAGGTCACTCATTTGGGAGAGATGATAGAAACATCGAGCAAGTATGCAGATGCTGACGATGATGCAGAGGGATTACTAAACGCCCTAGTTGTGCCACAGTCGGCAAAACAACCAAAGCAGCAAGCTGAGAAGCGCAAGAACACCTCGGAAGAAAAGCCCAATGTGGAAACGGCAGTGGTCACTTCTACTTTCGGGTCTAGAGGACGAGGAGGGCACGGTGAAGGCCGCGGACGCGGTCGTGGGACATCAAGAGTCTAGGGTAGATGAGACCAGCAACCTGGCAAAACCTACTCTTGGGCCAACATTGCCAATAACTCATGTGTGCATCATTTAGATGCCAATGGGGGCTCGTCTCACACAAACACCGAGTGCTGTTTTAATGACGACATCAAGAAAGATGATACCGCTGGCTACAGGGCTAAGCGAAAGAAGGGAAAGAAGAATCCCGAAATAGTTAAGGAGACAAAGGATGATTCCGACATGGAGGAAGCCGATGCTTCAAATCCCAAGCCGGAAGGGAAAAGGAACTTCCCGACAAAGAAATAAAGAAGTTTCCTTCGGATCTCAACCAGCCAAGGTCAAGAAAGCAGTTCTACATGAGAAGTGGCAATCACCTTGGACCATGCTGATCATCCGCCTAAGTTGCACAGGAAAGGAAAATACGCCTTAGTAATAAATCCACTTATTGATGGCTATGGTTTCTCCAAGACTCTCATGGACGATGGTAGCAGCATCAATATTTTGTATGTCGAAACGCTACGCCGGATGCGGATCTCAGAGACCCAGCTGAATCACAGCTCTGTGATTTTTCATGGAGTTGTCCCAGGAAGACAAGCAAATTCCCTGGAAGAAATCACTTTGGATGTGACCTTTGGAACTCCAAAGAACTATCGGACGGAAGCACTTTCCTTCAAAGTGGTCCCGTTCAAGAGCGTGTACCACGCTATATTCGGACGTCCGGCTTACTAGGCTTTTATGGCTCGTCCGTGTTACATTTACAATATGATGAAAATTCCAGGTCCCAATGGCGCGATTAACATCAGGGGATACCCGAAGAAAGCGCGAGAGTGCGAGGACGGAAATGTCGCCTTTGCTGAAGCCGTGCTGCACGCACAGGAGTACCAGAAGATCAAGAAGACCATAGATCTGTCCGAGATGCCCGCGACAAAGAAGGAGGTGACAAAGCCGAATCCGGAGTTCAAGGCATCGGAAGAGACGAAGAAGATGCCGTTGAAGGATGATGACCCCTCCAAGGTGACCCAGATAGGTGTTGGCCTGGATAGTGCATAGGAAAGCGCGCTCGTCAAGTTCCTCCAATCAAATCAAGATATCTTTGCATGGCAGCCATCTGACATGACCGGAGTACCTAGGGAACTTGCCGAGCACTCTCAAAATGGACACCGAACGCTAAACCCGTCAAACAGTCCCTACGACGTTTTGGCGATGTAAAGCATAAGGCAATAGGTAAGGAACTAGCCCGACTCGAGTTAGCCGGATTCATAGAAGAGGTCATCCATATTGATTGGTCGGCCAACCCTTTAATGGTCCCTAAAAAGGACAGCACTGATTTAAGGATGTGTGTTGATTATACTGCCTTGAACAAGGCTTGTCCAAAAGATCCATTCACTCTACCTAGAATTGATCAAGTTATCGATTCAACGGCAGGATCGGAACTCCTCTGTTTTCTCGATGCATATTCCGGCTATCACCAAATTCCAATGATGGAATTGGATAAAATCAAAACTTCATTCATAACCCCCTTCGGAACCTTCTGTTTCGTTACGATGCCCTTTGGGCTCAAGAACGCAGGAGCTACGTACCAGCGCACTATGCAGCATTGCCTCCACGACCAATTCAGACGCAACGTACATGCATATGTGGACGACATTCCAGTGATGTCCAAAGAGAAGGAAACACTAATTTCCGACTTGGAGGAAACATTCGCCCATCTACCAAAATACAACATAATTCTTAATCCGAAGAAATGTTTCTTTGGAATCCCAGCCGGAAAATTGTTAGGTTTCATCGTGTCTCAAAGAGGCATAGAGGTGAAACGAGACAAAATCAAGGCTATACTCAATATTTCTAGGCCAACTCACCTGAAAGACGTTCAAAGACTAACTGGTTGCATCGCTGCAGTCAGTCGGTTTGTAAGCCGGTGATACGTTGCAAACGTATCTATAATTTTGATGTTCCATGCTTGGTTTATATCTACTTTCTTATGTTTTGTCCACACTTTGGAGTATTTTTATATACTTTCTTGGACTAACCTATTAACAAGATGCCATAGTGCCAGTTGCCTGCTTTCTGTTGTTTTTGGTTCCAGGAAATTCAGAAAAATGAATATTCTCAGAATTGGACGAGACAATAGCCAAAGTCAATATTTCACCGAGGAGGATATGGAGCTAGAATACGAGACGGAGGAGGGCAAGGGCCTGTCCACACCATATGGTGGCGCGGGTGACCCCTGGCCACGCCACCAGGTGGTTTGGGACCCTCGGCCGCCGACCGACCTTGCATCTTCGCCTATAAGATACCTCTCGATGCAAAAACCTAAATCGTCAAGCCTCTAGCCACGAAAAGTTCTACAGCACCGCCACCACCGAAGGGGAGATTCGGGGGACAGAAAGTCTCTGTTCCGGCAGCCACCCAGGACGGGGAAGTGCCCCCGGAGCCATCTCCATCGATCTCCACCACCACCTCCATCATCGTTGCTGATTCCCATGATGATGAGGGATCAGTTCTCTCTCGAGGCTAAGGGTTCTACCGCTAGCTATGTGTTCATATCTCTCTCTATGCATGATCATGTTGTGATCACGAGCTTTGTAATCAAGTAGATCTACCTTGCTACTCAAGTGATTTATTAGATCTCTGCTCTCCCCATGTGTGTGAAGTTCACAGTGTGCACACCATGGTGGCACTTAGGCTAGAGATTACAAATACTTGTTAAGTTATATTTGGAGTTGGATGTCTTTATGAAATTGTGGTGTTTGTTGGAACCATCTAGTGCTCAAGGTCACAGTGTGGGGTTATCTAGATGCGGAAAGCGAACTTTGAGGAGTACTGTTATAGCCCTACCAATGATTAGAGTGTCCAACCGGAGAGTAGTTAAGAGTAGTATCATAAAGAGAAGATATTTATATGAGAGTGTTCACTAGCGAAAGTATGATCCCTAGCCCTTGTTCAAAGCATTGATACACCGTTTGCAATTAGATCTGTTACATGTTTGCTTGCTTCCATCTTTATTTCATTTTGCCTTTAGTCTTTTCCCACGTCAACCACACGCCAGCAAGCTATTTTCTGGCACTGTTACAACTTATAATTATCCATACCACTTGTATTTCACTATCTCTTCGCCGAAATAGTGCACCTATACACCTGACAAGTTTATTGGGTGTGTTGGGGACACAAGAGACTTCTTGTATCTTGATTGCTTGAGAGGGAATACCTTTGACCACTTCCTCCCTGAGTTCGATAAACCTTGGGTGATCCACTTAAGGGAAAACTTGTTGCTGTTCTACAAACCTCTACACTTGGAGGCCCAACAACTGTCTACAAGAATAGAAGTGTGTATACATCAAGCTATTTTCTGGCGCCGTTGCCGGAGAGGTAAGGTAAAAGGTACTCCCATCCTCCGGTGTGAGTGCTCGAAGTTATTTCCTTCAGATTCTGCAATTTTGTCTTTTTGTTTCTTGTTTTCACTAGTTAGGCTTAATGGAAAACAACAACAAAATTAGAGAGCTTTATAGTATTTATCTTGAGTAAGGACATGAGGTGTTTGAAGAGAAAATTAGAAAACCTATGGAAATTTATTTGCATGCTAATAGCAATGTTGTTAGTATGAATTCTTTGGACACCATTATTGCTAATGCTATGGAAAAGTCTAAGATTGGGGAAGCTGGTTTTGATGAGCATGATATTTTTAGTCCCCCAAGCATGGAGGAGAAAATTTACTTTGATGATACTATGCCTCCAATATATGATGATTACAATGATGAATTTGATATTTTCAATCCACCTACCATTGAGGAGGAAATTAATTATGACTACAATATTCCTCCTATATTTGATGATTATGGTGATGAGAATAATAATGATAGCTATTTTGTTGAATTTGCTCCCAGTACAATTAATAAGAATGACTATGCTTATGTGGAGAGTAATAATTATTATATGCATGTGGCTCATGATAAGAATGTTTTATGTCATAGTTATATTGTTAATTTTATTCATGATGCTACTGAAAGTTAATGTGAGAGAGGGAAACATGGTTTTATGCATCTCAATAATATTAAGTTTCCCCTCTTTATGTTGAAAGTCTTGAAGTTGCACTTGTTTTTCTTTCCTATGCTTGTTGCTTTGTGCTTTCATGACTTGTTTATTTATAAGATCCCTATGCATAGGAAGTGGGTTATACTTAAATGTGCTTTGAGTTTGCTTCTTGATGCTCTCTTTTACTTCAATTCATATTTCTTATGTGAGCATCTTCTCAAACTATCATGCCTAACTTAAAGGCGTTAAACGAAAGTACTTATTGGGAGATAACCAAAAAGTTTTAGATGAGTCTTGGAAGTTATTAATTCTGTAATAACCGCTCCTTATCCTTTTTTATTTTCTTTTTGTTCCAAGAGTAACCTCTAATGAGAGAGAAGTAATGCTTGGCAAAGTTGTTGTCCCGAAACAGATTTCTATTCTTCACCGTAAAACTTCGTGTACAATATCTGTATGTTCTTTTGAGGCGTGAATTTTTGTGCTTGAGCCCCATGTTGTTATCTAACTTTCGTTAGTTCAACACTTTTTTATTTGAGCAACAGAAGGTCTTCTAAAAAATTTGTCTTTACCTGCTGGTCTGTTTTGACAGATTTCTGCCATTATTTGCATTTGCTTCTTGTTGGTTCCCTTTTGAGTTCTTTTGGGGAATTGAGCTTTTTGAGGGAAGTGCTACAGTAGCTTGTGGTTTAATGGAGTTTTATTGGTGTTGAAACTGAACCAAAACACTTATTATCTTGAGTAAACTAATGTTGCTAATAAAGATTGTGTGAAGTTTTGTATGAATGAAGAATTTCAGGTGTATGGAGAGAATGATGGAATGAGATGAAGAATGGACTAAAGCTCAAGCTTGGGGATGCCACCCCGTGTCACTCCAAGAAATATCCAAGAAGTACAAGCGTGAAAGCTTGGGGATGCCCAAGGCATCCCCTTCTTCATCAATAAAAATCCCAGGTTTCTTCCAAACACTTCGTTTTTATTGTTTCATACACTATTGTGTTGTTCTTGGAGTGTTTTTGTTTTTGGTTTTGGTTTTCATTTCATTAGTTTGCTTGAATAAGTTGGTTGGATCTCAACACTTCTTTTGGAGAGAGAGACACTCTGCTTTCATTGTTTAGAACACTCTAGTTTTCATTCTTATTGTTTTGTGAGTGTTCTCTTTTGCTAGCACTGGGTTTAGCCTTAGTTTTCTTGTGCTTTCAGCTTAGAAATTTTTAGTTCTTCCTTTTGTGAGACAAGCTCACTGCTCTGTATTTATTATTATCTTGGTGAGTTCTTTCAAATACGTTGGTTTGGATTTGAAAAGAGTAGGAAAATTTTATGCTTATGTGGTAAAAGGAGCTTGTTTTTGACTGTGGCCTATCCTTTGTCATGTCAAGCTTGATATTGTTTTCGCTTTATGCTTAGTGATCTTTGTTGTAGCATGACATGTTATAAACAATTGAGATTGCTTAATGTGCCTTGGAAGGATCATGCGTTGTTTTAGCATATTAAAGCATAGTATTGTGGTATTCTCCTTTGATGCTTTATTTGGGTTGACTTGGCGCATGCTCACACCATGTTATGACTATCCCAAGTCACCATAACCGTTATGATCCTTTAGTTTTCAACTTGTAGTATCACTTTATGCTTTGATCAATGATGTTTTGTCGCTCTGCATGATTATGGCCATTATTGCTCTCTTAGTTTGTCGCTCCTAGTCTTTGGCTAGCCTCCATAAGCAAGTATGAGTTCCACTCATGCATCCAATTCCTTAAACCAAGTTATTCCAAAGAGTCCACCATACCTACCTACTAGCATATGCTATTCTAAGTATATATTCATCTTTTTGTCTACCTTCTGAATTAAACTTGTTATGAGAAAACTAGTGATTAAAGCTCTCACGAACTTGATGGCACACTTTACTTTTCTTGCCCTTAATAAACTTGAACCATTGTGTCGTCTATGTTGTATATGCTTGCACTTATTTGTTGGAGATTAGCAAAACCATTTTGTCATGGGGATTGCTTTCAACATTGCACTTGTACTTTGTACCTAGTTGATATCATGCTCTTTTGTCTATGGATGTCGTCGGTGTGAAATGAAAGGGGAGCTTGTAAGTCCATGGAGTTATGTATATGTGTTAGAGAAACGCCTGGGCCGTTGGTCTAATCCATGTTGTCATGGTGGAAACCTGCAGCTTAACCATAATGAGCTGTCTATGAAGCATTATTCTTATAAAAAAAGAGTCAGATATTGAGAAAAAAGGGAAAAAGAAAAAAATATATATGAAAAGAGGAAAGAGAGATAAAAGCACCATATTCCCATGGTAAATAAGAAGATTGCTAAGATGCTCGTTGTCTGCTTACCTTGTCATTTTGATATGGGGATTCTTCCGTATCATCGGGCAAGGGATACCCCGTTGGTGGTTCTCTATGATACACTTGTACTTACGATGACAAGAACTTACTGGTAACTAAACTTGAGTAGCATGAGGAGCGACCCTCGTATTCAAGGGACATGAGATTTCCAACTTATACTTTGTCAAGCATATACTCCATAGTTTGTTCACTTTAACCTTAATCACTTCAAGATGGTTATGATAGGGGCAATGAGAGCTGAAAGCTAGTAAGTACCATAATTTTTGGAAGCTCTTTATGAAACTTGAGTCTCTGCTTCCTTCTATGAAGGCCTTTGTTTTACTTTTATGTTGAGTCTCCATCTTCTACCTTTATGCACCTATTGAGAGAGCATAGTGGCCATTCTTAGTTTAATGTGCATTGTCCCAGGATTTGTTGATTGATGCATAACTTTGATATTGCTTGTTCTTAAACTATTTGTATCTAGTCACCCTTATGAACTTTGAAGGTGTCCTATGCAATTAAGTTTTGCTACTCAATGAGGGACAAGCTGAATACCATTCTGATTATGTTTTCTTTATGTGAAACAAACAAACGTCTTGCAAAGCATTGTTATTCATGAATCTTCTGTTTGTACCTTTTCATGTTACAACATAGTTGCTATGTCTTATTGCTAGAACTTTATCCTTCATGCTATGTTGGAGTACTATGATCCCAGCTATCAATGTTTCACAAATACTTTGATCAAGTTTATGATGGTGCATGTCACCTAAAAAATTATTCTTTCTTTTTATCACTTACCTACTCGAGGACGAGAAGGAGTTAAGCTTGGGGATGTTGATACGTTGCAAACGTATCTATAATTTTTGATGTTCCATGCTTGGTTTATATCTACTTTCTTATGTTTTGTCCACACTTTGGAGTATTTTTATACACTTTCTTGGACTAACCTATTAACAAGATGCCACAGTGCCAGTTGCCTGTTTTCTGCTGTTTTTGGTTCAAGGAAATTCAGAAAATGAATATTCTCGGAATTGGACAGGACAAAAGCCAAAGTCAATATTTCACTGAGGGGGGACGCAGAGCCAGAATACGAGACGGAGGAGGGTCAGGGCCCCGCCACACCATATGGTGGCACGGGTGACCCCTGGTCATGCCACCAGGTGGTGTGCCCCTCGGCCGCCCACCAACCTTGCCTCTTCGCCTATAAGATGCCTCCCGATACAAAAACCCTAAATCGCCAAGCCTCCAGCCACGTAAAGTTACGCGGCGCCGCTGCCACCGAAGGGGAGATTCGGGGGACAGAAAGTGTCTGTTCTGGCACCCTTCCGGGACGGGGAAGTGCCCCTAGACCCATCCCCATCGATCTCCACCACCATATACATCGCCGTTGCTGATTCCCATGATGATGAGGGAGTAGTTCTCTCTCGAGGCTAAGTGTTCTACCGGTAGCTATGTGTTCATCTCTCTCTCTATGCATGATCATATTGTGTTCATGAGCTTTGTAATCAAGTAGATCTACCTTGATACTCAAGTGCTTTATTAGATCTCTACTCTCCCCACGTGTGTGAAGTTGACAGTGTGCACACCATGGTGGCACTTAAGCTAGAGATTACAAATACTTGTTATGAGTTATATTTGGAGTTGGATGTCTTTATGAAATTGTGGTGTTTGTTGGAACCATCTAGTTCTCAAGGTGACAGTGTGGGGTTATCTAGATGCGGAAAGCGAACTTTGAGGAGTGCTGTTATAGCCCTCCAAATGATTAGAGTGTCCAACCGGAGAGTAATTAAGAGTAGTATCATAACGAGAAGATATTTATATGAGAGTGTTCACTAGCGAAAGTATGATCCCTAGGCCTTGTTCTAAGCATTGATACACCGTTTGCAATTAGATCTGTTACATGTTTGCTTGCTTCCATCTTTATTTCAGTTTGCCTTTAGTCTTTTCCCACGTCAACCACACGCCAGCAAGCTATTTTCTGGCACCGTTACCACTTATAATTATCCATAACACTTGTATTTCACTATCTCTTCGCCGAACTAGTGAACCTATACACCTGAAAAGTGTATTGGGTGTGTTGGGGACATAAGAGACTTCTTGTATCTTGATTGCAGGATTGCTTGAGAGGGAATACCTTTGACCACTTCCTCCCTGAGTTCGATAAACCTTGGGTGATCCACTTAAGGGCAAACTTGCTGCTGTTCTACAAACCTCGGTACTTGGAGGCCCAACAACTGTCTTCAAGAATAGAAGTGTGTAGACATCAGCCGGCTCGGAGAAAGAGCTGCACCACTTGACAAGCTCCTGAAAAAGACCAAAAAATTGTTTGGACTGATGAAGCTGAAGCTGCACTACAAGACTTGAAAGAAGTAATCTCGTCTGCTCCTATCCTTGCAGCACCGGAACCAAGGGAACTGATGTTGCTCTATCTTGCTGCGACAAACAGGGTCGTTAGTGTCGTCATGGTAGTGGAGAGACCAGAAGAAAATCAGGAACACCTGGTGCAGCGTCCGACTTACTTCCTCAGCGAGGTCCTAACTAAATCGAAGCAGCGGTATCTGCACTATCAAAAGCTGGCTTATGGTGTGTTTTTTGCATCCCGTAAGTTACGACATTATTTTCAGGAACACCCAATTACTGAGGTGAGCACAGCTCCCATGAGAGATATAATCAACAAGCGAGGCTACAGGACACGTCGCAAAAGGGGGCATAGAGCTTTCAGCTTTCGACATTGAGTACAAACCTCGGACAACAATTAAATCCCAAATCCTTGATGACTTTGTTGCTGATTGGACAAAGACAAAGGAGAATACGACCCTCCCTGAGTTGGGATATTGGACCCTGTATTTTGACGGGTCTAAGGCTCGCAGGGGCTCGGGGGCTGGCGTGGTGCTCAAATCACCCCAAGGAGATAAACTTTTATACGTGTTGCAGATCCACTTCACAGCGACAAATAACATTGCCGAGTATGAAATATTGCTGCATGGAATTCAGATTGCTAAGGATATCGCCATCCGACGATTGATGTGTTACGGAGATTCGGATCTTGTTGCTAAACAAGTGTCGGATATTTGTAATGCAAATAAGCACATGGCAGCTTATAAAGCTGTCGTGGATGATCTATCTAAATTGTTTGAAGGGTTTGAGGTTTAACACATCCCTCGAGCAAAAAATGAGGAAGTAGAAGCATTATCTCGGATATGCTCTGCACGGAAACAGGGTCCCGGATGGCACTTTTTTAGAGCACCTCAAAATTCCCTCTATAAAGGGAGTGGATGAGGAATATCCGACCAAATCTGACTCACCTTTAGTAGCAGTTCTGGATGTGATTCCTAGCTGGACTCAACCCTACCTTGATTTCCTATTAGATGGAAAATTACCTGAAGACGAAGTTATGAGCAGGAAGATCGTCCGACGAGCAAAAGCCTACACTATAATTAGTGGTGAGCTCTATCAGCGGAGTGCATCTGGGGTTTTTCAGTGTTGTGTATCTCCGGAAGGAGTGGAAATCTTACGAGAAATCGATGAAGGAGAGTGTGGTCACCATGTTGTAGCTAAATCTCTAGTGGCAAAAGCTTTCCGACATGGTTTTTTCTGGCTTACAGCCAAGGCAGATGCCGAATGGCTGGTCAAGACGTGCAAAGGCTGCCAAAAATACGCCAAACAAGCTCACGTTCTGGCTGATCAGCTGTGAACAATAACTATAACATGGCCTTTCGTGGTCTAGGGGCTTGACATGGTAGGACCATTTTAACGGGCTCCAAGTGGAATTACTCACCTCTTAGTGATGGTGGATAAGTTCACCAAATGGATTGAGGCTAAACTCGTCACTAGTTGTGATGGAGCAACAACCAAAAGATTTGTTGAGGATGTCATAATCCGATATGGTTATCCGCATACCATTATCACGGAAAACGGGAGTAACTTCTCTATGGGAGAACTTGCCGAATTCTGCAATGAACAAAATATCCGACTTGACATTGCGTCAGTCACACATCCACAAACTAATGGACATGTCAAAAGAGCAAATGGTTTAATCCTACAAGGCCTAAAACCAAGACTCGAAGCACCACTACGACGTGCTACAGGGGCTTGGGCAGAGGAATTACCTTCTGTAATTTGGAGTTTGTGAACAACTCCAAATAGGTCAACTGGATACACACCATTCTTCCTGGTCTATGGCGCATAAGCAGTTCTTCCTAGTGATTTAATTCACAATTCTCCTATAGTTGCCGCGTATATCGAAGAGAATGCCGAAATTTCTCGACAAAATGATCTCGACTTAGTCGAAGAACTTCGCGTCATTGCTGAAATGAGATCAACACCCTATCAGCAGAAGTTACGCAAGTATCATAGCCAGAGAGTCAGAAACCGGTCTTTCAATAAGGGCAATTTGGTTCTCCGGCTTGTGCAGCAAAGAAAGTACAAACTTTCCCCGGTATGGGAAGGGCCTTTTTGGTTAGTCGAGTATTCCACAATGGTTCATACTACCTAACTGATATGCGGCCAGTCAAAGAAAGACCTACTACTAAGAATAGAAAGAGAGATGGAGGCAGTACAAATCCGAATGAATTAGATAGATCGTGGAATATTGCTCAGCTATGTTCCTTTTATTCTTAGTTTATCCTTCTTTGTAATCATATATGTGTACATGTTCAAAAAGAAATAAAGTACTGGTTGCCTCAAATTTTTTCTGAGAAGTTTTTTACCTTGTTATTTTCCAATGATCATGTCACAGTCGAAAATCCTAGAATACTTGAAAGTACTTTATGCTCATGTTTGTTATTGTTTAGATTTCTGATTCTAAAGTTGCTACCTTCGGATATAAATTTATTTTTTATAGTTTGTGCTTTGGTTATTTGTCTGGTTGCCTGATGCGTGCATTTTCCGAGTAGTGAATTGTTGGTACTGGAAGCCGGCTTTGTTTCTGGGTTTAAACTGGTTTAGCAATTGAGCTTCGTTGCTCGGCAAAGTTTCTGTGCTAAAGGTTGGCCGGCTAACGAAAGGGACGAGGTGGAAAGCCAGATAAACGATAAGTACATACAATAAACACAAGTGCTTATGCAAACATTTTAGGCACATAAACATTTAAGCCAAAAGTGCTAAATTGATATATTTAAACTTAGCACTAGCAAAAGTATCATACTACTAATTTACAACCCGGATTGTTTTCAGAATAATACAATGTTTGTTCTGATGCTCTACGATCCAGGGGAAGAAGAAGGAGTTGTCGGCTCGCAGGAAACATCAGCCTCGCATCGGTATCTTTTCGAGACGTTCAAATCCGATAAGGATTGTTCGTCGTCAGAAGCTTCACCGGTTTCTTCGATGGGCGAAGGCGGCGTCTCTATGAGAGTGAAGAAGGGAGTATCATAGCTGGTCAAGTCAGCTATGTGGCACCTGTATCCAGCGCAGGAGTCCATGATGGTTTGATATCCTGCTCTTGTCCATCTTCGTCCATAGTAGAATACCCTCTGGTCACTTGCCAGATATCCATGCTTCCATGGTGGCTCATGACCATGGTGAGAGCGTTCTGCACTACGGTTCGCGCGTAGGACATATTCCAGTCATGGACAAGCTGTGGAATCTCCTTGGCCCTGTCTCACACCTCAAAGTCGGACATGATATGCATGTCCAGAACCTTAAGAACTTCGCCAATATCCTCGATGGATTGGTGGAAGTCATGAAGCAGATCGCTGACTTGTGTAAGCCGGCTGGTGCGAGATTCGACAGAGGCTAAGTCTGTTAAGTTCAGAGGACCTGCGCATATAATGCAAAGGGTAGGTCAAATAAATCCGGACTCCAAAGAGTCGGAAGATGCAGATAAGTTAGAAAAAGGGAAACATACCAAAGATGACATCGTCAACTTTGGTCTTCTCTTCCCGAAGACTCTAGAGTTCAGCCCGGAGTGCCTTGGTAATGTCCCTCTCTCTAAAAAGATCATTGCTGAGCTCCGAGATTTTCTTATATTGGAGTGCAATCTTACGATCACGCTCCACAGTGGCCATGGAGGTGGATTCAAGAATTTGAGCAATACTATTCTCATGATCCGCCTTAACCGTGTCCAGCTCTTGGCGGAGATCTTTGTTTCCCACCACCAAGGTTTTAAGATTCTCGGCCTCTTTGTTTCCCACCACCAAGGCTCTGCTGAGGGAGCTGGATCTTCTACAACGATCGGAGATGGAGTAATCTCCGGCGCTGCAGAAGGCTGAGAGGCAGGGGTCGAAGGAGCTATGGCAGGAGAAACTAAGTTTAGTTTCTGCTGGCGTAGGGGCTTAGAAGTAACTCCCTTCCCCTTTCTCTTGATTAGCTGTTTAGCTCTGAGAAGATAATAGAACCAAAAACATTACATCTCGAAAATAATTGCAAATAAAGTACAAAGGCGGAAGTTGTGAGGAAAGTTACCTCTTCACAACAGGCACTTCCTTTGTACCGATAGCCACTGTCGGAGCTTTGCACTTTCGAGGAACCATGTTCGGCAGTGGAACCAATTCTCCCTCCTCCTGAGAAAATTCAGGAGGATATCCCTCGATAGGAGAGAGCTCCGATCGAGGAGGTCGGCAAACTCAAAATAAGATAGTATCTCAGTATTGCAAAATTATGTAAAGATGAACACATAAAAAGAGCTGCTGCTGAAGCTTACCAGCACAACGGGATCCTCCGCTGTATGCATGTCCAGGGACACTTCCGGAATCTTCCTCTCGATTCGTTCCTTTATCAGCCATTTGATTTGGCATATATAGTCTTTCTCCAAGTAGGTCTTGGGACTGATTTGGAGCGTACCTTTCTTACACGACATGATGGAGTGCATCAGTCGATCTCCATGATGTTGGAGAGGCTGGATCCAGTGTGACACCCAGCATTAGACTAAGTCGAACCCTCTAAGGCCCTTGTGTTTCATCAAATACATGATCTTCCTCTTGGCGAGAAGCAGATGTCACTGAGAGTCGGAGCGACCTCATCCCAGGATTTTTAGGGCGTGGCGGCTCCAGCGACGAAAGCCGACAAAGCAGTAGCTTTGCCGCGAGCGGGAATATCCTTGTGGTAGAATAAATTGGATGGCCATTGCTTGACCGACTCACTGGCCATAATCCCAGGATAGACGCGCTCTCGCCTAACCTAAAAACTAATAGTACTGGTAATATAAGGATTACCGGTAGTTATGGAATTTCTCTAGACATGGAAGTAGTACCGGAAAAGAGTAAGGCTCGGCCTAATGCCGAGATACCCCTCGCACAAAGATGCAAACGCGCTCATCTCTAAGATGGAGTTCGGGGGAAGATGATGGAGATGAACTCCGTAGTGATCAATAACCTCGGAAAAGAAATCTGAGGGAGGCAAGCTCAGACCTCTGTCAAGGTGAGTGCCGAAGTGCACTCACTCGCCGTTGTGAGGGTTGGGGATGGTTTCGCCGAGGTCGCTCCACCAGTCGCCGGCGCGGAGGAGCCCTTCTTCTTCTATGCCGTGGAGCTTGGCGTCGTCGAGGACGCATGGGATCCAAACCTTGCGATTGCTCTCTCTCTCTCTTCGCCGCCGCTGTTGTCGCTGCCGTCGCCGCTGCGTCGGAGGATGATGTGGAAGCCATTTTTTCGGTGCGCCGGTGACCTTGGATGGGCGGCGCTGGGAATTTCTGGGGGCAGAGAAGCTCTGGGTGCGTGGAAGGAGTAGAGGAGAAGGAATGGCGCAAGGAACTAGTGAAGGAGATGGGGAAAAGAGATCCTCACCAGTTCTAACCACCGGCCGCGTTAAGATTCGTGCAAATACTACAATAAATGTGCCACGCATTGTGGAAAGGACTAGGAAACCCCTCACACGATGATTACATCATCTCGATCTCCACGCATGCCTTGGTTCCGCGAAAGCCGGACGCACCAACGGTCGTGGTGATAGGAAATGTTTGTTAGTGACGTAACTTGACCATGACTATTTTCAGGTTACGTCAGAGACCAATTTCTGGCTTAGTTTGAATTTTGAGCAGGAAATCCGAATAACGTACTCATAGGTCTGACTCATTTTGGAGACCCGGATCGTATCTTTTCTTTTGAAGTTTTAGGAACCCTTTGCAAGCCGAAGATCAAGCTAGACGATGATGAATCCGACTTTCGATCTTGGAGGCCTCCAGGGGCTGCTGTTGGGGATATACTTTCCGCGTATCCTCACTATACCTCACTGACCAGGGTGGCCTACTTTGGGTTAGAGCTTTGCTTCACGGGCGGCCTAGTCAGAGAGAAGAGACGGAGTCCAATCCGGCTACGGGAAGGCCTAGGAGACTTACCGACATAGGCCCATAGTGTTACTTGTAGTTCAAGATGAACTCTGTAACCGACTCTTAGTCGTAGCCGGATAGATCTCTCCTATAAACCCTAGGCTGGATATCTACATAAGCTGTCCTAGGGAGAGCCTTTAGGGCAATCAACCAACCACACAATAGTCCACAATCTCAACTTGCACAGGCGAAACCCTTGTAACCCATATTTCGGCTCTGCCATATTACTGGATTGCTAGCAGGAGTAGGATCCGTCCAAAGCCGGTGGATTCGAACCTGGGTAACTTGTGTGCTCACCGTCCCAGAATACCGTACGTCTCACACCCCTCTCTTCCACACGCCTCGAGGACCCCCTCATGGCGTACTTGTCATCAATCTGACGGCAGGCGGAAGAGATAGTCCTATAGTATAGTTGGTCGTTACGCTCTCTACCTCCTTTGTTCGCTTCTGGTTTTCTTCTGCCCGTGACAAAGAAGGAGGTGACAAAGCCGACTCCGGAGTTCAAGGCATCAGAAGAGACGAAGACGACGCCATTGAAGGATGATGACCCCTCCAAGATGACCCAGACAGGTGTAAGTTTAGATACCACATAGGAAAGTGCGCTCGTCAAGTTCCTCCAAGAAAATCAAGATATCTTCGCATGGCAGCTATCTAACATGACTAGAGTACCTAGGGAACTTGCCGAGCACTCTCTAAATGTACACACAAATGCTAAACTCGTCAAACAGTCCTTACGATGTTTCAGCGAAGAAAAGCGAAAAGCAATAGCTAAGGAACTAGCTTGGCTAGAGTTAGCCGGATTCATAGAAGAGGTCTTCCACACTGAGTGGTCGGCCAATCTTGTAATTTTCCCTAAAAAGGACACCACTGATTTAAGGATGTGTGTTGATTATACCGCCTTGAACAAGGCTTGTCCCAACGATCCGTTCACTCTCCCTAGAATTGATCAAGTTATCGATTCTACGGGCAGGCTCGGAACTCCTATGTTTTCTTGATGCATATTCGGGCTATCACCAAATTCGGATGAAGGAATCAAAAAAAGTCAAAACGTCATTCATAACCCCCTTCCAAACCTTCTGTTTCATTACGATGCCCTTTGGGCTCAAGAACGCAGGAGCTACGTACCAGCGCAGTATGCAGCGTTGCCTCCACGATCAAATCGAATGCAATGTACATGCATATGTGGACGACATAGCCGTGATGTCCAAAAAGAAGGAAACCTTAATTTCTAACTTGGAGGAAACGTTCGCTAATCTATGAAAATACAACATAATGCTTAACCCGAAGAAATATTTCCTTGGGATACCAGCCGATAAATTGTTACGTTTCATCGTGTCTCAAAGAGGCATAGAGGTTAACCGAGACAAAATTAAGGCTATACTCAATATTTCCAGGCCGACTTGTCTGAAGGACGTTCAAAGACTAACTGGTTGCATTGCTGCAGTTAGTCGGTTCGTAAGCCAGCTTGGTGAAAGAGCCGCACCACTCTACAAGTACCTGAAAAAGACCAAAAAGTTTGTTTGGACTGACGAAGCTGAAGCTGCACTACAAGACCTGAAAGCACTACTCTCATATGCTCCTATCCTTGTAGCACCGAAACCTCATGAACCGATGTTTCTCTATCTCGCTACGACAAATAGAGTCGTCAGTGTTGTCATGGTGTTGGAGAGACTAGAGGAAAAACAGGAACACCTGGTGCAGCGTCCGAGTTATTACCTCAGGAAGTCCTAACTGGATCAAAGCAGCGGTATCCGCACTATCAAAAGCTGGCTTACGGTGTGTTCTTCACATCCCGGAAGTTATGGCGTTACTTTCAGGAACATCCAATTACCATGGTGAGCACATCTCCCATGAGAGATATAATCAACAATGGTGATGCTACAGGACGTGTCGCAAAATGGGGCATAGAGCTTTCAGCTTTCGACACTGAGTACAAACCTCGTACAAAAATCAAATCCCAAATCCTCGCTGACTTTGTCGCTGATTGGACAGAGACAATAGAGAATATGACCCTCCCAGAGTCGGAATAATGGACCTTACATTTTGATGGGTCTAAGGCGCTCGGGGGCTGGCGTGGTGCTCAAATAACCCCAAGGAGATAAGCTCTTCTATGTGTTGCAGATCCACTTCACGGCAACAAATAACATTGCCGAATATGAAGCATTGTTGCATGGAATCCAGATTGCTAGGGATATCGGCCTCCGACGATTAATGTGTTATGGAGATTCAGATCTTGCCCAACAAGTGTTAGATATCTGTAATGCAAATAAACACATGGCAGTGTATAGAGCTATCGTGGATGAACTATCCAAATCGTTTGAAGGGTTTGAGGTTCAACACATCCCTCGAACAGAAAATGAGGAAGCAGATGCATTATCTCGAATAGGCTCTGCACGGAAAAAATTCTCGGATGGAGCTTTTCTAGAGCAACTCAAAGTTCCCTCTATAAAAGGAGTAGATGAGGAATATCCGACCAAATCCAACTCACCTTTAGTGGCAGTATTCACTGTAATTCCCAGCTGGACTCAACCCTACCTTGATTTCTTGGTGGATGGAAAATTACCCGAAGATGAGGTTCTGAGCTGGCAGATCGTCTGACGAGCAAAAACCTATACAATAATAAATGGTAGCTCTATAAACAGACTGTATCTAGGGTCTTTCAGCGCTACGTATCTCCGGGAGAAGGAGTGGAAATCTTAGGAGAAATCCATGAAGGCAAATGTGGCCATCATGCTGCAGCCAAGTCTTTAGTGGAAAAAGCTTTCAGACATGGATTTTTCTGACTTACAGCCAAGGCACATGCCGAATGGCTGGTCAAGACGTGCAAAGGCTGCCAAAAGTATGCCAAACAAGCTCATGTTCCGGCTGATCAGCTACGAACAATACCTATAACATGGCCTTTCGCGGTCTAGGGGCTTGACATGGTAGGACCGTTTAAACAGGCTCCAAGTGGATTTACTCATATCTTAGTGATGGTGGATAAATTCACAAAATGGATTGAGGCTAAACCCGTCACCAGTTGTGATGGAGCAACAGCCAGAAGATTTTTCGAGGATGTTATAATCCGATACGGTTATCCACATAGTATTATCACGGACAATGGAAGCAATTTTTCTATGGGAGAACTTGCCAAATTCTATGATGAACAAAATATCCGACTTGACATTGCGTGAGTTGCGCATCCACAAGCTAATGGACAAGTTGAAAGAGCAAATGGTTTAATCATACAAGGTCTCAAACCAAGACTCGAAGCACCACTACGTCGTGTTGTAGGGGCTTGGGCAGATGAATTACCTTCTATGATATGGAGATTGTGAACAACTCGGAACAGGTCAGCCGGATACACAACTTTCTTCTTGGTTATGGTGCAGAAGCGGTTCTTCATAGTGATTTGATTCATACTTCTCCTCGTGTTGCTGCATATATCGAAGAGGATGCCGAAATTTCTCGACAAAATGATCTCGATTTAATCGAAGAAGTTCGTGCTATTGCTGAGACAAAATCAACAGCCTATCAGCAGAAGTTATGCAAGTATCATAGTCAGAGAGTCAAAAAGCGATCTTTCAATATGGGCTATTTGGTTCTCCGGCATGTGCAAAAAAGAAAGCACAAACTTTCCCCAGTATGGGAAGGGCCCTTTTTAGTTAGCCGAATATTGCACAATGGTTCTTACTATCTAATTGATATGCGGTCAGTCAAAGAAAGACCTACTACTAAGAAAAGAAAGATAGCTGCAGGCAGTACAGACCCAGAAGAATTAGACAGACCTTGAAATATTTCTCAGCTACGTCCCTTTTATTCTTAAATTTTCTTTCTTTGAAATCATATACGTGTACATGTTCAATGAGAAATAAAGTATTGGTTGCCTCAAATTATTCTGAGAAGTTTTATATTGCCATCTTATTTCTGAATGATCATGTCATAGTCGAAAATCCCAGAATACGTGGAAGTACTTCATGCTCATGTTTTTTCTGGTTAAGATTTCCGATTCTAAAAATGTTACCTTCGGGTATAAATCTAAATTTTCTAGTCTATATTTTGGTTCTTTATCTGATTGCTAGATGCAGGCATTTGCCGAGTAGTGAATTGTTGGTACTAGAAGCCGGCTTTGTTTCTGAGTTTAAACTGGTTTAGAAATTGAGCTCCGTTGCTCGGCAAAGTTTCCGTGTTGAAGGTTGGCCGGCTCACGAAAGGGACGAGGCAGAAAGCCAGATAAACAATAAGTATAGAAAAAACATAAAGTTCTTATGTAAACATTCCAGGCACATCAAAATAAAGTCAAAAGTGCTAAAGAGAAGTAGAAAATCTTACCACTAGCAAAAGTGTTACACTACTTATTTAAATCTGATTGTTTTAGAATAACACAATGTATTTTCTAACACTTTACGATGTAGGAGAAGAGGTAGGAGTTGCCGGAACACTAGAGACATCTCCTTCGCCTTGATATCTTTCCGAGACGTTCAAATCCAAAACGGTTTGCTCGTCGTCAGAGACATCAGCTGTTTCTTCGGCAGGCGGGGGAGGCGTCTCCATGTGAGTGAAGAAGGGAGTGTCATAGCTGGTCAGATATGCTACATGACATCCATATCCAGCACAGGATTCCATGATGGCCTTGATGTCTTGCTCTTGTCCGTCTTCATCCATAGTCGAATATCCTCTAGTTACTTGCCAGATTTCCATGGTTCCATGGTGGCTCATAACCATGGTGAGGGTGTTCTATGTTGTGGTCCGCGGATAGGACATGTTCCAGTCCTAGATGAGTTGGGATATCTCCTTGGCCTTGTCTCGCACCTCAAAGCCAGACATTCTGTTCATGTCCGGAACTTTGAGTACTTCACCAATATCCTCCAAAGATTGGCGGAAATCGTGAAACAAGTCGCCGACTTGTGTAAGCCGGCTGGTGCGAGACTCGGTGGAGGAAAAATCCAGTAAGTTCAGAGGACTTGTGCATATAAAGTAAAGGTCAGAAAATATATCCGAACTCCCAGAGACGGAAAAACAGAAATTCAGAAAATAGGAAACATACTGAAGATGACATCATCAACTTTGGTATTCTCTGCCCTAAGGCTCCGGAGTTCAGCCCGGAGTGCCTCAGTGATGTCCTTTTCTATGAATAATTCATCATTGTATCCGAGATTTTCTAATCCTGGGCCACGATTCTTCGATCACATTCTTCGGTGGCCACGGGGGAGGATTCGAGGACTTGTGCAATGCTACGCTTGTGATCCGCCTTAAGCTTATTCAGCTCTCGACATAAGTCGGCATTCTCCACCTCCAGGGTCCTAAGATTCTTGGCCTCTTCAATCATTGCACATGATTGTTTGACCAGTGCTGAAAGCAAAAGAACAACAGTTGAATAGATAATTAGACTATGAAAGAAAAAAGAGTAGGGTTAAGGACTAAAATGATTACCTTCAGCATCATTCCGTGAAACCTTTAATTGAGCATTTTCAAGCCGGAGAGCTTTGATGTATCTCCGCTTGTTACAAATATTCTTCAATAATTCCTGGTTATAAGCATTAACCTTCTGTAAGTCAGAATAATACCCAGAGTTAGAAGTCTACTAAAGACTAGGGCTAATTAATTTAACTAATATCAGCACGAGCCTTGGGGGCTACACTAGTCCATTCTTTGGCATCCTATGAAAGCATAAATCCGGATTGTCTATCCAACTTTATGCTTGGGGGCTAGAGGATATGATATGAAATAAAGTAAAAAGGGTGAGTTGGAAATCCGACTTACATGTTGTTCATGAGTAAGCTTTCTTTTAAGCTCATATTCACCTCGGTGGTAACCTTCTTGGCGAGGGTCAGCAGGATTACTAGTGGTGGAGGACCCACACCTGATTTCAGCCTCTCGTCGTGAAGACGGATTTGCTCAAGAAGTTCGGAGTACTTGATGTCCTCTGTTTCTTGTGCCTCTTCTGCGGCGGTGATATTTCGGCTCGAAAGGCACTGCTGAGCCAACCTTTGTATCTCTTCTGCAGTTTTCCAAGTAATGCTAAGTTTTGCAATACCCGGATTGTTGAGAAGGTTATCAGCAAAAACCTCTGCCAAGGGATTATTACCCTTTGAGGGTTCACCGTTATCAACTACCGAGTCACCCATGGTGACATCGGTTTGCGAATCAAGGTTCGTTGGCTCAGAATGAAGCGTCGGATCTTCTGTGACGGACGGAGATGGAGTAATCTCCGGCGTTGTAGAAGGTTGTGAGGCAGGAGTCGGAGGCACTGTGGTAGGAGAAGTCAAATTTAACTTTGACTGGCTGACGAGGGTTTAACTCATCAATGCCCATTGCTATGGACTTGGGTTTTGGAGAAGGAGGGAGCGTTGGAGACATCTACCAGCTAGCAAACACGCACACAGGGGACACAGATTTACCCAGGTTCAGGCCTCGTAGAGGTCCCTACTCCTGCTTGTCTGCTCGTGGAATTATCGAAGGAATCGAAGATTACAATGGTGCGCAGATGCAATCTGGCGAGGGTGGTGGAAACTAGGGTTGCGTGTGTCCTGCTCGTCGCCCCCTCCTAGACTTTATATAGATAGGCTAGGTCCCGAGTAGCAGGTCGAGTCGGTTACAAATTAGGGTTTTCCCCTTCAAACTTTCTATCTTTAACTTCTTGTTCTTCAAGCAATCGAGAATCCATAGGTTTACTCGAATCCTTCGTTTTGGCCTTGGCGACACTGTGGGCATGTACGTATTTGGACCGTATATACCAAGCTCGAGTACCTATAGGGTATACCCATGTCAGTAGCCCCCGAGTGTCTAGTGGAATCGTAGATTCGACTAGGGACTTTTTGAAGTCTTTCGAGTGCCTAAACGAGTACATTTCGACTGCTTTATTTGTGTCATATGGATTGTTGATGTACGTGCCTGATATAACCGAAGTATCAGTATCAGTTAACCACCTTAGGGTGAAACAACGCAATCTACTCGAACTCGAGTCCCCAAACTCGAATTCGGAAAAGTGCTGGTGTAATTCGACTCAAGCCGCGGAGGTCTTACAGGAGTCGAATTCCAGTTATATGGGTGTGAGCACTCGACGCGTCCGTCAATGCATATTCATCGTACCTACAGGAATAGATATGTTTCTGGTAGTGCGCAGCTAATGCGTTGCCAGTCCTTATTCAGATCTTACCTTCACGCTGTAAGCGCTGCATCTGAAATTTATCATCGTGGAGTCGATTCGGGTGACCCAGGAGACGCAGTCTCTTTGTAGGGAAAAATTATGAGGCGGTGTCGCCATGAGTTTCGAGTGTGGATGTTATCAACACTCACTTTTTACATAAATAATCATAGGGTACACGACCAGCGCTCTCTATGGGAGTAGCCCCCGAGTGCCTGGTTGAGTCGAAGACTCAGGCATGGACTAAAGAACTTTTGTGACTGCTGTCGTCTTTTTCTTGCTTGTTTTAGTCGAATTTGTTTCCGGCGCTCCCTATGGGAGTAACCCATGTCCATAGTCGAATCATATTTCGAGCGGTTGGGTTTGCTTTTGATTGTCCACGTTCCTGCAAAAAGAAAAGAAAAATCGTAGGGTGGGCGACCAGCGCTCCCTATGGGAGTAGCCCCCGAGTGCTTGGTGGAGTCGAAGACTCCAGCAAGGACTAAATTAGTCAAAGTTTCCGCTGCGTAGCTTTGGTGACGTCAGTGCTGACGCTCTGATGATCTCAGTTTCCCGCGTCAGCGAGTTTGACGGGACGTGACGAGCAGTGGGTCCCACTCTCTGACTTTGATTTGACAGGGCGTGCGTAATCTTTATTTTAACTGCATCTCCTCGATTTCCGTGCATAATGGGAGTAGTGGAGGGAAGGTTCGCACTTCCCCTTCTCCACGTGTCAACACGATGTGTGCCACGCGTCCAGTAGGGTTTTTCTCAGCCGTTGGATTGCATCTTCCAGGGGTTAACTAGCAGCGTTGCGACGGTAATTTTCCCATCTGTTCTCATTCATCTTTGCTGCCATCGCCATTGCTGCTGCTCCTTTGCTTTTCTCTGCACTTTTTTCCTCCATGATGTTGGACCAGCTCCGCTTGTTTCCAAGCTACCTTCTTCACTCGCATCACCGTTGTGCAATGGGGAAGAAGAAGGGAGGCGCTGCTGCTGATTCCGCAGCCACCGTTGCTGCGGCAAAGAAAAAGGGCGGCTCCGCCGCTGCGGGCACCAGCACCGCCGCCGGCGGGAAGAAGAAGGTCATAGGCACCCGTGTCACGAATGGTGCGTGGCGCCCCTCCATCATCAATGTGTCTGATCTCCGTCTTCTTTGCCAGGATGGAGTATTGTCCGCTGCAGTCGCCGACGCGCGTGTCCCCAGCGGTGAGACAATTCCTGCTCCTCCCGCTGGTTTTCGAGTGATGTTTTTAGCATTCATCATTCGCGGTCTCTCCTTGCCTCTTCACCCCTTCTTTAGGGGTATCCTTTGTTTCTAGGGGCTTCAGCTCCATCAACTGTCCCCAAATTCGATCCTCCATATCTCTTGCTTCATCACACTCTGCGAGTGCTAGCTCGGAATCGAGCCACACTTCGGCCTTTTCAAGCGCCTCTTCAAACTAAAGTGCTAGCCTACGTCTGGCTCTTCAGTTTACGATGTAGGTGGTTGCGGAATCTACGTCGACCCATCCGCTACCTACTTCGACATCAATCTCACGTCGTCTGTCCAAGGGTGGAGGGACAAATGGTTCTACATCCGTGATCAGAAGGACAATGGTGAGCACTTTGGACTTGCGCCCTTTGATCCCATGACGCCGTGCAAGAGGATGTGCTCCTGGAAGAACGTGGTCATGCCTGGCGAGTCCGCGGAGACAGATGTGTTGTATCAGCGCGTCTGCGACCTCCAGAGTCGCATAGGCAAGGAGGAGGGAGGTTGCCTCCTCAATCGCACTTGGCTGCGTCGTCGTGTCCAGCGCCTGCAAGCCAGAGTCCACCCCATGTTTCAGTGGGCTGGCATTGATGATGCCACTCGCGTGTCCGCCGATGGCATGTCCACGAGTGAGGTGGACAAGAGGGTTCGACTGGTCACCAAGTACACCATCAAGGATCTACTTCCTAGTGAGCTAGTTGTTCCTCCCTTTGATGCTTCGAACCCTCCTCCTGAGGTATAGTTGCGCTACGCAGTAGCTAAAATTGTTGATTGCTTCTTTGTTGTTTACTTGCTGTTTGCTAAATTTGTTGTCTGTGTGCAGGATTGGGCGGTGTCACCTTGTATGCCCCCTCTTCCTGAGGGGATTATTCCTCGTGAAGCTTTGGAGGAGGACGAGTTAGAGTCGACAGTCCCTTCTGATGTGGAGGAGGAAGCCCCCGAGTCCGATAGTCCGGATACTCGCAAGGGTTCGCGCAGCGAGGATTCCGATGCGTCGTCTCCTTCGACTCCGGAAGGTACAGGCGTTGGTGCGGAGTCGCCAATTCATGTCGTTCCTCTGAGTGCTGTGGCACCATCTTCTCGCTAGAAGATGTGATTGCCCAAGGAGTCTTCGTCGGAGTCGGTGGAGGCCACATTTGATTTTCACAAGCTTGACTGGTAAGTTTTCTAGCTTAACTGTCCTTTTCTGTTTTGCCTTTGTTGGCTTGTCTCTGGGTTTGCCATCTGTTGATACGGTTTTTGCCTTGGAGTCAAGAGACGTGTCATCTTCTGGCGACGTCCAATTTTTGAAGGAATCAGGAGTCGCGACCTCGAGGGCCAAGAAAGAGGTCGAGCGTGCTCCTTCCCCTCCATTGGCGGCCCACTCTGGGAGCAACTCTTCCAGTTCTCCTCATGCAGGGGAGCATCGAATGGTTGCTCGGATGACGGTACAACAAACATCTTCGGAGTCACTGGAGGACCATGTAAGTGTAGTTTTTTTTTCTTTGTAGTGTTGTAGTCGATGTTATCTATTGCCTCTGATGGTTCCTTGTTGTACGATAGCTCCTTGTGAAGGAAGCCGCGCACTTGGCAGAACAAGTGATGGCAATGGGTCGCCAGCATGCCATGCTGGAGACGCGTCACCACGTGGTTGAAAGTGAGTGTTCTACACTTATTCTTCTTCGTCTTCTCCTTTTGATATAGTCGACTGATAGTCAACTTTTGTTTGTCGTGTAGCTGAACATAATGCCCTATTGTGTGACGCCGCCACCTTGGAGAAGACACTTGCCGCGGATGTGAAGGGTCGCGATGAGGCAATCGCAGCACGTGACGAGGCGCGGAAGCGTGAAGAGGATCTGCGTGCCTCCTTCGCGGCCAGGGAGAAGATGTTCGAAGAACAACTGTTCTCAATTGCCAAAGCCCTCTCAGGCACTTTGCTTGTGTATATTGTTACCCTTCTCTGCTTCGAATGCTTTTGCTGGTGGCGCTGATGTCTTGGTCCATGTGTGAATTTATGTACATATGCTAGCGATTTTGAGCTCCGACCTGTAGGCCCTTCGTCGTGATGACGCTCTGGCGGGTGCATTGTCAGCACTCGAAGACCGCAACACCACCGTGCATGACACGCTCCCCAAGGCTAAAAGCGTGCTTAGTCTCCTTCGCGAGGAGCTGATGCCCAAGGCGGAGCTGGTCGAGAATATTGACGAGTTGGTCGAGTAACTCGCGGGAGGTGTGCCTTCCAGCTTCAAGAACTCACTCCGTGCGGCCGGCGCGTCTATGTCGCTTGCCATGGTGCAGGACCACGAAGTTGAGATCGATCCTGCCGCGGTGTCGAAGGCGATGCCTGTTAGCGCGGACGGCCAGTAGGTAGTCTTCGCTCCCTTCGCGACTACATGTGGCAAATATGGGCATCATCTGATAAATACTGTTGCGAAGTACTCTAAGGAGCTCCAACGTGCCAAGAAGGCAGCGAAAGCTTCGGCATAAGGGGCCGGCGGAAAGTCAGTGGCGTCTGAAACTGCCACGGACTTGATGAAGCCCCCGAAGCCGTCGGAGTCAAAGAAGTCGGCTGCCCCTTAGTTAACTTTGTAATAGTTAATTAGTTTATGTCCTTTTGTTTAAGAACATGCCTGCTGGTGAGTGTATCTGCTAATACTTTTGCTAGTCTTGAATGTATCTGATCCTTTTGTCTTTGTGTTAATTTGGTCGTCTTATTTGCTTCTATCTTGACTTGTGGTAGGGTACCTCAAGTGATCCTTTGAGGGAAACCAGGACTCGCCAACTCTTTGATGATACCGTGGCACCGCCGTGCTCCAAGGTAGATGAGTTGTCCTTGCTTTCGTGACTGCATGACCGCGTGAAAAAGCTGGAGCATGAGTTGCCCGTGCTCCGCGGTAATGCGGATGTATGGAAGTCGAAGGCAGAAAAAGCCGCCGCTCGAGAGCAGCGTCTGCTTGGCGAGGTGACGCAGCTAGGCGACCAATTCAAATGTTAGTTTGCTTGTTCTCATATTTTCCTTGTAGTTACTCGCAGTGGTACGTTGTACTCATGCTGCTATTGCTGCTTCGTGTAGTTTTCATCGCGCGTCATCCGCAGGAGGAGAAGGATATAATTGCCATTTGCCTGCATGATCTTACCCAGGAGCAACTTCAAGAGAGTGGATACTTCTGGGTAGATCATGATCGTGCGACTGCGCTAGCGACCCTGCAGGATCGTGCGTCGCGAGTGCTGATCTTTCTGAAGAAGTCGTAGTCATGCTTGAAAAACATTTATCGGGTGATGTTCCCGCTGGATGATACTCCATCAAGCTTGCTGGCCCTCCTAGCCAAGTTTCAAGATCTGTCCGCGGTTCGCGAATGCGTGAGGCAACAGTTGGTGGCCGGTACCAAGGCTGCTCTGTCAATGGTGCGATTGCATAGGCCTGACGTAGATGTTGCAGCAATTGCGTCTGGGCCGCCTGCACCACTAGCAGGTTCTGCCTAGAATATGGTGCCGCACTACCAGGCGGTGGATCGCCTAGCAGAAGATATCATCGACTTCTTTGAGGAACAAACCAATGTTCTCCTGCTGCAGTAGTAGCCTAATTTGTATCCTGCACATAAGTGTACTTGTGTTGTAAAGTTCATAGAGATGTTGTAGATAATTTATTGTCAAATGTGTATAAAGAGCTTTGTTAGCATGAAGTGCGTTGCACTATGCGAGTCCTTTTCGTTAGCCTGGCCATGTTTTATCTCAGTCTCTTGTCAACCTGTCAGGTGCATTGCAGCTGGGTTGAGGTTGTGTTAAGGGTTTCGATTGATGTACCAGCTATTCAGGATATCGCGTTTTGGTTCGAAGAACAGATGTGTACAGGGTGGCGCAGCCCCCGAGTAGATAAATTGGAAAAGTAAAGGAGAACACAGAGTTTTTGGGCACTTAGCTTTATTTATTCGAAGAACTGTGCGAGGTACAATGTGTGGCTAAGTAGCCTTGGCTGAGTAGCCTTATTTGCAATGTAAAAGTAAAAACGACTAGGGGTAGAAGCGTCGCAGCTGTGCGACGTTCTAGGGGTTGGAGTATGCGACTCCTGTCTCTAAATCTTGAAGGCGATAAGCGACACCTAGGATTACTTCTGTAATCACGTACGGTCCTTCCCAGGGGGACTCGAGCTTGAGATGCCCCTGCTGCTTCAGTCGCAGGACCAGGTCACCTTCGTCGAAGGATCTGGGGCGAAGCCTCCTACTGTGGTAGTTGCGCAGGTTCTGCTGGTAGATCGTTGATCTTTCCGCGGCGATTTCCCTTCTTCGTCAAGGAGGTCGACCGAGTCTTCGAGTGCGAGGGATGACTCTTGTTCGCTGTAAGCGACCACGCGCTACGCCTTGTACTGTACCTCGGCGGGTAGCACTGACCCTACTCCGTGCACCATAAAGAATGGGGTGTAGCCCGTGGCGCTGTTTGGAGTTGTACGTAGGCTCTAGAGTATGGATTGTAGTTCGTTCGTCCAGCAACCCGTGGCTTGTTCGAGTGGCCGGAGGAGTCGCTTCTTGATGATGCTCCAGACGAGCCCGTTTGCTTTTTCCACTTGACCGTTGGTTTGTGGATGCGCTACTGAGGCGTAGCTGATGTTGATCCCCATGTTCTCGCAGAATTCTTGGAACTCCTTGGATGTGAAGTTCGTCCCGTTGTCGGTGATGATGATGTGCGGCACTCCGAAGCGGTAGACGATGGACTCAAAGAATTTAACTGCGATGTGTCCTAATTGGTTGGTTACAGGGATGGCTTCAATCCACTTGGTGAACTTGTCGACTGCGACCAAGAGGTATACGTAGCTTCCTCGCGAGAACCTTGGAAGTTTGCCAACCATATCGAGCCCCCATTGCGTGAAGGGCCAGGCCAATGGGATTGGCCGTAGCTCTACACCCGGTGCGTGCGGCTTGGCCGCGAATTGCTGGCAAGCGTTGCATTTTTGGATGATGTCCTTGTCGTCGCGCATGGCCGTAGGCCAGTAGAATCCAGCTCGTAGAGCTTTGGCAAGGAGGGCGCGACTGTCGGCGTGATGCCCGCATGTCCCTTCATGGATGTCGAGGAGAACTGCTTTTCCATCGGCCATGGAGACGCATCATTCGAGTACTCCTATGATGCTGCGTTTATACAGTTCGCCGTTGATAACAGGGAATGCCTTGGATCACCGCGCGATGTGTCGTGCATCTGTCCGATCGTCCGGTAGCCTCTTGCTGAGGAGGTACGTGATGTACGGCTGCCTCCATGATTGTTCAATGATCAGGACACTCATTGGTCCTTCGAGTCTGGTGTCTAGTTCCAAGTCATCGAGTGACATTGGCTCATTGGGTGGTGTAGCCCCCGAGCCCGTTGCTGCGCTTGTTTTCTTCTCTGCGGCCTTTGGCTTGATGGAGCGTTCGCAGATGCGCTTGAGAAATACCCCAGGTGGTATGGGGGCGCAGGTAGAGCCTATGTTGGCGAGTGCGTCCGCCTCTTCGTTGCTTTCGCGACCTACGTGTCGCAGCTCCCAACCATCGAAGTCTCCTTCGAGTGTATCGTAGAGGTCGCGGTACGCGATCATGTTGTCATTCAGTGCGTCGCCCTCATGCATTGTTTGGTTGACGACCAACTTGGAGTCGCCGTATATGATGAGCCTCTTGGTGCCACAGGCTTTTGCCATCCTCATCCCGTGCAACAGGGCCTCGTATTCAGCCTCGTTGTTTGAGGCTGTGAACTGCATTCGCAGGATATACTTCAGCTTGTCCCCTTGAGGTGATGTCAGTATGACACCTGCGCCTGCTCCGTCTTTACGCTTGGACCCATCGAAGTGCATTGTCTAGAGGTAGGACATATCTGGCTTGTCTGGGAGCTGGTTCTCCATCCAGTGCACGAGGAAGTCCGAGAGAACTTGCGACTTGATTGCATCGCGCTTTTTGTACGTGATATGTCGTGGAGACAATTTTGTTCCCTGAGCGCGACTCGTCCCGTGGCGTCGGGGTTATTGAGGATATGCCCCAAGGGGCGTCATTGACCACCATGATTTGGTGTTCCTGGAAGTAGTGACGCAGTCGCCGGGCGGTCATGAAGACGCTGTACGCCAGCTTCTTGTAGTGCGGGTACCGTTGTTTTATTGGCATGAGGACCTCGCTGAGGTAGTATACTGGGCGTTGTATGCCGTGGACCTTGTTTTCCTCAGCTCGTTTGACGACGAGCACTGTGCTGACCACCTGATTGGTGGCGGAGATGTACAGCAATAGTGGTTCCCTTTCTCATGGAGTCTCCAGCACTGCCGAAGTGGATAGCAGGCGCTTGAGGTCTTCGAATGCTTCTTTCGCTTTAGTGGTCCACTCGAATTTTTCAGTTTTGCGGAGGAGCTTGTAGAAGGGCAGCGCCTTTTCGCCCATTCGACTGATGAATCGACTGAGGGCCGCGATTCGTCCAGCCAGCTACTGGACGCCCCTTATGTTTTTTGGCTTCTCCATGGCCAGTATGGCTTTTATCTTCTTCGGGTTCACCTCGGTTCCCCTCGCGGAGATGAGATACCTGAGTAGCTGCCCAGATGGTACGCTGAAGGCGCATTTGTCCGAATTGACCTTGATCCGGTAGCGGTCGATATTGGCGAAGGTTTCGCGCAAATCGTCGATTAGAGAGGCTTCCTCCTTGGTCTTGATTACTATGTCGTCGACATAGACTTGGATGTTGCGACCTAGTTGTTCCTTGAGGAAAGCCTACATGCACCGCTGGTAGGTGGCTCCCGCGTTCTTTAGCCCGAAGGGCATCGTGTTGTAGCAGAACACACCAAAGGGCATTGTAAATGATGTTTTCTCTTGATCTTCCTCCTTCATTCGAATTTGATTATAGCCTGAGTAGGCGTCGAGGAAGCAGAGGCGCTCGCATCCCGCGGTGGAGTCGATGATCTGGTCGATCCGTGGCAGCGGGAAGTGATCCTTTGGGCAGTGCTTGTTCAGACAGGTGAAGTCCACGCACATCCGCAGGATGTCCATGTCCTTTTTTTGGTACTAGCACCGTGTTGGCGAGCCAAGTGCTTTCCTTGATCTCGCGTATGAACGTGGCCTCAAGGAGTCTGTTGATCTCCATTCCAACTGCCTACGCCCGTGGCTTAGACAATCGCCGAATTGTTTGCTTGACTGGCCTTGCATCGGGGGTGACGTTGAGTGCGTGCTCGGCGAATTACCTGGGAACTCCTGGCATGTCCGCAGGACACCAGGCGAAAATTTCCCAGTGCTCACGAAGGAATTCGACGAGCGCGAGTTCCTATGCGGGACTCAAGTTGTTGGCGATGCGGGCCGTCTTGGCGGGATCCGATGGGTGGACCTGCACTTTCTTTGTGCGCACAGATGAGTCGAAGGAGAGATCAGGTGAGCTTGCCCTGCTCAAGGGAGGTAGACTGTTGTCTATCGTCTCCTTCAGTCTCGCGAGTTCCTCCTGTATGCCGAAGGAATGGGAGATTCTGTGGAATTCCCTGTCACAACTGTCAGATCGCTCGAACCTCCCGTTGATCGTGATGACGCCATTGGGACATGGCATTTTCATCTATAGGTAGGCATAGTGGGGCACTACCATGAGCCTAGCGAACGCGACGCGCCCGAGGATGCAGTGGTACTATGAGGGCCAGTCGACGACCTCAAAGTCGATGCGCTCGCGCCGGAAGTTCTTCGGCGTGCCGAAGATAACGTCAAGGTTGATTTTCCCCAGGGGGTATATGCCTTTCCCTGGGACGATGCCGTGGAACATTGTGTTTGATGCCTCCAGTCCATAGGTTTACTCGAATCCTTCATTTGGGCCTTGGCGACACCGTGGGCATGTACGTATTTGGACCGTATATACCAAGCTCGAGTACCTGTAGGTATACCCATGTCACTGGCGTAGGAGCTTCAACGAGCCTCCTTTCCCCTTGCCCTTGGTGAGTTGTTTAGCTCTGAGGAGGTAATAGAACAAAGATCGTTACACTTCATAAAGAATGAGGAATAAAATATAGACCTTGTGAAGAAAGTTACCTCTTCACAACAGGCACTTCCTTTGTGCCGATGGAAACTGTTGGAGCCTTACGCTTTCGGGTAAGGGTCTCCGGCAATGGGACCAGTTCTCCATCATCCTGAGAGATCTCAGGAGGATATCCCTCGAGAGGAGCAAGCTATGACTCGGAGAGGTCATCAAGATGAAAAGAAGAAATATTTCAGTATTGCCGAAAGAAACAATAAAGTATAGATGAACACATAATTCAAGTTATTGCTGGAAAGCTTACAGATATAACAGGATAATCAGCCGTGTGCATGTCCAGGGACAGCTCTGGGATCTTCCTCTCAATCCGCTCCCTTTTCAACCACATGATTTGGGGCTCGTAGTCCTTTTCCGAGTAAGGACAGGAGCAGATCCGGAGAGAATCCGTCTTGCTCTTGGTGATGGAGTGCATAAGCCGATTACCATGGTGTTAAAGAGGCTGGATCTGGCATGCCAGCCAGTAGTGGACCAAATCGGATCCTTTTAGACCCTTGTGCTTCATCAGATATTCGATCTGCCTCTTAGCAAGAAGCAGATCGTCAGTGAGAGCCGGAGGATCCGCGTCCCAGGACTCTTGTGGCGTGGCCGTGCCATCAACGAAAACCGGCAAAGCAGATGCTTTGCCGGGAGCGGGTCTACCCTTGTGACAGAAGAACGTGGACGGCCATTGCTTCACCGACTCACTAGCCTTAATCCTAGGATAGACTCGCTCTCTCCTAACAGAAAAGCTAAGAGTTCCAGTAATACAAGGATTACCGATGGTGATAGAATTTCTCCGGGTATGAAAGTAATACCGGAAGAAAATAAGACTTGGCCTAATACCGAGATACCCCTCACACAAAGAGGCATAAGCGCTCATTTCTAAAATAGAATTTGGGGGAGATGGTGGAGTTGTACACCGTAGTGATATATGACCTCAGAGAAGAAGCCTGAGGAAGGAAAGCTCAAACCACTATCAAGGTGAGTGCCGAAGTGCACTTGCTCGTCGGCGTTGGGGGTGGGGATGGTTTGTCCGAAGCCGCTCCGCCAGTCGTTGGCGCATAGGACGCCTTCATTCTCGATGACGCAGAGCTTGGTGTCATCAAGGACACACGGGATCCAGACCCCGCGAAACTTCTCCTTCTCTGCCGTAGGTGCTGTCGCCGTCGCCGCCGGAGCAGAAGATGAAGCCTGAGCCATTTTTTGGGCACCGGTGACCTAGGGTGGGAGGTGTTGTGGGATTTGGGGGAGGCAGAGGAGCTCTGTTCACAGGAAACGTCAAGAGGAAGGATGAGGGATTAGCGCTGGTGAGGAGGAAGGAAGAAATCTCAACCCCTTATATCCTTCACTTGCGCCAAGATTCGTGCAAAGTAAACATTAATTGTGCCACGCGTCAGGAAGGAGCTGGGTAACCCCCTCGCGATGATTACGCTGCCTTGATCTCTGCGCACGCATTAAAACGACGCCTCGGTTCCGTGAAAGGCGGACACACCAACGGTCGTGCTGAGAGGAATGTCTGTCAGTGACGTGACTTGACCTTGACTGATGTCAGCTTACGTCAGAGACCAAGTTCCAACTTAGTTTGAATTTCAAGCTGGAAACCTAAATAACGTATTCATAGGTCCGACTCATTTTGAGACTCGGATCCTATCCTATCCTTTTCAAGTTTCAGGAACCCTTCAAGCTTCTACAAACCAAAGATAGATCAAGCTAGAAATGATGAAATCCAACTCTGGATCTTGGAGGCGTCCGGGGGCTCCTGTTGGGGATATACTTTCCGGGTATCCTCACTGTGCCTCGCTGACCAGGATGGCCCACTTCGGGTTGAAGATTTGCTTCACGGGCAGCCCAGTCAGGGAGAAGAGATGGAGTCTAGTCTGGCTATGGGAAGGCCCAGAAGACTTACCGACATAGGCATGTTATGTTATTTGTAGTTCAAGATGTACTTTGTAACCGACTCTTAGTCATAGCCGGATAGGTCTCTCCTGTAAACCCTAGGCCAGATATCTATATAAGCTATCCTAGGGAAAGCCTTTAGGGCACCACACAATAGTCTACAATCTTAACTCGCACAGGTGAAACCCTTGTAACCCATATTCCGGCTCTGTCGTATTACTGGATTGCTAGCAGGAGTAGGATCTGTGCAAAGCCAGGGGATTTGAACCTAGGTAAACTTGTGTGCTCACCGTCCCGGAACACCATACATCTCACACCCCTCTCTTCTGCACGCCTCGAGGACCCCCTCATGGCATACTTGTCATCAAGCCGACGACAACAGTACTTTGAAATCAGGTAGTAAGCCAATGGGGTGCCCACACAACCACCTGTGGTTAGTTCTCTCGATCTCGGAACAGATGTCAAGAACTCGGGTCCTAGGTGGACACAAGTGGGCGGTTAAAAACCAAATATTGACTATTACCCACTGGTGCCTCCGCATTATATCTATTTCCAGCATTTTATTTAACAATTTATAATGAAAGCCATGATCATCTCCACCATTAAGCATGTGTCAACCCCCAACAACGGTGGAACATCGACGACACAAAGCAGCCCCTCAGCAAGCAACTACGACTAGCAAAGCTGACTATCTATCAAACAACAGGCAATAGGAGGTGTCCAACACAATATAGAGGCTTCAAGGAATATAAATGGTACATGGAAACTAAAACTTCGCAACACGGATAGCAATAGATCAACCGGAGGAAGTAAAGACTATAAATGCAAAATAGGTAGAAAGGGGGAGAATGCTTTCCTGAGAAACATTGTCAAGGTACATTATTCGAATAACTCGTCGATACTCGCATCCACTCATCAGCCTAATCCACGAAGAAGAAAAGGAATGGCGGTCCGGAGAACTTGGGGTTTCGAGGCCTCGGGCTTCGGATCCGGGGTCTCGGGGTTCCACGAGATCAAGCCAGTCTTCAAATACCATGAAGGAGACATCTTCATGGTCTCGGCCATCACATCCATGTGGACAATCTTGTCGTCGATGGCAAACTCGAAGGGATAGGGCACCAGCGGTCTTCGTGGCACTTAGGTCTTAGGAAGACCTTGTCGATGAAATAGCTTGGTATTGTGTAATTGGCGTCGGCCAACGAGTAGATCGGAGCACACATCCTTGCTTTATTTCTGATCCTTGATGGAAGGAAGCATCCAGGAAGAAGACATGCTGGAGGTCACTTGCGATCATCGGAAGCAGGGCACCACGTCATGGTATCGGAGGTCGGTAGGAACTACAGGGACGCCCGAACCTCTGTTGGGTCAAGCACAAGAAGGGCCTAGCGGTGGCGTAGATGAGGCCGAGAAAACATGGGGCATGGAAGCTCAGGAGGAGGTCTATGTGAAGAGAGCCCATGACGGCATAGCTCATGGAGGCGGCACAATCGTCCAGGACGGTGGGGACTGCTTGTCAGCGGTGCTGGCAAGCTCGTTACGGGGACGTGCGGAGAGGAGGCTAGTGGCTCCGGTGAGGTGAAGGCGGTGGAGCTTGATGAAGATGCGGCTGAGGACGGCGATGCGCAGAGTAGTGGCCGTGGCGAGGAGGAAAGGACAGCGACGGCGTGGGAGGAGACGAGAGCGACACGCGCCATGGCCAGGGCAGGGAGATTCTGGCGGTGGGATGACTAGTGGGGACGGCGAGGTCAGTGCGAAGAGGGCAACCTCAAGGTAGTAGAAGGGTGGTAGAGCTTGCAGGCAGGGACGGTGAGTGGCGCCTAGGACTCGGCTAGGAAACAGAGGGCGGCGGGGTGGAGGAGAGACGAGAAGGTGTCAAGGAAGTGCGAGAGGCGGCCGGTGGTGCCGTCTGTGGAAGGAAGGTGAGGAAGAGCGGGTTGGGGATCGATGGAGGGTGGGGATACTGCGATGCAGAGGCAGGGAGCGGGATGCTAGAACTGGTCGCGGGCGGAGATCCCGAGGCGAGTGGTTGTCGGCAGCGGGTTCGGGCTTGCGTGGGCGTTACGTGCGTGTACACGTGCTGAGTGTGGTGTGTGCAACACGGTAGGTCGGACTGCTGCGGGACGTTGGCGTGTACTACAGGCAGGGTTCTGGCAGTATCGTGCACGGCGGTGAGTGATCGTGCAGTGGTGTGCCGATGTGCGTGTTGGTGCATGCTGTGTGCATTAGGCGACGGGGTGGGCTGTGTAGGGTAGGTGGGCTGGAGCAGGTGTAGGTGTGTGGCGGCGGGCAGTTAGGTTTGGGTAGGAAGGGTGCGTCTAGGTTTAGGGTTTGGTCCAATAAAAGACATCCGGAAACACGGGGTTTTAAAGTTGAAATAAAGGAGGGGAATAATGTAGAAAACAAAATAGGACTTTGGGAAAACAGTTTTAGACAAACATATGCATGATGATGATGATGATGCTCAAATGCAATGTTGCATGATGACATGAGCATGCTATCATGATGATGCACAAAGTAGAAATAAGAAGTGATTTTCTATTAGTGGTTTTCCCGGGGTGCTACAGCACGACACCACGAACAAGGTATCTCACCCTCAACATCCACCTCCTAGTACGGGGAAGAAGGATGACGATCTGAATCTTCTCGCTTCGTGTAAATCCTCGCGACACCACTAACAAAGGTTCTTTCTCCATCTTGAAATCAGCAACACCACCAACAAGGGTTGTTGACCACATTTGCTAAGAGAACACTCCAGAGAACAAAGACGAAGATAGAGGTATCAAAAGATACAACCACCTCTAACATTCTGGGAGAGGAGTAAAATTGCTTGATCCACCGATTTAATGTACAAGAGCGAATGATAAGAGTAGTGGTATGGTAGCTACTCCATCTCGCACCCAAAGCATTACTTCGTACATGAATAGGATAATTATACAACCACTCTCAGAATTAAGACTGAAGATCTTTACAAGCGATGTTCGGAAACAAAGGATGGATCCAGGATCTTCATCGGATCTGGCATAGATAATGCCATCGCGTTGGAAACCATCGGAAGATATAAAAGAAATTTTATGAAAAGACACAATGATTAGGTGAAATGGATCGTATGGGAACCTAGAGGGGGGTGAATAGGTGCTACTTCAAATTTTAATGCCTTTTCAAATTTAGGCCTAGCACAAAGGGTAAATTCTGTAGATATTCTATTAGGTGGAATTTACCTATATGCAAACCTATCTACTAGCGAGTAAAGAACAAGTGGAAGAGGAACGGGTTAATCGTAGTGAAGCACGCGGAGACGCAGGATTTGTTTCACCGCAGTTCCTTCCTTGTTAAGGGAAGTACATCTGCGTTGGAGGGGTGGGCGGTACTAAGACCACCACGCCACAATAGGCCTCACCCTGTTCTCCGATGGATCCCGCTACCAAAGTCCTGATCCACCTTTCCACTATAGGGACCCTTCGAGGCGGGTACCGGTGCCTTTACACAACTAGCGGGGCACAACTCCACAATCAACTTGGAGGCTCCCGTAATAACAACAAGCTGCCACAAGAACAAGTTATCAATAACAAAGAACAAGATCTAGATATTGACAAGGATACTAGATCAGGGATTTCTCCAAATGAATGGAGAGGAGTTGATGCGCTTGATTTTGTGATGATGATGACGATTCTCTCCTCCTTCAATTCCCCCAAAGATCGATGCCTTCGGGTGGTTGAAGTGGGAGATCTAGAATGGGAGCTCTTGCACAGTGTCTGAACAATTTCGAGTGAATCAAGAGTTCTGAACGTTGGGGAAGAAGGGGTATTTATACCCCCTTCCAAAACCAAGCCATTGGTGTTGGGGGGATACCCCCGGGTAGGGTCACGCCGAGGTATAAAGGCCGAGTTAGCCGAGGTTCGGCAAGGCCAAAGCAGAGGCTAGCGGGGTCACCTCAAGGCCGACTGAATCACAGAGGGACCCGGACCAAGGGGTGTTCGCCTAACTAAGTCTCAACCGACTAAAGTAGTAAGTCGGAAGTATATGTTTACTTGTATGCAGGAACAGGGGTGCCCGGATCAGCTGTGATCCTGGTCATGTTTGGCTTCTAGGAGAAGGATGGAATCTTGCTGGTCAAAAAGAGGGCCCGGTACGCACTGCATGAGCGAAGCAGACAAGAACAGGACCACCGGGTCATGGCCGACAGGGGTGACGACGCCCATGTCGGCTGACGCGGGCGCCGCAGAGGCTCACGTAGCTAAAGCAGGTGTGACACGGGGGGAAAAGCACCCCGGTCGGCTTACCACTTTGGGAGGGGGCATATTCTTAGGAATATGCCTCCACGTATGCCCTAGGCACAAACCGAGCCTCCTCTATAAAAGGGGGGCTGGGGCTTCTGTAGAGGAGGTTGGTCTTTCTACTATTCGGTTTTGGCTAGGGTTTCAAGTGTGATCTGTGGGTGAGAGTAAGAGAGCTCCTTCTTCCTCCTCTCGCAATACAGCTCTAGGAGCACTTGTAATCTTGGAAGGAAATCAATACAAACTTCTGTGTGGAGAATCACTCCACTTTCCCTCCCTGGATTCCCCTAGCGTGTATTAGTCCCCACCTTTAGCCTATCCATGGCATCTGCCGTGACACCACCATGATAGTTGGCGCCCACCGTGGGGCTAGCGACGCTAGCAGGGGTCAAAATCCGGACGGGAAACATCATCGGCACCAGCGAATGCATCGTCTCCGGGCTCGTTTAGTGCTTTGGAGCGTGGGACTTCGTCAGCGACAATGCTGGCTGCTTCGGCACGCGCCCTCTTCCGCGCAATGGCCTTTTCGTCAGGCTCGGCGCGCACAAGGTCTATGTTGCTATGGATGTGTCAGGTGTTCATCCGCATCATGTCGTTGACGCGGGGTAGCCTCCCCTCACCGTGGTCCCCGGGACGCGTATTGCTCGCTCCCCGGACCATGCAGAGGTGATGATGACTGCGCCAGGTGCGGGCGCGAGCAAAGATCCGGCGCCAGATCCGGAGGTAACGCCTAAGGCACCGAGGAAAGGTAGAGGTCCTCCACTAGAGAGGTTAGAGAACGTGTTGAGGGAAGCCATGGATAGCTTGGACAACCCTATAGTAGCAGCGGTAGATCCGGCTCGAGCGCAGGCCGAGCTGGAAGAAACTAGGCAGAAAATCCTAGAGGGCGCAAAAAAGATAGCCGTGGCGCAGCAGTCATTGAATATGACACTGCGCGAGTACACGAAGGCGAACAAGGTTGACGCTATAAAAGTGAAGGGGAGAAATCTCATGACCGAGATGAACAGAGAGGGTGATACTGGAATTGACGTATCAGAAAACTGTTTGTCCGTGGGGCTGCCGAGGTACAGTACCCCGGCAAAGAACCTCAGAGCAGCGGATGCAGCTGCATCCGAGTTGGAGGGTCTAACAGGTGAAGCCCGGCAAAGACAACAAGATAGGGTTAACGAGCTGGTTCGGATTGCGAACAGGCAAAACGAGGAACTGCTCAGGGCTAGCCCGGAGAGAGCTGGAGCCTCCAAGATCGTCCATTCGGCGGTAGGTAACCCGGAGAAATCCGCTGGAGCCGCATCGTCTCCTCATGGTGGTCCAAGGAGACAAGAGGTGGTAACCTCGGCCAGACGGAACAAACAGATCATCCCGTATGACCCGACGCGGGCAGCAAAAGGAAAAGAAGCGCAGAAAAATGATGATCGACGGAGTGTGAGCCGAGGTGAAGCTTGCCGAGGTAACCGCGACCAAGGCAATGCCGGTCAAGGGAACGTTGTCAACGGCAATGCCGGACAGCGAAACTCGGCTGGAGCAGGATAATCGCAGCAGCGGAATATACCAAGGCAAGAGCAAAGTGTCGGCCGAGGTATGCAACAGAAAGGCGCTCCAAGAGAGCAAGATAGGTATAATGATGGAGACTCGGAAATGGCAAACGCGGGATACCCAAGGACAGAGTATCATGTGATAGGGTCAAGATTGGGGAGCAGGGATTTGATGCCGGATGACGCCAGGTTGAAACTTGATCGACTGTATAGGTCAGAACAAATTGAATGTCAAGGTCCACCGGGCCCAGCATGTTTTGGACCCCGGATCATGAAGGAGCCACCGGTACCGAATTTTCAGCTACCTAGGGGCACGAAGACGTATGACGGCAGTACAAAGCCGGAGGATTGGCTGATAAATTATGTTACGGCTGTGAAAATTGCCACTGGAAACCTGAGATGGGATGTACGATATGTACCCCAGATGTTGGAAGGCCCGACCAGGGTATGGCTGAACAATTTGCCACCAGGAAGCATCAACTGCTGGATAGATTTCGAGGAGATGTTCATCAGCAATTTTTCGAGTACGTATCAGAGACCAAATAGGCCACAAACCCTAGCTATGTGCAAGCAAAGGCCAAATGAGACGGATCGGGAGTTTTTAACCCGGTGGTGCACTGTGAGAAATTCCTGTGAGGGCGTGATTGAATCATAGGCCATAGCATGGATTGCACAAGGGTGCAGGTATGGAAGCGAGTTGTGGATGAAGTTGCAAAGGAAAATGCCAACTACGTTGTCAGAGATGATCCGGATCGCAGATTCGTATGCTTTGGGTGATCCGACTCAGCCTAGGCTCGTATCAAACGAGTCAAACGATGAGTACTATTAGAGAGATGGAGCCGGATCATCCGAAGAAATGAATACAGAGGAAAAAGGAGAGATGATAGACCGGATCATAGATACGGTTCGCACCAAGTTGCAGCTGTGAGTCAAGATCAGCCCGGAGCAGGGGCAGTCAACGCCAAAAAACTAGAGGGCAGTGGACTCCGAGAAACGATGGCAAGAAGACTTGGACACCAGAGCAAAAGAAGCAGTGGCAAGAAAGGAAAGACCGTCCGAGGTATACTTATGAGTAGATGTTGGACCAGCCGTGTAAGTTTCACACGCCACATCCGAATAACCCAGCGGGTCATACGACGAGGCAGTGTGAGTGGATGCGCAAGATTGAACAAGGTGGTTCGGGGAATGCTCAGGCACCCCGGAATGATCACCTCGGCAGGAGTTACCCCGGCAGCAACTGCTCTCCGGAGCGAACACGCAACAGCTAATGTTGCCTCCCCCTCCGCCGAGGTATGATAACAATGAGAGAAGGGATGCAGTACATCCGGTAGAAAATCAGCATCAGCCGGGTCAGAGATACCCCGGAAATGAGGGGAGAAACGAGTACAGGGAACACCATCAAAGCTATTGTGTGTTTACCACAGAGGATTATCCGGCCTAGGGAGGAAAAACCGCCCCAGTTCGGATTTTCCGGGAGAAAATCCGACCGGACTTCGAGCATCGTGCCTTGGCATGCTTTGCTCAAATTCTAGGGGCTGGATTATCCGGCCCATGCGACATCCGGATTATCCGGCCTGGGGAAGAAAAAATGCCCCAGTTTAGATTTTCTGGGAGAAAATCCGACCGGACTCCGAGCGACGCGCCTTGGCAGCCTTTGAACAATGAGGTAGGCCGGATTATCGGGCCCTTGGTGGGGCGGATAATCCGTCCCCCCAATCCTCCTGCACACTTAGCACACATGAGTAATCTCCACAGTATTGTTATCTAACACACAAAACACAGGAAAACATGAAATGTTCTTTCATTAGATTTCATGATGGTTTAACTGGCATGAACAACACATGCTCAAGGTATACTCCAACTTCACCAATGCGCATCCTTCTCATAATGTTATTCAACGATATGGATATCCGTCAAGGTGCAGATACAGATAAAGAGTACAAGGACCAAAAAGATTAGACGAAGGGTACAAAAAATGAGATGTGAATTTGATGATTGTAGCACCACTGTTTAAAAAGGGAGGAAGCAAAACCCTAAAGGTACGACAAAAACCCAACCATGAGAAATCCTGGACTCGAAGAAAGTTAAGAGAGCGGATTCAAAATGCATAGAGGTAAGAGGGAATAACATAGGGGTAAGGAGTAAAATAAGACCTAATCAGATATATCCAACCGATTTTGTAAAATAGTTTGGACACTCTACATTAGCCGTTCGCTAGGTTATCCTACTGGCTGGATGTAACATCCCAGCATTAGAGCTTAGAAATATGCTGAGATCAGGTATGTGCATTGCATTCATGCATCATAAAATCCGGAGAATTTTCGCACAAAACTAAAAGAGATATAAAGGGATCGAGGTCTCTCTTGTCTGGGTGGAAATGTTAGGGCAAGTGTGATAGATTTCGACATGACATCTATGGAACCTATGTGTTTTGAGGAAGAGTGATTGAAATTCAATTCAAATATGAGTCATAGTATAATTGAGTATTCAAATGATATATTTGAATATAAAGATAAGTGAAAATGAATTATAATAATAAGTAAATAAATGAATGTTTATTTATAAATAATGTATAAATAATTGCAAATCTTCAATTGCAAAAGAGAAAATTTTAACTTTATTAATACTATACAATATTACATTGTCTTTACAATTTCTAAACAAAATAGGAATTACAAATAGTTCATAAAAGAAAATCCTAAACTATTATCCAAACTACTTCTTCATCTTGTATCTTCTTTCTTCTTCACTTTAATCCCTACAAAATGGCAGAAAATAAGACAACTAAAAAGAAAAGAAAAAAAGAAGTATATATTACAATGATATTCTTCTAAGCTTCCACAACACTCGGAAATAGGAAAAAAACAAAACAAGGTTAAATATAAATAATAGTTTAACATTTCATACAACATCCATAAAAGACTATATTAGTTAGGAGAATATTTTACAGCATCTATTAGATATTACAATGTACAAAAGTAAAAGAAGATTACATTAGACAAAAAGAAATAAAAAAGGAAATAAAATTTATTCCTTCTATCTTGGTCTTGGTTTCTTTTCATTTGGTCCCTGCAAAAGAAATCAAGCCACGGATCAGTCTTTCATTCACTTACTACAGATAACAATAATTGACTCACTTGACAGTAATGAAAGAAGGGAAATAGAGCTAGTAGGATAAGAGCAAGATTTTAGACGTGCATGCACTAGAAGGAGAAGAAAGCACACTTGGTCACTAGTACCATACCAGGGCCACAAGCAAGCAGTTCTATCACCACATGCATAACATGTGCTATCATGTCCACAACAAAAGGCCTAGCAAAATAAATTGTCACTATACCTTGCTAGCAACCACTCAACACATACACACATACACCCAGCCGTAGCTCTTGTTCTCCACATCAGTAGAGGAATATATGTAGCTCAGTTTGGAACCATTTACACTAGCTAGACCACCAAAATATCATCTAGTAGATATATGTATCATCTACTAGCAAGATCTCACCAAAAACCAAGAGCACATCAAGAACAGCTACAAGGCTAGAGCTAGATCTTAGAAAGAAAATCAAGACACTAGGTGGTGGAGGAGTAGGAGAAGATCCAACTACTAGGAGGATAAGGTTTACAAAGAAAACTTCAGTATCCACTAGTAGCTGATCAAGTGATCCACAAGAAGCATGGAGTTTTGAATCTAGATGAGCAAGCTACAAGGGCACAGGTGGTAGAAGATACAAGGTACCAAAAACTAAGATCTAAAGTTGATCTAGTACATCACATGTTTATTTCTGAACATTTTTAGTAAATAGGATATGAGAAGGGTGTTGTAGAACGTTGGTAGTGCTGCTGGACAGTAACTCAATCTGTCCAGAAGCAAGCTAATCAGCCAAAGCATAGTAACTACCTGATCCAGAGTCATACCATATACATCTGGATGATCATTTGGTCACTACAAACTCAAGAATACACCATTAGGAAGAGATCACAAGAAGTATAATCATAATAGGTTATTTATTTTCTTACACCTGATCAAGTTAACCATTAGAAGATTAGTTTTGGATCCTGAAGAACAATCTAAGTAGATACAACAACAACCCTACAAGCAGCAGGTTGCTCATCTATAATCTAATCAAGCATCTATTCTTGCAAGTTTATTCTACCTAGCATTAGGTGTGTCCATGACACATAAACACAGATCTTCTCAAGGTCATGCTAAATATGACCATAGAGTTGTGGACACTCTAAGAGGAGGCACCACAGTTATCCAAAAAATCATTAAAATCCACAAGCAAAGTCATATACTTGATATAGATAAGATTTTATACCTCTAGGTGAGCTTATGATCATTTAGAACATCAAACTATTCATCTAGAAGTAAATTGCAGCAAGCTTATCATATGTTGCAAACGTATTTGTAATTTTTGATGTTCCATGTTTGTTTTATATCTACTTTCTTATGTTTTGTCCACACTTTGGAGTATTTTTACACATTTTCTGGAACTAACCTATTAACAAGATGCCACAGTGCTAGTTGCATGTTTTCTGCTATTTTTGGTTTCAGAAAAGCTAGTAAGGAAATATTCTCAGAATTGGACCGGACAAAAGCCCAAGTCAATATTTCACCATAAGGAACACGGAGTCCGGAGGGGAGACGAAGAGGGGAACCGGGCCGGCCACACCTGGTGGTGGTGTGGCCAGGCCTAGCCATGCCACCAGGGGGTGTGGGCCCCTAGCTCTCCACCGACCTTGCCCCCTTCTCCTATACATTTCCCTCGGGACGAAAACCCTAAGGACCCGATCAAAATTCCACGAAAGAATCTGTAGCCACCGCCATCTCCATCCCTAGATCGGGAGGGATCTAAGTCTTTTCCCGGCACGCTGCCGGAGGGGAAAGATCACCCTAGAGGCCTTCTTTGTCACCATGCCTGCCTCCTGTGTGATGCGTGAGTAGTTCATCCCTGGACTACGGGTCCATGTAGTAGGTAGATGGTTTGTTCTTCTCCTTTGTGCTACCATTTTTAGATCTTGTGAGCTCCATTCATGATCAAGATCACCTATTTGTAATCATACATGTTATGTTTGCGAGGATCCGATGGATATTGAGATGCTATTTTAGATTGATTATTGATTCTATCATGTCTTTGTTATTTGTGATCTTGCATGCTTTCCGTTGTCAGTAGCTATCTTGGCCGAGTAGATGCAAACAACTCCAAGAGGGAGTATTTATGCTTCATAGTGGGTTCATGCCTCTAGTAATCTGGGGAAGTGATAGAAATCTCTAAGGTACTAGATGTGATGTTGCTACTAGGGAGAAAACAGCAATCCTTTGTTCATAGAACAATCGTATTGTTTACTTTACACACTTTTCTTAATGCACTTATTTGTTGCTTGCAACTTAATACTGGGGGGGTCGGATGATAACCTGAAGGTAGATTATTAGTCATAGATGCAGTTGGATTACGGTCTATGTATAATATTGTAATGCCCAATCAAATCTCAAAGGAGTCAAGATGATTAGTATATGCATGTATGCTTTCTAGATGTTTGTCAATTGCCCCGTTGTAATTTGTTCACCCAACATGTCATCTATATTAAGGAGAATCACCACTAGTGACCTATGGACACCGGTCCATTCTTTTACCATCAATCTACAATCAACTATTTATTGTTTTCTGTTTACTTTCTGCAAGCAATTACTATCTTCCACACAATACGTTTAATCCTTTGTTTTCAGCAAAACCGGTGAGATTGACAACCTCACTGTAAGTGGGGGAAAAAGTTTTGTGGTTGTGTTGTGCAGGATTCCAAGTTGGAAACAACACCTTGGAGTTGTTTCCTTGCTCCTACTAGTTTGATAATGTGAGCTTCCCGGATTATTCGTCCGGGAAAATCCCTGTTATGCATACATCCACGTTCCCATGATCAGTGAGCTGTGGAACATAACCGACATGTACCATTACAACATCCGAAACATAGCGAATTACAAGACTTACATAGATGCCATTATGGCTACATCATCATTAGGAGCGGAACATTGCCAAGCGCAGAGCCCAATCGTGCCTCAACCTACAGGCAGCTGACTCGGAAGACGGCCTAGCTCGATGGATGTCACCTTAAACTCCTGAAAGTCTGGCCAAGTAAATAGCCAGGGACAAAGCCGTGAGTACTTTTGAATGTACTCACAAACCACCAAGATAAGTGAACAAAGGAAATGCTATTCTGGCCGTGGCGAGATAGCTCTATCTAGGGTTGCTTTTGAAAATCCGAAACTAACATTGAAGTTATGGCATCTCCCTATCTTTGTTGAAAAAGAGTTTTGAAAACATGCTTCTATTTTATAAATCCAGACATCTCCATATCTTTGTTGAAAAAGAGTTTTGAAAATTGTTTTGGAGTGAAAACCCTTTTTAAACTTCTTCGACCCTTCGAGTCAAAACAAATCCTTCGAACTTGGGTTCCCCCGGAACCTTCCTCCTTTTCGTACTTGTTTCCCAAACAAACACAGTTTGGGTACTCCTAGCCAACACCTTTACAACCGTCCTTGACCGTGGACACGGCTATTCGAATAGGTCATACTCTAAAGAGTTTGCACACTTTACCCACAAGTATCAATACATCCGCCGGGATACAACCACGGCCCGCTACCACTGTAGATGGGGGTCCGGATAATTAAACCTAACCTTTCGCTTGTCTACACTAGCAAAGGCATGCTTTTCCTCTTGGGTTTGTTCTCCCCGACAACGAGTATATGGCTCCCAGCCATAGTCCTTCTTTCCGTACACACACATACCCAAGCCGCAACTTGGCGTATACCTTAAATCTGGAGACTCCACATCCTTCCATACTACCTAAGTCTTACCGTCCGCGGGAGACCCAATTGTTGCACCGGCCTCCTGCCAGTTCAGGCTCACTCTTGCCGAAGCAAGCGACAGGCTTCAGATCCTTGATCTGGTGGCGCCTGCCCAGAATTCCAGGGATTTCTCCCTATAAGCATGGTAGAAGTGCCTCGGCTAATGTGGACAAACTACGAGTTAAGCCCTAGTACCTGGGGTAATGTGGTTGCGCGGATAAAAAGTGTTCTAGTAAAGGCGTAGAACATCCCATCACATTCTCCTTTCTTCTCACCACCATTTATTTTGTTAAAACTTCCACTAGGAACGATGCCTCTTCCCAGGGTTTTACAAAGCCGTTTTGAAACCTTTGAAGTAGGGAAATTCCCAAAACAGTTTATTTTCTCAAAACCGGGGGTTCCAAGGAGGTAGGATGCTAACCATCGTACTCTCGGTCTAAAGGGGATAAAATTATAGGTTCATCGGGGTGGTGCCTCGGAGGACACTAAGTCATAACTTGGAGGAGCCAAGTTACTATTGCAGTATTTATAAAACAAAACATGCTGGTATATAAATGTAGTTTCTAAAGAGGATATAAAATAGGTAAAAGAGAATAGGACATATAACAGAGTTCAGGAATGGTGGCTTGTATGTGATCAGCAATAAGTCCCTGGACTTCTTCAGATGACCAAGAATACCCAATAATATAATAATAAGAAATCCCGTTCTTCTTGTCGTCAGACACTCACACTATCGCCGTCACCGGGTATACATGCAAGAAGACAATACCACACTCAATACAAGGCATACAACATCAAATCATACAGAAAAAAGCATGAGAAATACTACTGGACTTGGGAGGTTTTGGAGAAGTGGGATTCAAAGGGTGGAATTTACAAGATTACCACAGGGGTGTTTTCTCTTGGAAGATAGTTGTCAAGGCTAGATACAAAGAGCTTGGATTAGGGATCTGTGGCCAGTAGGATATCAATGTGCAAAGGTGATATCCTCAGATAGGTCTGGTCAAGACAAAACCATCACAAGTGGTTTCACTTGATTATCACGTTTCTAGATTTAAATATGCTTTTTATAGTGAATTAAACTGTAGTTTGAGGAAATAATTCACCAGAAAATTTCTTGAGTTCCAATTTTTTTTCCTTGGATGGTTTGGTAGTATTTGATGTACTGAACCACCTAGAGTTGGAATCAGATCAAAATAATTACCAGAATGCCCTCAGGAAAATCCCAAAGGCAGTTATGTCTGATGCTTCCCCTTTCCACCAGATTAATTCTACAGGAGCTATTGAGTTGGTTCCAATGTCAGGTGATAGGTATTTAAAATTCCTTTCTGTAGGATGTGGATTCACCCTTTTTGGAGTTGCCAAACTGTTGGAGTGATTTAATTAGTGAAAATACCCATCATAGAGGTATTTAAATCACAAAATTCAACCAGAGCTCAATAAATTCTGAGCTGCTAGGATTTGGTAGATATTGATCCTAGTGAGTACTGGGAATTGTAATCAGGTCAATACCACATTTGGTTAAACCTGGGGAAATTATCTAAGACAGAAATTTGTTGTTTTTGTTAATTTTGCCAAAGGCAGGAAACTGTTCACCTTGGCAGGGGACCTATGCTAGATGGTATGTATTTCAAATACCTTCCAGTAGGCCTTTGGTGCATCACCAATGGAAATGTAGAACTCACTGAGGAAATTAATTAAGGTTCCAGATACATGTTAGCAGATTAATTACCAGTAATTAGAGGAAATTATTTTGGACATGGGGTTGCCTCTGCATGTTTAAAAAAACATCAGAGAACTATCAGAAATTTAGATCTGGTTATTTGGAATTGGTTTACCATTTTTTTGGATTTAATCCTAGCAGAAACTTTTCTGGAATAACTGGATCTTCTAAAAGAAAAAGAAAAAGGGGTGCAATGGGCCAGATCTGGGGAGCTACTGGGCTGTGGGGGAGGATTCGGCCCACAGCGGGGCAGCGCGACACGCGGGAGCCAGCGCTTGAACTGTCAAGCGGGGCCGAGCGGTCAGCGAGAGGAGGGGGGCCGAAGGGGTATCGGCCAGATCTGGCCGTCTGTTCAAGTGGCGATGGACGGACCAGGGTTGTCGTCTACGCGAACAGAATGCCAGCGACGAAACCCTAGGCAGCGGTGCTGGCGAGGGCAGGGTGCTCACCAGAGGGCTCGGGGACGGTAGGGGATGGTGCAGGGTGACGCTGTCGACGACGGTGAGCAGGTCGGTGGGTGGCACGACAGCGGAGGACCACTGGAAGCAGTTCGGGCGACGGCGGCCGAGGATGAACTCGTCGGTGCTCAACAACGACGGCGAAGGAGAGGGTCCTGGATAGAGATAAGAGCACGGTTAGGTAGAGGAGAGCTAGGGGAACTCGTGGGGGCTGACATGCCGAGGGAATGGAGCAGAGGGGGAGGTGCCTTGCTCGATTTTTGAGAGGAGGCTGAAGCTTCCTCCTCTTCTTCTCTCGGGTAGTACAGAGCTGGGGACAGGAAGGGGGTGCTGGGGGAGGTGAGTGGGAGCGAGAGAGGGAGCAAATGGGGGCAGGGGTGAGCTGGGGAAGGGCTGTTGGCCTTTATACCAAGAGGGAGGAATAGATGGGGTAAATTACCATCTAGGACCAGGGGGGGCAATGCTGGCCAGGGGTTGGTCCAGAGGGAGGTGGAGAGGGGTAGGATGGTAATTGGGTTGTGCTGGACCAGAGAGAGAGGTGGTGGAATCAGTGGTAAATAAAGGGGGACAAATCTTATAAGATTTTGTTGTCTCTTTCTCTCTTAATACTAGTTCAAGGGCAAAATGGTGCTTTGTTGGGGGTGGAGCTACAGTGGTGGTCGACAAAGGATGTGTCCTGGCGCTAAGAGAAGCATTGAGCAAGGTTGAATGAGAATTGGAAGTGGTTTGAGTAGCGGTTGGCTTAATTGACAAAATTTGACCCAATTGATGGTTATGAAGGAAGTCCAAAATCTTGCAATGGGCCAGAGGAGGAATTGGTACCGGTAGGTGTATGGGGTCAAGGTAGACTCCTAGGAATTATTTGAGATTTTTATGTGGGGTTTTAGTCCACTTAATTCCAATTACTCAAAAAGGACATAAATGATTTTTAGGAGAGCATTTGATAAAATTGCATTGGACAGGGTTGGATTTTGATGTGGGAGGGTCCCAAAGGTGAATACACACTTAGGGGAATTTTCCCAAGATTTATTGAGGATCAAAAGTGATTAACACAATTATTTTTCCAATTCAGCCTTTTAAGAAAAAGGGCAAAAAGAAATAATAAAGCTTCTCAAAAATAATTATTTTTGAGGTGGAAAGATAGGGTATGATTTGGGGGACTCACATGAACCCAAAGTTGTGGAAGTGTTTTGGTAAAAACCAAACTTTCCTTTAGGAAGGGAGTTTTGGAGATTTTGACTATTTAAGGGATTAAATAGTTTTGGGGGCATAATAATTCTGGATAATTATTGCTAAATCTCGAGGACCAAAATATATTAGATATAGAAGGTGTAGCAAGCATTTTCAACCTTGAGGAATGAAATTCCAAGTTGGAAAGGATGGAAAACAAGGAGGTGATGATCTAGGGTGCTATTATTTTTATACCACCAAAACATGCTTGCATCTTGGAGCTTAGAGCTCACCTTGGTGCAAGGGATACATGGTAGGTAGACCAGGTCATATAGATGACCATGGCAAGGTATTTTGAATTAATAGCTTTTGAGGTTATCTAGAAGTGAGGGCAAACTTTGTTGAAATTAAGGTTGCCATGCAAAAAGTGACATGAAGCCTTCTAAACCAAGTGGGTTTAATAAGCTCAAAGGTCCACTTGGAACAAGTGAAGTAGTTTATGATAGACATAAATGAGTAGATCACAACCATGCAGAGATTTGGTCTAAAGGAGATTGGATGAGGGTGTGAGCTGCTACCAAAGTAGGCATGATGACTAGTTTTGCAGGAAATGTTATTTTCTTGTCTGCAAAACCATCATGGAGAAGTGGGCTGGAGGAGGACCTAACCAGGGGCCAGTGTGGGCCTTATTAGTCCTTAGGATGGTTAACAAGATGGTTCAGGTGCATTTCCAAAAATGCACATGGTTTGAGAAAAATGAGGCATTCAAAAAGGTTATGCTGAAACTGTTTCCAGACTTAGCCAAATTTGGCAGTCATGAGGAATTTGACTAGAGTAGGAGAGGGAATGTTCTTGGAGGAGTTGCAAGGTATCCGAGCTTTAACAAGTGGGTGATATGGAAGTGTAGAGTGAGTAGAAGAGATCCTTGCTTGATATTGGTCTTCATGGTCTTGGAAACATCTAGAATGGAAAACCTCAGAATGGATCTGGTTGAGGGTTTTAGATGATCACTTAATGGCTAGGGATCATATCTAGGTTTGCAAACTTTCTTAGGGGTTGATGATTGGGAAACATCTTGATCCTAGTGATGAGCTTCTAAGGTAGCTCATTCTACTTCCTAAGCAAACAAATCAATCAGCAGATCAAAGCAACTCATCAGACAGTAGGTCAAGGCAACTCATCTTATACTAAGCATAACCACTAAGGAGGTTACCATCAAGCCTAGCTTGGGGTAGTGTTGGGGCACTTTGAAGAGGTTGAGTTTTGAATAAGATGAGGGTTCTTGGTATCTCTACCAAGAGTAGAATTCAAATGCTTTCAACAAGAGTTTTGGGAAAACTAGAGGTAAGATTAGTTGAGTGTTCTATCTTGAAAACATAAGGAGATTGTATTATATATCTCTCCGTAGTTTTGTTAATAGAAGCTACCAAAATAGTTTTGGTTACATAGGCATCTTGGCTCTTGTTTTGAAATGCGAGAACGTTTGAGAATATGAAGAGTAAGCCAAGATAGTTTTGGTAAATAGCTTTTGGACAACTGAGGTTGAGGTAAGGAGTATCATAAGATACACTCTTATATGCACAAGTGCAAAAAAACAACAAGCAAGCATTGCACCAAAACACAAGAAAAAGTTTTTGTTCCCCCTGATTTTTGCATTTCGGACAACTAATCAGGGTTGCTGAAATTGGGATGTTACAGACCTTTCCCCCTTAAAGGAATCTCGTCCCGAGATTCGGGGGAGTAAGGTTAGGGGATTTGTCTTAGTTAGTGCTATGGGTTCCTTGCGGGCTAACTTGCCGACCATTCCTTCGAGTAGACATACCTTGACAGCGAGGTTGAACTCCAATCTTCTTGAAACTCGGGGGTCGAGCTGGCTTCAACCATGGTTGCGGGGAGGGATCTTCCTTCTGTAGGGGTTTACGGTACTTCTCTTAAGTGGATTATTGTATCCAAGTCTGTGACAAGTCTGTGCTCTGAGATTTGTGTCTTCGGGTCACACGATCAGGCAGAGAGGTTATCTATTTTGCTGGAAAGATGCAGTCTTTCCCCCTTAGGATTGGACTAAGGTGGGTGAGATGGTTACAAATAGGGGACTTTCTTAGGAAGGTGACAAAAGACGGTTCTGAAGGTAGCGCTCATCGACTTAAGAGAGGGTAGCATCACTGGTGGCGTTCCACGGGGAGGGGATAGGGCTAGATTAATAAAGGTGACACTTGTCGACTTTTCGGAAGTCCTGGAGTGGGTGAAAGGGCTTCTCTCTATCTTTACTTACAAGGGGAGCTGTCACCTAGGAGGGCGTGGGACATATTCAGTCTTGAGCTGCGTGGCAGCGAGCGGTAGGGTGACCATCTGTTATGAGGGAGGGGACCTTGGATGTCTTCGAGCTTCTCTGTCGCGGATGTCTTGGCAGATTTTATCTTAGGGCATTCTCTCTTGAAGTGACCGGGTAGTCCGCACGTAAAGCAGGGGTTCCTCTTCCGTCGTGGCTGAGTTGACGACTCTTCTAGGCTGTCATCGGGAGGTTGGCAGGCCTTGCCAATGAGGGGATATAATGGGCATTTGATAGGGACATGGTCTTGGCCTTCGCAGAGGAAACAAGTGATAAGTCAAGTTGGGCAAACTTTGGGTGGATGGGGTTCTCCGCAGTTGGGGCAGTTGCCGGAGCATCTTTTGGCTTGGTGCCCTTCGTCTCCGCAATGGTTACATGCCTTCTTCGAGCTTCCGGTCTTCATGGCCATCCTAGGGGAGGTCTTGTTGGTGGCAGACGTTTCGGGTTGGGTCTGATGCAACGACTTAGATAAAACACGCAAAAAGAAAACCAGCAAACAGAAATAGCAATCAAGGAAGTCATTACAAAACCAACCAATTTGCACCCGAGGATGCTAATAGTACTTAAGCATTATTAAACGCGTTCAGGGACGATACATGACTCTATCCTATTGCTAGCGGGGCGAGTACCGCGACGTGGGTGATTACTCGTAGGGTGCATCTGGGGTGTCGGGGCTCGCTTCGGGGTCTCCAACTACTGCAGGTCCTCTCGGGTTTGCGGGATATTCAGCTCTTCTTCGGTGAAGGTGCGGGTGGTGCCTTCCCATGGTGCAGGGTTAGAGGATGACTCGGTCGGCGCGGGTGACTGGATGATAGGGTGGTACTCATTGAGGAAGGAGAGTTCGTCATCAGTCCTGGGGTTCTCGTCTTCAGGGGTTGGGGGTACTTCAGTGATCAGCTTTCTTGCCAAGCGGGCATTGGTGGCCTGAAGACTCCTTTCGCACTTACGGAGTAGGTTGATCTCCATCTTTAGAAGCAGATTCTCGCGTCTGGCCTTGTCAAGATCTTCCTAGGAACGTTGGAGTAGGTATTCCATATTCTCCAGTTGATTCCCAATGCAGCAGGTGAGGAAGGATTAAGTGGGGAGTCCATCTTCCTCTCTCTTTCCGAACAAGTGGTAGGGAGTATCTTTCAACTCATCTTTGTGGATCTTGCAGATGCGCGCCATGATCTCATGTATGGCTCGCACCATGCCATCTACCCAGTTGTTGTCGAGGAAGGTAAAGATTGTGGGTGCGGTGTCCTCATCGGGGGAAGGAATCACAGCCTTGATGACCCATTGCATCACATTGGTGTTACTACGAGGAAGTTCGGTTCCTTCAATAGTTGGCGCGGGTCTCTTGACTATCTTCAGTAGGTTGTGAAGTTGCTCTTCAAAGGGCCAGAAACTGTCTCCGACGATGATGCGCTCTGAGCGGAAAGAGGCCTTCTACAGCAGATTTCTGAGATGAGGTTGGGTTAGTGATAGTGTGTAGGATTTTAAGCTTAGGAAATCATATTAAATTAAATAGTTTTTAGAAATATAGGGGGAGAAGACATAAGCACTTTTGCAAATAGTCATCTTTTCTCCCTTGTCTTTTAGAAAATAGGTTTGTCGTTTCCTGTCTAACGTCCATGCTAACTAAGGTCTCCTACAGTCAGGATGGCTCTGATACCAAGTCTGTGGGCTCCCCGGATTATTCGTCCGGGAAAATCCCTGTTATGCATACATCCATGTTCCCATGATCAGTGAGCCTTGGAACATAACCAACAGGTACCATTACAACATCCGAAACATAGCGAATTACAAGACTTACATAGATGCCATTATGGCTACATCATCATTAGCAGCGGAACATCACCAAGCGCAGAGCCCAATCGTGCCTCAACCTACAGGCAGCTGACTCGGAAGACGGCCTAGCTCAATGGACGTCACCTTAAACTCCTGAAAGTCTGGCCAAGTAAATAGCCAGGGACAAAGCCGTGAGTACTTTTGAATGTACTCGCAAACCACCAGGATAAGTGAACAAAGGAAATGCAATTCTGGTTGTGGCGAGATAGCTCTATCTGGGGTTGCTTTTGAAAATCCTAAACTAACATTGAAGTTATGGCATCTCCCTATCTTTGTTGAAAAAGAGTTTTGAAAACATGCTTCTATTTTATAAATCCAGACATCTCCATATCTTTGTTGAAAAAGAGTTTTGAAAACAGTTTTGGAGTGAAAACCCTTTTTAAACTTCTTCAACCCTTCGAGTCAAAACAAATCCTTCGAACTTGGGTTCCCCCGGAACCTTCGTCCTTTTCGTACTTATTTCCCAAACAAGCACAGTTTGGGTACTCCTAGCCAACACCTTTACAACCGTCCTTGACCGTGGACACGGCTATTCGAATAGGTCATACTCTAAAGAGTTTGCACACTTTACCCACAAGAATCAATACATCTGCCGGGATACAACCACGACCCACTACCACTGTAGATGGGGGTCCGGATAATCAAACCTAACCTTTCGCTTTTCTACACTAGCAAAGGCATGCTTTTCCTCTTGGGTTTGTTCTCCCCGACAACGAGTATATGGCTCCCAGCCATAGTCCTTCCTTCCGTACACACGCATACCCAAGCCGCAACTTGGCGTATACCTTAAATCTGGAGACTCCACTTCCTGCCATACTACCTATGTCATACCGTCAGCGGGAGACCCAATTGTTGCACCAGCCTCCTGCCAGTTCAGGCTCACTCTTGCCGAAGCAAGCGACAGGCTTCAGATCCTTGATCTGGTGGCGCCTGCCCGGAATTCCAGGGATTTCTCCCTATAAGCATGGTAGAAGTGCCTCGGCTAATGCGGACAAACTACGAGTTAAGCCCCAGTACCTGGGGTAATGTGGTTGCGCGGATAAAAAGTGTTATAGTAAAGGCGTAGAACATCCCATCACATTCTCCTTTCTTCTCACCACCATTTATTTTGTTAAAACTTCCACTAGGAACGATGCCTCTTCCCAGGGTTTTACAAAGCCGTTTTGAAACCTTTGAAGTAGGGAAATTCCCAAAACAGTTTATTTTCTCAAAACCGGGGGTTTCCAAGGAGGTAGGATGCTAACCATCGTACTCTCGGTCTAAAGGGGATAAAATTATAGGTTCATCGGGGTGGTGCCTCGGAGGACACTAAGTCATAACTTGGAGGAGCCAAGTTACTATTGCAGTATTTATAAAACAAAACATGCTGGTATATAAATGTAGTTTCTAAAGAGGATATAAAATAGGTAAAAGAGAATAGGACATATAACAGAGTTCAGGAATGGTGGCTTGCATGTGATCAGCAATAAGTCCCTGGACTTCTTCAGATGACCAAGAATACCCAATAATATAATAATAAGAAATCCCGTTCTTCTTGTCGTCAGACACTCACACTATCGCCGTCACCGGGTATACATGCAAGAAGACAATACCACACTCAATACAAGGCATACAACATCAAATCATACAGAAAAAAGCATGAGAAATACTACTGGACTTGGGAGGTTTTGGAGAAGTGGGATTCAAAGGGTGGAATTTACAAGATTACCACAGGGGTGTTTTCTCTTGGAAGATAGTTGTCAAGGCTAGATACAAAGAGCTTGGATTAGGGATCTGTGGCCAGTAGGATATCAATGTGCAAAGGTGATATCCTCAGATAGGTCTGGTCAAGACAAAACCATCACAAGTGGTTTCACTTGATTATCACGTTTCTAGATTTAAATATGCTTTTTATAGTGAATTAAACTGTAGTTTGAGGAAATAATTCACCAGAAAATTTCTTGAGTTCCAATTTTTTTTCCTTGGATGGTTTGGTAGTATTTGATGTACTGAACCACCTAGAGTTGGAATCAGGTCAAAATAATTACCAGAATGCCCTAAGGAAAATCCCAAAAGCAGTTATGTCTGATGCTTCGCCTTTCCACCAGATTAATTCTACAGGAGCTATTGAGTTGGTTCCAATGTCAGGTGATAGGTATTTAAAATTCCTTTCTGTAGGATGTGGATTCACCCTTTTTGGAGTTGCCAAACTGTTGGAGTGATTTAATTAGTGAAAATACCCATCATAGAGGTATTTAAATCACAAAATTCAACCAGAGCTCAATAAATTCTGAGCTGCTAGGATTTGGTAGATATTGATCCTAGTGAGTACTGGGAATTGTAATCAGGTCAATACCACATTTGGTTAAACCTGGGGAAATTATCTAAGACAGAAATTTGTTGTTTTTGTTAATTTTGCCAAAGGCAGGAAACTGTTCACCTTGGCAGGGGACCTATGCTAGATGGTATGTATTTCAAATACCTTCCAGTAGGCCTTTGGTGCATCACCAATGGAAATGTAGAACTCACTGAGGAAATTAATTAAGGTTCCAGATACATGTTAGCAGATTAATTACCAGTAATTAGAGGAAATTATTTTGGACATGGGGTTGCCTCTGCATGTTTGAAAAAACATCAGAGAACTATCAGAAATTTAGATCTGGTTATTTGGAATTGGTTTACCATTTTTTTGGATTTAATCCTAGCAGAAACTTTTCTGGAATAACTGGATCTTCTAAAAGAAAAAGAAAAAGGGGTGCAATGGGCCAGATCTGGGGAGCTACTGGGCTGCGGGGGAGGATTCGGCCCACAGCGGGGCAGCACGACACGCGGGAGCCAGCTCTTGAACTGGCAAGCGGGGCTGAGCGGTCAGCGAGAGGAGGGGGGCCGAAGGGGTATCGGCCAGATCTGGCCGTCCGTTCAAGTGGCGATGGACGGACCAGGGTTGTCGTCTACGCGAACAGAACGCCAGTGACGAAACCCTAGGCAGCGGTGCCGGCGAGGGCAGGGTGCTCACCAGAGGGCTCGGGGACGGTCGAGGATGGTGCAGGGTGACACTGTCGACGACGGTGAGCAGGTCGGTGGGTGGCACGACAGCGGAGGACCACTGGAAGCAGTTCGGGCGACGGCGGCCGAGGATGATCTCGTCGGTGCTCAACAACGACGGTGAAGGAGAGGGTCCTGGATAGAGATAAGAGCACGGTTAGGTAGAGGAGAGCTAGGGGAACTCGTGGGCTGACATGCAGAGGGAATGGAGCAGAGGGGGAGGTGCCTTGCTCGATTTTTGAGAGGAGGCTGAAGCTTCCTCCTCTTCTTCTCTCGGGTAGTACAGAGCTGGGGAGAGGAAGGGGGTGCTGGGAGAGGTGAGTGGGAGCGAGAGAGGGAGCAAATGGGGGCAGGGGCGAGCTGGGGAAGGGCTGTTGGCCTTTATACCAAGAGGGAGGAATAGATGGGGTAAATTACCATCTAGGACCAGGGGGGCAATGCCGGCCAGGGGTTGGTCCAGAGGGAGGTGGAGAGGGGTAGGATGGTAATTGGGTTGTGCTGGACCAGAGAGAGAGGTGGTGGAATCAGTGGTAAATAAAGGGGGACAAATCTCTTAATACTAGTTCAAGGGCAAAATGGTGCTTTGTTGGGGGTGGAGCTACAGTGGTGGTCGAGAAAGGATGTGTCCTGGTGCTAAGAGAAGCATTGAGCAAGGTTGAATGAGAATTGGAAGTGGTTTGAGTAGCGGTTGGCTTAATTGACAAAATTTGACCCAATTGATGGTTATGAAGGAAGTCCAAAATCTTGCAATGGGCCAGAGGAGGAATTGGTACCGGTAGGTGGATGGGGTCAAGGTAGACTCCTAGGAATTATTTGAGATTTTTATGTGGGGTTTTAGTCCACTTAATTCCAATTACTCAAAAAGGACAGAAATGATTTTTAGGAGAGCATTTGATAAAATTGCATTGGACAGGGTTGGATTTTGATGTGGGAGGGTCCCAAAGGTGAATACACACTTAGGGGAATTTTCCCAAGATTTATTGAGGATCAAAAGTGATTAACACAATTATTTTTCCAATTCAGCCTTTTAAGAAAAAGGGCAAAAAGAAATAATAAAGCTTCTCAAAAATAATTATTTTTGAGGTGGAAAGATAGGGTATGATTTGGGGGACTCACATGAACCCAAAGTTGTGGAAGTGTTTTGGTAAAAACCAAACTTTCCTTTAGGAAGGGAGTTTTGGAGATTTTGACTATTTAAGGGATTAAATAGTTTTGGGGGCATAATAATTCTGGATAATTATTGCTAAATCTCGAGGACCAAAATATATTAGATATAGAAGGTGTAGCAAGCATTTTCAACCTTGAGGAATGAAATTCCAAGTTGGAAAGGATGGAAAACAAGGAGGTGATGATCTAGGGTGCTATTATTTTTATACCACCAAAACATGCTTGCATCTTGGAGCTTAGAGCTCACCTTGGTGCAAGGGATACATGGTAGGTAGACCAGGTCATATAGATGACCATGGCAAGGTATTTTGAATTAATAGCTTTTGAGGTTATCTAGAAGTGAGGGCAAACTTTGTTGAAATTAAGGTTGCCATGCAAAAAGTGACATGAAGCCTTCTAAACCAAGTGGGTTTAATAAGCTCAAAGGTCCACTTGGAACAAGTGAAGTAGTTTATGATAGACAAAAATGAGTAGATCACAACCATGCAGAGATTTGGTCTAAAGGAGATTGGATGAGGGTGTGAGCTGCTACCAAAGTACGCATGATGACTAGTTTTGCAGGAAATGTTATTTTCTTGTCTGCAAAACCATCATGGAGAAGTGGGCTGGAGGAGGACCTAACCAGGGTCCAGTGTGGGCCTTATTAGTCCTTAGGATGGTTAACAAGATGGTTCAGGTGCATTTCCAAAAATGCACATGGTTTGAGAAAAATGAGGCATTCAAAAAGGTTATGCTGAAACTGTTTCCAGACTTAGCCAAATTTGGCAGTCATGAGGAATTTGACTAGAGTAGGAGAGGGAATGTTCTTGGAGGAGTTGCAAGGTATCCGAGCTTTAACAAGTGGGTGATATGGAAGTGTAGAGTGAGTAGAAGAGATCCTTGCTTGATATTGGTCTTCATGGTCTTGGAAACATCTAGAATGGAAAACCTCAGAATGGATCTGGTTGAGGGTTTTAGATGATCACTTAATGGCTAGGGATCATATCTAGGTTTGCAAACTTTCTTAGGGGTTGATGATTGGGAAACATCTTGATCCTAGTGATGAGCTTCTAAGGTAGCTCATTCTACTTCCTAAGCAAACAAATCAATCAGCAGATCAAAGCAACTCATCAGACAGTAGGTCAAGGCAACTCATCTTATACTAAGCATAACCACTAAGGAGGTTACCATCAAGCCTAGCTTGGGGTAGTGTTGGGGCACTTTGAAGAGGTTGAGTTTTGAATAAGATGAGGGTTCTTGGTATCTCTACCAAGAGTAGAATTCAAATGCTTTGAACAAGAGTTTTGGGAAATCTAGAGGTAAGATTAGTTGAGTGTTCTATCTTGAAAACATAAGGAGATTGTATTATATATCTCTCCGTAGTTTTGTTAATAGAAGCTACCAAAATCGTTTTGGTTACATAGGCATCTTGGCTCTTGTTTTGAAATGCGAGAACGTTTGAGAATATGAAGAGTAAGCCAAGATAGTTTTGGTAAATAGCTTTTGGACAACTGAGGGTGAGGTATGGAGTATCATAAGATACACTCTTATATGCACAAGTGCAAAAAAACAACAAGCAAGCATTGCACCAAAACACAAGAAAAAGTTTTTGTTCCCCCTGATTTTTGCATTCCGGACAACTAATCAGGGTTGCTGAAATTGGGATGTTCTAGATAACCTTGGTTTCATAACTGAGGGAAAACTTGTTGATATGCTCATCATACCTTCCTCTTGGGGTTCCCCAACAAGCTCAACATATTGAGCAAGCCAGACTTTTTCTGGTGCCATTGCCAGGGAGTCAAGGACATCTTCACATGGGGAGTCCCTCATAACCAATGTCTTTACTTTGTTTTATTTGTTTTTCTTAGTTTATTTCTGCTTTGTTTGCTTGTTTCTTTATCAAAAGCACAAAAAAATAGTTGTACTAATTTGCTTCCTTTATCAAAAACATAAAAAAATTATAATTGTTAGCTCGTTCTTAGCTCACCATGTTGATCCCTAAGATCACCCTAAAAGACCTTGCAATAGGTAGTGGCTCTATAATTGGAAAAGATAATATTGAAGAATTCTTTAATCATGTTAGTAAGCATGAGGATATTGAGGATAGATCCCTTGCAGATCTTGCTCCAAATTATGAAATTGCTGTAGCTTCTTTAGTTCACATGTTGGAAGCTAGGTTTGTTAACCTTAACCCCATAATGCAAGTAATGCTTCTTAAACTTAAAGAAATTGAGGACCCTGAAAAGAGAGATTTTATTCTGGAAACCTTGCTTAAAGAATTCTATGATGTTGCTAAGGAAGCTAGAAAAGTCTTTGATCGTTTTAATATGCTAGGATCATGTGTAGATGTTGTTGGTACACAAGAAAAGATGGACAAAATCGGACCTAATGGGGAGGAAATTAAGATACCAATACATTTTAAACTTGTAGGAATGCATGAAGCCTTAGAAAAGAATTTTGATTGGATCGTTCCTGAAAACCCGTTCGATGAAAATAGTGAACCCAAGAGCATTGAGAGAGGATCATCTAGAACTTATTTGTATGAGATACCTTGCCTTGTTGAAGATATTTATGGCATCAATATTAATGCTTCTTCATTCGAGAATACTTGATTCTTTTCTTGCTTCTTATGCCTAGCTCAAAGGCGTTAAAGAACAACACTTATTGGGAGATAACCCAAATTTCGTTAGGAACTTTTTTGTTTGAGTATTGGAAGTTATTACCACTGTAATAACCGCTCCTTATCATTTTTGTGTGGTTTTTGTGCCAATATTAACCTCTAATGAAAGAGAAGTAATTCTTGGGAAAGTTGTTGTCTCGAAACAGATTTTTGTGCTTCGCTGTAAAAAATCGTGAAAAATCTCTGTATGCCGGTTTGAGCTGTAATTTTTTGTGCTTCGGCCTAGGTTGTTATACAACTTTTGTTAGTTCAACACTTTTCGATTTGAGCAACAGAAGGTCTTACAAAATTGGTTTTTTCCTGCTGGTCTGTTTTGACAGATTTCTGCCATTATTCGTATTTGCCTCTTAATCTCTTTCTCTTTAAGTTTGCTTTGATCACTTGAAAAATTTAAAGTAAGTGCTACAATAGATTGTGTTTTAATGGAAGTTTTACTTGTGTTGATACTAAACCAAAGGACTTATTATCTTGAGTGCACTAATGTTGCTAATAAAGATTGTGTGAAGTTTTGTATGAAGGAAATTTTTAAGTGTAGGGAAGATAACGTGATAAGATGAAGTATGGACAAAAGCTCAAGCTTGGGGATGCACCCATGTCACCCCAAGAAATATTCAAGAAGTACAAGCGCCAAAGCTTGGGGATGCCTATGGAATCCCCTTCTTCATCAATAAAAACCCCAGGTTTCTTCCAAACACTTCATTTTTATTGTTTCATGCATAGTTGTGTTGTTCTTGGAGCGTCTTTGTTTTTTTTCTTAGTTTTTGTTTGCTTCGTTTGCTTAGTTTTCTTGAATAAATTGGTTGCACCCCCTCCTTCATACATTAGATTTCAAATAAGTTGATTTGGATTGGAAAAGAGTAGGAAAGTTCATGCTTATAAGTGGTATAAAAGGAGTTTTTTTTGACTGTGACTTAGACTTTGTCATGTCATGCTTGATATTGTTTTGGCTTTATGCTTAGTTATTTTTGTTGTAGCATGACATGTTATAAACAATTGAGATTACTTAATGTGCCTTGAAAGAATCGTGCGTTGTTTTAGCATATTAAAGCATAGTATTGTGGTATTCTCCTTTGATGCTTTATTTGGGTTAACTTGGCACATGCTCACACCATGTTATGACTATACCAAGTCACCATAGCCTCTATGATCACTTAGTTTTCGACTTGTAATATCACTTTAAGCATTAATTAATGATGTTTTGTCGCTTTGCATGATTATGCCCATTATTGCTCTCTTAGTTGGTGTCCCAGTCTTTTGCTAGCCTCCATAACCAAGTATGAGTTCCACTCATGCATCCAACTCCAAATAAAACCAAGTTATTCCAAAGAGTCCACCATACCTACCTATTAGCATTTGTTATTCCAAGTATATTCATGTTTTTATCTACCTTCCGAATTAAACTTGTTATGTGAAAATTAGTGATTAAAGCTCTCATGAACTTGATGGCACAGTTTACTTTTCTTGCCCCTAATAAACTTGAACCATTGTGTCATCTATGTTGTATATGCTTGCACTTATACGTTGGGATTAGCAGAACCATGATGTCATGGGGAACGCTTTCAACATTGCACTTGTACATTGTACCCAGTTGATATCATGCTCTTTTGTTTATGGATGTCGTCGGTGTGAAATGAAAGGGGAGCTTATAAGTCCATGGAGTTATGTATGTGTGTTAGAGAAACGCATGGGCCGCTAGCCAAAGCCATGCCTAATCATGGTGGAAACTTGCAGCATCACCATAGTGAGCAATCTATGAAGCATTCTTCTTATAAAAAAGAGATAGAGATCGAGAAAAAAAGAAAAAAAAGATGAGAAAAGAGGAAAGAGAGAAAAAAGCACCATTTTCCCATGGTAAATAAGAAGATTGATGAGATGCTCATTGCATGCTTACCTTGTCATTTTGATTATGGAATAGCTCTTGTATCATGTGTAAGGGGTACCTCGTGGGCGGTTCTCTATGATACACATGTACTTACTATGACAAGAACTTACCAGTAACTAAACTTGAGTAGCATGAGGAGTGGCCCCCGTATTCAAGGGACATGAGATTGCCAACTTATACTTTGTCAAGCATATACTCCATAGTTTGTTCACTTTAACCTTAATCACTTCAAGATGCTTATGATAGGGGCAATGAGAGCCGAAAGCTAATAAGTACCATAATTTTTGGAAGCTCTTTATGAGACTTGAATCACTGCTTCCTTCTATGAAGGCCTTTCTTTTACTTTTATGTGGAGTCTCCATCTTCTATCTTTATGCACCTATTAAGAGAGCATAGTGGTCATTCTTAGTTTAATGTGCATAGTCCCAAGACTTGTTGATTGATGCATAACTTTGATATTGCTTGTTCTTAAACTATTTGTATCTAGTCACACTGATAAACTTTGAAGGTGTCCTATGCATTTATGTTTTGCTACACTATGAGGGACAAGCTGAATACCAATTCTCATTATGTTTTCTTTATGTGAAACAAACAAACATCTTTCAAAGCATTGTTATTCATGAATCTTTTGTTTGTACCTTTTCGTGTTACATCATAGTTGCTATGTCTTATTGTTAGAACTATATCTTTCATGCTATGCTAAAGTACTATGATCCCAGCTATCAATGTTTTATAAATGCCTTGATCAATATTGTGATGGTGCATATCACCTCAAAAATTATTCTTTTCTTTTTATCACTTACCTACTCGAGGATGAGCAGGAGTTAAGCTTGGGGATGTTGATACGTTGCAAATGTATTTATAATTTGTGATGTTCCATGCTTGTTTTATATCTACTTTCTTATGTTTTGTCCACACTTTGGAGTATTTTTACACATTTTCTAGAACTAACCTATTAACAAGATGCCACTGTGCCAGTTGCCTGTTTTCTGCTATTTTTGGTTTCAGAAAAGCTAGTAAGGAAAAATTCTTGGAATTGGACCGGACAAAAGCCCAAGTCAATATTTCACCAGAAGGAACATGGAGTCTGGAGGGGAGATGAAGAGGGGAACCAGGCCGGCCACACCTGGTGGCGCGGCCAGCCCAAGACACACCACCAGGGGTGTGGGCCCCCTGGCTCTCCACCGACCTTCCCCCTTCGCCTATATATTTCCCTCGGGACGAAAACCCTAAGGACCTGATCAAAATTCCACGAAAGAGTCTATAGTCGCCGCAATCTCCATCCCTAGACCGGGAGGGATCTGAAGCTCTTCTCGGCACCCTGCCAGAGGGGAGAGTTCACCCTAGAGGCCTTCTTCATCTCCATGTCTGCCTCTGGTGTGATGCGTGAGTAGTTCATCCCTGGACTATGGGTCCATGTAGTAGCTAGATGGTTGGTTCTTCTCCTTTGTGCTACCATGTTTAGATCTTGTAAGATCCGTTCATGATCAAAATCACCTATTTGTAATCATACATGTTGTGTTTGCGGGGATCCGATGGATATTGAGATGCTATTTCAGATGGATTATTGATTATATCATGTCTTTGTTATTTGTGATCTTGCATGCTTTTCGTTGTTAGTAACTATCTTGGCCGAGTAGATGCTAGCAACTCCAAGAGGGAGTATTTATGCTCGATAGTGGGTTCTTGCCTCTAGTAATCTGGGGAAGTGATAGAAATCTCTAAGGTACTAGATGTGATGTTGCTACTAGGGAGAAAACAGCAATCCTTTGTTCATAGAACAATCATATTGTTTACTTTACACACTTTGCTTAATGCAATTCTCTGTTTCTTGCAACTTAATACTGGAGGGGGGTCGGATGATAACCTGAAGGTGGATTATTAGTCATAGATGTAGTTGGATTACGATCTATGTATAATGCTGTAATGCCCAATCAAATCTCATAGGAGTGAAGATGATTAGTATATGCATGTATGCTTTCTCGATGTTTTTCAATTGCCCCGTTGTAATTTGTTCATCGAACATGTCATCTATCTTAAGGAGAATCACCACTAGTGAACTATGGACCCCGGTCCATTCTTTTACCATCAATCTACAATCAACTATTTACTGTTTTCTGTTTACTTTCTACAAGCAATTACTATCTTCCACACAATACGTTTAATCCTTTGTTTTCAGCAAAATCGGTGAGATTGACAACCTCACTGTAAGTTGGGGAAAAAGTTCTATGGTTGTGTTGTGCATGATTCCAAGTTGGAAACAACAGCTTAGAGGTGTTTCCTTGCTCCTACTGGTTCGATAACCTTGGTTTCATAACTGAGGGAAAACTTGTTGTGCTCATCATACCTTCCTCTTGGGGTTCCCCAACGAGCTCAACATCTAGTCTTAGAATCAAATAGCATCAAACTTTGTCTTACTGGCTAAACTAACAACAACACCACAACCTTTAGCACAAACAAAAACTCCACAGATGAACATTGTAGTTCATTAGCAGGAATTTACAAACACCACTACCACCTAGCAACAGAGCATATCTCCACGCTCATCTGATTGTGATAAATAAGAGATCAACACCACATTACATCTACCAGATCCTATGCAATACACACAAAAAAAGAGAACAAAGAAGGGACAGATAATACTTGCGCTATAAAAATCAAAGGAGAGGAGGGGTCAACCAAGCCTACTACCTCATGAAGGTGAGGGACTCCATAGCCATCTCATGGAGTCAACAGCCGTACCACATCGGCACCACCAGACCAGCAACCCACCATTGGCCGACGGGTTGGGGAAGTAGGAGCTCCAGGAGTTGTTGTGGAAGTCGTATACGACGTAGAGGAGGCGCAAGCGACAAGGGGAAGCAGTTGGAGCCGTGGCGGTGCCGGAATCGCGTCGGCGATCGATCCCTAGACGGGGTTAGGGTTTCGTCTGAGCGCCCAGCCAAGGAGAGAGAAGCAGCGTGGCTTAGGGAATCCGTGGAGGAGGCAACGGCGGAGCCACGATGGAGGTCATCATCGCCGGATCCATCCGGTGGTGGCCAGGAAAGCAAGAGGCAGCGCTGGCAGCTGTGGGTGTCGTGTGCGTGCGTGGGGTGTGTGCGTGCCTGAATGCGTTGAGAGAGAGAGAGGAAGAGAAAGATGGAGGTTGGGGCTTAATCTCAACTTGGGCTAGGCTGACCTCCAAGACCACTTGGTCCGAGTGGACCAGGCCCAGTTTTCCTCAGCAATGCCACAGCCCAATTATTTATCCCCACAAAAAAATGAATTTCCTATTTAATAAATTACCAAAATACCACTAAACTTATTTTAGCCTAGAAACAAATATATAAACAAAATCCTAAAAATATATATCATATATCAAAATGATCACAAGAATGATATATGCCTAGGAAAAATATAACTTTACTTATTTAAGCTAAGTTAAATGTGAATAAATATTAACACCCTTAAATCCTTAATAAAATCTCATAAATTAAGGAAAAGTCCTAAAAATGAATAAAAATCATTTTTGCATATGAAAATAAATCAACTATTTTACAAAAATACTAACTTAATTTTTTACAAATAAAACTTGGAACAAATAGTTAAGGACATTTAATCCTTTGGAGAATTTTGTAAAAATAAAAATAATACTTAAAAATAAATAAAAATCATTTTTAAGACCTTGAGTAAATATATTTTACTAGAAAAATACTAAAAGTATTTTCCTAAAGTTTTTTAAGATTTTAAGAAAATGAATATTTACCTATTTTATAAAAGACCTAGTTTGTAAATTCTATAAAAACATCTCTTAAATAAAATAATAATAATCACAATTCTATATATAACACCTTAAACCCCTAATAACTAAATACTAAGTCCAAGTTATAATTTGGATCTATAATAAAACTTAAGTGTAACTTATTAACCTTATAAAACTCTTTTAAAATCATAAATCCAAACTAAACCAACAATTTTAAGTAAATTTTGAACATCATAAAAATGAATGCTATTTATCTCTTAACTATTCTTAAACATGATTCTAGCTCTAATAGATTATTCAAATCATCTTAATTTACTTTCCTTAATAAGATAAACTATATTCATAATAACAAATCACATTTAAACACATCCTTCACTTAAGATGAAAGTGAATGATCCTATACCTTCAAACATGCTTGTTGCAAGGTTTAAAGCTTATTTATACTTTTAAAAACATCACACCCTAGATCTAATTTTGTTTTTATAGTTAACTTTTATCTGTTCCAAATTAAGTCATAAGGCACCTCAAATCCAAACTTATCGAACAAACGTAAATGACACTGATCACATTCTATTAACCATAAAGATTAGTTAAACCTTATAAAAGAAACCTTTTCTTCAAAAGTTGTTCGTTTTGCCACTTCAAACAACAATCTCATAATAAGTTATTCAACACTTATCAACCTAAAACATGAACTTCCATAATGGTTACATAATACCAAATAACTCTAATCATGTGTTGTTATACTTACTTTGAATCATACATGTTAGTAATAAGTTCCTTGTATTTATAAATTTGTTTGTAGAGTAAACTTATAGACAAACTAAATCTTAAAGAAATCACCCAAACTTGACCTATTCACCATATTGGTTATTACTCCAGGGTTTTTCAAACTGCATTACATTACTTATGCATCATAGCATATTGCTTCTTTAAACATTAGTCCTTGTCGGACCAATGATGCTAGTTTCCGATGTTGGATTTTCTATTGTCTTGAAGACCAAGAGTGCATAATCTTGCAATCACAAAAGGCAAGCTCACACTTGCTCATGTCCTTTGGTTATTTTCTATCAAATGCTTGTAACTCAAATGTTGTCATCACCTGCATTTCAAAAAGGTCAGAAAACACTATTTTCATAATAATATGACTATGGATTATTTACCAAATGGTAATAATCTACTGATACAGTTCTAGTGGTAAAGGAGCATAATATCTAGGACTTAACAACCAATGCCGCCAGTGATTCTAGCGTCGTATATTACGCGTTAACCATAATACTTGGAATGGGATGGGAAAGTCAGCTGTGTCTCCTTCCTCTCGCATGCATCCGGATGGCCAGGTCATGGCTATTATCCTCGTATCGTGCATTAATTGGTAATTTGTAGAGGATATGCAGCATATGGGTGGGAGCCCTCAATGTCCCACGATAGTTCTGGCATCTGACGGTCTGTACCAACCATTGCCGTAATTCAAGATGTGGGCATGGCGTACACCAAGGGGACATGCGGGGTCACGGAGAGGGAAGTGGTTGGCTTGGATCTTAGACTAGGCCCCATACCAAGGAAGTATGGACAAGCTCGCGACTTGGATGTGCAACAAGGCTAAGGTCTCTTATGGGTAAAGTAATGCACCTCTGCAGAGTGTAAGAATTGTGACATGTTACTCTCTGTTCCGGATTGGAGCTACGAACGCGGCAGGAAAGGAACCCCATGAAGGTTATGGTTAACTTGTGAAGGTTGTCGGACATAGTTTTCAGAGTAAAAGCAACCTTTCAAGAATTTTTTATGAAAACCTGCATTGCCTATGACCTTAGGTCTGTGGCTGTAGAGATAGTGCATCATACACTCCTTTTTAGTGAACTTGCTGAGTACGCTCGTACTCAAACATACCTTCTTAACCCTTGCTAGGTTCTAAGCCGTTGAAGACAATGTCAACATCAATTTCTGCTCAAGAAACCATCATCGACAGCTCAAGTTCTTCAATAAAGTCAATGTAGTCAACATATACATCAACCGAAGTGAAGACAAAGTTCTTAAGTAGCTAGGAATAGATTCTCTATCCACAGCACCTACTTTTGTAGAGCATTACACTAGCAGCAATTGCAAGCCAGTTATTTTAGATGCTAATCTTATTAGTTAGATAGTTTGGAGTTATTATTTCTAGTTATTCTTTGTTGTAAGAGGTTATTTCTTCCTCTTTAACCTAGAGTGTTCTCTAGATCTTTTGTAAAGGGTCAAGTTGTAATCTATAGTCATGTCTTGGACCTGCTGTGTTTCTGTTGTACCACTCTAAGGGATGTAATACTAGTGAATGGTGTTTCATTGGTGTTATGTCAACGACTATAGTGTACTACATCATGCAGTGGTATGCTGGGTCACCGCACTGGACCAGTGGAGTATCGCAACTGCTGAGCTCTGATACCACTTTATAACACCCTCGAATCGGACCTATGCAAGTTTTAGTGATTCCTGCCAAACCCGCATAGAAACGATTCAAGGATGCCCACCAGGCACTTGCATGCGGGTGGAAAATGAAGTAATATCATTACACAATAGTCCATGTTGGAACCAACAAAACATATATATACAACAACGACTCCATGAGTCAAGAATATAGATATCCAGTACAAAGAGTCAAATCACCTTGAAAACTATACAACATCCGAGTATGGATAAGATGCAAATGGGGCTAAGAGCCCTCAAGAATAACCAATGGCGTCCATAACCCTGCCGAGGCCAAGCCGAAAGGGTAACCCTACTAACGACATCAATCTCAAACTTGCTAAAACAAAAAGGGTTCCGACAAAGGGCAAAGAAACAAGAGAGCGGTCAGTACTAAGGCCAGTACATGGCGAGTCTAGAATTCGGTGGCTGTCGCCTACATAGGTATGGTGGACTGAAGTGGTAGCAAAGCATGCACTACACAACCTATAGACACTCGATACAACTATCGGTTATCAGAGAGGGATAAGAAAGACCTATTCGGAACTAACCTGATACTAACTCCAAACATACCCATCTTGGTATTTCCCCCTTGAGACCAAACGAGGAAGTCATTCCGAGGAAACCCACATAGTTGGCAGTTTTATTCATTCATTACATGGTGGTTATACAAGTTACTAGTCATATCAGGTCCACGTCAAATTATAACAATAATTCTTTAGTTATAGTTGTCTATGATCGAGAAATTGTGCTCCAAGTCATCCATAACCGTGGACACGACTTTTCGAAAAGATTTAACCCTGCAGGGGTGCACCAAAGTATCCACATGCACTTCAACCCTTGTTGTCAAACCCGATATGAGCAAGATCCTGAACATACACCCAACGGTATGTGATGGGGCTTTGGACACGACGTTTCCTAGACCCAAAGCAAGTACATGGGGGCCACCCCACTAAGCTACCCGTAACAAAGTCGGCCGGTCTCTGAGACGGACCCGGGGTTGGTGTCGACGGCTGTAAACGACTGGGAACCCGAAAGTGTGACTAGGCTTGTCGATACAGCGAAAACGTGTCACAAGTCCTAAACAGTACAGGAACTCCACGCGTAATCGTAAATAAAGAAGTAAAACATGGCATAAGTACATGCTAGTAATAAAGCCCTAAACTAGTTTGTGGCCCCTAACACACTACTTTGAAATCAGGTAGTAAGCCGATGGGGTGCCCACACACCCACCCGTGGTTAGCGTGCTTGATCTCGGAACAGGTGTCAAGAACTCGAGTCCTAGGTGGACACAAGTGGGCGGTTAAAAACCAAATATTGGCTATTACCCACCGGTGCCTCTGCATTATATCTATTTCCATCATTTTAATTAAAAAGTTATAATGAAAGCCATGATCATCTCCACCATTAAGAATGTGTCAACCCCCAACAAAGGTGGAACATCGACGACACAAAGCAGCACCTGAGCAAGTAACTACGACTCGCGAGGCTGACTATCTATCAAACAATAGGCAATAGGAGGTGTCCAAGACAATATAGAGGCTGCAAGAAATAGAAATGGTACACGGAAACTAAAGCATCGCAACACGGATATCAAATCAACGGGAGGAGTAAAGACTATAAACGCAAAATAGGTAGAAAGGGGAGAATGCTCGCCTGAGAAACATTGTCGAAGGTACATTATTCGAAGAACTTGTCGATACTCGCATCCACTCATCGGCCTAATCCGTGAAGAAGCAAAGCAATGGCAGTTTGGAGATCTTGGGGTTTCGAGGGATCGGGTTTCGAATCCAGGGTCTCGGGGTTCTACGGGATTGAGGAGGTCTTCAAATTCCGTGAAGGGGATGTCTTCGGGGTCTCGGCCATAGGATCCATGTGGACGATCTTGTCATTGATGGAGAACTCAAAGGGATAGGGCACCAGCAGTCTTCGTGGCACTTAGGTCTTTGGAAGATCTTGTCGATGGAATATCTTGGCATTGTGTAATTGGTGTCGGCCGACGAGGAGATCAGGGCACACATCCTTGCTTTGCTTCTGATCCTTGACGACAGGAAGCACCCAGGAAGAAGACGTTCTAGAGGTCACTAGCGATCATCGGAAGCAGGGCACCATGTCATGGTACTGGAGGTCGGCAGGAACTATAAGGACGCCCGCACCTCTATAGGGTCGAGCACAGGGAAGGGCCTGGCGATGGCACAGACGAGGCCAAGCAAACACGAGGCATGGATAGCTTGGGAGGAGGTCGATATGAAGAGAGACCGTGACGACATAGCTCATGGAGGTGGCAGAGTCGTCCAGGACGGCAGGGACTGCTTGGCGGCAGCACTGGCAAGCTCGACACGGGGAGGCGCGGAGAGGAGGCCAGTGGCACTGGTGAGGTGAAGGCAGCGGAGCTCGATGAAGATGCGGCCGAGGATGGCGACGCCCGGAGTAGAGGCCAGGAGAGGACGAACGAATGACGACGGCGTGGGTGGAGACGAGGGCGCGGTGTGCCATGGCCGGGGTAGCGGAGCTCCTCGCGGCGGGATGACTGGTGGGGCACGGCGAGGTCGACGCGTAGAGGGAAGCCTCAAGGCAGTGGCAGGGTGGTGGAGCTTGTAGGCGTGGGCGGCGAGCGGCGCCTCGGGCTCGGCTGGGAAACAGAGGATGGCAGGGTGGAGGAGAGACGGGAAGGCGTCAGGCGGAGGGAGAGACGGCCGGCGGCGCCATCTGTGGAAAGAAGGCAATGAAGAGCGGGTTGGGGATCGATGGAGGGTGGTGATACCGTGTGGAGAGGCAGGGGAGAGGGTTTGTGGGGCCGGTCACAGGCGGAGATTCTGAGCTGAGTGGTTGTCGGCATCGGGGTTGGGCTCAAACCTGGCCAACGGGCCGGCCCGACCCGGCACAGGCTTCGCGTGCCTGACCCGGCACGACACGTGGCGGCCCGTGAAGCTCGCGTGCCGGGCCGTGCCGGGACGGGGGCCTGCCTCCCAGTCCTGGGCACGGCACTTATGCTTGGCAGGCCGGCCCGTGGCACGTGAAGCACGCAGGCCTGGTGATGTTTTCTGCTGGCCCGTCATTTTATCCTATAATAAGTGTCGACTACGTTCTGAATCAGCAGTGTTCGTATGGTCCGGTGGTCAAGCGGACAGGGCGTGAGGGGCAGGTCGCGTGTGGCGATATATGCTGATTTCCCGCCGCTAGCAGGCCTGACGGGCCGTGCCGGGCCGGCACGCGTGCCTGAGGACACAGCCCCGGCACGACCCTGCTCCTTCATGGGCCAACACGGGCCTAGCACGCCACGGGCCGGGCTGGGCTTATTTCGCGTGCTGCAGGCCGGCACGCCAAAGCCCGGACCGTTGGCCAGGTTTGGTCGGGCTCGCGTGGGTGTTGCGTGCGTGTACACGCGCTGAGTGTGGTGTGTGCAACGCGGTAGGTAGGGCTGTTGCGGGACATTGCCATGTACCGTGGGCGGGGTTCTGGTAGTATCGTTAGCGACAGTGAGCAACCGTGCATCGGTGTGCCGCTGTGCGTGTCGGCACACGATGTGTGCGTCAGGCGACGAGGTGGGGTGTGTAGGGTAGGTGTGCTGCAGCAGGCGCGGGTGTGTGGCGGCGGGCGGTAAGGTTTGGGTAGGCAGGGTGCGTCTAGGTTTAGGGTTTGGTCCGTGGTGTAGGCTGCTGCTAGCTGGGCCCTGACCGTTAGTGGCCTCCTCCAGAACATAAATTGTTTTACTTATTTTAATTTGAAAAGGCTTTTGTAAATAGTTTTTAGACAAATAAAAGATATCCGGAAACACTGGGTTTTAAATTTGAAATAAAGGAGGCGAATAGTGTAGAAACCAAAATAGGGCTTTGGGAAAATAATTTTAGACAAACATATGCATGATGATGATGCTCAAATGCAATGTGGCATGATGACATGATAATGTTATCATGATGATGCACAAAGTAGAAATAACAAGCGATTTTCTAGTAGTGGTTTTCCCGGGGTGCTACACTTATAGAAAGGGTCATCTGTGGCAACAATGACCTGGGGGAGGTGCAAACTGCCTTCGGGAGCAGCCAGACAATACTATGAGCCTCTCATTGAAAGTGCACACTCCAGGTTTGAGTGGAGCGGTCCCGTTGGTTCGTGGATCCCGATGTCCCGGTGTTAAGGGGAACAACTCATAGGGTAGGGCATACGCTAAAGTGGCATCTAGAGAGTCTTGATCAGATAATCGACCCACGATCCATAAGGGATCAGGGCAGGGTACCCGGATGGTGTGGGTAAAGTGTACAACCTCTACAGAGTGTAAATATATTTGGATAGTCGTGTCCACAGTTATGGACGGTTGGACAAACTACTGTAGAGCAGTGCTGGTCTTGATTTAAAAAAGATTTCGGAAAAGAAAGAGTTTTCTGTAAAGGGTGGTCCAGAGTGACCCTGGAGGAAGTGAGGTGATCTTTCAATGATAATGGAAGAAGGAAAGGTCAGTCAGTGAATGACTGAGAGATGATATTGGGTGACCTAATCCTACAGTTTTCCAAAACTTTTTCAAATGATTTCCAAAAGGTTTTACAAATTTTTTTAGTAAAGATATGTAGATGATATATCTACAAGAGAAACTATTTTAGAAAAGAACCTCTCATAGAGCGCTCCTACTACCACAGCCATATTACATATCCTTTATTGTTTTACTCTTAAAATGGTTCGCGAGCACATTTAAAGTACTCACTGGCATTGTCCCTAGCTATCAATTTGGTCAGATTCAAGAAGTAAGGTGAAGAAGAAGGTGATGTTGATGACTATGTGAGCTAGACTATCCTCCAAGTCGGCTGCCTGTAGGTTAAGGCATAGCTCGGGCTCGACGCTATATAAAGTTCCTCTGATGATGTTACAGGTAGCCATAATGGCAATCGAGGTATGACTTGTATCCACTTAAGTAATGGATGTTTATTTTGATACTTGTTGGTTATGTGCCACGACATACTGATCATGGGATCGTGGTGACATGCATAACAGGGATTCTCGGTAAGTTAATCCGAGGACCCAAAAGTAATTATTTTAAAAGCCTATTCACCCCTCTAGGCGACATGCATTGTCATTTTAGAAGGTATATGGAATATGAGATAAGTCGCAATCAATTCTTTGATCAGCTGAGTGCCCTAGTTACAACGTGGTTGAGGGCGGAAGTGCGGCCAGGGTACAGCATGGATGGAGAGATCTCTCCCCCTAGCCACCCCCCTTCCCTAACCTAGATCGCCGGCGACGCCCTCATCGGCGCTCCTCTCCACCTTCCCTTCCAATCATTCTCTCCGCCTTGCCCATAGCCACAACCCGATACTACTTTTGACCCCTTGGTCGAAGTGTCCGTTCTCCTAGGTCCGGTTTTGGCTTTTCTGGTTTTCTTGGAGATGGAGGCCCTTACTCATTGGGATTTCTCCCCTAGGCTGGCGTTGGAAGATCAGGTACGTAAGAAGTTTGGTTCTTCTGTGAGTTTCACCGCATCTGGCAAGTGCAATGAATTCTTCTTGGTGGTCGTGTTCTCTTTGACATCCTTTGTTCTTACTAAGGAGTCTGTTGCTCTAGCACTGCAATGTTGTTTGGGTGGTGATCAATGTGAATATCGTGTCCCACAAACTCAGTGATCTCTGATTTCGATTTTTCAGTTGCATCTAGTGCAGTTGGGCATTTTATTTATGGATTACGTGACAGAGTGTGGCCAGATTTTGTTTGTCACTTCAACCTCTTCCATGGTGTTCATCCTCAGATCTCTGGCTTTTACAACTCGACATTGCTGAACCAATGCTCTGACATAGAGATTTTAGATGTGTCGAGAAGGAATTATGTCAGCTTCCGTCCTACTTTGGGACTTGTTGAAAAAAGTGCAGTCCAAGATCATTCTTCGCGTTCTTCATCAGTTCTGGCCAAGTTTGGATTTCTGAAGGATTTAGTGAACAATAAAGGTGATTCTAAAGATATCAATGTGGAAAATATTGAGTGCCCAAGTCTGATATCTTTTGGAGGTTTTTCGGCGAAGGTACCAAAGGATTTGAATTTGACACAAAAGAGAATCTTTGTCAATGATATATTTTTGAAACATTTATGTGCTAACTTATCTCCGAGATTTCTGGAGGAAATGGAGGATCTACGGGCGACTGATTATTCTGATGAAGAAATAAAATATATTCTTAACCTTCCAGTTATACCGCCTAAATCCATGGTTTTCAAATTCTTGGGCCGGTGAGTATTTGCAGCATGTGTGATCATTTAGCAGATAAATGCCTAGGGGTCTGTCTGAGCTGTCGCTCGTTGGGCCATGTAGTCGCCCGATCTGACTCGCTAAACATAGGATCACAAACAATATCTCTCGCCCATGTGGCTGGATGAAGCTCCGGTAGCTTTATGTCAAGAAAAGATCTTGCTTCTCTCCAGAAATTCCTTGCATGGGCACACTTAACAAGTGCATGCATCATATCTTCGCTACGCAAACTAAATTTATATTGCTTCTTGGTCATTTCTTAATTGTTATAACTAAATTTATGCTTTTGTATATGAATTTTTCTCTATGCAGTGACATTATTGTATCGATTCACGAACATCGTAACAATTTCTACGTACTATCGTCAATTTTGATTGACAATGTTGAATGACAAGCGTTGCTAGTGATTAAAAATAGATATACTGCTGCAGTACTTATTCTTCGCTGTTACCTTCGGTTTGGTCATAATTCTTAAAATTTACACATCTGAGTCTTAAATCCTTCGTTAAGTGATTCACCTGAGGTCCTATTTTGACCTGTTTACGTGGCGCTCTGGCCACTCCACGACAGCAATAGTGTCCGAGAGGGACACGAGTTGGGACGTGTATATTTGCGAAAAGGTCCATGTGCCCTCGGTGAACCACCGTATGTACATGAGCGGCAAGATGGACCGCCTCTACTGCCCGGCGCGCACCTACGGTATCGACCCGGCCATCGGCGTCACTTCCAAAGACGTGGTCCTTGACCCCGTAGACGTTCATGCCGAGGTAGGACTCCATGACCAAGGCATGGCGTACACGCCCCAGGGCCGGCGGAGGAAGGTGCGCGTGCCCCTGCCGGCGAGCAGCTCCGGGGACGCCTCCACGGTGCAGTCGTGCACGGCGAACCCGGTATCCTGGTCCTCCACGGCGCACCGGTACATAGTGACGCCATGTCCGCATTCACATCCACGCTCACGTCGGCGACGCCTCCACGGCGTAGCGGTACACAGTGCCGCCATGTCCGTGCTCACGTCTGCGACGCCTCCATGGCTATCGACGGGGACGCGTTGGTGCACAGGTTGCCTCACCTGTCTCGCGCGTGACCCAGCCTTTCTCGCGCGTGACCCAATTTTTTTATTGCACAAACTGTTCCTGTTCCAGAGCGCGTCGGAGGACAAGAACCCGCTGCTCAAGTACAACATGCTCAAGAGAGATGGCGGCTACAGCAACGCGTCCAGGCGGATCAAGGGCAGTGATTTGGCGGCGTCGGCGAGCGACATGGCGCCATACACGGTGAACAGGGCGGCCGCGGAGGAGATGCGGCGGCGCTGCCGTTCCACCGGAACAGCCTATTCGGGTACCTCAGGTCCAATCCGGCCATCCACACCATCAGCAAGAAGCTCGGCAGCTACTTGTCGTCCAACCGCGGCGGGAACCCTTCTTCTACCGCAACTGCTGGTGCAGTTGCTTTTAGATACTAGCATGCATGGATCATGATCGGTGCTGCCGTGAAAAGAGAAGAGTTTCGATTCGTTTGTTTCTCTACTTGATGATTTGCTCCTCCTATGCGCGTTAGCATTGATGCTCTATAGAAGGTGGCGTTGCAAAAGCTACGACGCCGGAAATCAGCGGCGGCTCTGGTTCTCCGTCAGAGCTTCGTGGCGGCGCCTTCGGTTCAGTGGCGGGTCGAGCGGTCCGCCAGTGGCGAGAGCGGCTCAGTGTGGTGGTGGCAGGCGGAGCGGTAGCCACGGCAAGGAAGACGAGGAGGGAGTCAAGTAGAAGAGTAGCTATGTACTACATGGAAAAAATATAATCAAGGACCTTTTCGTAAATATAATGTCGACGTAGTAGCGGTCAAAACGCCACATACATTGATCAAAGCGGGCAAACAAAAATATAACCTCACGTGAATCACTTATCAAAGATTTACGATTTAGATGTGCAATTTTAAAGACCGGGGACAAAGTAAAAGTCAGACGAAAGAATTAGGACTGCCACTCAGTTTACTAAGATTTCCTAGTATAAAAAGCATCAGAAATAAAGGCCTTTTTGGATTGAAGTAATTTCATAGCAATTTTGGTGGTTTTCTAAGCCGTGTAATTTTTTCTACTTATGAAAATCCTTTGGACCATTGGTCGTGGCTACCAAATTTCTATGGAATCGATTTCGTAAACTCTCCATTCCATAAGAGACTTGATCTCAAACCTTATTTTATTTTATTTCTTTAGAAGTTCAATACATTGACACTCCATGTCTCTCTCCTCAATTTTGTAAATTTATCATGTGTATGTATCCTTTGCACCAACCAGGCACCTACGAAAATACAAAATTCTCGTGTTTTGTAATGTTGCGGAAATTCATGGTACATAACAGCTCAATCTTGTGTTTTTCCTATTTCTACACTTTCAAAATCATGCAATCCAAAGAGCCCTAATTCTCACGTCTATTTAACTATAAGATATATAATATTTTCTCCGTTCAGAAATATAAGACATTTTAGCTTTGTAAAATGGACGCTTTTTAATGTATATGTTCACTCTGAAACTATACGAATCTATACATAAAAGACGTCTAGATATATTCGATTCACAAGGCTAAAACGTCTGAACAAAGAGAGTACAACGGAGCATTATGTAGTACAACCGTAGTATTCTTTTCAAAAGGATTGAGCCTATGGATTATGTCGTATAAAAGATGTGCAATTTTTTGTCAAAGTTCCTTAATTTTTTTTTGAACGGAAAGAGCCCCGAAAGGCCTAGAAGCTTTATATTAATAGCAAGCAGTGAAGGTGTACAATATTATAGAAGATCCCAGAAGAAGAACAAATAAACATATAGGTCCCCATTTAAAGTGGAAAAGGCCCTGCTGAAAAATAAGAGTTGCAATCAGGACCCTCCTTATCTCCACTGCCGAGCCGAAGGTCAGCTGCACCGCCGCCAAGCACCGCCGCGGGGACAAAACCACTTGCTTCAGTGCCAACGTTGGATGCGGCCGCCGAGCCGAAGGTCAGCTGCACCGCCGCCAAGCACCGCCGCGGGAACAAAACCACCTGCTTCAGTGCCAACGTTGGATGCGGCTGCTGACCTAAGAAAGGGCCTCCGATGGAGGTTAAAATAATGCCGGAGCTCACCGGCAGTAACGGACGACACGCAGCCGTCAAGATGAAGCTCGCCGATGTCGCTTCCATCTCCGGAAATACCCGACGGAAGAAGCCTTGCTAGCTCCGTCGATGAGAAGCAACCCGCACTCCAGCACAACACTCCTGCCACGGGTGGGTGAAGGCGGGCGAAGATGGTCGGAGAAGCAGGGGGAAATCCGCCGGAAGGGGGAAGACCGAAACTCCCCAGAGTGCCCAGGCCACGCCTTTTGCTCGCTGCTACCTGCAACCTCTCCCTCACCGCCACGGCCGGCTAAGAGGAACAGGGAAAAGCAGCGGACATTCAAACTAGCCTAGCGACAAACACATGCTTATGACGAGGATTCGCTTGGAGTAGCTCCGCCGGCGTCTTCCTCCTCTGAAGATCGCCGGGAACCACCCGCCGCGGCCTCGTGCCGCCGTGCAGATGCGTCGGGAGACAAAATCCATCGCCTCTTCCACCTGTAGTCGTAGCCCCACTAGAACCCCTCCTCCCCTCGCCGCAGCGGCCGGTCGAAAGAGGGAGAGCTAGCAGATCACCATCACAGGGAAAAAGAGGCACAGAAAAACTGAAGCATGGAGCCGCCATCGGACGAAGTTCCCCCAGCCCACGCCACCATGGTCGGACCAAAGGGAAACTCGAAATCACCTGCAGAACCAAGCTCCAGTGGGCCTTTATTGTGGGAGAGGCGAGCCCCCCCTAACACCACCCTCATCAACGAGACAAGGGAGCAAGGGGGCGCGCCGCTGCCGCATCCCGGCCGAGGAAAGGGGCAGCCTCCCGGGCAGCATCTGGCCACCAAATATAGGGACAGAGCCCCAAAACAAACCTAAAACCTACAGAAAGGCAGTCGTGGCCCCCTCCGCCCAGCTCGGTCAGCGGCGCCGGCAAGCGAGGCTTCATGGCGGCACGGTGCCGAGGAGGACACGGGAACTATATCTTGGGGGAGAGAAAGGGATAAGGTTGGGAGGAGAGAGCGAGTGCGTTCACGTGCAGCGACAGGTAAAAGTTCCTTAATGATTGATACGTTGCAAACGTATCTATAATTTTTGATATTCCATGCTTGGTTTTTATCTACTTTCTTATGTTTTGCCCACACTTTGGAGTATTTTTATACACTTTCTTGGACTAACCTATTAACAAGATCCCTCAGTGCCATGGTTCCAGGAAAGTAAGAAAATGAATATTCTCGGAATTGGAACGGACAAAAGCCAAAGTCGATATTTTACCGAAAGACTCACGGAGCCAGAAGACGAGACGGAGAGGGCCCACAGGGTGGCCACACCACCCCTAGGCGCGGGTCCCCCTGGCCGCGCCACGCATGGTGTGGGCCCCCTGGCCGGCCACCGACCTTGCCCCTTCGCCTATAAAATCCTCCCGATGCAAAAACCCTAGATAGTCAGGCCTCCATCCACGAAAAGTTCCGCAGCGCCACCGCCACTGAAGGGGAGATTCGGGGGACAGAAAGTCTCTGTTCTGGCACACTGCCGGGACGGGTAAGTGCCCTCGGAGCCATCTCCATCGATCTCCACCACCATCTGCAACGCCCTTGCTGCTTCCCATGATGATGAGGGAGTAGTTCTTCCTCGAGGCTAAGGGTTATACCGGTAGCTATGTGTTCATCTCTCTCTATGCATGATCATATTGTGATCATGATCTTTGTAATCAAGTAGATCTACCTTGCTATTCAAGTGCTTTAATACATCTCTGCTCTCCCCATGTGTGTGAAGTTGACAGTGTGCACACCATGGTGGCACTTAGGCTAGAGATTACAAATACTTGTTATAAGTTATATTTGGAGTTGGATGTCTCTATGAAATTGTGGTGTTTGTTGGAACCATCTAGTGCTCAAGGTGATAGCGTGGGGTTATCTAGATGGGGAAAGCGAACTTTGAGGTGTGTTGTTATAGCCCTACCATGGATTAGAGTGTCCAACTGGAGAGTAGTTTAGAGTAGTATCATAAAGAGAAGATATTTATATGAGAGTGTTCACTAGTGAAAGTATGATCCCTAGGCCTTGTTTCTAAACATTGAAACACCGTTTACAATTAGATCTGTTACATGTTTGCTTGCTTCCATCTTTATTTTAGTTTGCCTTTAGTCTTTTCTCACGTCAACCACACGCCAACAAGCTATTTTCTGGCACCATTACTACTTATAATTATCTTTACCACTTGTATTTCACTATCTCTTCGCTGAACTAGTGCACTTATACACCTGACAAGTGTATTGGGGGTGTTGGGGGACACAAGACACTTCTTGTATCTTGATTGCAGGATTGCTTGAGAGGGAATACCTTTGACCACTTCCTCCCTGAGTTTGATAAACCTTGGGTGATCCACTTAAGGGAAAACTTGCTGCTGTTCTACAAACCTCTGCACTTGGAGGCCCAATAACTGTCTACAAGAATACAAGTGTGTAGACATCAAGCTATTTTCTGGCGTCGTTGCCAGGGAGGTAAGGTAAAAGGTACTCACATCCTCCGGTGTGAGTGCTCGAAGTTATTTCCTTTAGATTCTGCAATTTTGTCTTTTTGTTTCTTGGTTTCACTAGTTAGGCTTAATGGAAAACAACAACAAAATAGAGAGATTTTTAGTATTTTTCCTAATGTAGAACATGAATTGTCTAAAAAGAAAATTAAAAAAAACCATGGAACTTTCTTTGCATGCTAATAGCAATATTATTAGTATGAATCTTTTGAACACATTTGTTACTAATGCTTTGGAAACATCTAAGCTTGGGGAAGTTAGTTTTTATGAAAATGATCTTTTTAGTGCTCTAGCTTTAAAGAAGAAAATTTGCTCTGATGATACTTTATCTCCCTTATGTGGTGATTCTAATGATACTCGTGATATTTTAAATCCACATACTAAAAACGTCCCTTTTAAAATACCTAATTATTAAACGTGTTATGAATAATTCTTATTTTGGAGATGGAACTGTCCATCCTGGTGATCATTTACTCTTTATACATGAATTATGAGGGTTGTTCAAGTGTGCATGTATTTCAATGAACCGAGTTAAGAGGAAGCTATTCTCTTTATCACTTAAGGGCAAGGCAAGGGAGTGGTATGAGCTACTAGATGATCCTCATCATTTGGAGTGGAAGGAACTTGAATCTCTCTTTTACTCCAAATTTTATCCTCCTCATGAAATTCATAAAGATTGGAATTATATTTATAATTTTCATCCTCATGATGGAGAAAGTATTGCCCAAGCATGGGGGAGACCGAATTCACTAATGCTTAAATGTCCCATTCATGAGCTCCCCAGGAATATTGTTATTAATAATTTCTATGCAAGGATTTCAGGACATTACAAGGACTATCTAGATACTTTTTTTGAGGGATCCTTCACGAGTAAGGAGGTCAAAGCTAAGTGGGATCTTCTTGAAACAATTCAAAGCAATACCGAAGATTGGGATAACAACAAAGGTAAAGAACCAGGTATAAACTATGAGTATGATTGCATTAAGTCTTTCGCTGAAACTGCTGATTTTCAAGAGCTTAGTGCTAAATATGGTCTTGATCCTCAAATTCTTATTGATTGTTTTAGATCCTTTGCTTCTCATATTAATTCTCCTAAAGAAAAATGGGACATGTATCATGAGCCTTTTAAAGACACTTGCATGGAAAATGAAATTGTTATTAATGGTAGCAATAAACATGCTCAAACCTCTGAAAGTACTATTTCTTATAAGCATGTTAATTTTTGTGGAATACATAGACCTTGTGAGAAGAATCAAATTGAAGAAGAATATTGTATCACCCACAGGAATGAAAAACTAGAACGTGGTATAGGGCTCTAAATGATCTTGGTAAAAAAGTGTATGTCCTCTATCCTTTCATTTGTGAACTTTGCTTTGAAGTGGGTCATTTCAATTTTCAATGCTCAGGCCATAATAATAGTCCTTCTAATCCAATGAGTAATGCAAGTTTGTATTGTGATGACATGATGTGGCATCCCGCAAAAACCACTACTAGAAAATCGCGTTGTTTTTGTGCATTGCATCATCATGACCGCATGCTCATGTCATCATGCCACCTTGCATTTGAGCATCGTCATCATCATGCATGTGTTTGTACAACACTATTTACGAAAAGTCTATTTTTGGTTTTCTAAATACCCGTCTCTAATTCCAATTAAAACCCCAAGTCTCTGGATTATTTTGTTCCGTCTACCAACGGTTTTCAAAAGCCCCGTTTTAAATAATAAAATATTTCTTTTATTTTTAGGAGGCAGCCCGCCAGGCCCGAAAGCCCGGCCGGCCACCTCCAAGCCCTAAACTAAAACCTAGTCTAATCCCTAACCTACCCCATCCTATCCTACCCAACCCCCCTCCACATCACCTCGGCCAACCACAGCCTGCCACCTCACCGCTCCCTCCACCTCATCACTCCACACAGCCAGCCCTTCCCAATACCACCCAGCCGCAGCAGAAATCTCACCCGCCGCCACCTGGGCATGCCATCCAACCCGCCTGGCCCAACACCTCTTCCTTTCCCGCCAACCACCACCTGCCTAATCCCTCCACCGCCGCCAGCCGCCTCACACCGTGCGCGCAGTGACCGAACCAGCCCCCCTAATCCTCACACCACACACCGCGCCACCTGTCACGTCTACACAGGACGCAACGCGCCGAGCACCCTACCCCGCGCACGCCACGTGCAGGTGCACGTCAACGCGACCGACAGCCTCGGATTCCCTCCCATCTCGGCCCCACCTCATCCCGCGAGTGCCTTTCCCCTCCTTCTCGTTTCCTTCTCCAACTCCCGCTTCCACCAACCGCCCCCTACCACCGACACGCGTAAGGCCGCCGACGCCCTTCCCTCCGCCCGGCAGCGCCCCATCGCTCTCCTCCCGAGCCGCCGTCGCTCGGTCCCTTGCGTCGCACCGTGCTTCCCGGGCCTCGCCGCCCCTCGTTCGTCCTCGGCCGCCGGAGCCCCTCCTGTGGATCCCCACTGCCGCCTGCAACCACGAAGACCCGTGCCTCTCTCCGTCGACCTCCACCGCTAGTCATTTTCCCTCGTCCCCTGCAACCCCCGGCCTCACTCCGCTCGCGTCCGCCGCCACCAAGGACTCCATGTTTTTCCTCCCCGGCCACATCACCGCAGCCACCACCACCGCGGTCGATTCTGCCTCGAGCTCGCCTCCCGCTGCTGCACGACCCCGTGTTCCCCGGTGGGCGGCCCCTCTGCATGACGTCGGTACCCATCAAGCCCACCTCGTCTGGCCGCCGCCACCGCCGCCGCGCATCGATCTCTGCGCAAGCTCCTCGCCGACATCCAGCGCCTTGTGCCTGATGCCGCTCGTCCCGCCGAAGCTTCCTCGCGCCGTCCCCAGCCGTCCACCCGCGCCCGGGCGGCGAGCCCCTTGCCACGGGTTCCTCCTCCCATGGACCCTCGCATTCCCCTGACGTCGACCTCGCCGCGAGCAGCGTCGCACCTACCTGCGCGACCTCGACCTATAGCTCGTTCTCACGCCTGCAACTTTCCAGGAGCTAAGTTGAGATGCTTCCACAAGGGATTTCGTCAGGATAGGTGGACCTCCAGACTTTTGGTACCATGGTGTCTCATCAGGATCTTCAAGGCGATGTGATTGGCTTTGTCAGTATCTATGCCATGACAGGTCTTCTCACATCGTGACCGTCCGAGAACCACCTGCAGGGCCATTCGGATGACCCCAGCGAGAACCTCCCCGATGCCAAGGTCGTCTACACGGAACGTCAAGACCAGCCACCCCTGTCGACATGGGACCGAAGCCGAGGATTTTCGGCCCGGAGCGTCAAGATCTCCATCGGAAACCGCAAGACCTCCTTCCCGAACCCCGAAGACCATGGATGCGACAAGTACTTCTTCCCGGAAGCGATGCCCGAGAACCCGGACGCCAGGGTCGTCGACACGGATACGCCAAGTACTTCCTCGAGGACGCCAAGTTCTTCATCCCGAACGCCAAGACCGACCCGATATGCGGACCCGATAAGACCTTCGCAACGACAAGATCGACACCGAGCAGGGAAAATCCAATGCGCCCCCGACGCCAAACCAAGTCCGTCTTCCAGATGCGACAAGATCTACTTCCGTTGTCCGTGACCGATCCCGTCGAACCGTTCCCCGTCGAATCCTGTCGAACCCCGAACCCCTCGGAGCCCAAGTTCGCCGAACCCTAATGTGATTCCCTATCCAAGACCCCCATTATTTTATAATATGGCATTACCGACTGTCGCATATTAAATTGCACCACATCTGCATCATATCATAATCATGCCGGATCTTCTGCCGTAGTATTAAATATTGCATCTGGTGTTTCTTCTAGTGTTTGCTTCTTCGCGGACTAGACCGATGAGTTGATGCGAGTACCAACAAGTTCTCCGGATATGAACCTTCGGCAGTGTTTCCTAGGCGAGCATCTCTCCCCCTTCTACCTATTTTGCATTTATAGTCTTTATTTCCTCCTGTTGATCTAGTGCTATCTGTGTCATGATGCTTTAGTTTCCGTGCACCTGTTATATCCTGTGCAGCCTCTATATTGCCATGGACACCTCCTATTACCTGTGTTTGGTAGATAGCTGGCCTTGCGAGTCATAGATGCTTGCTCAGGTGCGTTTTTGTGTTGTCAAGTACCACAGTTGTTGGAATGCTGGCAGATGTTAATGCTGGAAGATGTTTGTGGTGGAGATGATCATGACTTTAAATACAACTATTAAAATGCTAGATATAACTAATGCAGAGGCATTAGTGGGCAATAGATGTTATTTGGTTCTTCCACGCTCACTTGTGTCCCGTAGGACCCCGAGTACTTGATACCTGTTCCTTGATTTTTCGCACTATCCACATCCGGGAGGCCTTATGGACCCCCCTGAGCCAGAGCTTGATTCATTTCTATTTCTTGGGGCCACAAACTAGTTTGGGGTTTTATTACTATCCTGTACTTATGCCAGGTTACTGCTTTATTTAAGATTGTGCGTGGAGCACCTGTACTGTTTTGGATCGCGCCACGTTTTCGCGGTATCGACAAGCCCAGTCACACTTTCGGGTTCCTAGTCATTTACAGCCGTCGTCGCAAACCCTGGGTCCGTTCCGGAGCCGGCCAACTTTGTTGCGGGTAGCTTAGTGGGGTGGCCCCTTGAAATATTTCTGAATCCTGTGATCGCTTTGTCGTGAATGCCTCGTTGGGTTTTGAGTTGCTATTTGTGCACCCCTGGAGGGTAAAACTTTCTGAAAGCCATGTCCGCGGTTATGGACGACTTGGAGCATAGTATCTCGATCATAGACAAGCATAACTAAAGTAGTGCTATAAATTTGACTTAATATGTGACTAGTAATCAGCTCAAGTATAACGGAATGGATATTAAAAATGCCAACAACTAGTGGATCTGTGGTGATCTATGTCATACTATACCTGCCTAGTAAGTATTGCAACTCCAATGGAATGTGATAAAAGTGCCAACAACTGCTGGGTTTTGGGATTCCTCAGGACAATTATATCTGACTAGTAAATGTTCCAACTGCCACGGATTGATTAATTAAAACTTCCCACTACTTATGCTTCAGGATGACTAATGTTATCTATATCTGATTAGTAATTGCTGCAACTATAATGGAATGAGTAAAGTTGCCAACTGTGTGAGTTCCTTGGTCCGACTTCCTCGTTTGGTCTCGAGGGGGAAATACCAGGATGGGTTTGTTTGGTGTTAGCTTCAGGTTGGATCCGAATAGGTCTTTCTTACCCCTCTCTAATAGCCGCCAGTTGTATCAACTCTCTATAGGTTGTTTAGTGCCGCTGCGCTGCCGCTTCAGCCCACCATACCTATGTAGGCGAGAGCCGCCGAATTCTAGCCTCGCCGTGTACTGGCCTCAGTACTGACGCTCCTCTTTTTCCTTTGCCCTTTGTCAGCACCCCTTTTGTTTTTAGCAGGTTTGAGATCAACGTCGTTAGCAGGGTTACCCTTCCGGCTTGGCCTGGGCAGGGTTATGGACGCCATTGGTTATTCTTCAGGGCTCTTAGCCCCATTTTCATCTTGTCCGTAGTCGGACGCTTTATCATTTTCAAGGTGATTTGGATCTTTGTATTGTATATCTGTATTCTTGACTCAGGGAGTCGCTGTTGTATATATATCTGTTTTGTGGGTCCCATCGAGGACTGTTGTGTAATGGTATTACTTCGTTTTCCACCCGCACGAAAGTGCCTGGTGGGCGTCCTTGAATCGTTTCTATGCGGGTTTGGCGGAAAGGGCTAAAACTTGCATAGGGCCGATTCGAGGGTGTTACACATGATCACTCCTAATCATCATGATGAACTTACATTATTTTTGGGGTGTGAAGAATTATCAAGAAAAACCTCTTTGGTAGATATGAGTGCTTTTGATATGAATAGCGTCCTGCATGGTTGTCATCATTATTGTGTTGATAATTGCCACACAAATACTTACATACAAAATATCCTAAAATATGAGATCTTACCAAAATATGACATGACTAATATGTGTTTTGGTCTTATTAATGAAAAGGAGGAATCCTCCAAAGTTTCTTCTATTGTCTCTAACAATGAACCAGGGTATATGGAGAAGCTTCCTTTCAAGCCTCTCCCTCCTAAAGAGAAGAAGAAAAATAAGAAGAGGAGGAGTAAAAGGAGAGAGGAAACGGTATTTTTCCCTAAGCATGTTGCTCCTATTATAATTTTTGATGAGTCTGAACTCGATGATGTTCCTATGCCTATTACCTATAGTAGTGATCATGATTGGGAAAAGCACACTACTTTTGATATTGAAAATCTCTTCGGTACCAATTCTGAAAATGATGATATTAATAATTACTGTACTATTAGTGCTATTCATGTTCCTTCCAATGATGATACGTTTACAAATGAACACACTTTGGAAGATAACTATTCTATTGCTTACGATGATACTATACCTCCAATATATGATGATTGCAATGATGAATATGATATTTTCAGTCCACCTACTATTGAGGAGTAAATTAATTATGATTATAATATGCCTCCTATATTTGATGATTATGGTGATGAGAATAATAATGATAGCTATTTTGTTGAATTAGCTCCCACTACAATTAATAAGAATGACTATGTTTATGTGGGGAGTATTAATTCTTTTATGCATGTGGCTCATGATAATAATGTTTCATGTCATAGTTATATTGTTAATTTTATTCATGATGCTACTGAAAGTTATTATGAGAGAGGGAAACATGGTTTTATGCATCTCAATAATATTAAGTTTCCCCTCTTTATGTTGAAAGTATCAAAGTTGCACTTGTTTTTCTTTACTATGGTTGCTTTGTGCTTTCATGACTTGTTTCCTTACAAGATTCCTTTGCATAGGAAGTGGGTTAGACTTAATGTGCTTTGAATTTGCTTCTTGATGCTCTCTTTTACTTCAATTCATATTTCTTATGTGAGCATATTTTCAAACTATCAAGCCTAACTTAAAGGCGTTAAAGAAAAGTACTTATTGGGAGATAACCCAAAAGATTTAGATGAGTCTTGGAAGTTCTTACCTCTGTAATAACCGCTCCTTATCCTTTTTATTTGCTTTTTGTCCCAAGAGTAACCTCTAATGAGAGAGAAGTAATGCTTGGGAAAGTTTGTGTCCCGAAACAGATTTTTGTGCTTCAGCGTAAAAATTCGTGTACAATCTCTGTACGTCTTTTTGAGGAGTGAACGTTTGTGCTTCTGCCCCAGGTTGTTATCTAACTTTTGTTAGTTCAACACTTTTCAATTTGAGCAACAGAAGGTCTTCGAAAAAATTGGTTTTTACCTGCTGGTCTGTTTTGCATTTGCTTCTTGTTGATTCCTTTTTGGGTTCTTTTTGGGGAATTGAGCTTTTCAAGGGAAGTGCTTCAGTAGCTTGTGTTTTAATGGAAGTTTTATTGGTGTTGAAACTGAACCCAAAGACTTATTATCTTGAGTGCACTAATGTTGCTAATAAAGATTGTGTGAAGTTTTGTATGAAGGAAATTTTTCAGGTGTTAAGGAAAGAATGATGTAATGAGATGAAGGATGGACTAAAGCTCAAGCTTGGTGATGCCACGTGTCTCACCCCAAGAAATATCCAAGAAGTACAAGCGTCAAAGCTTGGGGATGCCCAAGGCATCCCCTTCTTCATCAATAAAAATTCCAGGTTTCTTCCAAACACTTCATTTTTATTGTTTCATGCACAGTTGTGTTGATTTTTGGAGCGTCTTCTTTTTCCTTTTCATTTTGGTTTTTCGTTTGCTTGGTTTTATTAGCTTGCTGAATAAATTGGTTGGACCCCCTCTTTCATGCATTGGTTTTCAAATAATTTGGTTTGGATTGGAAAAGAGTAGGAAAGTTCCTGCTTAAGTGGTAAAGGGAGCCTGTTTTTGACTGTGGCCTATGCTTTGTCATGCCATGCTTGATATTGTTTTGGCTTTATGCTTAGTGATCTTTGTTGTAGCATGACATGTTATAAACAATTGAGATTGCTTAATGTGCCTTGGAGAATCATGCGTTGTTTTAGCATATTAAAGCATAGTATTGTGGTATTCTCCTTTGATGCTTTATTTGGGTTGACTTGACGCATGCTCACACCATGTTATGACTATCCAAAGTCACCATAGCCTTTCTGATCCTTTAGTTTTTGACTTGTAATATCACTTTATGCTTTAATCAAAGATGTTTTGTCGCTTTGCATGATTATGGCCATTATTGCTCTCTTAGTTGGTCGCTCCCAGTGCTTTGCTAGCCTCCGTAACCAAGTATGAGTTCCACTCATGCATCCAACTCCTAAAACCAAGTTATTCCAAAGAGTCCATGATAAATTGCAAATGTATCTATAATTTTTGATGTTCCATGCTTGGTTTTATCCACTTTCTTGTGTTTTGTTCCAACTTTGGAGTACTTTTCATATGATTTCTTGGACTAACCTATTAACAAGATCCACAGTGCCAGCTGCCTGTTTTCTGCTGTTTTTGGTTCCAGGAAAGTCAGAAAATGAATATTCTTGGAATTGGACGGGACAAAAGCCAAAGTGCCTATTTCTCCGGATGTCATCAAGTGCCAGAATACGAGACAGAGAGGGGCCAGGGGGCCACCACACCACCTGGCCGCGCGGCTAGACCTGGCCCGCGCCAGGGGGTGGTGTGCCGCTCCCGGCACCCCCTCGGCCTCTCCTTCCGCCTATATATTGCCCTCGGAATGAAAACCCTAAGTGCCCGATCAAAAATCCACGAAAGATTCTGTAGTCGCCGTCATCTCCATCCCTAGATCGGGAGGGATCTGAAGCTCTTCCCGGCACCCTGCCGGAGAGGGGAATTCACCCTGGAGGCCTTCTTCATCACCATGCAAGCCTCCGGTGTGATGCGTGAGTAGTTCATCCTTGGACTACGGATACATGTATTAGCTAGATGGCTGGTTCTCCTCCTTTGTGCTTTCATGTTTAGATCTTGTGAGCTCCGTTCATGATCAAGATCATCTATTTGTAATTCTGCATGTTGTGTTTACGGGGATCCGATGGATATGGAGGTGCTATTTCAGATTGATTATTAATTCTATCATGTCTTTGTTATTTGAGATCTTGCATGCTTTATGTTGTTAGTAGCTATCTTGGCTAAGTAGATGCTAGCAACTCCAAGAGTTAGTATTTATGCTCGATAGTGGGTTCATGCCTCTGGTAATCTGGGGAAGTGACAGAAATCTCCAAGGTACTAGATGTGCTGTTGCTACTAGGGAGAAAACAACAATCCTTTGTTCATAGAACAATCGTATTGTTTACTTTACACGCAGTTCGTAAAGCAATAATCTGTTGCTTGCAACTTAATACTGGAGGGGGTTCGGATGATAACCTGAAGGTGGATTATTAGTCATAGATGCAGTTGGATGGCGGTCTATGTATTATGTTGTAATGACCAATCAAGTCTCAGAGGAGTCAAGATGATTAGTATATGCATGTATTGCTTTTTCGGTGTTTGTCAATTGCTCCGCTGTAATTTGTTCACCCAGCATGTTATCTATCTAAGGAGAGCCACCTCTAGTGAACTATGGATCCCGGTCCTTTTTCTTTACATACAATCTACAATCTTTTATTGCTTTGTGTTTACTTTCTGCAAACTTTTACTTCTTTCCATTCGATACGTTTAATCCTTTGTTTTCCACAAAAACGGTGAGATTGACAACCTCATCGCAAGTTGGGGACAAAGTTCTGTGGTTGTGTTGTGCAGGTCTCCACGTTGCTACTAGCACCGGTAGTGCGCGCTGCCAAAGCTCAGCTAGTAACACCTTTGGGGTGTTTCCTTGCTCCTACTGGTTCGATTAATCCTTGGTTTCATAACTGAGGGAAGACTTGCTGCTATATTCATCGTACCTTCCTCTTGGGGTTCCCAACGAGCTCTACGTCGATAGTCGAGCGCATCAAGATTTTCTGGCGCCGTTGCCGGGGAGTCAAGGACATCTTCACAAGGGGAGTCCCTCATAACCAATCTCTTTACTTTGTTGTTTTTGTTTTTCTTAATTTTCTTTTTTGCTTTGTTTGCTTGTTTTGTTCTTCAAAAAACACAAAAAATTAGTTTTACTTGTTTGCTTTCTTATTCAAAAAACACAAAAAAATTAGTTCCTATCCTAAGTTGTCACTATGTCTAGCCTTGATCCAATCACCATGTCACCCGAGGAAATGATTTTCACTTTTAAACAAGGAATTGAGGAAAGTTTTAAGGAAGCTTGGTCTAGAATCTCTGACCTACATGAAAAAACTGAGCCTAAAATGACTCAAAGCTTGTTCCTTAGCAGTTTTTACCTTGGGATTGCTCTTTGCTATAGATATGCTCTAGATGTTGTTGTGGGAGGAGATTTCCTCCAATGTAATGAGGATTATGCTATTAATGCTATAACGAAATTGATCTTCACTTACAACATGCCTAGCCAAACTGATACTTTTTCGCGAAAATATTTGCTAGGTTGGATACTCTTGAGGCTAGCACTACTAGATTAGAAGGGTGCTATAATACGCTTCGGGAGCATCACGATTATGTTCCAATAAACTCTGAACCATCAAAGTGGTTCCCTACAGTAAAGATTGAGATGAACAATGAAACTTTTCAAGCTCGTTGTGATATCATGTCTGAATTTTGCCTTATGCCCAAAGATATTTATAAATCTCTGGATATTTGGGGGCTCATTGAAGGAGGAAAATAAATACCTCTTACTAATAATACTACTATATTACCTCTTGGAATAGCTGAAGGAGTGTTTACAAAGATCCTTGGGAAAACGATTTCTATTGATTATCTTGTTATTGAATGTGCAGGAAAAGGACAAATTACACTTGGAAGGTCCCTATTGGAACTTCTTGGAGCAATAATAGATGTAGGAAAGGGGATCATGCACCTTTCTTCTCCACCAAAAAATCATATATTTCCAAAGGTTAAGAATAAAAATAATAGAGGTAAGGGCAAGAAAGTTGGTCTTAATGCTTCTTCATTTGAGAACACTTGATTCTTTCTTTGCTTCTTATGCCTAACTTAAAGGCGTTAAAGAAAAGTACTTGTTGGGAGATAACCCAAGAGTTTTAGATGAGTCTTCGAAGTTATTACCTCTGTAATAACCTCTCCTTATCCTTTTTATTTGCTTTTTGTGCCAACAGTAACCTCTAATGAGAGTGAAGTAATGATTGGGAAAGTTGTTGTCCCGAAATAGATTTATGTGCTTCACCGTAAAAATTCCTGAGAGATCTCTGTACGTTGGATTGAGCTGTAATTGTTTGTGCTTCTGCCGCAGATTGTTATCTAACTTTCGTTAGTTCAACATGTTTTGATATGAGCAACAAAGGTCTTCGAAAAAATTCGTCTTTACTTGCGGGTCTGTTTTGATAGATTTCTGCCATTTTCGAAAAAATTAGTTGTGTTTTTCTTGGAGCGTCTTCTTTTTCATTTTTGTTTTGGTTTTTAGTTTGCTTTGTTTTCTTAGTTTTCTGAATAAGTTGGTTGGACCCCCTCTTTCATACGTTGGTTTGCAAATAGTTTGGTTTGGTTTGGAAAAAAGTAGGAAAGCTCATGCTTATGTGGTAAAAAGAGCTCGTTTTTTACTGTGGCTATGCTTTGTCATGCCATGCTTGATATTGTTTTGGCCTTATGCTTAGTATTCTTTTCTGTAGCATGGCTTGTCATAACCAATTGAGATTGCTTAATGTGCCTTGGATGAATCATGCGTTGTTTTAGCATATTAAAGCATAGTATAGTGGTATTCTCCTTTGATGCTTTATTTGGGTTGACTTGGCACATGCTCACTCCATGTTATGACTATCTCAAGTCACCATAGCCTTTATGATCCTTTAGTTTTCAACTTGTAGTATCACTTTATGCTTTTATCAATGATGTTTTGTCGCTTTGCATGATTATGGCCATTATTGCTCTCTTAGTTTGTCGCTCCCAGTCTTTTGCTAGCCTCCACAACAAAGTATGAGTTCCACTCATGCATCCAACTCCCTAAACCAAGTTTTTCCAAAGAGTCCACCATACCTACCTATTAGCTTATGCTATTCCAAGTATATTCATGCTTTTGTTTACCTTCCACTTGTTATGAAAAAAGTAGTGATTAAAGCTCTCACGAACTTGATGCCACACTTTACTTTACTCGCCCTTAATAAACTTGAACCATTGTGTCTTCTATGTTGTATATGCTTGCACTTATTTGTTGGGAATTAGCAGAACCATGCTTTCATGGGGAACGCTTTCAACATTGCACTTGGTACTTGTACCTAGTTGATATCATGCTCTTTAGTATATGGATGTCGTCTGTGTGAAATGAAAGGGGAGCTTGTAAGTCCATGGAGTTATGTATATGTGTTAGAGAAACGCCTGGGCCGCTGGTCTAATCCATGCTGACATGGTGGAAACCTGCAGCGTAACCATAATGAGCTGTCTATGAAGCATTCTTCTTATAAAAAAAAGAGTCCTATATTGAGAAAAAAGAGAAAAAGAGAAAAAAGAGATACTATGAAAAGAGGAAAGAGAGAAAAAAGCACCATATTCCCATGGTAAATAAGAAGAATGCTGAGATGCTCGTTGTCTACTTGCCTTGTCATTTTGATATGGGGATTCTTCCGTATCATCGGGCAAGGGGTACCCCGTTGGTAGTTCTCAATGATACACATATACTTACGATGACAAGAACTTACCGATGAATAAACTTGAGGAGCATGAGGAGTGGCCCTCGTATACAAGGGACATGAGATTTCTGACTTATACTTCTTCAAGCATGTACACCATAGTTTGTTCACTTTAACCTTAATCACTTCAAGATGCTTATGATAGGGGAAAAGAGAGCTGAAAGCTATAAGTACCATAATTTTTGGAAGCTCTTTATGAGACTTGAATCCCTACTTCCTTCTATGAAGGCCTTTCTTCCACCAATATATTGAGTCTCCACATTCTATCTTTATGCACCTACTTTGAGAGCATAGTGGCCATTCTTAGTTCTATGTGCATTGTCCCAAGACTAGTTGATTGATGCATAACTTGTTATTGCTTGTTTGAAACTATTGTATCTAGTCACTCTTATGAACTTTGAAGGTGTCCGATGCATTTATATTTGCTACTCTATTGAGGGACAAACTGAATAATTTTATGCTATGTTTTCTTTATGTGAAACAAACTAACGTCTTGCAAAGCATTGTTATTCATGAGTCTTTTGTTTGTGCCTTTTCATGTTGCATCATAGTCTCTTTGCTTATTGCTAGAACTATGTCTTTCATGTTATGCTTGAAGTACTATGATCCCAGCTCTGAGTATTTTGCAAATACTTTGATCAAGTCTTTGATGGTGCATGTCACCTCAAAAATTATTTCTTTTTATCACTTACCTACTCGAGGACGAGCAGGAGTTAAGCTTGGGGATGTTGATACATTGCAAATGTATCTATAATTTTTGATGTTCCATGCTTGGTTTTATCCACTTTCTTGTGTTTTGTTCCAACTTTGGAGTACTTTTCATATGATTTCTTGGACTAACCTATTAACAAGAGCCACAGTGCCAGCTGCCCATTTTCTGCTGTTTTTGGTTCCAAGAAAGTCAGAAAATGAATATTCTCGAAATTGGAGCCACCACACCACCTGGACGCGCGGCCAGGCCTGGCTCGCGCCAGGGGGTGGTGTGGCCGCTCCCAGAACCCCCTCGGCCTCCCCTTTCGACTATAAGTTGCCCTCCGGACGAAAACCCTAGGTACCCGATCAAAAATCCATCAAAGAGTCTGTAGCCGCCATCATATCCATCCCTAGATCAGGAGGGATCTGAAGCTCTTCTCGGCACCCTGTCGGAGAGGGGAATTCACCCTGGAGGCTTTCTTCATCACCATGCAAGGCTCCGGTGTGATGCGTGAGTAGTTCATCCTTGGACTACTGATCCATGTAGTAGCTAGATGGCTGGTTTCTCCTCCTTTGCGCTTTCATGTTTAGATCTTGTGAGCTCCGTTCATGATCAAGATCATCTATTTGTAATTCATACATGTTGTGTTTGCGGGGATCTGATGGATATTGAGATGCTATTTCAGATTGATATTGATTCTATCATGTCTTTGTTATTTGAGATCTTGCATGCTTTCCGTTGTTAGTAGCTATCTTGGCCAAGTAGATGCTAGCAACTCCAAGAGTTAGTATTTATGCTCGATAGTGGGTTGATGCCTCTGGTAATCTGTGGAAGTGATAGAAATCTCTAAGGTACTAGATGTGCTATTGCTACTAGGGAGAAAACAACAATCCTTTGTTCATAGAACAATTGTATTGTTTACTTTACACGCAATTCGTAAAGCAATAATCTGTTGCTTGTAACTTAATACTGGAGGGGGTTCGGATGATAACCTGAAGGTGGATTATTAGTCATAGATGCAGTTGGATGGCGATCTATGTATTATGTTGTAATGCCCAATCAAGTCTTAGAGGAGTCAAGATGATTAGTATATGCATGTATTGCTTTCTTGGTGTTTGTCAATTGCCCCGCTGTAATTTGTTCACCCAGCATGTTGTCTAACTAAGGAGAGCCACCTCTATGAACTATGGATCCCAGTCCTTTTTCTTTACATACAATCTACAATCTTTTACTGCTTTGTGTTTACTTTCTGCGAACTTTTACTTCTTTCCATTCGATACGTTGAATCCTTTGTTTTATGCAATACACGGTGAGTTTGACAACCTCATCGCAAGTTGGGGGAAAAGTTCTGTGGTTGTGTTGTGCAGGTCTCCACGTTGCTACTAGCACCGGTAGTGCGCCCTGCCAAAGCTCAGCTAGTAACACCTTTGGGGTGTTTCCTTGCTCCTACTGGTTCGATTAAACCTTGGTTTCATAACTGAGGGAAGACTTGCTGCTGTATTCATCGTACCTTCCTCTTGGTGTTCCCAACGAGCTCTACGTCGAAAGTCGAGCGCATCAGTCCACCATACCTACCTATTAGCATTTTCTACTCCAAGTATATTCATGTTTTTGTCTATCTTCCAAATTAAACTTGTTATGAGAAAACTAGGGATTAAAGCTCTCACGAACTTGGTGGCACACTTTACTTTTTTGCATTTAATAAACTTGAACCATTGCATCCAGCTTTATAAGTTGAAGTTAGCAGAACCATGTATCATGGGGAACGCTTTGAACATTGCACTTGTATTTTATACCCCGTTAATATCATGTTGTTTTGCTTATGGATCCCGGCGATGAAATAAAAGTGGAACTTGTAAGATGATGGAGTTTGTATGTGTATTAGAGAAACGCCTGGACCGCTAGCCTAAGCCATGCCTAATCATGGTGGAAACTTGCAGCATAACCATAATGAGCACTCTATGAAGCATCCTCAATAAAAACCTATGCAAATAGCAAATAAAAAGACCACTGAGATGCTCATTGTCTGCTTGCCTTGTCATTTTGATTATGGGATAGCTCCTGTATCATGTGCAAGGGGTACCCCGTTGCCGGTTCTTTATGATATATATGTACTTACAATGACAAGAGCTTACTTGTGACTAAAGTTGAGTAGCATGAGGTTCGGTGTTCGCATGTAAGGGGCATGAGACTTCGGATTATAACTTGCCAGGCATATCCTCTTAGTTGTGTCACTCTAACCTTAATCACCTTTAAGATGCTTATGATAGGGGCAATGAGAGCTGAAAGCTAATAAGTACCATAATTTTTCGAAGCTCTTTATGAAACTTTAATCCCTACTTCCTTCTGTGAAGGCCTTTCTTTTACTTTTATGTTGAGTCTCCACCTTCTATCTTTATGCACCTACTTTGAGAGCATAGTGGCCATTCTTAGTTCTATGTGCATTGTCCCAAGACTTGTTAATTGATGCATAGCTTTGATATTGCTTGTTTGAAACTATTTGTATCTAATCACTCTTATGAACTTTGAAGGTGTCCTATGCATTTATGTTTGATACTCTATGAGGGACAAGCTGAATGCTACTAGGCTATGTTTTCTATATGTGAAACAAACAAACGTCTTTCAATGCATTGTTATTCATGATCTTTGTTTGTATCCTTTCATGTTGCATGCATAGTCACAATGTCTTATTGTTAGACCTTCATCTTTCATGCTCATGTTTAGAGTACTTTGATCCCAGCTTTCAATGCTTGTAAATGGTTTGATCTTGATTGTGATGGTGCATGTCACCTCAAAAATTATTATTTTCTTTTTATCACTTACCTACTCGAGGACGAGCAGGAGTTAAGCTTGGGGATGTTGATACGTTGCAAACGTATCTATAATTTTTGATGTTCCATGCTTGGTTTTTATCTACTTTCTTATGTTTTGCCCACACTTTGGAGTATTTTTATACACTTTCTTGGACTAACCTATTAACAAGATGCCACAGTGCCAGTTGCCTGTTTTCTGCTGTTTTTGGTTCCAGGAAAGTCAGAAAATGAATATTCTCGGAAATGGACCGGAGAAAAGCAAAGTCGATATTTTACCGGAAGACTCAAGGAGCCAGAAGACGAGACGGAGAGGGACACAAGGTGGCCACACCACCCCTAGGCGCGGGTCTCCCTGGCCGTGCCAGGGCATGGCGTGGGCCCCCTGGCCGGCCACCGACCTTGCCCCTTCGCCTATAAAATCCTCCTAATGCAAAAACCCTAGATAGTCAAGCCTCCAACCACGAAAAGTTCCGCAGTGCCACCGCCACCGAAGGGGAGATTCGGGGGACATAAAGTCTCTGTTCCGGCACCCTGCCGGGATGGGGAAGTTCCCCCGGAACCATCTCCATCGATCTCCACCACCATCTCCATCGCCGTTGCTGCTTCCCATGATGATGAGGGAGTAGTTCTTCCTCGAGGCTAAGGGTTCTATCGGTAGCTATGTGTTCATCTCTCTCTCTATGCATGGTCATACTGTGATCATGAGCTTTGTAATCAAGTAGATCTACCTTGCTACTCAAGTGCTTTAATAGATCTCTGCTCTCTCATGTGTGTGAAGTTTACAGTGTGCACACCATGGTGGCACTTAGGCTAGAGATTACAAATATTTGTTATGAGTTATATTTGGAGTTAGATGTCTCTATGAAATTGTGGTGTTTGTTGGAACCATCTAGTGCTCAAGGTGACAGTGTGGGGTTATCTAGATAGGGAAAGCGAACTTTGAGGTGTGTTGTTATAGCCCTACCATGGATTAGAGTGTCCAAGTGGAGAGTAGTTTAGAGTAGTATCATAAAGAGAAGATATTTATATGAGAGTGTTCACTAGTGAAAGTATGATCCCTAGACCTTGTTTCTAAACATTGAAACACCGTTTGCAATTAGATGTGTTACTTGTTTGCTTGGTTCCATCTTTATTTCAGTTTGCCTTTAGTCTTTTCCCACGTCAACTACACGCCAGCAAGCTATTTTCTAGCACCGTTACTACTTATAATTATCTTTACCACTTGTATTTCACTATCTCTTCGTAGAACTAGTGCACCTATACACATGAAAAGTGTATTGGGTGTGTTGGGGACACAAGAGACTTCTTGTATCTTGATTGCAGGATTGCTTTAGAGGGAATACCTTTGACCACTTCCTCCCTGAGTTTGATAAACCTTGGGTGATCCACTTAAGGGAAAACTTGCTGCTATTCTACAAAACTATGCACTTGGAGGCCCAACAACTGTCTACAAGAATATAAGTGTGTAGACATAAATGATACAGCCATACAAATCAAACAATGCTGCTGAGAAAAATTCCTAACAGTTTTCAACCTTGTGAACCTAAAATTATTTTAGAACTTTTTGAATCAAAGAGGCAATGTAGAGTATCTTCTATCCCTCAGTATCATGTCTTTAAGGGTGTGTTTGTTAGCGCTTTCGCTACAGATTTTGCACTCTAGAATCGGTTGGTCAAACAAACAATAAGATTTTGCACTACGCTGGCGAGAAGCGGCCCATGAAAATGCTCTATCGACCGCAGTCGGTCGAAAGCGGGGCGAGAGCCACTTCCCGTGATTCTGAGACATTCCTTAGTTACAGCTGACCCGATTACCCTCCAAAGTTCGATGAAATTACCACTTACCTGCCACCGAGCCTAGGAAACGACCCGACCCCCTGCCCGACACAGAGGACAGTTCTGTTCGGCCCTGGCCTTCTCCCCCGACGCCAGGGACATGTAGGGTTAGGGTTCCGGACACCTCCTTCCCCGCCTCCCACCCTCGCCATCCAAGATACCCCCCACCGCTCGTCCTCTCTTACTTCATTCTGGACCTCCCGTCCTCCCAATCGACGGGGGACAGACCAATGACGAGTCGACCTCTTCCCTGTCGCTAGCTAGAGACCGCCGCCTCGTCGGACTACGTGTTGTGGCATGCCCTTCACCTACTCCGATGAGCCCAATCCTAGCTCTAACCACGATGCCTCTTCTCTGACCTGACTAGTGCATCCAGCGGCAAGGTGAGGATATTTGCCCTCTTTTTTCAGTTCTTGTTACCTAGTGAACTGATAAGGGTGAACCTTAAGGGTGGCCCGATCTTCATGGATCTCATGGTCAAATCGATGGAAAAAGCGAGGGAAAGGGAGAAGGTAGCTGAATCGAACACACACCTCATGAAGAACACACGCAAACACGACACGATACAAGGCCTATTGCTCCAAACGGCGACCACTGGTCGGATAGAATCATCGCAAGGAAAGATCGGTCAATGTGCTCCTATCAATCCCAAGCGAAGAGGGAAGAACACCTTGGAGATGGTCTTGCCATCTATGTCACAAACGTAGGCCTTGTGCAACGATGGATGCGCTATGCAATGTCCAATGAGGTTGGTGATGATAGTCAGTCCCCTTTGTAAAGGAAATGAGGCAAAACTAGAGATTCCACAAAGGGGTTGTCTTCTAGTCTATCATCTTTGGCTCCGAGGTATAATGAGGGGTGGAGGCTCTATATAGGCTAGTGATGACTGCAAGTGCACATATTGTTTGTAGCTAGTTTTGAAATAAAGATATCGATCCCACAGGGAGCAGCAGGCAAAAGACTAAAATGCTTTTAACTATAACTAAACAGAGTACTTAAGGAATAACTTTAAGATGCAAGAAAAGTAAAGTTGTTTTGGTGTTTTGGTTGAACAAGGTGATTTAAAGTAGAGCAAAACTTAATGCAGAAAGTAAGAATTGCGTGTGTAATAGAATTTTGGAACTGCAATAGAGGAAAGGCGTTCTTAGGGATTAGTGGACCCACCGCTAGCAATTTAGAGTAAGTATTCGAGAGTATTATAACGAATATTCTCATAATGTGTATGTATGTGGGAGGAGTTCCATATATGGACTAGTAGCCAGCAACCGCTGCACACATCATCCTCATAACCACAACAGACAATAACCGACAACCATCGCGTTACTACGCTATTAAGGGATTTCTCCCATGGCATGGACATGACTTGGTGAGTTCTCCTTAATTCCCCAAGTTAGTACGTAAGGAATGACAACGACTTTATAGTCACAGTAAGTGCTATCATCCCTCCGTTTACCAACAAGTAATCCCCTTCATTGAGTCCCCATAGGAGGCAAATATTATGGAGGTGCACAACTCCCAATATCAAGATGAAGACAATTAACATGTACACATAATGATGTATAATATAATAATCTCTAATCTCATCTCAGTCATATGCTAGGGTTTCTCCATCTCCCCAAGAACTAGAGATCTACTCAGACATGGAGGCAATCAACATCATAGCAATGGTAATGAAAACAATCATAAACAAATAATACTTATATAAATCCACAACGAGTATAGAAATTACAACAAGATCTAGACAAGATGTAGATGGGATGGATGGAGATGGTGGTGATGTAGTGGTGGATGATGAAGACCGATGCCTTAGCCTCCCGGATCTGCGCAGGGCGAAGATGGATCCCTTGTGGATGAGTTCCCCTCTAGATGCCTTCCGGAGGTGAGGTTTCTGCGATTTCTGGGTGTTTTATATGTCGTCTCGCCCAACCAATTGCACGGGCTGAAACTATTTGATGAGGCGGAGGCGGCGCTAGCTATACGGCCGGAGCTATACAACTGGAAAAATTGCTCCGCCCGTATAGTTGGTTGTTGAACTCTCTGCCTCCTTTGTTCGTTTCTGGTTTTCTTCTGGTATTATTAATATTTCCCAAATAAGCGATTTACGTTGTTTTTTACTCCTTTTCTCCATAGTACAACTACTCCAAGAATTGTATCCATTGGATCCATCATCTGTCCTGATCCTGGTGAAAACAGACTTAAAATGTGCGCGCGAGTGCCGTAAAATACCAAGATCCTACATCTACAATGAAAATAATAATGTAAAACATTATGCGAATATGCACTCATCAACTTCCCCAAGCTTAGACTCTTGCTCGTCCCGAGCAAGCTCTAGCTTAATGGATGTGATCCTCATATTCATGAAGCTGAGTCGATAAAATAAATGATGCAATTGCAGCTTGTGTTTATCATGTATGATATATAGGAATAAGTTCATGAATAGTACCTTACTCGAACCATCGGAATAGTATTAGAAGGCTTCCACACCTTAATGATCAATTGTTCATAAAAAATGAATCTTAACATAATGTAAAAGAATCTGGTTCAAACGAATGAGTTAGCAAGGTAGTCCCAAGTGCTTTAGGATCAATGTATTCACTTGGGATTCAGAATCTCAAAAGTATCCCTTTGTCATACTACAATAGAGTGGTATATGCCTACTTGCTCTTTGCACAGTCGCTCTTTTTTATTCTTCTTTTTATTTTTATTTTGTATATATATGTGCTCACACTTTTGTTTAAGTGTTGTGCAAATGAGCTAGCCATACATTCCACTTCATGCGGGAATTCAAAGTTTAATGATCTCAATTACAAAATTCCAATTATACATGAAGCATTCTTATGACTTGAAGATTCTCCCTCAACTTGTTCTCATTCTATTTTCATAGAAATTTAATTTCCCTTTGTTCAAGGTTTCTTTTTCAACTTAACTATATGGGTAATTTTTCTTTGTAAATCAAACCGTAAACTTACAGTATATTGACTAAATTATCTTTTGGTGTTCCATTGATAACAATAGTGTGGAAGACTCCTATTGCTATCATTAAGTGCAAGTAAAATTATACGCAAGCCATTCGTATATCAATAAAGCAAACACAAGCTCAATATTGCTCCATATATAATAATAAACTCGGAATTTCATAAAAGGGATTGACTATTCCTGAAGGGAATCCTAATGATGTAAACTTTATTTGTAGTTTGAACTAATGCAAAACCGATAATAAAAACTTGTAAGAAAGATTACAAGGTCTTTAAAGATCTCCCCAAGCTTGGAATCAAGCCAGGTGGGATCAATTAACTCCTTGTTGGTACCTATTCTTCCTCTTGGGTAGAAAGAGCGCCGCCTTCTTGTTTCACATTGCCCTCTTTAACTATTGATGAGGGGTAACCTCGGCAATGCCCATGGTGATGGACTTGGGGTTTCACGGAAAAGAGAACGCTGGGGATTTTGTCGGATGTCAGGGAAACAATGGAATCAAAATTTCCTGAATATTGAGTTATTGCGCTATTACAAGTTGTCTGTTAGATTTCGGTCCTTTGTCTAGATCTAAAGTTGGGTGTAACGTCTACTGTATTGTGTGTGCCCCTTCTCGTTGGCCCCTCCTAGCCTTTATATATGGGGAGGCTAGGTCTCAGGTACCAATACAAGTAGGTTACAAGATAGAGTTTGTATCTAATCTACTCTTGCACTTTCCTTGCCTTATATCGCCAGGAGTCTGTATCCTTGTATACTTCGTATCAGCCAAACCATCGTGGGCTTCATGGATCTTGGCAAATCTTCAGGTGAGTCTTTCGTTGGACCGCACCATATATACCAATAATAGGCACCCGAAGGGTTATGCCTATGTCAGTATCCCCCGAGACTACTTGAACAACAGTTTCAGGTTGAGTCTCAAAGTCTCTTTTTTCCTTTTTCCTTCTTCCTATTCCTTGATTTTTATTTTTGTAGGGATTTTGGCACAATGAGTCTGATGCTTCCGACGGATCGGGAATCAGTTCATTGCTCCTGGGCAAAAATAAGGTTGTCCTACATCAAATTCAAGTCCCTAGGCTCGAATCCAGAATTTTCTACTAGCGTAATTCAGTTCGATCCGCTGAGGTCTTACCGAATACTGAACTCCAGTTTCTATTTTATCGGGTACCTAGCGCGTCCATCGGGATTTTTCATTACATCATTGATACTGATATTTTATTGGAAGAACACATTTTGTGCGATTACCAGGCCACACAGGACGAATCCTATGGTCTTACCTTCTTGTTTCTGAAAACGATATTCAGATTTTTTGTCGCGTCTAAGCGTGATCCGAGTTTTTTAGCTTTATTGGCGGTTGGCCTGCTGGGCCGCCAATGTTTCTGATTTTATCAGATAGTTTTAATATTTTATACTATCTCTTGATAGGAGTAATACCTTTTTGAGGATACACTGGTGTAAAACTCAAAGGTGTTTGCAATCATGAATATATTTTGAGGCACAACTAGATTTCTATCGGGTGCGCGCCAGTAGTCCCGATGGGAGTAGCGCCCGAGGCTATGTTCAGATGCCTATATCTGGACATAGGCTCATAGTTGATGTTAACTTAATAGAAATCATTGATCTTTCGAACAAATAAAAGATTTAAGGTACGAATAACTTATCTCTTTATACATAAGGCGAAAAGTCGATGATACATTATTCTTTGAGCGGATGGCCTCTAGACGTTTGGCCTAGATATTCTGGCTTAATAAGCCGAACTGTAACTCTTATCATATTGTAAGTAATCTTATGCGTAAAAGCGTCGTAGCTGTGCTACGTTCCATGGATTTGAGTAATTTACTCCTGTCTTCTTATCTTGTAGTCGATATTCTCCTCCAGGAATAACTTATGTGATGATGTATTGTCCTTCCCATGGCGATTTTAACTTCTTGTGGCCATCTTTCTTGAGGTGAAGAACTAAGTCCCCTACCGCAAAGCACCTAGGACGCAATCTTCTGCTGTGGTAATTTTGCAGGTTTTGTTGGTACATAGTTGCTCTTTGGAGGGCTTCATCTCGAGCTTCATCAAGCGCATCCACATCAACTTCAAGTGCTTCTCTTGATTCCTCTTCATCATATGCAGCTACTCTTGGAGATTCATGTGACACCTCAACGGGAAGCATGGCTTCCGCACCGTGGACCAAAAAGAAAGGCATCTCTTGCGTTGAATTATTTGGAGTTGTACGTAAACTTCATAACACGGATGGAAATTCATCCACCCATGCTCCTTTTGCTCTGTCAAGTGGTGCTAGTAATCTTTTCTTGAGTCCAGCGGTAACTAGTCCATTGCCTTTTTCTACCTGTCCTTTGTTTGCGGGTGAGCTACCGAAGCATAGCTTATTTTGATGCCCATCTCCTGACAGTACTCCTTGAACTCAATGGAAGTGAAGTTGGTCCCATTGTCCGTGATGATGCTGTTCAGTAAGCCAAACCGAAATACTATGGATTTAATAAAATTCACAGCCAAAGTTCCGTCTTGGGTTGTGACAAGCATTGCTTCAATCCATTTAGTAAATTTGTCGACTGCTACTAGTAGAAAGATGTGTCCTCCTAGCGATGATTTGTGGAGTTTTCCCACCATATCGAGCCCCCACTGAGCAAACGGCCAGGCCAGAGGTATAGGATTCAACTCAGCGGCGGGTGCTCTAGGCTTTGTTGTGAATTGTTGACATGCCTCACATGTTCTGACAATGTCTTTTGCATCTTGAACTGTAGTGATCCAGTAAAATCCTGCTCTGAATGCTTTTGCAGCAATTGCTTAGCTACTAGCATGCTGGCCACAAACTCCTTCGTGTATATCTTTGAGTATGATTTTTCCTTCTTCGGGTGTTACGCAATGCTGCAACACGCCCGAAATACTTCTCTTGTATAGTTCCCCTTTGATTATCCCCTTCGATCTTCGGGTGATTTACCGGGCTTCTATCACATCTTCTAGTAGCTCTCCCTTAGTCATATATGCTATATACAACTGTATCCAGGTGGGCTCAATTACCATGAACTCTTAAATTTCTTGTTCTTCTTCTTCGATGGCTTCTTCTATGTTCTTGGATTCTAAAGGAGCCCTCGAATCTTTCTGCGGATATTTCTTTTTCCCTGTTTTTGGTGCTACCACCTCGGAGACTCTTTTTGCTTTGATCGATCGCTCCGTTATTTCCTCTCAAAAAACTCCGGGTAGTATTGGTAAGCACAAGGATCCGATGTTTGCTAGATTGCCGGCTTCCTGATTGCTTGCTCTTCCTATATGTGATTCTTCACACCCATCAAATTGAGCTTCCATAACGCCATATATATCGCGATAAGCAACCATATTTTCTCTCATAGCGTCGCACTTGTTCATTGCTTTCTGTGCCACAAGATTAGAATCTCCGAAGATTCTGAGGCGAGTTGCACCGCAAGCTTTGACCATTCGCATGCCATGCAACTGGGCCTTGTATTCCGCTTCATTATTGGATGCGTTCGCAAAGCTCATCCGAAGTATATAGCGCATTTTATCGCCTTGAGATGATATTAGTACGACTGCTGCTCCTGCTCCCTCCGTTCTTTTGATCCATCAAAGTACATTGTCTAGGCACTAGAAAGGTCTGGTGGACCCGCACATTGCAACTCCGTCCACTCTGTGATGAAATCCAGCAGAACTTGTGACTTAATTGCTTTATGCTTCTCATACGTGATATCCCAAGGGGATAATTCCATGCCCCATAGAGAGATACATCCAATTGCTTCTGGATTGTTAAGGATGCTTGACAAAAGCGCTTTGTTGACCACTATGATTGGATGCTCCGAAAAATAGTGGCGTAGTTTTTGTGCTGTCATAAATACCCTGTATGCTAGTTTCTAGGAGTGTGGATACCTTTGTTTGGATGGCGATAGAACCTCTCTCAGGAAGTAGACTGACCTCTGCACACCGTGGGTCTTCCCTTCTTTGGGTCGCTCTACGACCAAGACCGTGCTAACCACCTGATTTGTGGCAGCGATATGAAGTAGTAAAGGAACTTTCTCTTTTGGCGACACGACGATCGGAGATGTCGAAAGTGTCCTTTTAAGATCTTCAAAGGCCCGCTGAGCTTCTTTCGTACACTCGAATTTTTCTTATTTTCTCATGAGGGCATAGAATGGCAGCGTTTTTCTCCTAACCTTGCAATAAAGCGACTGAGTGCCGCTACTCGCCCTGCCAGTTGCTGTACGCCACACAAATTTGTTGGCTTCTTCATTGTTAGTATTGCCTGTATTTTTTCGGGATTAGCCTCGATTCCTCTAGCTGATACCAAATGTCCAAGGAGTTGCCCTGCCGGGACTCCAAAGGAACATTTCTTCGGGTTCAGTTTGATGCTAAACTTGTCGAGATTTTTGAATGTTTCTTCGAGGTCCTTGATCAACATAGATCCTTGACTTGTTGTAACTATGACGTCATCAATATATACTTGCACGTTCGTGTCTATTTTGCTTCCCAGACACTTTTGCATCATCCGCCGATATGTTGCTCCTGCGTTCTTCAGGCCAAAAGGCATTGTTGTGTAGCAGAATACACCATAGGGCGTGATAAACGCTGTTTTCTCCTGATCTTCTTCCTTCATCCTAATCTGGTGGTATCCTGAGTTCAAGGATTCGACGCTCATGCAGAATCAGCTATTCGGAAAGTCGCGTATGAGGTGCTCGGGTGCACGAAGCCGGTGACACTTAGGTTACTCGAAGATGGTGCAGCCCCCGAGTGTTTCGAGTGTGATTACAGTAAGAAAGAAATCAACTTCAATTAGAGAACTTAGCTTTGTTGGTAGTCGAAGAGGTTGATGTTTCCGTGAACGTCGAAGCCGATGACGGTAGTGGGTTGCTGCATCCGAAGATTTATAGTGTTGTCGATGTAGCGGTGGTCCGGAGTCGACGCGGTGGTGAATCTTCAGGTTTCTGTTATCTGGAGTCGATGCGGCGCGGCAGGTCAAAAGCACACCCGGATATCGACGCTTGTTGTTCGATCGATTTTCACATTGCAATTTGAGTAATTGACCTCGTAAACATACATGTCAAATAATCAGTATATATAAAAAAATATAATAATAATTGAAAGAAGTTTGAGTGTAGAGAGAAATTTTTTAAGGCCAAATCCATGTATGCCTTGCATTGCATCTCCACGCCAGTATTGTTTTGTGCGCACGTGTGATTGATACTTTCCTTCCTTTCTCTCCCTTGATTTTTTCTTCGTGTAAAACCGACGCACTCTCTTTTTTATGAGCTTGACCAATTCCTTAACTTTATGGGGAATCGTCGGGTGCATGTCCGGTTGCTCGAACGGAACGTGACCCAATTTTTTCCTTTCCTTTTGTTGATCCGATTCGTTCACATGAAGTTGTGTAGGCAAATTTGCCTTTCCTTGCCTGGACTAACGGGCGCGTGTCCAGTTTAAACGAGGACCCCTCCTCCTGATACGTATGTAGTCTATTTTCTTTAGATATTGAGCCACACGTGTAACTGCTCGATGAGGTTCCGTCGTTGCTTCTGCTTCTTATTTCCTCCGCCGACCTGGACTCCATGTTAATTGCTCGATTTTTCTCAGATGCTTCCCAGCTATGTTTTATGACGCAAGTGCTTTTCTTGATTTGCCTCAGGTGCTATGATTGAAACCGATGAATCCGAATAGATCGGATCCGAGAAGCGGAAATTTCCAGTGGACCCAATGCGATAGTTGAGGCTTCGGATCATCACATCCGTCTCCCGATTGAGATTGTCGAAGGCTATAAGAAGGGCAGGTGGGTGTGGATCTGCTTTTGTCGGGTTGATGCTTGGTGGAGAGCGGTCCGTCGAATCCGTGGCTCCAGCGTTCAGGTTTCCCACCGACGGCACCAATTGACGAGGGGTAACCTCAGCAATGCCCATGGTGATGGACTTGGGGTTTCGCGGAAAAGAGAACGCTAGGAATTTCGTCAGATGTCAGAGAAACAATGAAATCAACGTCGCCTGAATATTGAGTAATTGCGCTATTACAAGTTGTCTACTAGATTTTGATCCTTCGTCTAGTTTTAAAGTTGGGTGTAAAGTCTACTGTATTGTGTGTGTCCCTTCTCGTTTCCCCCTCCTAGCCTTTATATATGGGGAGACTAGGTCTCGGGTACCAATACGAGTAGATTACAAGCTAGAGTTTGTATCTAATCTACACTTGAACTTTCCTTGCCTTATATTTCCAAGAGTCTATGTCCTTGTATACTTCGTATCAGCCAAACCACCGCGGGCTTCATGGATCTTGGCAAATCTTCAGGTGAGGCTTTCGTTGGGCCACACCATATATACCAATAATAGGCACCCGAAGGGTTATGCCCATGTCAACTATACTTGCAAAGCGAATGCTGAGCTCGGCCATGTCGTATTGGAGCTTCAACATTTTCCTCTTGAGGAATTTCTTCTCATCTGTCAACTCAAGAACAGTTTTAATTAAGAAACCAACTCTACCATCGATGTCATCGACCTTTTTCTCAAGATCTTTGGTCAGCATCCAGTAGGATTCAATCCCTTCTCCAATTGTTTCAACGCATGCCTTAGAAGCCTTTTCCAATTCATAGATCTTATCATGAATCTCATCTTGTCGCACTTTCTTTGGTTTAAGAGGTGATGGACCAAGAGGAGGTTTATAATAGGATCCTATGTTGTGACGATAAGGATTAGGGAAGTACTCATCCTTGTTCATTCCCCGCTCAGCTTATCTCATCATCTCCATCCTTTGCGGGAACATGTCCTCCCAATTTGGGAGAGGCTTGATCTCCGAGCCAGATGATGATGACGATCCTTTTGGTTCCGCCTCTTTGATCCTCTTCACGAGCTTCTCTTCTTTCTTCTTCCAGATCTTGTTGACGTGGAAGGGCTGCATGGCTCCGCTGTGATGTTGTTAAAGGGACCTGTATAGGGAGGAAAAAGATCTTTCGAGGCTGTAGGCTGTAGCTTTGCGAAAACTTAATGCAAAAGGTTAGATGCGATCAGCTTTAAAAGGAGGGGTCAAAAATCCTAGCCGCCTTGTGTAACAGGCAACTATACGGGTGGAGCCTGCATAGTTCCTGCCGTATAGATATGAACCGACTATATATTGGATCTACGGTGGAACCTAACAATACGGCCGGATCTATACAAGTGGAATTTTTTTAATTCCGGCAGTATAGTTGGTCGTTAAAATCTCCGTATCCCAGATAATTTTTTTGGAGAAGAGTCGACAACTATATGACCGTGACTATATGGGCGGAATTTTTAATTCCAGCCGTATAGTTGGTCGTTAAACTCTCAGTACCCTAGAAATTATTTTGTCAAAGGCATCGACAACTATACGACCGCAACTATACAGGCGGAATTTTTCGTTCCGTCCATATAGTTGGTCGCTAAACTCTCAGTACCTTTTATGGATGGAAGTATTGATATCACAATAACTATACGACCAGAACTATACGGCCAGAATTTTTATTCCTTCCGTATAGTTGGTCGTTAAACCTTCCGTGTCCACCAAAAATTTCCCGTCTCTCCAAGAATTCTTTATTAATCTGAAACTTAACGAAATATCGAGTTTTGACAGAAAAATGTCAGCTTAAATTTTCGACCAACTTTGGCATCGTCAATCTTCATTCTTCTTTCCTAGAGCATGAATGGTTTCTCTTTCAACACAATACTAAAACTAGACTTTAGCTGAAAATTTAAAAACTTACTCAAACCTTTATTTCACATGATTTGCCTCCCATGAAGCACTCTTTTATGGTTAATAGCTTGACCGTAGTACCTCTTATTCCGTCTTGAGTCCATTCTTCTTGTAATTTTCTTTCTTCATATATCTTCGCTTTATCACTTCTTCGGGGGTGCTCAATTCTATGGTGATTGCACTTATATCTTCTTTCACCCGATAATGCTTTAAGCATTGTCCATTTACCACCCATGCAAGAGAGGGTGTTTTTCATTTGAGATTCACTGCTCCTGATGGATAGGCTTCTTCAACTACATATGGACCTTCCCATTTCGATCTGAGTTTTCCTGGAAACAACTTAAGACAAGAATTCTAGAGTAACACTTTATCTCCACTTTTAAAAGTTTTATTCTCTATTTTTCTATCATGCCATCTCTTAACTTTTTCCTTAAAAAACCTAGCATTCTCATAGGCTTCACTTCTAAACTCATCTAAAGCATGCATATTGTAACATCCCAATTTCAGCAACCCTGATTAGTTGCCCAGAATGCAAAAATCAGGGGGAACAAAAAAAAATTCTTGTTCATTGGTGCAGTGTTTGCTTGTTGTTTGCTGATACATTGCAAATGTATCTATAATTTTTGATGTTCCATGCTTGGTTTTATCCACTTTCTTGTGTTTTGTTCCAACTTTGGAGTACTTTTCATATGATTTCTTGGACCAACCTATTAACAAGAGCCACAGTGCCAACTGCCTGTTTTCTGCTGTTTTTGGTTCCAGGAAAGTCAGAAAATGAATATTCTCAGAATTGGACGGGACAAAAGCCAAAGTGCCTATTTTTCCAGATGTCATCAAGTGCCAGAATGCGAGACGGAGAGGGGCCAGGGGCCACCACACCACCTATCCGCGCGGCCAGACCTAACCCGCGCCAGGGGGTGGTGTGGCCGCTCCCGGCACCCCGTCGGCCTCTCCTTCCGCATATATATTTCCCTCGGAACAAAAACCCTAAGTGCCCGATCAAAAATCCATGAAAGAGTCTATAGCCGCTGTCATCTCCATCCGTAGATCGGGAGGGATCTAAAGCTCTTCCCAGCACCCTGCCGGAGAGGGGAATTCACCCTGGAGGCCTTCTTCATCACCATGCAAGCCTCTGGTGTGATGCGTGAGTAGTTCATCCTTGGACTACGGATCCATGTAGTAGCTAGATGGCTGATTCTCCTCCTTTGTGCTTTCATGTTTAGATCTTGTGAGCTCCGTTCATGATCAAGATCATCTATTTGTAATTCTGCATGTTGTGTTTGCGGGGATCCGATGGATATTGAGATGCTATTTCAGATTGATTATTGATTCTATCATGTCTTTGTTATTTGTGATCTTGCATGCTTTCTGTTGTTAGTAGTTGTCTTGGCCAAGTAGATGCTAGCAAATCCAAGAGTTAGTATTTATGCTCGATAGTGGGTTCATGCCTCTGGTAATCTGGGGAAGTGACAGAAATCTCTAAGGTAATAGATGTGCTGTTGCTACTAGGGAGAAAACAACAATCCTTTGTTCATTGAACAATCATATTGTTTACTTTACACACAGTTCGTAAAGCAATAATCTGTTGCTTGCAACTTAATACTAGAGCGGGTTTGAATGATAACTTGAAGGTGGATTATTAGTCATAGATGCAGTTGGATGGCGGTCTATGTATAATGTTGTAATGCCCAATCAAGTCTCAAAGGAGTCAAGATGATTAGTATATGCTTGTATTTCTTTCTCGATGTTTGTCAATTGCCCCGCTGTAATTTGTTCACCCAGCATGTTATCTATCTTAAGGAGAGCCACCTCTAGTTAACTATGGATCCCGGTCATTGTCTTTTACATACAATCTACAATCTTTTACTTCTTTGTGTTTACTTTCTACAAACTTTTACTTCTTTCCATTCGATACGTTTAATCCTTTGTTTTCCGCAAAACACGGTGAGATTGACAACCTCATCGTAAGTTGGGGACAAAGTTATGTGGTTGTGTTGTGCAGGTCTCCACGTTGCTACTAGTAGTGCGCCCTGCCAAAGCTCAGCTAGTAACACCTTTGGGGTGTTTCCTTGCTCCTACTGGTTCGATTAAACCTTGGTTTCATAACTGAGGGAAACTTGCTGCTGTGCTCATCATACCTTCCTCTTGGGGTTCCCAACGAGCTCTACATCAACACCGCCATCAAGCATTTTTCTGGGCGCCGTGCATTGAGCCATCAAGTGATTTTCTGGCACCGTTGCAGGGGAGTCAAGGACATCTTCACAAGGGGAGTCCCTCATAAACAATCTCTTTACGTTGTTGTTTTTGTTTTTCTTAGTTTCTTTTTTCTTTGTTTGTTTGTTTTGTTCTTGAAAAACACAAAAAATTAGTTTTACTAGTTTGCTTTCTTATTTGAAAAACACAAAAAAATTAGTTCCTCTCTTGAGTGCCACTATGTCTAGCCTTGCTCCAATCACTATGTCACCCGAGGAAATGATTTTCACTTTTAAACAAGGAATTGAGGAAAGTTTTAAGGAAGCTTGGTCTAGAATCTCCGATCTACATGAAAAAACTGAGCCTAAAATGACTCAAAGCTTGTTCCTTAGCAGTTTTTACCTTGGGATTGCTCTTTGCTATAGATATGCTTTAGATGCTGTTGTAGGAGGAGATTTACTCCAATGTAATGAGGATGATGCTATTAATGCTATAAAGAAATTGATCCTCACTTATAACATGCCTAACCAAACTGATATTTCTTTCGCAAAAATATTTGCTAGGTTGAACACTCTTGAGGCTAGCACTACTAGCTTAGAAAATTGCTATAACACGCTTAGGGAGCATCACAATTATGTTCCAATAAACTCAGAACCATCAAAGTGGTTTCCTACAGTAAAGATTGAGATGAACTCCGAAACTATTCAAGCTCGCTGTGATATCATGCCTTAATTTTGCCTTATGCCCAAAGATATTTATAAAACTCTGAATACTTGGGGGCTCACTGAAGGAGGAAAAGAAATATCTATTGCTAATAATACTACCATATTACCTCTTGGAATAGCTGAAGGAATGTCTACAAAGATCCTTGGGAAAACGATTTCTATTGATTATCTTGTTATTGAATGTGCAGGAAAAGGACAAATTACACTTGGAAGGTCCCTATTAGAACTCCTTGGAGCAATAATAGATGTGGGAAAGGGGACCATGCACCTTTCTTATCCACCAAACAATCATATTTTGCCCAAGGTTAAGAATAAAAGTAAGAGAGGTAAGGGCAAGAAATTTGGTCCTAATGCTTCTTCATTTGAGAACACTTGATTCTTTCTTTGCTTCTTATGCCTAACTTAAAGGCGTTAAAGAAAAGTACTTGTTGGCAGATAACCCAAGAGTTTTAGATGAGTCTTGGAAGTTATTACCTCTGTAATAACCTCTCCTTATCCTTTTTATTTGCTTTTTGTGCCAAGAGTAACCTCTAATGAGAGTGAAGTAATGATTGGGAAATTTGCTGTCCCGAAACAGATTTCTGTGCTTCACCGTAAAAATTCGTGAGAGAGATATGTATGTTGGATTGAGCTGTTATTTTTTTTCTTCTGCCCCAGGTTGTTATCTAACTTTCGTTAGTGCAACACGTTTTGATTTGAGCAACAGAAGGTCTTCAAAAAAATTCGTCTTTACCTGATGGTCTATTTTACAGATTTCTGCCATTTTCTGCATTTGCTTCTTGTTGGTTCCTTCTTGAGTTCTTTTGGGGAATTGAGCTTTTTGAGGGAAGTGCTACAGTAGCTAGTGTTCTAATGGAAGTTTATTTGGTGTTAGAACTGAACCTTAAGACTTATTTATCTTAAGTGCACTAATGTTGCTAATAAAGTTTGTGTGAAGTTTTGTATGAAGGAAAAATTTCAGGTGTATGGAAGGAATGAGTAATGAGATGAAGAATGGACTAAAGCTCAAGCTTGAGGATGCCACGCATGTCACCCGAAGAAATATCCAAGAAGTACAAGCGTCAAAGCTTGGGGATGCCCAAGGCATCCCCTTCTTCATCAATAAAAATCCTAGGTTTCTTCCAAACGCTTCATTTTTATTGTTTCATGCACAGTTGTGTTTTTCTTGGAGCGTCTTCTTTTTCGTTTTCGTTTTGGTATTGTTTGATTTGGTTTGTTAGTTTTCTGAATAAATTGGTTGGACCCCCTCTTTCATACATTGGTTTGCAAATACTTTGGTTTGGTTTGGAAAAGAGTAGGAAAGTTCATGCTTATGTGGTAAAAGAGCTCGTTTTTGACTGTGGCCTATGCTTTGTCACGCCATGTTTGACATTGTTTTGGATTTATGCTTAGTATTCTTTTCTGTAGCATGAATTGTTATAAACAATTGAGATTTCTTAATGTTCCTTGGATGAATCATGCGTTGTTTTAACATATTAAAGCATAGTATAATGGTATTCTCCTTTGATGCTTTATTTTCTTGACTTGGCGCATGCTCACACCATGTTTTGACTATCTCAAGTCACCATAGCCTTTATGATCCTTTAGTTTTCAGCTTGTAGTATGACTTTATGCTTTGATCAATGATGTTTTGTCGCTCTGCATGATTATGGCCATTATTGCTCTCTTAGTTTGTCGCTCCCAGTCTTTTGCTAGCCTCCACAACAAAGTATGAGTTCCACTCATGCATCCAACTCCCTAAACCAAGTTATTCCAAAGAGTCCACCATACATACCTACTAGCTTATGCTATTCCAAGTATATTCATGCTTTTGTTTACCTTCCAAATTAAACTTGTTATGAGAAAACTAGTGATTAAAGCTCTCACAAACTTGATGGCACACTTTACTTTAATTGCCTCTAATAAACTTGAACCATCGGGTCCTTCTTTGTTGTGTATATGCTTGCGCTTTATAAGTTGAAATTAGCAGAACCATGTACCATGGGGAACACTTTCAACATTGCACTTGTACTTTGTACCCCGTTGATATCATGTTCTTTTGCTTACAGATCCCGATGGTGTGAAATAAAAGTGGAACTTGTAAGACCATGGAGTTTGTATGTGTGTTAGAGAAACGCCTGGGCCGCTAGCCTAAGCCATGCCTAATCATGGTGGAAACTTGTAGCATCACCATAATGAGCACTCTATGAAGCATCCTCAATAAAAACCTATGCAAATAGCAAATAAAAAGATCGCTGAGATGCTCATTGTGTGCTTGCCTTGTCATTTTGATTATGGGAAAGCTCCCGTATCATGTGCAAGGGGTACCCCGTTGGCAGTTCTTAATGATACACATGTACTTACAATGACAAGAGCTTACTCGTGACTGAAGTTGAGTAGCATGAGGATCGGTCTTTGTAAGTAAGGGGCATGAGATTTCGGTTTATAACTTGTCAAGCATATCCTCTTAGTTGTGTCACTTTAACCTTAACCACTTCAAGATGCTTATGACAGGGGCAATGAGAGCTGAAAGCTATAAGTACCATAATTTTTGGAAGCTCTTTATGAGACTTGAATCCCTACTTTCTTTTACAAAGGCTTTTCTTCCACCATTACATTGAGTCTCCACCTTCTATCTTTATGCACCTACTTTGAGAGCATAGTGGCCATTCTTAGTTCTATGTGCATTGTCCCAAGACTAGTTGATTGATGCATACTTTGATATTGCTTGTTTTAAACTATTGTATCTAGTCACTCTTATGAACTTTGAAGGTGTCCTATGCATTTATATTTGCTACTCTATTGAGGGACATGCTGAATACTATTATGCTATGTTTTCTTTATGTGAAACAAACAAACGCCTTGCAAAGCATTGTTATTCATGAATCTTTTGTTTGTGCCTTTTCATGTTGCATCATAGTTTCTTTGTCTTATTGCTAGAACTTTGTCTTTCATGCTGTGATTGAAGTACAATGATCCCATATTTGAATGTTTTACAAATACTTTGATCAAGTTTATGATGGTGCATGTCACCTCAAAAATTATTCTTTCTTTTTATCACTTACCTACGCGAGGACGAGCAGGAGTTAAGCTTGGGGATGTTGATACATTGCAAATGAATCTATAATTTTTGATGTTCCATGCTTGGTTTTATCCACTTTCTTGTGTTTTGTTCCAACTTTGGAGTACTTTTCATATGATTTCTTGGACTAACCTATTAAAAAGAACCACAGTGCGAGCTGCCTATTTTCTGCTTTTTTTGGTTCCAGGAAAGTCAGAAAATGAATATTCTTGGAATTGGACGGGACAAAAGCTAAAGTGCCTATTTTTCCGGATGTCATCAGGTGCCAGAATACGATACAGAGAGGGGCCAGGAGGCCACCACACCACCTGGCCGCGCGGCTAGGCCTGGCCCGCGCCAGGGGTTGGTGTGCCGCTCCCAGCACCCCCTCGGCCTCTCCTTCCGCCTATATATTGCCCTCGGGATGAAAACCCTAAGTGCCCGATCAAAAATCCACGAAAGAGTCTGTAGCCGCCGTCATCTCCATCCCTAGATCGGGAGGGATCTGAAGCTCTTCCCGGCACCCTGCCAGAGAGGGGAATTCACCCTAGAGGCCTTCTTCATCACCATGCAAGCCTCCAGTGTGATGTGTGAGTAGTTCATCCTTGGACTACGGATACATGTAGTAGCTAGATGGCTGGTTCTTCTCCTTTGTGCTTTCATGTTTAGATCTTGTGACCTCCGTTCATGATCAAGATCATCTATTTGTAATTCTGCATGTTGTGTTTGCGGGGATCCGATGGATATTGAAATGCTATTTCAGATTGATTATTGATTGTATCATGTCTTTGTTATTTGTGATCTTGCATGCTTTCCGTTGTTAGTAGTTATCTTGGCCAAGTAGATACTAGCAACTCCAAGAGTTAGTATTTATGCTCGATAGTGGGTTCATGCCTCTGGTAATCTGGGGAAGTGACAAAAATCTCTAAGGTACTAGATGTGCTGTTGGTACTAGGGAGAAAACAACAATCCTTTGTTCATAGAACAATCGTATTGTTTACTTTACACGTAGTTCGTAAAGCAATAATCTATTTCTTGCAACTTAATACTAGAGGGGGTTCGGATGATAACCTGAAGGTGGATTATTAGTCATAGATTAAGTTGGATGGCGGTCTATGTATAATGTTGTAATGCCCAATCAAGTCTCAAAGGAGTCAAGATGATTAGTATATGCATGTATTGCTTTCTCGATGTTTGTCAATTGCCCCGCTGTATTTTGTTCACCCAGCATGTTATCTATCTTAAGGAGAGCCACCTCTTCTGAACTATGGATCCCGGTCCTTGTCTTTTACATACAATCAACAATCTTTTACTTCTTTGTGTTTACTTTCTACAAACTTTTACTTCTTCCCATTCGATATGTTGAATCCTTTTTTTCTGCAAAACACGGCGAGATTGACAACCTCATCGCAAGTTGGGGACAAAGTTCTGTGGTTGTGTTGTGCAGGTATCCACGTTGCTACTAGCACCGGTAGCGTGCCCTGCCAAAGCTCAGCTAGTAACACCTTTGGGGTGTTTCCTTGCTCCTACTGGTTCGATTAAACCTTGGTTTCATAACTGAGGGAAACTTGTTGCTGTGCTCATCATACCTTCCTCTTGGGGTTCCCAACGATCTCTACATCAACACAACCATCAAGCATTTTTCTGGGCACCGTGCATTGAGCCATCATTTGCTTGTGCTTGTGCATGAGATTGTATACCATATGATACTCCTTACCTCACCATCATTTGACAAAAGCTACTTTCCAAAAACTGTCCTGTCTTAATTTCCATATTCTCAAATGTTCTAGTATTGCAAAACCTGAGCCAAGAAGCCTTTGCAAACCAACTATTTTAATAGCTTCTATTTCCCTAAACTATGGAGAGCAACCTATTATAATCTCCTTATGTTTTCAAGACAGAACCTTCAATGATTCTTATCTCCAGGTTTCCCAAAAACTCTTTTTAAAGATTATGAATACCACTCTTGGTAGAGCTACCAAGTCCTCTCATCTTATTCCAAACTACAACCTATTCAAATTACCCTTCCTTACCTCAAGCTAAGCTTGATGGTAACCCTAGTAGTAGTTGATTTGTTGGTAAGATGAGTTGCCTTGATCTGCTATTTGACTTGATTGCTTAGAAGTAGTATGACCCGCCCTAGGAGATCATCCACTAGGATCAAGATACTTCAAGATCACCAAATCCTAAGAAAGAATACAAGATGGATCTAATCCCTAGCCACCAGGTGATCATGTAAAACCTTTAACCAGATTAATTCTGAAGATATCCATTCTAGAAGCTTCCAAGTCAATGAAGACCAATATCAAGAAAGGATCCCTCCTACTCAATCTACACTTCAACATCATCCACTCGATGATTCTTGGGTACCTTGCCACCCATCAAAAACATCCCCTCCCATACTCTAGTCAAAATCCTCAAAACTGCCAGAATTGACTAAGTCTGGAAACTGTTTCAACATCACTTTTTTTGGATGTCTCCCTTTCTCAAACCTTGAGCATTTTTGGTAATTAAATTTAACCATCTTGTTAAACATCCTAAGGACTACCAAGACCCAATCTTTCCCTTGGTTATATTATCCTCCAACCCACTTGTTCTTGATGGTTTTGCAGGCAAGAAAATAACTAGTCCTGCAAATCTAGTCAACATGCCTATTTTGACAGAAGCTCACACCATCATCCAACCTTCTATGGGCCAAATCTTTCCATGGTTGTGTTCTACTCATATAGGTATATTAATACCTACTTCACTTGTTCCAACTGGATCTTTGTGCCACTTAAACCCACAAGGTTTTGAAGGCTAGTTGATAATCTACTTTGGCAGGCTTATTTTATTCAAAGTTTGAAAGCCTGTCTTGGTGACCTCAAGAAGGATCAAGCTCAAACCCCTACACCATTGCAATCTACATCACTTTGTCTATCAAACCATATACCCCATGTACCAAGGGGAGAACTGAGCTCCATGATCCAACAAGGTTTTGGTGGTATGAAAATAACATCACCCTAGATCCTTAATGCCTTGTTCTTCCATCTAATTAAGGTTGGAATTCCAACTCCCAAGGTTGAAAATACTTGATACACCTTGTATACAACATATACCTTGATCATCAAGATTTATCAAATATTATCCAGAATTATTATGGACCAAATCTATTTAATTTCTTTTAATAGACAAAATCTCAAAACCCCTTTCCCAATGGAAAGTATGGTTTTTGTCAAAACACTTCCCCAACTTTTAGCCCAATTGAGATCCATATATCATTCCCTAACTCCCAACTTCAAAAATAAATATTTTTGAAGGGTTTTATTATTTCTTTTTTCCCATTTTCTTAAATGGTTGAATTGGAATAATAATTTTTTTAAATACTTTTATCCTCCAATAAATCTTGGGAAAATTCCCCTAAGTGTGTATTCACATTTGGGACCATCTCAAACCAAAAACCATCCTTGTCCGATTTAAAATTATCAAATGAGCTTCTAGAAACCATCTCTGCACTTTTTGAATAAATGATCTAAAGTGGACCAAAATTCATCCAATAAATCTCAAATAATTCCTGGATATCTACCTTGACCTCATCTATCTACCAGTACCCTCTCCCCACCTTGTCCTATGCAAAATTTTGAACTTCCTTCACAATCACCAATTTACTCAATTTAGCAAATCTAGCTAGAATTGAGCTAAATCAAGATCAAACCATCACCAAAGCTTATCAAGCACTCACATCCAGACACCATGACCCTCCTGGTCATCACCACTGTAGAACTACACTACCAACCATTACACATCCACTTGTCACTCTCCACTTGGAAGTGTAGAGAGAGTAGAGATAAGCCAATGGTGGCCAACCAACAGCAGCACCACCTCCCCCTCTTTGTCCCTGCCGACCAAATGACTCACACCAACCCTTCACCGCCATCCCTGACCAATCCTAGGTCAGCTCCACCCCTCCTCCATGTCCAAAATGGACATCTCCCCTAATGAGATCCCCACTCAGCTTAAATAGGCCAGAGGCCACCCCACACCATCATTCCTGGTCCATTTGCCCCCTAACCCTCCTCACTCCCCTCCCCTGCACCCCACTCCCTCTCCCTTGCCCATGAGAAGAAGAAGAAGGAGCACCGGCCTCCTCCCTCGTTTCGAGCATAGCTCCTCCACCTCCCTTCTCCTACCCCTGCATGTCGCATTCCCGGAACCCCTCCCTCCTCTACAGCTAACCCTGCCCTCCTTTTTGCTCAGGACGGCTCCTGGAGGCTTCACTGGCGAGCTCCCGAAGCATGCCGCTCGGGCACTGTCGCGCGAGGGCCCTCCCGCAATGAAAGCACCCCGTGCCGTCACTCTCTGGACTCGTCGCCGACCACCGCATCTCCCTGGACCCTCCTCGGCTCCTCTCCGCCGTCAGGGGAACCTCCCCGATCCCTCCTCCCGCTCAGCTAGGGTTCCGCACGACGGATTCTCTTTCCACAGAGACGATGGTTGTGCGCCGTCGATCTCATTTAGATCGAGCGGCCATGATGCCCCTATAGCCCCCTAGCCTATCTGCCCCGCTGGCCGCTGGGCCCCTCCCAGCAGATTTCAAACATCGCCCCCGCGCATCAGAGTCGCCCGGGTGGGCCGCATTTCCCCTGGACGGCCCATCTGCCTCTAGATCCTAGCCCAGCACTACGACTCCCCTTTTCTTTTAACCATTTTCTGTAAATCCATATCTAGCGGTTTACTTTAAATGCAAATAAAAATGTGAAATACCTCCAAATGACCTTATACAAATTTGCTAGGATACCTTAAGGTTTTTTCTATCTGGCTGTACCAAAAGTTTGGCAAAATACCACCCATCTCTCCTCTGTAGGTTTATTTACCCAGAGGTACCATTTCCAGTAAATAAATTTCTAAGTGAGACACACATATCCAACAGGAATGAAACCTGGTCCCGCTGATAGCATAACTATAGGCATACCATCCAGACCTCGTCCCATGCCAAGGTGAACAACAGCTGATCCTTAGCAACAATAGCAAAAACAACTCTGACCTGACTTTAGAAAATTCCCTAGGTAAATATTCAACACATTTTGGGTTTCTTCCATATCCAAGTGAGGTGGTACATCAATACCTATCTAAACCCAAGAGCTCACTATTTATTGTCCCTCTGTTGAATGTTAGTGAATTAAATACTTCTGTAAGGGGTATTATCACTCAATAAAACACTCTAGGAGTTTGACAGCTCCAAAAAGAGTGAATCCAATTTCTACAGAAAGGTATTCTGAATACCTATAAAGTGTCTTTGGAATCAAACTAAAAAGCTTCTGTAGAATTAATTTGGTGAAAAAGGCAAAACACCTCCATAACTGTCTTTGGGAATTTCCTGAGGGCATTCTGCCAATTATTTTGACTTGATTCCATCTCTCAGTTAACAATTACATCAAGCCATACCTAACCATCCAAGGAAATAATTTTTGGAGCTCCAGAACCTTTCCGGTGATTTATTTCCTAAGACTAGAGATTATTTCACTAGGAAAATAATAAGTAATTAAATAAAAGTGATAAATTAGTGAAACCACTTTTGTTTGTTTCTTTTTATCAACTCCTATCTATTGGTATCATTTTATTACAATGGTATCATACAGAATATGCCCTTGGTACAAAACCCCCTCTTAAGTAACTCTTCGACATTGAACCCTAAGGGGTGTTCATCCCTTTCTACAAGGCCATCTCCATTTTCTAAATCCTACCCTTTCAAAACCATCTGAATCTTAATCTGGTATTGTTCATTTTCTTGTTGTACCGTATTGGTTCTTGTATGCCTTGTGTTGATTGTGGCTTTGTCTGTTTGCATGTGTTCCCTATCGACGATAGTTGTGATTATATCGGAGAGCAGAAGAAGATGGTTATTATTATATATTATTGGGTATTCTAAGAACAAGTCCAGGGACATATTGCCATATTGCTGATCATCAGGCAATCCACCTTCTTGCTCATAAGCCTTATCCTACTATTTTACTTACGCATGTTTTATCTACTGTTTATTAAAAACTGCATTGTTTCACTATATGTTGATGTATATATATATGGTAGTGGTTTGGCTCCTCCGAACTATTACACTTTTGTACTATTAAGTACAACCCCGCATGGTGACACCTACTTATCCCTAGTAGAGTAGATGGTGTATTATACCATACCCTTTGGAGACCCCGTTTTAGCCGAATTAAACTAGAGGATGGGAAGACCCCGAAAAGGTTTTACCAAATGTTTTATGATTAAAACCTTCGTGAGGTGGGACCTCCCAAGAGATGTTGAGAAAGAAAAAGGTTTTGTTTTACAAAATGCTGAAGGAAAGATGGAGCAAAAAGGTTTACGAAAATGCACCCGGTTCTTTGCAGTTTTGCTAGAACAATTAACCCCGTGCAACCACATTACTCTGGAATGGGACAAGGCTAGATTTGATGGTTGTTTAGTCTGGTATAAGCTGGCTCATAACTACTACGGGGGATCGGGGATCCCTAGAGGGTGGGCCTTCTCCGATAAAGGTCCATGTGGGACATCGACCTAGAGAAGGAACGAAGGGGCTGCTGGCCTCCACGCGTTACCATGAGCCCCTCATTTAAAGCGCACACTCGAGAAGTGGAAAAAGCGCTCCGGTTGGTCCTCGGTACCCGACATCCCGGTTTTGAGGGGATTAACACTCATAGGGTAGGCACTTATATTGGAGTGGGCATCCGGAGAGTCTTGATCGGTTAGTCGACCCACGATCGGTGAAGATCAGGGTAGTGTACCCGAATGGTGTGGGTAAAGTGTACAACCTCTGCAGAGTGTAAATCTATTCGAATAGCCATGTCTGATGTCATGGACGGTTGGGAAGGTTGCTGTAGAGCGGTGCTGGTTTTGTTTTCAAAAAGGATTTCGGAAAAGCAAAGGCTTTGAAAATATTTTGGCCATGGGATGGTCAAAAAGGAGAAAGGTTTTGACCATGGGATGGCCAGAAAGGAAAGAAAGGAGTTTGGTCATGGGACGACCGGAAGACGGGAACAAATGGGTGACCTAGTCCTAAGGTTTTCCAAAACTTTTCAAAACGGTTTCCAAAATGTTTACAGAAGTATTCAAGAAAGATATGTAGATGCTATATCTACAAGAGAAACTAATTGAGAAAAGGACCTCTCTTGGAGCCTCCTCTTGTTATTATCATTATCTTAAGGTGGTTTGCGAGTACATTCAAAGTACTCACTGGCATTGTCCCTGGCTATTAACCTGGTCAGATTTCAAGAAGAAGATGATGTTGGTGATTCTGCGAGCTAGGACGTTCTCCCAGTCAGTTGCCTACAGGTTAAGGCATGGATAGGGCTCTACGCTTGATGAAGTTCCGCTGTTGATTATTAATGTAGCCATAATGGCACCTATGTAAGTCTTGTAATTCAGCATGTTTCGAATGTTGTAATGATACTTGTCGGTTATGTGGCACGACTAACTGATCATGTGATCGTGGTTGGATGCATAACATGGATTCTCGGAGGATTAATCTGGGGGCCCCAAAGACTTGGTATCAGAGCCATCCTAACTGTAGGAGAACCTTAGTTAGCATGGTCGTTAGACAGGAACCTTATTTTGAAAACCTCGGCTTTCGAAAATTAGTTCCTCAATGAGTTTCAGAAAGTTCTACTTCTTCTCTTACTCTAAGTAAATGCTTTCGAAAATGGTTTACTCCAACTCTCATGCAAACTTCAACCTACGGATTTTAAATAACTAGGATCTAGAATCCGGTGAAGACAATGAGAACAAGATGAAGACAAGCAACTACCCGCAAACACAAGGAGACTACAATATCGCCCTACCCGCGGAACCCTCATAATCAGAAGACATCAGGTGTTGCACTATCCAGAAGCATCCAAGGTACAATGAAGGCTTCACCTGCAAGATAGTGACTCCGACTCAAAGAAAGACGCTATCCAAAATTAATAGTCCTAAGAATAGGATTCCCCTACATCGCGAGTAGTTAACTCCTTGGTCCCTAGCGTTGACCATGTTTTCTTGCCTAAGTGCATCCTGTGTTGCTTGATGTGTGTTGTCTGCGGAGGACATTGCGATTCCCTCGCTCTGTTCGCCTTGTTTGTATGATCTGGTTTGCCTTGACCTCCTTTAAAATGTGACTCGAGGAGCGGTAACCCACCTAGTAACTCAGGAAACCCTGTGTTAGTTGTCGGTAATGAGACCCAGACTAACCTCGAGAGTATAAGAGAGGAAAAGCATCGCAAGAACCAGGTGTTTGATATTGTCAAGTCAGAATCAACTCGAAGATTTCACCTCAGCAGGACGGCATACCTCGTCAAACTCACCTTGCAAGACCCGTCAATAGCACCTCCAATCCCTTATTCCTTAGTCTCCTATAGCAAGAATCCCGTTAAAACCGGAAGTCGATCACCGAAGGATCCCCAATATCCTCAAGAAACCACTCGATAAGTCAACCAAGACAAGAAGTGAAGACCTAACCACACTAACCTTTAGTGTATTAGAGCTTCTGACCGCCCCAGGAGACTAACTAATCCAGTCGACCCTACCCAAACTAACGGAATGATCCTCCCTAGAAGGTCAGAACTACCCCTAAAGTTAAATGTTTAGGAAGCGTGAAGACAACGAATCCACTCTGCCCTCAAGCAGAAGCCACACAAGAGATTCAAGCATGAAGACCGCTTACCCGACGCTAACTACTTCAACCCTGACTAACTACTAGCAAGAAGAGACGCAAACCACTAACTCGTGCTGAGCTAACTCCTTAAAACTTCATTAAGAAACCACCCCTGATAAGGCTTTAGAGATAAGACGTCACTTGAAAACCCCAGCTCAAGACGCTGGGAAGATACAGCCTTCCGCTAACATTAGGTTAGCACTCCCAGACAGAAGATCTGCACCACTCCTAAAGCACCTTAGTGAAGCTCTAAGGAGGAAGGACTGCGTCCTTCCACTCAATCTTCAGAAGACCGTCTACCAAAAGATACTTTAGAAAATATCTCCGGAACCGAAGTCTTCCCGCCAAGCAACAACCCGTGAGTTATCCGATGAGAAACTAACTGAAGACCCACCCGAAGGACCGCCGAACCACTAACCCCTAGGTACTTAATGCTTAGAGGACGTGAGAGTCCAATGACTCCACCAGGCTAAGTATGAATAATAGTAGTATATAAGCCCCGTAGGCCATAGCTCCCCAGAAGCCTTCGGAAGACCTCGACTCCCGGAGAAGGATGGATGACCATCTTCCGAACCACCACCAATGAAGTCAAGAAGGAAGGAATGCGTTATCTCCGAGCTAACATAGTCAAATCCTAAGGGGGAAAGACTGTGTCTTTCCCACACAGATAAAGTAAACCCTCGCCAGGAAAAAACCCAGAAGCTTGGACCCCAACATCGTTAATAGGATATGCTACGCCCCCAAGGTAGAGTTTTGAATTCTTAGAGAAAGGTACACTAGGCCGTAGATTCTATCCTCTGACGAGTACTCCGTGAAGATGAGAATCGAGGTAGTCCGCCCAGCCTAAGACCTCGAGGTATCGATTCTGGAAGGAAAAGAAGGTCATCTCTTGAAATCAAGACGGGAATCTGCTCAACCCTCCGTGCTTTCCGGAAGACTGAAGCTCAACTCTATCGAAAGAGTAGTCACTTTCAAGGATGGAGTCCGTATGTTAGCACGCTTGAAACCAGTAGCGCTAACCTTGACTCAAATCCCCTAACCCTACTCTCCGGAATCTCAGAACGAGATTCTTTTAAGGGGGAAAGGTCTGTAACATCCCAATTTCAGCAACCCTGATTAGTTGCCCAGAATACAAAAATCAGGGGGAACAAAAACTTTTTCTTGTTCATTGGTGCAGTGTTTGCTTGTTGTTTGCTTGTGCTTGTGCATGAGATTGTATACCATATGATAATCATTACCTCACCATCAGTTGACAAAAGCTACTTTCCAAAAACTGTCTTGGCTTAATTTCCATATTCTCAAATGTTCTGGCATTTCAAAACATGAGCCAAGAAGCCTTTTCAAACCAACTATTTTAGTAGCTTCTATTTCCCTAAACTATGGAGAGCAACCTATTATAATCTCCTTATGTTTTCAAGACAGAACCTTCAACGATTCCTATCTCTAGGTTTCCTAAAAACTCTTTTTAAAGATTATAAATTCCACTCTTGGTAGAGCTACCAAGGACTCCCATCTTATTCCAAACTATAACCTATTCAAAATACCCTTCCTTACCTCAAGCTAAGCTTGATGGTAACCCTAGTAGTAGTTGATTTGTTGGTAAGATGAGTTGCCTTGATGTGTTGTTTGAGTTGATTGCTTAGAAGTAGTATGAGATACCCTAGGATCTCATCCACTAGGATCAAGATACTTCAAGATCACCAAATCCTAAGAAATAATACAAGATGGATCTAATCCCTAGCCACCAGGTGATCATCTAAAACCATTAACCAGATCAATTCTGAAGATATCCATTCTAGAAGCTTCCAAGTCAATGAAGACCAATATCAAGCAAGGATCCCTCCTACTCAATCTACACTTCAACATCATCCACTTGATGATGCTTGGGTACCTTACAACCCATCAAAAACATCCCCTCCCATACTCTAGTCAAAATCCTCAAAACTGCCAAAATTGACTAAGTCTGGAAACTATTTCAACATAATTTTTTTGGATGTCTCCCTTTCTCAACACTTGTGCATTTTTGGTAATGCTCTTGAACCATCTTGTTAAACATCCTAAGGAATACCAAGGCCCACTATTTCCCTTGGTTAGATCATCCTCCAACCCACTTGTTCTTGATGGTTTTGCAGGCAAGAAAATAACTAGTCCTGCAAATCTAGACAACATGCTTATTTTGACAGAAGCTCACAACATCATCCAAGCTTCTATGGGCCAAATATTTGCATGGTTGTGTTCTACTCATATAGTTATATCAATATCTACTTCACTTGTTCCAAGTGGATCTTTGTGCTTCTTAAACCCACAAGGTTTTGAAGGCTAGTTAATAATCTGCTTTGGCAGGCTTATTTTATTCAAAGTTTGAAAGCCTGTCTTGGTGAGCTAAAGCAGGATCAAGCTCAAACCCCTACACCACTGCAATCTACATCACTTGTTCTATCCAACCATCTACCCCATGTCCCAAGGGGAGATCTGAGCTCCATGATCCAACAAGGATTTGGTGGTATGAAAATAACATCACCCTAGATCCTTAATGCCTTGTTCTTCCATCTAATTCAAGTTGGAATTCCAATTCCCAAGGGTGCAAATGCTTGATACACCTTTTTTACATCATCTACCTTGATCATCAAGATTTATCAAATATTATCCATAATTATTATGGACCAAATCTATTTAATTCCTTTTAATACACAAAATCTCAAAACCCCTTTCCCAATGGAAAGTATGGTTTTTGTCAAAACACTTCCCCAACTTTTAGCCCACTTGAGATCCATATATCATACCCTAACTTCCAACTTCAAAAATAAATATTTTTGAAGGGTTTATTATTTCTTTTTTCCCATTTTCTTAAATGGTTGAATTGGAATAATAATTGTTTTAAATACTTTTATCCTCCAATAAATTTGGGAAAATTCCCCTAAGTGTGTATTCTTATTTGGGACCATCTCAAACCAAAAACCAACCTTGTCCAATGTAAAATTATCAAATGAGCTTCTAGAAACCATCTCTGCACTTTTTGCATAAATGATCTAAAGTGGACCAAAATTCATCCAATAAATCTCAAATAATTCCTGGATATCTACCTTGACCTCATCTATCTACCAGTACCCTCTCCCCACCTTGTCCTATGCAAAATTTTGAACGTCCTTCACAATCACCAATTTACTCAATTTAGCAAATCTAGCTAGAATTGAGCTAAATCAAGATCAAACCATCACCAAAGCTTGTCAAGCACTCATATCCAGACACCATGACCCTCCTGGTCGTCACCATTGTAGCACTACAGTACCAACCATTACACATCCACTTGTCATTCTCCCTTTGGAAGAGTAGAGAGAGTAGAGATAAGCCACTGGTGGCCAACCAACAGCTGCACCACCTCCCCCTCTCTGTCCCTGCCGACAAAATGACTCACACCACCCCTCCACCGCCATCCCTGACCAATCCCAGGTCAGCTCCACCTCTCCTCCATGTCCAAAATAGGCATCTCCCCTAATAAGATCCCCACTCAGCTTAAATAGGCCAGAGGCCACCCCACACCCTCATTCCTGGTCCATTGGCCCCCTATCCCCCCTATCCCCCTCACTCCCCTCCCCTAAACCCCACTCCCTCTCCCTTGCCCGTGAGAAGAAGAAGAAGGAGCACCGGCCTCCTCCCTCGTTTCGAGCATAGCTCCCCCACCTCCCTCCTCCTACCCCTGCATGTCGCATTCCCGGAACCCCCTCCCTCCTCTATAGCTAACCCTGCCCTCCTTTTTGTTCAGGACGGCTCCTGGAGGTTTCACCGGCGAGCTCCCGAAGCATGCCGCTCGGGCACCGTCGTGCGAGGGCCCTCCCGCAACCAAAGCACCCTGTGCCAGCCCTCTCTGGACTCGTCGCCGACCACCGCATCTCCCTGGATCCTCTCCGCCGTCAGGTGAGCCTCCCCGATCCCTCCTCCTGCTCAGCTAGGGTTCCGCATAGCAGAGTCTCTTTCCACGGAGACGATGGCTGTGCGCCGTCGATCTCATTTAGATCGAGCGGCCACGATGCCCCCATACCTCCTGGCCTCTCTGCCCTGCTGACCGCCGGGCCCCTCCGAGCCAATTTCAAACTGCGCCCCCGCGCGTCAGATTCGCCCGGGGGGGACCTCTTTTTCCTTGGACGGCCCACCTGCCTCCAGATCCTAGCCCAGCACTGCCCCTCCCCTTTTCTTTTAACCATTTTCTATAAATCCATATCTAGCTGTTTACTTCAAATGCAAATAAAAATGTTAAATACCTCCAAATGACCTGATACAAATTTGCTAGGATACCTTAAGGTTTTATCTATCTGGTTGTACCAAAAGTTTGGCCAAATAGCACCCATCTCTCATCTGTAGGTTTATTTACCCAGAGGTACCATTTCCAGTAAATAAATTTCTAAGTGAGAAACACATCTCCAACAGGGATGAAACTAGGTTCCGCTGATAGCATAACTATAGGCCTACCATCCAGACCTTGTCCCATGCCAAGGTGAACAACAACTTATCCTTAGCAAAAATTGCAAAAATAGCAAAAATAGCTCTGATCTGACTTTAGAAAATTCCCTAGGTAAATATGCAACACATTTTGGGTTTCTTCCATATCCCAGTGAGGTGGTACATCAATAACTATATAAACCCAAGAGCTCACTATTTATTGTCCCTCTGTTGAATGTTAGTGAATTAAATACTTCTGTAAGGGGTATTATCACTCAATAAAACACTCTAGGAGTTTGACAGCTCCAAAAAGAGTGAATCCAATTTCTACAGAAAGGTATTCTGAATACCTATAAAGTGTCTTTGGAATCAAACTAAAAAGCTTCTGTAGAATTAATTTGGTGAAAAAGACAAAACACCTCCATAACTGTCTTTGGGAATTTCCTGAGGGCATTCTGGTAATTATTTTGACTTGATTCCATCTCTCAGTTAACAATTACATCAAGCCATACCTAACCATCCAAGGAAATAATTTTTGGAGCTCCAGAACCTTTCCGGTGATTTATTTCCTAAGACTAGAGATTATTTCACTAGGAAAATAATAAGTAATTAAATAAAAGTGATAAATTAGTGAAACCACTTTTGTTTGTTTCTTTTTATCAACTCCTATCTATTGGTATCATTTTATTACAATGGTATCATACAGAATATGCCCTTGGTACAAAAACCCCTCTTAAGTAACTCTTCGACATTGAACCCTAAGGGGTGTTCATCCCTTTCTACAAGGCCATCTCCATTTTCTAAATCCTACCCTTTCAAAACCATCTGAATCTTAATCTGGTATTGTTCATTTTCTTGTTGTACCGTATTGGTTCTTGTATGCCTTGTGTTGATTGTGGCTTGGTCTGTTTGCATGTGTTCCCTATCGACGATAGTTGTGATCATATCGGAGAGCAGAAGAAGATGGTTATTATTATATATTATTGGGTATTCTAAGAACAAGTCCAGGGACATATTGCCATATTGCTGATCATCAGGCAATCCACCTTCTTGCTCATAAGCCTTATCCTACTATTTTACTTACGCATGTTTTATCTACTGTTTATTAAAAACTGCATTGTTTCACTATATGTTGATGTATATATATATGGTAGTGGTTTGGCTCCTCCGAACTATTACACTTTTGTACTATTAAGTACAACCCCCCATGGTGACACCTACTTATCCCTAGTAGAGTAGATGGTGTATTATACCATACCCTTTGGAGACCCCGTTTTAGCCGAAGTAAAACTAGAGGATGGGAAGACCCCGAAAAGGTTTTACCAAATGTTTTATGATTAAAACCTTCGTGAGGTGGGACCTCCCAAGAGATGTTGAGAAATAAAAAGGTTTTGTTTTACAAAATGCTGAAGGAAAGATGGAGCAAAAAGGTTTACGAAAATGCACCCGGTTCTTTGCAGTTTTGCTAGAACAATTAACCCCGTGCAACCACATTACTCTGGAATGGGACAAGGCTAGATTTGATGGTTGTTTAGTCTGGTATAAGCTGGCTCATAACTACTACAGGGGATCGGGGATCCCTAGAGGGTGGGCCTTCTCCGATAAAGGTCCATGTGGGACATCGACCTAGAGAAGGAACGAAGGGTCTGCTGGCCTCCACGCGTTACCATGAGCCCCTCATTGAAAGCGCACACTCGAGAAGTGGAAAAAGCGCTCCGGTTGGTCCTCGGTACCCGACTTCCCGGTTTTGAGTGGATTAACACTCATAGGGTAGGCACTTATATTGGAGTGGGCATCCGGAGAGTCTTGATTGGTTACTCGACCCATGATCGGTGAAGATCAGAGTAGTGTACCCGGATGGTGTGGGTAAAGTGTACAACCTCTGAAGAGTGTATATCTATTCGAATGGCCGTGTCCATGGTCATGGATGGTTGGGAAGGTTGCTGTAGAGCGGTGCTAGTTTTGTTTTCAAAAAGGATTTCGAAAAGGAAAGGCTTTGAAAATATTTTGGCCATGGGATGGTCGATAAGGGGAAAGGTTATGACCATGGGATGGTCAGAAAGGAAAGAAAGGAGTTTGGTCGTGGGACGACCGGAAGACGGGAACAAATGGGTGACCCAGTCCTAAGGTTTTCCAAAACTTTTCAAAACGGTTTCCAAAATGTTTAAAGAAGTTTTCAACAAAGATATGTAGATGTTATATCTACAAGATAAACTAATTGAGAAAAGGACCTCTCTTGGAGCCCTCCTACTACCATAGCCATACTGCATATCCTCTTGTTATTATCATTATCTTAAGGTGGTTTGTGAGTACATTTAAAGTACTCACTGGCATTGTCCCTGTCTATTAACCTGGTCAGATTTCAAGAAGAAGATGATGTTGGTGATTCTACGAGCTAGGACATTCTCCTAGTCAGTTGCCTATAGGTTAAGGCATGGATAGGGCTCTACTCTTGATAAAGTTCCGCTGTTGATTATTGATGTAGCCATAATGGCACCTATGTAAGTCTTGTAATTCGGCATGTTTCGGATGTTGTAATGATACTTGTCGGTTATGTGCCACGACTAACTGATCATGGGATCGTGGTTGTATGCATAACAGGGATTCTCGGAAGATTAATCCGGGGGCCCCACACATATCTAATAAACACTTCTCCCCTGCTGCATTGAGATCATATTTAGATTCATGATTACCCAAAAAGCTGGGTGTTCTAGTTCTAAAGGTAAATGGCATGCCTTACCGTACACCATTTTATAAGGTGTCATACCCATTGGATTTTTGAACGCAGTACGGTATGCCCATAGAGTGTCATTTAACTTGTATGACCAATCTTTTCTTGATTTGTCCATCGTCTTCTCGAGTATGGTCTTCAGTTCTCTATTAGAGAGTTCCACTTGACCACTTGTTTGGGGATGATATGGTGAAGCAACGTGGTGAGTTAATCCATACTTGCTGAGGATTTTCCTGAAAGTCCCTTTCATAAAATGAGAACCACCTTCAGTAATTAAAAATCTAGGCACTCCAAACCCGGGGAATATGACATCCTTGATCATCTTTACTGAGGTAGCTACATCTGCATGATTTGTTGGGATAGCTTCAACCCACATAGTAACATAGTCAACAACAACAAGAATATGAGTATAGCCATTTGACTCTATAAAGGGTCCCATGTAATCCATTCCCCACACATCAAAGGGTTCAATTATGAGACTATAATTCATTGCCATTTCATGTCTCCTGCCTATATTACATCTTCTTTGGCAAGCATCGTAGTATTCCACATACCTATGTGCATCCTTGAGTAAGGTGGGCTAGTAGAATCCGGATTGAAGTACCTTTGCTACAGTTCTTTTACCTGCATGATGCCCTCAATATGGAGTGTCATGACAAGCCTTCAATATCGCATTCATTTCGTGATTAGGTACACACTTTCGAATCATTCCATCAAGTCCATGATGATATAGATATGAATCATCCCAAAAATAATATTTAATATCATCAAAGAATTTCGTTCTTTGATTTCTTGACATACCAGGAGGTATAAATTTCGTTGCTAGATAGTTAGCATAATCTGCATACTGGATCAGCAATTTCTACTTTTGCTAAATATTCTCCTAGAAATGATTCATTAATAGGTACGGGGTCATTAATTATTCCCTCCATCCTAGAGAGACGATCTACTACATGATTATCCTTACCCCTCCTATCTACTATTTGCAAATCATATTCTTGTAGTAATAAAACCCACCTAATCAATCTAGGCTTAGCATCCTTTTTTACAAGGAGGTGATGCAAATCTTGGTGATCTGTATGAATTATTACCTTAGAATTTATTATGTAAGATCTAAATTTGTCGCAAGCAAAAAGTGTAGCTAGAAATTATTTTTCTGTAGTAGCATAGTGTTTCCGGATCTTATTAAGAGGTCTACTAGCATAATAAATAACATTTAAATTATTTCCATCTCCCTGACCTAAAACAACCCCGAAAGCATAATCACTAGCATCACACATAATTTTAAAAGGTTCATCCCACTTTGGAGATTGCATGAGAGGTGCGGAAACTAGTTTATCCTTAAGGTTCTCAAAAGCTGCAATGCAGTCATGATCTAAGTAGAATCGAGTTTCTTATCAAGAAAATTGGTGAGGGGCATAGCTAGCTTGGCAAAATCGTTTATAAACCTAATACGTTGGAAACGTATCTATAATTTTTGTTGTTCCATGCTTGTTTGTATCTACTTTCTTATGTTTTATTCATACTTTGGAGTATTTTTACACATTTTATGGAACTAACCTATTAACAAGATGCCACAGTGCTAGTTGGCTATTTTCTGCTATTTTTTGTTTTAGAAAAGCTAGCAAGGAAATATTCTCGGAATTGGACCAGACAAAAGCCAAAGTCAATATTTTACCCGAAGCAACACGAAGTACAGAGGGGAGAAGAAGTGGCGCACTAGGACAACCACACTTGGTGGCGGCATGGCCTGGGGGGCGCGCCACCAGGGGGTGTGGGCCCCCTGGTACTCCACTGACCTTGCCCCTTCACCTATAAAAGCCTCCCGGGACAAAAACCCAAAGTACCCAATCAAAATTCCACGAAAGAGTCTGTAGCCGCCGTAATCTCCATCCCTAGATCGAGAGGGATCTGAAGATCTTCCCGACACCCTGACTGAGGGGAGAGATCACCTTGGAGGCCTTCTTCATCACCATGCCTGCCTTCGGTGTGATGCGTGAGTTGTTCATCCCTGGACTACGGTCCATGTAGTAGCTAGATGGTTGGTTCTCCTCCTTTCTGCTACCATGTTTAGATCTTGTGAGCTCCGTTCATGATCAAGATCATCTATTTGTAATCCTATATGTTGTGTTTATGGCTATTTCAGATATTGAGATGCTATTTCAGATTGATTATTGATTCTACCATGTCTATGTTATTTGTGATCTTGCATGCTTTCCGTTGTTAGTAGCTATCTTGGCCAAGTAGATGCTAGCAACTCAAAGAGGGAGTATTTATGATCGATAGTGGGTTCATGCCTCTAGTAATCTAGGAAGTGACAGGAATCTCTAAGGTACTAGATGTGTTATTGCTACTAGGGTGAAAATAGTAATCCTTTGTCCATAGGGCAATCGTATTGTTTACTTTACACACTTTGCTTAATGCAATTATCTATTGCTTGCAACTTAATACTGGAGGGGGTTTGGATGATAACCTGAAGGTGGATTATTAGTCATAGATGTAGTTGGATTACGGTCTATGTATAATGTTGTAATGCCCAATCAAATCTTATAGGAGCCAAGATGATTAGTATATGCATGATGCTTTCTCGGTGTCTGTCAATTGCCATGCTGTAATTTGTTCACACAACATGTCATCTATCTTAAGGAGAATCACCTCTAGTGAACTATGGACTCCGGTCCATTCTTTTACCATCAATCTACCATCTATTTACTCTTTTCTGTTTACTTTCTGCAAGCAATTACTATCTTCCACACAATACGTTTAATCCTTTGTTTTCAGCAAAATCGGTGAGATTGACAACCTCACTGTAAGTTGGGGGCAAAGTTATGTGGTTGTGTTGTGCAGGATTCCAAGTTGGAAACAAGACCTTGGAGGTGTTTCCTTGATCCTACTGGTTTGATAACCCTGGTTTCATAACTGAGGGAAAACTTGCTGTTGTGCTCATCATACCTTCCTCTTGGGGTTCCCCAACGAGCTCGATATATTTTGAGCCATCAAAACCGCTTATAAAAACCTACATGTCCCAGAAACATTTTTAAGTTTTTAATGTCCTGAGGTACGAGAGATTTTCTATAGCATTTATATTAGTTTTATCTATTTCTATTCCCTTCTTAGAAACTTTGTGCCCGAAAACTTTACCTTCTCTTTCCATGAAATGACATTGTTGCCAATTCAAAACCAAGTTTGATTGCGTGCATCTGTGCAAAAATTTGGTCTGGTTGTAAGGCAATTATCAAAAGTTGTTCCACAAACGACAAAATCATTTGTTAGGACTTCCATAGTCTTCTCAACAAAATCATCAAAAAAATTTAGAACACATTCAGGAAAAGTTGCTGCTGCATTACATAAGCCAAATGGAATTAATCTATAAGCATATGTGCCATAAGGACAAGTGAAAGTTGTTTTCCCTTGATCTTCCGATTGTATGGCAATTTGAGAGTATCGAGAATAACCGTCAAGAAAACAAAAGTAGGAATTATTACTAAGTCTTTCTAGAAATTTATCCATGAATGGTATAGGTTTATGATTTTTCTTTGTCTCACAGTTTAGCTTCCTAAAATCAATGCACATACGATATCCTACAATTGGTCTAACAGGAACTAGCTCACCATCCTCATTCATAGCAGCATCAAGAACACCTTTTCTTGGTATGCAATGAGATGGGCTAACCCACTTACTATCAGAAATATGATATATTATGCCAGCATCAAGTAAGCGTATAGATTCTTTTCTTACTACTTCCTTCATTTTAGGGTTAAGCCTTCTTTGCGTATCTACTATGGTTCAACATCATCAAGCATGGTAATCTTATGTGTTACAATAGATGGATCTATTCCTTTAATATCACTCAATGTATATCCAAAGGCTTCACGATGCTTAACCAAAACTGAAATTAGTTTATTTGTTTCATGTTTTGATAGATTCTTACTAATAATAACATGACATTTATTTTCATTATCTAAAAACTCATACCTCATATCGTCTAGAAGTTTTTTCAATTCTATTGGTGGAGGTTCTTCATCTCCCGTTCTTAACAATTCTTCATAGTCATGTGGATTTTGTGCTTCCGGAATTGAATCAAGGTAATCATCCATGTCTTCTTTCTTCTCATCATCTTGTGCCTCTTCCCAATTAATCAAGCTTCTTTCTAATTCATCTCGTGGAGTACTGAAATCAATTGCTACTAATTCGGCAACCGTCTTTTCTTCCTTGATATCCTCCACTTCATATTGCCTATTTTTTAGTGTGGCAAAGTGGAATATCATTTCCTCTTCTCCAAACTTCAGCTAAATAGTTTCCTTCTGATTATCTATTCAAGCTTTGGTGATGGAAACAAATGGCCTGCCCAAAAGAATGGGATAAAAAGAATCTCGAGGCATATCAACTATATGAAAATCAAGGGGGTACATGAGTGAGCCAATAAAGACATAGATATTTCTGATTACTCCATCCGGTTTTATAATGGTTCTATTAGACAATTTGATTGTAGTGTCCACTGGTTCTACATCTGGATTATATGAATTGTCGCAGAGTTCCTCATAAAGTGATGAAGGCATATTATTTATAGTGGATATTGGTTCACAAATTCCATATAAGAAATTTTCTCCACAATATATAGGGGTCATAGGTTTGGAAGTTTCGTTACCTCGAACCTTACCTTTGATGAATTCTGAGGTTTCAAGATCTAACATAACCACTTCATCTTCCACTATTCTTGCTTCCATAAGATCCTTCATTATTACATTATTTATATTTGCAGCTTCAGAATTCCTTTCTGGTTTCTTGGATCTCCTCTTCATTTGTTCTTCCTCTCTTTGTCTTTTTTCAAAGATCCCTTGTACATGTATCAAGGAGAACACTTCCATTAGTGCTCTTGAATGCTTCTTCTCTTCGAGGAGTTTACGAGGTTCCCATTTTGTAGGTACCTGCAAATGCCCTGCATAATTCTCAATAATTTTCTTTACTGAGTAAGAATCAATACCGAGGGTTTTAATCATTGCATCTGTCCTCTCATCTACAAGGAAATCTTTAATGCAAGCATATTCAGAAAAACTATTTGTAGTATTTTCCTTATCTTTAAAATTTTCAGTTGCTTCTTTCATTTTATTATTAGATTCCAAGCCTCATCATAGGTATAAGATAGAAAATTGCCATTAGAAGCAGTATCTAGATTCGTTCTATTTTCAATACTTAGCCCTCCATAAAAGTTATGGGTGATTAACCAATCAGGTAAACAATGACGGGCGCAATTATCTAGGTAGCTTTTATACCTTATATATCCTTCATATAAGTACTCACTAGGATTATTTTTGAAACTCATAATAATACCTCTCATCCTGTGATCTTTGCTTTCATAATAATAATTTGATAGGAACTTGGTTGTCAATTCCTCCCAATTCCTTGGTGCTCTTGCACAAACAGATCTATACCAGTCACAAACATTATTAGAGAGAGTTTGTCTAAACAACTGGATTTTAACCATATAAGGATTATAGTCGTAAAAAAATAAAGGAACTAAGAATATCTTCAAAGAATTGTAAGTGTCCATATGAACTTTCTTCATTGGTTCCTGCAAATTTCTTAGAATGCAATAACTCAAATAATAAAGGATGGATCTCAACTCCATCTGGATTTATGCTTTTGTTGACAGTTATAAAAGCATCCATGGGCGAACCCATTTTCCTTACTGCCTTAAGCTAATTCAAATGCTGAGTGTTGTCCATTGTTATGGTCCTCCAACTCAAGTAAAAATTAGTACAACGAAAGTAAATAACTAAAACTAAAAGGACTTATAGCGCTAAGCTCCCCGGCAACGGTGCCAGAAAATAGCTTGATGACTACAAGTGCACATATCGTTTGTAGCTAGTTTCGAAATAAAGATATCGATCCCACAGGGAGCAGTAGGGAAAATACTAAAATGCTTTTAACTATAACTAAACGAAGTACTTAAGTAATAAATTTAAGATGGAAGAAAAGTAAAGTTGTTTTTGGGTTTTGGTTGAACAAGGTGATTTAAAGTAGAGCAAAACTTAATGCAGAAAGTAAGAATCACGTGTGTAATAGAACTTTGGAACTGCAATAGGGAAAAGGCGTTCTCAGGGATTAGTGGACCCACCACTAGCAATTTAGACTAAGTAATCGAGAGTATTATAATGAATATTCTCATAATATGTATGTATGTGGGAGGAGCTCCATATATGGATGAATAGCTAGCAACCGCTGCACACATCATCCTCATAACGACAACAGATAATAACCGACAACCATCGCGCTACTGCACTATTAAGGGATTTCTCCCATGGCATGGACATGGCTTGGTGAGTTCTCCTTAATTCCCCAAGTTAGTACGTAAGGAATGACAACGACTTTATAGTCACAATAAGTGCTATCATCCCTCCGTCTATCAACAACTAATCCCCTTCATCGAGTCCCCATAGGAGGCAAATATTATGGAGGTGCACAACTCCCAATATCAAGATGAAGACAATTAACACGTACACATAATGATGTATAATATAATATCTCGTCTCAGTCATATGCTAGGGTTTCTCCAGCTCCCAAGAACTAGAGATCTACTCAGACATGGAGGCAATCAACATCATAGCAATGGTAATGAAAACAGTCATAAACGAATAGTACTTGTATAAATCCACATCGAGTATAACAATTACAACAAGATCTAGACAAGGTGTAGATGGGATGGATGGAGATGGTGGTGATGCAGCGGTGGATGATGAAGATCAATGACTTAGCCTCCCGGATTTGCGCAGGGCAAAGATGGATCCCTTGTGGATGAGTTCCCCCTCCAGATGCCCTTCTGGAGGTGAGTTTTCTGCGGTTTCTTGGTGTTATGTATGTTGTCTCCCCCAACCAATTGCATGGGGTGAAACTATTTGACGAGGTGGAGGAAACGCTAGCTATACGGCTAGAAAATTGCTCCGCCCATATAGTTGGTCGTTGAACTCTCTGCCTCCTTTGTTCGCCTCTGGTTTTCTTCTGGTATTATTAATATTTTCCATATAAGCGATTTACATTGTTTTTGACTCCTTTTCTCCATAGTACAACTTCTCCAAGAATTGTATCCATTGGATCCATCATCTGTCCTGATCCTGGTGAAAACAAACATAAAATGTGCACGCGAGCACCGTAAAATACCAAGATCCTACATCTAAATGTAAAATAATAATTTAAAACATGATGCAAATATGCACTCATCAGCCAACCACTAAAATAGGGGTAGTTTGGCCATAAAACTAGGGCTTGGAATGGAATAAGGGGTACATGGGCTAAGGGTCCAGTTGTTGGCACGCAGACCCATCACTTAGGACGGACACTCTGGTGTGGCCGAAGACTCCGGGGTAGTCTCTGGGATCCCTGTTTTAGCTTCTAGAAGTGGGGGCGGAGTCCTCGTCGAAGTCCAGGGGTGGAGACTCCAGTGAGTATGGTTGGAGACTCAGATGTAGAGGGTCGGAGACTCCGGTGTGGTCATCGCTCTTTGGAGCTGTCTCCGGGGTGGTGAACAGAGAGCTCTAGGTAAGGGTCCGGAGTCCGGGACAGAGAGGACGGTGATGATGGTCAGAGACTCCGGGCAGTAGGACCAGAGACTCCAGTGTTTCTACTGTTGCTTCTTCTGTCTCCTCTTCCAAGCCTTCGTCTTGTCGGGCTTGATACTCTGGGCTTCCTCCCTTATCTTCGTACTTGTCAGTGTGAACCTATCATGGTCATGGGATGGAGTATGAAGTAGTATACCATTCAATAGGGTAGGAAGTGGACTCGCATAGAGGATATGATTCACCTTTGGAGTCCAAGATGACTTGGAATAAGTTGACCTTAATGTGGTAACAACCGTAGGTCGGGCTACATCATCTCCTCCCTTCAAAAAGAGTCGTCCTCGACTCAAAATGCTCATCAAAAAGTAGAAGTGTCTTGATATTGGCCACGACAGATGCTATAGGGGGTAGTTTAAAGAGTAGGGCAAGGTGACGTAGAAGAATCCGATAGCGAGATTGGCACAAGATGTACCCAGGTTCACGTCCCCTCATTGGAGGATCGCTGGATCCTTCTATCAATCCAGTATATGATCATAGATCGGATTACATGGTAGACGCCTGAAAGGGAAATTGACGTCGCCTAGAGGGGGTGAATATGCGTTTTAAAATTATTACGGTTTAGGCTCTAATAAATGCAGAATAAAACTAGCGTTTAATTTATCAAGACAAAACCTATATCCACTAGGTTTACTAAGTGCACCAACAACCTATGCTAAGTAATACAAGCAACAAGGTGATAGCAAGATATAATACTTCAAGCACAAAGGCAATCTTCACAACTCAATTGGAGGGTTTCCAAGAAACACCACTGTCGTCGGATTGATGACAAGTACGCCATGAAGGGGTCCTCGAGGCGTGCGGAAGAGAGGGGTGTGAGACGTACGGTGTTCTGGGACGGTGAGCACACAAGTTTACCGAGGTTCAAATCTGCCGGCTTTGGACCGATCCTACTCCTGCTAGCAATCCAGTAGTACGGCAGAGCCGGAATATGGGTTACAAGGGTTTCGCCTGTGCGAGTTGATGGTCTAAAGTATTGGGTGCCCTAAAGGCTCTCCCTAGGCTGGCTTATATAGATATCCGGCCTAGGGTTTACAAGAGAGATCAATCTGGCTATGACTAAGAGTTGGTTACAGAGTACATCTTGAACTACAAGTAACATTATGGGCCTAAGTCGGTAAGTCTTCTAGGCCTTCCCGTAGCCGGATTGGGCTCCGTCTTTCTCCTTGACTGGGCCGCCCCTGAAGTAAAGCTCTAACCCGAAGTGGGCCACCCTGGTTAGTGAGGAACTGTGAGGATACCTGGAAAGTATATCCCCAACAGCAGACCCCGGAGGCCTCCAAGATCCAAAGTCGGATTTTATCATCGTCTAGCTTGATCTTCGGCTTGCAGAATCTTGAAGGGTTCCTGAAACTTCACAACAAAAAATATGATCCGGGTCTTAAGAATAAGTCGGAGCTATCAACAGATTACTCGGATTTTCTAGCTTGATTTCAAACTAAGCCGGAACTTGGTTTCTAACGCCACCTGACACAAGTCATGATCAAGTCACGTCATCTGACAAGCGTGCCGTCAGCACGACCGTTGCTGGGTCCACGGTTCGCGGAACCAAGGCACCGTTTCAATGCCTGTGTGGAGATCGAGGAGACGCAATCATCGCGTGGGTCCTTCCCAGTTCCTTCCACGACGCGTGGCGGTTTATACTGTAGCATTTGCACGAATCTTGGCGCATTTAGGTGGATATAAGGGGTTTGGATTTCTCCTTCTCCTTTCTAGCAGTCCTTTGCCATTTCCTTTCCTCCCAATCCTCCTGCACGCACAGAGCTTCCTCATTCTCCCCCCGCAGAACTCCCAGCGTCGCCCCTTTTAGGTTAATCTCTCACCGGAGAAATCGCTTCATCTTCTTCCTCTGGCTTGGTGGCAGCGGCGGCGGCGGCGACGACGGAAGCAGCAGCGGAGAAAGAGAGCTTCCGGGGAATCTGGATCCCCTGCGTTCTCAACGAGGAGGGCCTCAAGAACGTGGAGAAGGAGGGGCTTCTCGTCGCCGGCGACTGGCGGAGCGGCTCCGGGGAAACCGTCCCCAACTCGCACGACGGCGAGAAGGTCCACTTCGGCACCCACCTCGATAGAGGTTTGTCTTTTCCTCCCTCGGAGTTCTTCTCCGAGGTGATAGATCATTTCGGAGTTCAACTCCATAACCTTCCTCCCAACTCTCTCTTAGAGATGAGTGCGTATGCTTTGCTTTGTGAGGGTTTTCTCGGCATTAGGCCGAGTTTGACTCTCTTCCGGTATTATTTCCATGTCCGGAGAAATTCCATCACTGCCAGTGTTCCTTACATCACCGGCACTATCAGCTTTTCACTTAGGCGCGACCGGGCTTATCCCTAAATTTCAGCCAGTGACTCGGTCAAACAATGACCAGCCACATTTTTCTATCATAGGGATATTCTGGCTCCCGGCAAAGCCACTTCTTTGCCAGCTTTTGTCAACGGAGCTACCACGGCCCAGCCTTCCTGGGACGAGGCTGCTCCGGCTCTCACCAATGATCTAATCCTCGCGAAGAGGCGGATCGAAAATTTGATCAAACACAAAGGTCTGAAGGGATCCGACTTGGTCCAGTGCTGGGTCTCTCATCGGATCCAACCCCTTCAGTACCACGGGGATCGACTGATGCACTCCATCACGTCATCCAAAAAAGTCTCCCTCCGCATCAGCCCCAAAGCATACACCACTCAAGGCTACATAAGCCAAATCAAGTGGCTGATCAAGGAGCGGATCGAGAGGAGAATTCCGGAGATTTGTCTGGATATGCACACGGCGGAAAACCCCGTAGTGCCGGTAAGTTTACATCAGTACACCTTTTTATGTGTTTCAATCTTTAAGTTATACTGCAATACTGATATGGTTTCTTGTTTTCAGCTTGCTGACCTCCCCGAGTCGGAACTTGCTCCGCTCGAAGGATATCCTCCTGAGTTTTCTCAGGAGACAGAAGTGGTCCCATTGCCGGACCTTGCGCTCAAGAAACGCAAAACTCCGACAGTGGCTATTGGCACAAAGGAGGCGCCTGTTGTGAAGAGGTAACTTTCAATCACAATTTCTGCCTTTGTACCTTTCTCGAATTTCTTTCTGAGATGTAATGTTTCTGACTTTATTACCTTCTCAGAGCAAAAACGCTCGTCAAGGGAAAAGGGAAAGGGATTCCTTCGAAGCCGCTGCGACAGACGAAGCTTACCATACCTTCTCCTGCCGTGGCTCCTCCGACTCCTGCCCCTCAACGTTCCGCAACGCCGGTGATCACTCCTTCTTTGGTCGTCGCAGAAAATCCGGCTCCTTCAACGGAGCCAGCGATCCTTGGGTCGCAAACTGACGTCACCATGGGTGCGTCAGATCAAGATATGGGTGAACCGTCTTCAGGTAATGATCCCTCGTTAGAAACCTTCACTAAAAACCTCATCAGCAATCTGGGACCTGCCAAGTTTGGCCTGTCCCGGAAATCTGCAGAAGAGATCTAGCGGCTAGCCAGGCAAGTCCTGGAGAAAAGCCATTTATCTCCTGAAGAAGAAGCGCAAGAAGCAGAGGACGTCAAGTTCTCTGACCTTCTCGCTCAAGTCCGCCTTCGCGACGAGAGGATTAGGACTGGCGAGCTTCCAATAGCCCCAGTGATCCCTCTTAGTCTTGCCGAGAAGGTGGCCGCTGAAGTGAACGCGGGTTTGGATAAGCTCACCCGCGATCAATATGTAAGTCGGAATTCCAACTCTTGTTTTTCCATTATGTTATATCATATCCTCTAGCCCCCAAGCATGAAGTAGGATATATAATCCGGGTTTATGCTTCATTCGGATGCCAAAGAACGAACTAGTGTAGCCCCCAAGGCTCGTGCTGATATTTAGCAAAAAATATTAGCCCGAGTCTTAAGTAGCTTTCTGACTTTGGGTATTCTGACTTACAGAAAGTATGTTCCTATAACCAGGAATTACTGACCAATGTCTGTGATAAGCGGAGAGAGATCAAAGCTCTCCGGCTTAAAAATGCTGAACTAAAAGTAGCCAAGGATGAAGCCGAAGGTAAACATTCCGAGATTCAACCCTTGTCTTTTGCTTTTTCAATGTCGAATTTTTTCTGAACTGTTGTCCTTTTTGACTAACAGCGCTGGTGAAACAATCCATTGCTATGATTGAAGAGGCCGAGAACCTCAAGACCCTAGTGGTGGAGAACAAGGGACTTCGCCAAGAGCTGGATAAGCTCAAGGCGGATCATGAAAGGAGCATAGCTCAAGTCCTTGAATCCTCCTCCATGGCCACTGAAGAGTGTGATCGCAAGATCTCCGCTCAAGCTAAAATAATCTCGGACCTCAAGAATGAGCTTGGCAGAGAGAAGGACATCTCCCAAGCGCTCCGGGCTGAACTCCAGAGTCTCCGGGAGGAGACTACCAAGATTGATGACGTCATTCTCGGTACGTTCCATCTGTCTGACTTATCTTTTTCTTCGACTTCTATCAATGTCAGATTTTTCTTAACTTGTTTTGTGTATAAGTCCTCTGAACTTGACGGACTCTTCCTCCTCCAAGCCCCGCACCCACCGGCTTACCCAAGTCGGTGACCTTCTTCATGACTTCCGCCAGTCCCTTGAGGACATTGGCGAATCTCTAAAGATTCCGGACATGCCAAGCATGTCGGATTTTCAGGTGCAGGACAAGGCCAAGGAGATGCCGCAGCTTGTTCGGGACTGGAATATGTCCTACGCGTGGACTGCTGTGCAGAACTCTCTCACCATGGTCATGAGCCACCATGGAAACATGGAGATATGGCAAGTGACTAGAGGGTACTTCAAGGTAGACGAAGACAGCCAGGAGCAGGACCTTCAAGCCATCATGCACTCTTGCGCCGGATATGGGTGTCACGAGGCTAATCTGACCAGCTACGAGATCCCCTTCTTCACCTGGGTAGCTACTCCGCCTCCTCCTCCAGAAGAAACCGAAGAAGTTTCCGACGATGAACGCACCATCTCAGATGCAGACATCTCGGAACGATATCAAGGCGGAGTAACCAGCGAGCCGGCAACTCCTTCATCTCCTCCTACATCATAGACCAGAAACTTATGTATTATTCCGGAAAAAACATGATGCGTTTGTAAATATGTAATACTTTAACTTTGCTAGTGCTAAGCTTTTGATCTATTCAGCACTTTTCGGCTTAAAATTTTTTTTGTGTGCCTAAAATGTTTACATAAGCACTTGTACTTTTTTCTTCACTTATCGTTTATCTGGCTTTCCGCGTTGTCCCTTTCCTGAGCCGGCTAAACCTTCCACCGGAAACTTTGCCGAGCAACGGAGCTCAATTGTTAAACCAGTTTAAACTCAGAAACAAAGCCGGCTTCCAGTACCAACAATTCACTACTCGGAAAGTACCCGCATCCAGCAATCATACAAATAACCAAAGTAAAGACTAGAAATTTTAGAGTTATACCTGAAGGTAGCAATTTTAGAATCAGAAATCTAAACCAGAACGAACATGAGCATAAAGTACTCTCAAGCATTCTGGGATTTCCGACTATGACATGATCATTTGGAAATAAGATGGTAAAAAACTTCTTAGAAAAACTTGAGGCAACCAAAACTTTTATTTCTCAAAGAACATGTACGTATGTATGATTACAAAGAAGGATAAACTAAGAATAAAAGGGATGTAGCTGAGCAATATTCCACGGTCTGTCTAACTCATCCGGATTTGTACTGCCTCCAGCTCTCTTTCTCTTCTTAGTAGCAGGTCTTTCTTTGACTGGCCTCATGTCAGTTAAGTAGTACGATCCATTGTGTAATACTCTACTAACTAAAAAGGGACCTTCCCATACTAGGGAAAGTTTGTGCTTTCTTTGTTCCACAAGCCGGAGAACCAAATCACCTTTATTGATAGATCTATTTCAGACTCTCTGGCTATGATACTTGCGTAACTTTTGCTGATAGGCTGTAGATCTCATTTCAGCAACGACGCGAACTTCTTCGACTAAGTCGAGATCATTTTGTCGAGAAATCTCGGCATCCTCTTCGATATACGCGGCCACTCTAGGAGAAGTATGAATTAAATCACTAGGAAGAACTGCTTCTGCGCCATAGACCAAGAAGAAAGGTGTGTATCCTGTTGACCTGTTCGGAGTTGTTCGTAAACTCCAAATTAGAGAGGGTAATTCCTCTGCCCAAGCCCCCGCAACACGTCGTAGTGGTGCTTCGAGTCTCGGTTTCAGGCCTTGTAAGATTAAACCATTTGCCCTTTCGACTTGTCCGTTAGCCTGTGGATGTGCGACTGACGCAATGTCAAGCCGGATCTTTTGCTCGTTGCAGAATTCAGCCAGTTCTCCCATAGAAAAGTTACTCCTGTTGTCCGTGATAATTCTATGCGGATAACCATACCGGATTATAACATCCTCGACAAATCTTTTGGCTGTTGCTCCATCACAACTAGGGACAGGTTTAGCCTCAATCCATTTGGTGAATTTATCCACCATCACTAAGAGGTGAGTAAATCCACTTGGAGCTCGTTTAAATGGTCCTACCATATCAAGCCCCCAGACCGCAAAGGGCCATGTTATAGGTATTGTTCGCAGATGATCAGCCAGAACATGAGCTTGCTTGGCGTACTTTTGGCAGCCCTTGCACGTCTTGACTAATCGTTCGACATCTGCCTGAGCTGTAAGCCAGAAAAATCCGTGTCTAAAAGCTTTTGCCACTAAAGATTTGGCTGCCGCGTGGTGACCACACTCGCCTTCGTGGATTTCCCTTAAGATTTCCACTCCTTCCGGAGATACACAGCACTGAAAAACCCCAGAAACACTCCGTTTATGGAGCTCACCTTTAACAATAGTATAGGCTTTTGCTCGTCGGATAATCTGCCGGCTCAGCACCTCGTCTTCGGGTAATTTGCCATCTACCAAATAATCGAGGTAGGGTTGAGTCCAGCTGGGAATTACAGCCAGAACTACTATCAAAGGTGAGTCGGATTTGGTCGGATATTCGTCATCTACTCCCTTTATTGAGGGAACGTTGAGGTGCTCTAAAAAAGCGCCATCCGGGACCTATTTCTGCGTAGAGCCTATCCGAGATAGTGTGTCTGCTTCCTCATTTTCTGCTCGAGGGATGTGTTGAACTTCAAACCCTTCGAATGATTTAGATAGATCATCCACGATAGCTTTATATGCTGCCATGTGTTTATTTGGATTACAAACTCCCGAGACTTGCTGAGCAACAAGATCCGAATCTCCGTAACACATCAAACGTCGGATGCCAATATCCTTAGCAATCCAGATTCCATGCAGCAGTGCTTCATACTCGGCAATGTTGTTTGTCGCTGTGAAGTGGATCTGCAACATGTATAAAAGTTTATCTCCTTGGGGTGATTTGAGCACCACGCCAGCCCCCGAGCCCCCTCGAGCCTTAGACCCATCAAAAAAGAGGGTCCAATATTCCGACTCAGGGAGGATCATGTTCTCCTTTGTCTCTGTCCAGTCAGCGACAAAGTTAGCAAGGATCTGGGATTTGATTGCAGTCCGAGGTTTATACTCAATATCGAAAGCTGAAAGCTCTATTCCCCATTTGGCGATGCGTCCTGTGGTGTCATTATTGTTGATTATGTCTCTCCTGGGAGATTTGCTCACCACGGTAATTGGATGCTCCTGAAAATAATGTCGTAGCTTACGAGATGCTAGAAAAATACCGTAAGCCAACTTTTGATAATGCGGATACCGCTGTTTGGACTCTGTCAGAACCTCGCTGTCAAAGTAAGTCGGATGCTGCACCAGGTGTTCCTGACTTTCCTCTGGTCTCTCCACCACCATGACGATACTGACAACCTTATTTGTCACAGCAATGTAAAGCAACATCGGTTCCTGAGGTTCCGGTGCTGCATGGATAGGAGCAGATGAGAGTACTCTTTTCAGATCTTGTAGTGCAGCTTCAGCTTCATCAGTCCAGACAAAATCCTTGGTTTTTTTCACGAGTTTATACAATGGTGCGGCTCTTTCACCAAGCCGGCTTACAAATCGACTATCGCAGCAATGCAACCAGTTAATCTTTGTACGTCCTTCAGGTGAGTTGGCCTGGAAATATTGATTATAGCCTTGATTTTGTCTCGGTTCACCTCTATGCCTCTTTGAGACACGATGAAACCTAACAATTTTCCGGCTGGTATTCCAAAGAAGCATTTCTTCGGGTTAAGCATGATGTTGTATTTTCGTAGATTGGCGAACGTCTCCTCCAAGTCGGAAATCAGCGTTTCCTTCTTTTTGGACATCACCGCGATATCATCCACGTATGCATGTACATTGTGCCCGAGTTTGTCATGGAGGCAACGCTGCATCATGCGCTGGTACGTAGCTCCTGCGTTCTTCAGCCCAAAGGGCATCGTAACAAAACAGAAGGTTCCGAAGGGGGTTATGAATGAAGTTTTGACTTTGTCAGATTCCTTCATCCGGATTTGGTGATAACCGGAATATGTGTCGAGAAAATAGAGGAGTTCCAAGCCTGCCGTAGAATCGATGACTTGATCAATTCTTGGCAAAGCGAACAGATATTTGGACAAGCCTTGTTCAAGGCAGTATAATTAACACACATCCTTAAATCAGTGGTGTCCTTTTTAGGGACCATTACAGGATTGGCCGACCACTCAGTGTGGATGACCTCTTCTATGAATCTAGCTAACTCGAGCCGTGCTAGTTCCTTAGCTATTGCCTTACGCTTTTCATCGCCAAAACATCGTAAGGACTATTTGACGAGTTTAGCGTTCGGGTTTACATTTAGAGAGTGCTCGTCAAGTTCCCTAGGTACTCCGGTCATGTCAGATGGCTGCCATGCAAAGATATCTTGATTTGCTTGGAGGAACTTGACGAGCACGCTTTCCGATGCGCTACTTAGGGCTACGCCTATCTAGGTCACCTTGGAGGGGTCATCGTCCTTCAACGGCGCTTTCTTCGTCTCTTCTGATGCCTTGAACTCCGGATTTGGCTTTGTCACCTCCTTCCTCGTTGCGGGCATCTCGGACGGATCTATGCTCTTCTTGATCTCCATCTACTCCTGGGCGTGCAGCACGGCTTCGGCAAAGGCGGCATTTCCATACTCGCACTCTCGCGCTTTCTTCGCATCTCTCCTGATGGTGATCACGCCATTGGGACCTGGAATTTTCATCATATTATAAATGTAACACGGACGAGCCATAAAAGCCCAATAAGCCGAACGTCCGAATATAGCGTGGTATGCGCTCTTGAATGGGACCACTTCCGAAGGAAAGTGCCTCCGTCCGATAGTTCTTTGGAGTTCCAAAGGTAACATCCAAAGTAATCTCTCCGAGGGAATTAGCTTGTCTTCCTGGGACAACTCCATGAAAAATCACAGAGCTATGGTTTAGCTGGGTCTCCGAGATCTTCATCCGGCGTAGCGTTTCAACATAGAGAATATTGATACTGCTACCACCATCCCTGAGGGTCTTGGAGAAACCATAACCGTCAATAAGTGGATTGACGGTTAAGGCATATTTTCCTCGCCTGTGCAACTTAGGCGGATGGTCAGCGTGGTCAAATGTGATTGCCACTTCCGACCAGTCCAGATGTTGGGGGACAGCCAGAACTATTGCATTGAGCTCGTGGAGAACTGCTTTCTTGACCTTTGCTGGTTGAGATCCGAGGAAGGTGACGTAAGTGTCCTTCTTGGTGGGAAAAGTTTTCTTCCCTTACGACTTGGGATTTGAAGCATCAGCTTCCTCCATGTCGGAATCTTCCTTAGTCTCTTTGTCCTTTTCAGGATTTTTCTTTCCCTTCTTCCGCTTAGCTTTGTAGCCCGCGGTATCATCTCTTTTGATGTCGTCATTAAAACGACACTCAGCGTTGGTGCGGGACGAGCCCCCATTGGCGTCTAGGTGATGCACACATGGGTTATTGGCAATGTCGGCCCAAGTGTAGGTTTTGCCTGGTTGTTGTTCTCCTCTACCTTGGACCCTTGAAGTCCCACGGTCACGCCTGCGGCCTCCGCCACATCCTCCTCGTCCTCCAGACCCGAAAACAGTAGTAACCACCGCTGTCTCCGCGTTGGGTTTTTCTTCTGAGGTATTTTTGCGCTTCTGAGCTTGTTGCTTTGTCTTTGCTGACTGAGGTACAGCCAGGATGTTGAGTAATCCTTCTACGTCGTCGTTAGCATTTGCATACTTGCTCGCTGTTTCTATCATCTCTCCCAAATCAGTGACCTTGTCACACTTCAAGAGGTGACATAGTAGACCAATTGGGAGTCCTGCGATGAAAGCTTCAATCGCGGTTTAATCGTTTACTCCTTCACATGAGTTCTTGGTGTCGATCCATCGTCCAAGGTAATCCCGGCAAGTTTCTCTGACTTTCTGGGTGCAACGCGGTAGGTCTCCGACCGAACAGGGCCTCCGATACGTGCCTTCGAAATTCCGAAAGAACGCAATTTGCATGTCATACCAGTTATGGATGGTGTTCTCCAGAAGTTCATGGCGCCATGATCGCGCCGTCTTCCGTAGCATAAGTGGGAGATATCGGGTTGCGACCAGGCTGTTTCCGCCTTTGGCGATGTAGCAAGCTTGGAAAAAATCCTGTAGCCAAGTGTTTGGCCGAGCAATGCCGTCATAGGCTTGGATATGCCTTGAGATTGCAAATCCTTCTGGGAATCTTGTAGCTCTGATGCATGGTCCGAAACACTTTGGGCCCACGTACATATCATCGTTTTCATGGCGCCACGCCTCTATATTGGAATTGATCATGTGCCTTGCGTCGCTCGGGGATAGGGATCATCCCGAATGTCTGTTGTGGCTGCGGTGCCTTGGAGCCGGACTTCGGATTCTGCCACCACCTCCTCCGCCATGTCGTCCTCCTTGTCTCCCTTGGGAGCTGTTGTGATGGCTGCTTGGTGGAGAGGGTGGGGCAGCTGAATTGTTTATGGCTGATCGCTGGCCTCCGTCCGGAGCATCATTATTCTGGTTCCGGGGAGGATCTTGACTACGACGAGCCCCCTGCCGGTTCATACCAGCATGGTTTCCGTCGTTTCTTCGTCCGTCGTTCCCACTACGGTGAGGCTCCGCCGGACGGCTTGCATGTGTAGGAGGTGGCATTTTTTGGCGATCCTCCTCCCGACGTTTCTCTTTATCTTCTCCCCTTCGATCGTTACACTCTTGTCGGGGAGGGTTCTTTGGATTTAGTGCAGCAACGACATCTTTCTCGGCCTCCGGAGCCACATTGCTCCAATTACGCGCAGTTCTGTGTTCCTGTCCTGACGATCCGGTTCTTGAATAATTGTCTTCACGTCGTTCGGGGTTATGATATTGTGGCCGAACGTAATGGGATCTTACGCCAGCCCATGCTGGATCTGTGCGACATTGGTCAGAATCTCAGACCAGTTTTTGACTTCCGAACATGGCGACCTTTTGCTGCTCCAGTCCCTTGTTGAGCAGTTTGATACCCAAACGGATCTCCTCCGGTCATGGATTAGCAGATAGAATTTCTCGGGCTGCCACGGTATTCTATACTGGGGTTGGGTATACCCAATCTCCGTTGCTATCTTTCCGTGGCTTCCCCATCTCATCCCCAAAAAGGACGTCACAGACACGTGGGAATTGGTCATCATTGGTGTGACGCTTCCGTGTCTTCTGATGCAACCGAGACATGTAGTCTTTAGTTGACATGCGTTTCTTCTCCACCTCGATGTGTTTGGCTTCATCGAGGAGTTGTTGACGATGCGCTTCTAGGGCTTGCAACCTTTCGTCCAGCTCATCCGCAGTAAGTTCTGCAGCTATAGGGATAGGTGTGGTTAATGCAGCATCGATGAGTTTACGCGCACCCTCGGTGATCACGTGTCCATCCACCGATGCTTCTTTTTTTGGCTCTTCTGGGATAAGTGCTCCATCCGAGTCTTCCTCGTATTCCTCGGCGATCACCTCCTATGTGAGAGGGTCTTTTGCCGGGGTTTTGTTCTTCTTGTTCTTCTTCTTTGCCTTCTTGGCAGCGCCGGTATCAAAGACGGCTTTGGGTCCATTTCCCGGAGTCAAGTTCTCACGGTACTTTCGGACATCTGGACTTCGGGATTATCTCCGACGACCATGTCATCCTGCTCTTTGGGAGAGTGTTCCCCGGATCCTTCATCCATGGGTTCTCCTTCTTCTGCAGCTTTGGAGTTGTACTCCTCTTCATATTCCGCGGAGAACTTCGGAAATCTGCCGACGTCATAGACTCATCCGAGGATGCGGGAACGTCGACGTTTGTTCCAATTGCCTCCAGCACAAAGTCGGTGTTTTCTCCAGCATCGGCAGAGCCGGATCCGGATCCTACATATCCGACAAAGTGCGTCGCGTGCCTCCTGAGGTACTTGCGGCCCTCGCGATCAGCCATGTCGAAACTTTTGATGGTCTCGAGGATTGCATCTGCGCTTTCGCCTTGCAGTATCATACGTCTTAGTGTGTACCTCAGGAAAGGCCTGTCTATCCCGGCATCATCAAAGCCGGAATCAGTTTCGTTGATATGCTCCTCCTGAATTTCGACTTCCACGGGTGGGTCGATCTGGGATCCGGCCTCTCCAGAGAGATCCACTCTAGATCCAACTTGGACCGCTAGGTGTTCTTCAGGCTCAGATTTCTCCACTATCTCCGTAATTGGTGCGGGCTGGGTGGGATTAGGGTTTTCTGAGATCTGGAACTCTTCCGCCTCCACGGACAAAGGGGACCCAGAAAATTCTTCTGCCTTTATCATCACCACTGGGGTGGGTTGGGCAGGTTCAGTGAAACCGATGTAAACATCGATCTCGCCAAAAGACATGATTGTGTAGGCAGTCACAGCCTCCTTTGCCGGAATCCAAGTCTCATCGAGAACGATGAGAAGGACGTCGCTGGCGTAGAGGATGCGACCGACGGAGATAGTCTTGCCGATTTCGATTCTTGCAGATTCCGCTCGGAACGTAGATCTGAAGCTCACTTGCCCCATGGTGGGCGCCGACTATCGTCGGATTGAGGACAAGTACGCCATGAGGGGGTCCTCGAGGCGCACGGAAGAGAGGGGTGTGAGACGTACGGTCTTCCGGGACGGTGAGCACACAAGTTTACCCAGGTTTGAATCTGCCGGCTTTGGACGGATCCTACTCCTGCTAGCAATCCAGTAGTACAGCAGCGCCGGAATATGGGTTACAAGGGTTACGTCTGTGCGAGTTGATGGTCTAAAGTATTGGGTGCCCTAAAGGCTCTCCCTAGGCCAGCTTATATAGATATCCGGCCTAGGGTTTATAGGAGAGATCAATCCGGCTACGACTAAGAGTTGGTTATAGAGTACATCTTGAACTACAAGTAACATTATGGGCCTAAGTCGGTAAGTCTTCTGGGCCTTCCCGTAGCCGGATTGGACTCCGTCTTTCTCCTTGACTTGGCCTCCCCTGAAGTAAAGCTCTAACCCAAAGTGGGCCACCCTGGTCAGTGACGAACCGTGAGGATACCCGGAAAGTATGGCCCCAACAACCACAAAGACCATAAGCTTGGAGAATCGTCAGAACTCAATTGGAGACCACAATAACAATGCCACAAAAGGACATAAGCTTGAGGAACCTCAATAACTCAATTGGAGGCCCCAAGAACTCACCACAACTCCACACCACCGTCCAGAGTAACAAACCCAAGAGATTGAACTCGCCGAATTTCCGAGAAGAACTCAAAACTATACACCAAATGCAAGATGCAAATTGTTCACTCTCAAATTCCACCAAAGCTACAAAAGATGTTGGGGGAATAAGAGAGGAAGAACACAAGAGAAGAACACAAAACTCTTCAAGATCTAGATCCCGAGGAAATCTCTCAAAAAGAAGGGGATTTGGTTTTGTGGGGTTGTAGATCTAGATCTCAAGCAAATCTCTCAAAAAGATACAAGAATAATGGGAGGGAGAGGAAGTAAGAAAGCTCAAATAGGTCAATAATGGTGGGCAAAAAAGAGCTCTAAAGATGGGGAACCATTGGGGAAGAAGCCCCTCTTAAATAGGACAAGGAAAATCTCACCGTTTAGACCAGATCCACGCGCCACCGGAACTTCCGGTGCTCCACCGGTACTATCGGTAAATCAGAGCACAAAAAAAGAGAGGAAACACACTCTCGTTAGAAGTAAGACCGGAACTTTGGCCGGAACTTCCGATCAAGAAAAATGTTGGGCAAGATGCACAAAAATTTCAATAACTTTTGACTCCAGACTCCGATTTTAATGATCTTGGTCTCGTTTTGAAGAGACCAACAAGCTCTACAAGATTACGCAAAGAAACATAATAGTAAAACATGAGAGCATAATACTAAAATGGTGAAAGGTATGACCTCTCTAGAAGTGACGAACTGGTAAAACCTCCAAAACCCAAAACGCAAGAAGTTGAGATTCGAATCTCCAATTGGGATGCAACCAATTTTGTTGGAAAGATAATAAAAATTAGAACCCAACAAAAGGTTAAATATTGGATACCACCAAGGGAAAAATATCAAGTATATACATGTGAAATATCTCCCAAGGTGTGGAGCCAAAAAACCCGCAAGATCAAAAATGCCGTAAGATATTCAAGGAAAATCCATTTTTGATGAACTAGAGCTTGTTATGAGTAACAAAAATCTCTAGATCCTCACATGGACAAGATCCAAACAACAACCAAAAAGGATGATGATATATACGCAAATGTTTGAGCTCACCCGAAAGATACGATCGAGCTACTCACTCGAGAGATCCTCTTGATAGTACGGCTAGCAATCCTAAACTCGGTCTCCCAACTAACAAAATGAGACCGGCAAAAGAGAAAACCTAGAAAGATAATATCTTTGCCTTGAGCATTCCACTTGATTTTAATGTTGACCATCTTGTCTTCCTCAAGATGGAACATCTTTCTTGATCACTCTTGCTTGCGCTTTGCTTGAGGAAGACTTGCGACTTTCTCCCCCATACACCATGGGGAAACCTCTTCTTTGAACTTATCTTTATCACTCCATGATCATCGAGGATGGCAAGCTTCAAGAATGAGCTCCTCTAGAGATGGCTCATCTTGAGCTTGCACCTTATTTCTGGATGATGTCTTAAAGTTAGCCATGGGAGCTCTATCTTATTATTCTTCAAGACACTTTTGATCTTCTTCTTATTCTTCTACATGATTCCAATAGGCACAAAGCCCTTGGAAATTTTTATTCTTCATTTTTCAGCATTGAAACTAACACATGGCCCAAGTAATGCCAATGGACAAAACTTACAAGTGAAACTCAATTCACACAATAGTCCATAGAGATTGTCATTAATTACCAAAACCACACATGGGGGCATACATGCACTTTCACTGCCGTAGGCGGAGGGAGAGACTATGTCTAATATGACGTGAGAGATATCGCCCCAAAGGGGTGCCCTTGGTGGCTTTATATATGCAGCCAATTAGGGGTGTGCTAATGGGCTTTATATTAGAGTTGCTATCTTGGGCCTCCAGTCGGTGAGTCGTCTGGGTCCAGTATGATCCAATCACCGTATTTAGCGAGTTGATCCACCCTAGGATAGCACTACAAGAAAAGCTAACTTTTACAATGGACGATTTTTGTGGTTGAAGGCCCGTTTTTCGTGGCCGAAAAGTCTTCCACGACGGATGGCCTTCGTGATAAAAGCCCTATCACAAATGAATCAACCATGGTTTTTTTCCGAATGTGGCATATCACACCCTTCGGCCACAAAAACTTGTTCCGTTATAGATCTGTTTGCCAGACGCACTGACGGCTGATGTCATGCAAACTGGCATGTGGCTGCCGCTATCAATCGTCGCAAAAACTGTGGTAGAAGATAGGCATAGCCAAGGCCTGCTAATTGTTAAATGCGCCGGCCCATGAGGATAGCCTAATAGGAATACAACCCTTTACTGTTTTGTCTTGCACTGTCCGGAATCTGCCCAGTACTGCAGCCAGCAGCGGCCCGTACACTTTCAAGTCCGATACTATTTTGGCCTACATGAGCCCAAGTGAGCCCACCAATGTGCTGCCACTTGAGGCCTGCACCAAGACGACCTGGTACTATTCATTCCCGGTGCCAACCTAGGCTTTTACTGTTCAAGCCTGTCACTGTTCCATCCTTTTAGGATTTCCGCCCGTTACTGTTTAGGCCCTTTAGAGTTTGGGCTTTTGCCTATTCAGGCCAGTACTGTTCGGCTTGTTACTATGGTGGCCTATCACTGTACTGGTATTTCAATGTTCTGGCCTTTTACTATTCTGGCCTTTTTCTACTCTAGCCTTTAAAAGTTCTTGCCATTCGCTGTTCCAGCCATTTATTGTTGATGTAACATCCCAATTTCAGCAACCCTGACTAGTTGTCCAGAATGCAGAATCAGGGGGAAACAAAAACCTTTTCTTGTTTAATACTGAAGTGTTTGCTTGTTGCTTGGATATGCTTAGCATAGGTATGTGTATTAGATGATATACCTCTTACCTTAACACCAGTTGACAAAAGCTACTTCCCAAAACAGTCTTGGCTTAATTTCCCTATTCTCAAATGTTCTAGCATTTCAAAACCTAAGCCAAGAAGCCTTTGCAAAATAACTATTTTAGTAGCTTCTATTGATAAAATTATGGAGAGCTATATAACATAATCTCCTTATGTTTTCAAGACAGAACCTTCAACTACTCTTACCTCTAGGATTTTCAAAACCTTTTAGTAAGCTTCTAAATTCTACTCTTGGTAGAGATACCAAGGACTCTCATCCTATTCAAAATCCAACCTCTTCAAAATGCATCAACCTTACCTCAATCTAGGCTTGATGGTAACCCTAGTATTTGTTGAATTGTTTGTAAGATGAGTTGTCTTGATCTGCTGTTTGACTTGATTGCTTAGAAGTAGTATGAGCTACTCTAGGATGTATCTGATCTCTAGGCACTAGGTGATCCTCTAAAACCCTTAACCAGATCAATTCTGAAGATAACCCTTCTAGAAGATTCCAAGTCAATGAAGACCAATATCAAGCATGGATCCTTACTACTCAATCTACACTTCAACATCATCCACTCGATGATGCTTGGGTACCTTGCAACCCATCAAAAACATCTCCTCTCATGTTCTAGTCTAAAAACCTAAATCTGCCAAATTTGGCAGTCTGGAAAACTGTTTCCAACATCACCTTTTTGGATGTCTCCCTTTCTCAACCCTTGTACACTTTTGGTAATGCACTTGAAACATCTTGTTAACCATCATAAGGAATACCAAGGCCCACTCTTGCCCTTGGTTCTATCATCCTACAACCCACTTATTCATGATGGTTTTGTAGGCAACAAAATAACCTTTCCTGCAAATCTAGTCATCATGCCTACTTTGATAGAAGCTCACACCACCATCCAACCTTCTATGGATGAACTCCTTGCATGGTTATGTTCTACTCAAATAGCAAATAGGTCTATCAAAATGTACTTCACGTGTTCCAATAGGATCTTGGCGTTGTTTAAACCCAAAAGGTTTTGAAGGCTAGTTGATAATGTGCTTTGGGAGGCTTATTTTATTCCAAGTTTGAAAGCCTGTCTTGGTGAGCTCAAGTAGGATCAAGCTCAAACCTCTACACCCTTGTGATCTACATCACTTGGTCTATCCATCCGTATATCCCATGCCCCAAAGGCAGCTTTGAGCTCCAAGATCCAACCTGGTTTTAATGGTATGAAATTAACATCACCCTAGATCCTTAATCTAGGGTATTCCACCAAAATCAACTTGGATTCTCCAATCCAAAGGTTGCAAATGCTTGCTACACCTTGTCTAATTCATCTACCTTGATCATCAAGATTTATCAAATATTATTCATAATTATTAGGGCTCCAAATCTAATAAATGTCTTTAAAAGTCAAAATCTCCAAAACTCCTTCCATAAAGGAAAGTTTGGTTTTTCCAAAACACTTCCCCAACTTTTGGCTCAATTGAGATCCATATATCACACCCCATCTTCCCACATTAAAAATAAATATTTTTGGGATCTTTTATTATTTCTTTTTATCCATTTTCTTAAATGGCTGAATTGGAATAATAAATTTTTTAAATATTTTTATCTTCCCATAAATCTTGGGAAAATTCCCCTACGTGTTTATTCACGATTGCGACCATCTCACATCAATATCCAACCTGGTCCAATGTAAATTTATCAAATGAGCTTCCATAAACCCTTCTGCACTTTTTGAATAAATAGATTTAAGTGGACTAAAACTCCTCTGAAAAATCTCAAATAATTCCTGGAGGTGTATCTAGACCTCATCTATCCATCAGTACCATTTCCTCATGTCCAATGCAAGTTTTTAGACTTTCTTCATAGCCATCTATTTGATCAAATTTGCCAAGGAGACAAATCCTCAAATCAAAAACCCACAAAACCTTACCAATCTGGTCAAGCAAACTTCCCTAGCACAACTCACACCCTTCTGGTCGTGCACTGTAGCAAAATACTGTAGCCCACCCCCTCCACTTGTCATTTACCCCTTGGAAGAGTAGAGGGATTAGAGATAAGCCATCTGTGGCCAACCAACAGTAGCACCACCTCCCCTCTCTGTCCTTGCCGACCAAATGACTCACACCACCCCTCCACCGCCATCCCTGACCAATCCCAAGCCAGCTCCACCCCTCCTCTATGTCCAAAATGGACATCTCCCCTAATGAGATCCCCACTCATCTTAAATAGGTCCAAGGCCATCTCGCACCCTTACTCCTGGCTCATTTTCCCCTATCCCCCTCACTCCCCTCCCCTGCACTCTACTCCCTCTCCCATACTATGAGCTACTCGAGGGAGAGAGGAAGCAAAGCTTCGGGGTTCCCCCGTCTACCGATCAAGGTATCCCCCTACTGCCTCTCCCCCTCTGCATGTTCGCTCCTAGGACCCCCATGCCCCTGCATCTAACCCTGTGCCCTTTTATCCCTAGGACCTCCCCTGGATGCTACTCCGGCGATCTCCTGAGAGCACCTCCACGGGAGTCGTCGCGCGAGCCCCCTCCAGTCGCGGAACCTGCTGCTTCCAGCCCTCCCTTGGATCGTCGTCGTCGACCGCTTCGCCCTGCAGCCTCCCCAGCTCCCCTCCTCCCCCCGGTAAGCCTCCCTGCCCCTGCTGGCGCCGCCCTAGGGTTACTCCCCCATCGAGTCTAGACAGAGGAAGGGGATGAACAGGGGCCGTCGATTTTATTTTTAATCGAATGGCCAGCGTTCCTCGATACCCCTTTGTCGCCCCTATCCGGCTGACCGCCAGGCCCCACCTTGCAGGTTCGAACGGGCTCGTCCCGCGCGCGGCATCGCAAGCCGTGGGCCGAATCCTACTTCCTAGCCGAACTCCCTGGCAGAACCGGCCCACTGCAGCTATTTTCCTTTTTCTTTTTAGCAGATCTTTTAATTCCAGAAGCTATGTGCTCAGTTTAAATCCAAATAAAAATGGAAAGTACAATATTTATCCCAGATCTAAATTCTATTGAGTACATGGATGTTTTCCCTAACACCCAGTACCCTTGGTTAGCTCAAAATATGTATGGATTAAATATATTGAATCAATTGCCTAGAAGTAATTAAAACACTCCTTAAATCCCTCAGGGAGATTTACAGCTCCAAATGGGGTAAACCCAAGTGCACCTGGTAGGTATTACCTGTACCTATCGCATGGCATTGGCCTCAACCCAAGTGGAGGTTTTGTTCTCCTGTAGTAAAAATAACAAAAACAGTCACATTTTGGCTTTAGAAAATTCCCTAGGCATATCTACACCACCTATTAGGCTAATTAAAACTCCCAGAGTAGTGGACCATCAATATCTATCAAAACCCAGGATCCCATAATTTTCTAAGCCTTAGATGAATTATTGTGAATTAATCTGTTCTGTGCATGGTTAATTCACGAATAATTTGACCATAGTATCTCTACAACTCCAAATAGGTTGCTTCCAATTTCTGCAAAAAGGTATTCTAAATACATATCATGTGCCATTGGAATAATATCAAAAACCACTGTATATTTAATCTGGTGAAAAAGACAAAACAGCTACAGAACTACCTTTGGGAATTTCCTGAGGACATTCTGGTAACTATATTTACCTCATTCCAACTCTCAGTGAACAAGTACATTAATACCTACCTAACCATCCAAGGAAATAATTTTTGGAGCTACAGAACTTTTCTGGTGAATTATTTCCTAAAACTAGAGCCTTTAGCACTAGAAAATGCATAGGAAATCAAAGAAAAGTGATAAGTTAGTGAAACCACTTTTGTTGGTTTCATTTTACGAATACCTATATGATGATATCATATTTATACAATGAGATCCTATAGAATATGGTCTTGGTCCAAAACCCATCTCTTAGGTATTTTCTAGACTATAAATCCTAAGGGGAATTCCTTCCATATTTTCCAAGACAAAGCCAATCCTATTAAATCCATTCTTCATAAGACCTAATGATATGTGAACTTGTATTGTTCATTGTTTGCTGTTTGTATTGGTGCTTGTATGCCTTGTGTTGATTGTAGCTTGGTTTGCTTGCATGTACTGTCGGGACGACGATAGTTGCGATGAAATCGGAGAGCAGAAGGAGTGGTATTTATATTTGGTATTGGTGTTCTGGGTTATCCAAAGAAGAAGTCCAGGGACATTTATGCCATATTCTGATCATCAGGCAAGCCACCTTCTTGCTCATAAGCCTTGTCCTACTATTTTACTTATGCATGTTTTGTCTACTATTTGTGAAACTGGATTGTTTCATTATTTGTTGATGTATATACGGTAGTGGTTTGGCTCCTCCGAACTATTACACTTATGTACTATTAAGTACAACCCCCTTGGTGATACCTACTTGTCCCTAGTAGAATAGATGGTGCATATCCACCATACCCCCTTTGGAGAACCTGTTTTAGCCAAAGCAAAACTAGAGGATGGGAAGACCCCGGAAAAAGTTTTTACCAAATGTTTTATGATAAAACCTTGGTGAGGTGGGACCTCCCAAGATATGTTGACAAAGAAAAAGGTTTCATTTTTTTCTTTCAAAATGCTGAAGAAAAGATGCAGGAAAAAGGTTTACGAAAATGCACCCGGTTCTTTGCAGTTTAGCTATAACAACTTAACCCCGTGCAACCACATTACTCTGGTATGGGACAGGGATGGATTTGATGTTCGTCTATTCTGGTATAAGCTGCCTTGCAACAACTACACGGGACCAAAGATCCCTGGAGGGTGGGCCTTCTCACGTAAGGCTCCATGTGGGACATTGACCTGGAGAAGGAACAAAGGGCCTGCGCGCCTCCACGTGTTACTATGAGCCCCTCATTGAAAGCGCAACACGTGGGACATGCAAAATGCGCTCCGGTTGGTCCTAGGTACCCGACGTCTCGGTGTTGAGGGGAACAACACTCATAGGGTAGGCACTTATATTGGAGTGGGCATCCGGAGAGTCTTGATTGGTTACTCGACCCACGATCGGTGAAGATCAGGGTAGTGTACCCGGATGGTGTGGGTAAAGTGTACAACCTCTCTAGAGTGTAAATCTTTTCGAATAGCCGTGTCCGCGGTTAAGGACGGGTTGAAAAAACTTCTGTAGAGCGGTGCTGGTTTTGTTTTCAAAAAGGATTTCTGAAAATAAATGGCTTTGGAAATGTCTTGACCATGGGATGGTCAGAAAGGGATGGAAGGAGTTTGGTCGTGGGGACGACCGGGAGAAAGGAACAAATGGGTGACCCGGTCCTAATGTTCAAAATGATTTCCAAAATGTTTACAAAAGTTTTCAACAAAGATAAGTAGATGCTATATCTACAAGAAGAACTATCTGAGAAAAGGACCTCTCTTGGAGCCCTCCTAATACCACAGCCATATTGCATATCCTCCTGTTATTATTACTTCCTTAAGGTGGTTTGCGAGTACATTCAAAGTACTCACCAGCATTTCCCCTGGCTATTAACTTGGTCAGATATCAAGAAGAAGGTGAAGTGGACGACTATGCGAGATAGGCCGTTCTCCCAGTCAGTTGCCTGTAGGTTAAGGCTTGGATTGGGATCTATGCTTGACGAAGTCCCGCTGATGATTATTGATGTAGCCATAACGACATTTATGTAAGTTTTGTAAATTCGGTATGTCTCGGATGTTGTAATGATACTTGTCGGTTATGTGCCACGACTAACTGATCATGGGATCGTGGTTGTATGCATAACAGGGATTCTCGGAGGATTAATCTGGGGGCCCCATATACTTGGTATTAGAGCCATCCTGACTGTAGGAGAACCTTAGTTAGCATGGTCGCTAGACAGGAACCTTATTTTGAAAACCCGGCTTTCGAAAACTAGTTTCTCAATGAGTTTGAAAAAGTTCTATTTCTTCTCTTACCCTAAGTAAATGCTTTCGAAAATGGTTTCCTCTAACTCTTGTCCCAACTTCAAACCTACGGATTTTAAATAACTAGGATCTAGAACCCGATGAAGATGATGGGAGCAAGATTGAAGACAAGCAACTACCAACAAACACAAGGAGACTACAATATCGCTCCACCAGCGAAATCCCCATAATTAGAAGACCTAAAGTGCTACAGTATCAAGAAGATTCCAAGATACGATAAAGGCTTCATCTGCAAGATAGTGACTCCGACCTGAAGAAGGCGATACCTAGGGTCAATAGTCCTAAGAATAGGATTCCCCTACATCACGAGTAGTTAACTCCTTGGTCCCAGGAGTTGACCGTGTTTGCTTGCCTAAGTGCATCCTGTGTTGCTTGATGTGTGTTGTTTGCCGAGGACATTGCGAGCCCCTCGCTCTATTCGCCTTGTTTGTATGATCTGGTTTTCCCTGACCTCCTTAAAAATGTGACAACAGGAGAGATAACCCACCTAGTGACTTCGGAAACCCCTGTGTTAGCTGTTGGTAATGAGACCCAGACTAACCTCGAGAGTATATGAGAGGAAAAGCATCGCAAGAACCAGGAGTTTGACATCGTCAAGTCAAAATCAACTCGGAGATTTCACCTCAGCAGGATGGCTTACCTCGTCAAACTCACCTCACAAGACTCTTCAATAGCACCACAGTCCCTTGTTCCTCAGTCTACTACAGCAAGAATCCCGTTGAAGCTGGAAGCCAATCACTGAAGGATCCTCAATATCCACAAGAAACCACATGATAAGTCAACCAAGACAAGAAGTGAAGACCTAACCACACTAACCTTTAGTGTATTAGAGCCTATGTCCGCCTTAGGAGACTAACTAATCTAGTCCACCTACCCAAAATAACAGAATGATCCTCCCTAGAAGGTCAGAACAACCCCTGAAGTCATATGATTAGGAAGTGTGAAGACAACGAGTCGACTCTGCCAAGCAACGCAAGAAATGCCAATGAAGACAGCTTACCCGACGCCGACTGCTTGAACCCTGTCTAACTACTCGCAAGATGAGTCGTAAACCGCCGATTTACCCTGAGCTAACCCCTTAAAGGCAGCGTTAGGAAACCACCGCGCCAAGGCTGCTATAGTAGAGCGTCGCTCGAAGACCTCAGCTCAAGTTTCAGGAAAACTATATCCTCCCGCTAACAACAAGTCAGCCTTCCAAGACTGAAGATGCAAACACTTCTTGATGAGCCCTAGTGAAACTCTAAGGTGGAAATACTGCGTCTTTCCACTCAATCTTCAGAATACTGTCTACCAAAAGATACTGCAGAAAATATCTCTGGCTCCGACGTTCTCCCATCAAGCAACAACCCGTGAGTTATCCAATGAGAAACTAACTGAAGATTCTACAAAGTCGCTTAGCTACTTTAGCTAAAGACCCACCCGAAGGACCGCCGAACCGCTAACCCCTAGGTCCTTAATGCTTAGAGGACATGGGACTCCAATAACTCCACCAGGCTAAGTATGAATAATAGCAGTATATAAGCCCCATAGGCCATAGCTTCACGGACGCCTTCTGAAGACCTCGACTCTAGGAGAAAGATGGACGACAATCTTCAGAACCACCAATGAAGTCAAGAAGGAAGGAATGCATACCTCCAAGCTAACCTAGTCAAATCCTAAGGGGGAAAGGCCGCGTCTCCCCCACAAAATAGAGTAAACCCTCGCTCGGAGAAAACCCAGAAGCTTGGATCCCAACATCGTTAAATAAGATATGCTACGCCCCTAAGGAAGAGCCATGGATCCCTATAGAAGGTACACTAGGTCGTAAATTCTATCCTCTGACGAGTACCCCGTGGAGTTCACATCAAGATAATCTGCCCAGTCTAAGCCCTCGAGATTTAGAGTCCGGAAGGAAAAGAAGGTCATCCCTCGCAAACAGGACTGGACTCTGCTCAACTCTCCGTGTATCCTGGAAGACTGAAGCCCAACTTCATTGATGTCATAACCACTTTCAAAGACGGAGTCTATACGATAGCACGCTTGAAACCAGTATCTCTAACCTTGACTCAAAATCCCCTAACCCTACTCTCCCAAATCTCGGGACGAGATTCTTTTAAGGGGGAAAGATCTGTAACATCCCAATTTCAGCAACCCTGATTAGTTTTCCAGAATGCAAAATCAGGCGGAAACAAAAACTTTTTATTGTTTAATACTGAAGAGTTTGCTTTTTTTCTTGGATATGCTTATGCATAGGTATGTGTATTATATGATATACTCCTTACCTTAACACTAGTTGACAAAAGCTACTTCGCAAAACAGTCTTGGCTTAATTTCCCTATTCTCAAATGTTCCGGCATTTCAAAACCTAAGCCAAGAAGCCTTTGCAAAATAACTATTTTAGTAGCTTCTATTGATCAAACTATGGAGAGCTATATAACATAATCTCCTTATGTTTTCAAGATAGAACCTTCAACTAGTCTTACTCTAGGATTTTCAAAACCTTTTAGTAAGCTTCTGAATTCTACTCTTGGTAGAGATACCAAGGACTCTCGTCCTATTCAAAATCCAACCTCTTCAAAATGCATCAACCTTACCTCAAGCTAGGCTTGATGGTAACCCTAGTATTAGTTGAATTGTTTGTAAGATGAGTTGTCTTGATCTGTTGTTTGACTTGATTTCTTAGAAGTTGTATGAGCTACTCTAGGATGCTCATCCTCTAGGATTAAGATACTTTAAGATCACCAAATCCTAAGAAAGAACACAAGATGTATCTGATCTCTATCCACTAGGTGATCCTCTAAAACCCTTAACCAGATCAATTCTGAAGATATCCCTTCTAGAAGCTTCCAAGTCAATGAAGACCAATATCAAGCATGGAACCTTACTACTCAATCTACACTTCAACATCATCCAATCGATGATGCTTGGGTACCTTGCAACCCATAAAAAACATCCCCTCTCATGTTCGAGTCTAAAACCCTAAATCTGCCAAATTGGCTAAGCCTGGAAAACTATTTCCAAAATCACCTTTTTGGATGTCTCCCTTTCTCAACCCTTGTGCACTTTTGGTAATGAACTTGAACCATATTGTTAACCATACTAAGGAATACCAAGGCCCACTCTTTCTGTTGGTTATATCATCCTCCAACCCACTTATTCTTGATGGTTTTGCAGGCAACAAAATAACCTTTCCTGCAAATCTAGTCATCATGCCTACTTTGATAGAAGCTCACACCACCATCCAACCTTCTATGGACCAACTACTTTCATGGTTGTGTTCTACTCAAATAGGTCTATCAAAACTTACAGCACTTGTTCGAAGAGGATCTTGGTGCTGTTTAAACCCACAAGGTTTTTAAGGCTAGTTGATAATCTGCTTTGGCAGGCTTATTGTATTCCAAGTTTGAAAGCCTGTCTTGGTGAGCTCAAGAAGGATCATGCTCAAACCTATACACCCTTGTGATCTAAATCACTTGGTCTATCCATCCATATATCCCATGCCCCAAGGGGAGCTTTGAGCTCCAAGATCCAACCTAGTTTTAATGATATGAAATTAACATCACCCTAGATCCTTAATATAGGGTATTCCACCAAAATCAAGCTGGATTCTCCAATCCCAAGGTTGAAAATGCTTGATACACCTTGTCTACTTCATCTACCTTGATCATCAAGATTTATCAAATATTATCCATAATTATTAGGGCCCCAAATCTAATAAATCTCTTTAATAGTCAAAATCTCCAAAACTCCTTCCATAAAGGAAAGTTTGGTTTTTGCCAAAACACTTCCCCAAATTTTGCCGCAATTGAGATCCATATATCACACCCCATCTTCCCACCTTAAAAAAAATATTTTTCGGATCTTTTATTATTTATTTTTTCCCATTTTCTTAAATGGATGAATTCGAATAATAATTGTTTTAAATATTTTTATCTTCCCATAAATCTTGGGAAAATTCCCCTAAGTGTGTATTCACAATTGGGACCATCTCACATCAAAATCCAACCTGGTCCAATGTAAATTTATCAAATGAGCTTCCGTAAACCCCTTCTGCACTTTTTTAATAAATAGATTTAAGTGGACTAAAACTCCTCTACAAAATCTCAAATAATTCTTGCAGGTGAATCTTGACCTCATCTACCCACCAGTACCATTTCCCCATATTGTCCAATGCAAGTTTATAGACTTTCTTCATAGCCATCTATTTGATCAAATTTGCCAAGGCGACAAATCCTCAAATCAAGAACCCACACAAAACTTCACAATCTTTATTAACAACATTAGTGCACTCAAGATAATAGGTCTTAAGGTTCAGTTATAACACAAAATAAACTTCCATTAGAACACTAGATACTGTAGCACTTCCCTCAAAAAACTCAATTCCCCAAAAGAACTCAAGAAGGAACTAACAAGAAGCAAATGCAGAAAATGGCAGAAATCTGTCAAAACAGACCAGCAGGTAAACACGAATTTTTTCGAAGACCTTATGTTGCTCAAATAAACAAGTGTTGAACTAACTAAAGTTATATAACAACCGGGGGCAGAAGCACAAAAAATTACAGATCAATCTGACATACAGAGCTCTCTCACGAATTTTTACGGTGAAGCACAGAAATCTGTTTCGGGACAACGATTTTCCCAATCATTACTTCTCTCTCATTAGAGGTTACTCTTGGCACAAAAATCAAATAAAAAGTATAAGGAGAGGTTATTACAGAGTTAATAACTCCCAAGACTCATCTAAAACTTTTGGGTTATCTCCCAATAACTACTTTTCTTTAACGCCTTTAAGTTAGGCATAAGCAAAAACTAGAATGGATAGATTAGAAGTAAACAGAAATAATCATGGTGAAAACATTGTTTTGTTCAATGAAATACTTTTGTTAACAAGGTTGATCAGGTCTTGCTACCAAAACAATTTCATATGATACAAAACTTTGTATTCCACTAATGATTATGTTACCTCAACCTTGATAACAATGGTCCCAATCATAATAGTTTCAAATTTTCTCTTAGTATGGGACAATATATTTCTCCAACTTGAATGCCCTCAACATGTTCAATTGAATTTAAACCACAAGTCCTTTCAATTTTCTTGGGGAAATAGACAGTATGTTCCTTGTCATTAACATTGAAGGTCACCTTCCCTTGATTACAATTAATAACAACTCCTATAGTATTTAAGAAAAGGTCTCCCAAGAATAATAGACATATTATCATATTCAGGCATAAAAGTTTCAGAGGATGCTATCATAAGAAATATGAGTTGAAGTAAAAGAGAGCATCAAGGAGCAAATTCAAAATACATTTAAGTCTAACCCACTTCCTATGCATAGGAATCGTGTAAGCAAATAACAAAGTGACAGGCATAGGAAGATAAAACAAGAGTAACTTCAAAACTTCCAGCACATAGAGAGGTGTTTCAATACCATGGAAACTTCTACAACCATATTTTCCTCTCTCATAATAATTTTCAGTAGCCTCATGAATAAACTCAACAATATAACTATCACATAAAGCATGCTTTTCATGATCTACAAGAACTAGAGCTTTATCATAAACATCCTCAAAAGAATCCTCAGGAACATAACATTCATCCTTCTTTAGTAAGCATGGGGACAATCAAATAATATAAGGGATAAAGAGTTACTCTCATTAGAAGGTAGGCATAGGTAGCTAATCCATTCCTCCTCCTTTTGTTCATCACTCTCCTTCACCTTTTCATCTAATGAGATTTCAGGTTCATCAATTTCTTCTTCCAAAGGATCCTACAAGGCATTAGTCTCTTCCATAGGATCTGGAAAGGCATTAGTCTCTTCCATTTGTGGAAAGCATCTATTAAAATATTCAAGGATATAGCCATTTTCATCCTTGTAATTATCAAAGCAAAATTTAAGTATACCATAAACCTCATACTTATAAGGTGAATCATCAATATTTTCAAGCAAACTAGCAAGTTCAAAAGCACCCTTCCAAGCAATAAATTCTTCAATTTGTTCTGCATCATAAAAGTCATAAATTCCTTTAGCATAGGAAGATATGGTATCATTATCATTATACTCACATTGAAAAGGGAGGTGTTTATACCTCTTTCTGCAACGAGATTCATCACAGCAATAAGTAACATTATAAGTAGAGCACACATTTCTAGCAATGGTATACAATCTATCAATTTGTTCCCATAAGTGTTTCCCTTTTTGTGACAAGCGGTGTTCCTTATAATAATATTTTTGATCTTCCGTGAACCCACCTTGCCAATAAGTTTTAGTTTCAAAGAAACCAACCATTGCCAACAAGCATGATAAAGCAAGACAATAACAGACCAACAAAAACAACAACTAGAGTAGGAACTATTTTTTGTATTTTGATAAAAAACAAGCAAACAAGGAGAAATATAAATTTAGCTTGAACAATAGTGAATCCAAGTGGACTTGATAAATAAAGCTATGCTCCCCGGCAACGGTGCCAGAAAATAGTCTTGATGACCCACAAGTATACGGGGTGTATCGTAGTATTTTTGAGGGAAGTGAAACCCAATTTATTGATTCGACACAAGGGGAGCCAAAGAATATTTATCAGCCTTAACAACTGAGTTGTCAATTCAGCTGCATCGGGAAACAATCTTGCTCACAACAGTTTATCAGTAGCAATAGTTTTGTAGTAGGAATAGCAAAGTAACAGTAGTAGCAAATCAAAGACAGTAGTAACAAAAGCAGTAAACAGTGGGATTCGAGTGCAGTACGCATAGGGATGGATGGATGAGCGTTGCATGGACAAGACAATTCACATAGCAATCAGAACATAGGGCAATTGTAGATAAATAAGATAAAGCACCCAAGTACTAGACAATCCTAGGCATGTGTTCCATATATAGTCATACGTGCTCGCAATGCGAACTTGCACAACATCTTTTGTCCTACCAGCCCGTTTGCAGCGGGGCCTCTAGGGAACTACTGGCAATTAAGGTGCTCCTTTTAATAGAGCACTGGAGCAAAGCATTAACACTCCGTGAACACATGTGATCCTCACATCAAAGCCTTTCCCTTCCGGTTATCCCGATTTTTGTCACTTCGGGGCCATAGGTTCTGGACAACAACGTGTGTATACAACTTGTAGATCAGACCAGAAACAATACTATCATAATGAATCAATAATAAGTTCAGATCTGAAATCATGGCACTCGGGCCCTAGTGACAAGCATTAAGCACAACAAGTTGCAACAAAGTCATAAAGCACTATAAAAGATATTAGGCACCATGCCCGAACAATCTGATGCCATTACATGAAACGATCTCATCCAATCAATACCATCCCCATAGCCTACAGCGGGGGATTACTCACTCATAGATGGAGGAAACATGGATGGTCGATGAAGATGATGGTGGAGGTCGATGGAGATGGCTCTGGGGGCACTTCCCTGTCCTGGCAGGGTGCCAGAACCGAGACTTTTTGTCCCCCGAATCTCCCCTTCGGTGGCGGCGGCGCAGCGGAACTTTTCATGGAAAAACGTCGAACCCCCCGAAGTTTTTAGGTCAGAAGGCTTCTTATAGGAGAAGAGAGGGACCGAGGGGGTGCTTGGGGCCACCACACCATGCCATGGCGCGGCCAAGCCCAGCCCGCGCCTGGGGGTGGTGTGGCCAGGCCCTGGTCCTCCTCCGTCTCGTATTCTGGCTCCGTGAGTCTTCTGGAAAAATAGGCACTTTGGCTTTTGTCCCGTCCAATTCCGAGAATATTCATTTTCTAACTTTCCTGGAACCAAAAACAGCAGAAAACAGGCAGCTGGCACTGTGGCTCTTGTTAATAGGTTAGTCTAAGAAATCATATGAAAAGTACTCAAAAGTGTGGACAAAACACAAGAAAGTGGATAAAACCAAGCATGGAGCATCAAACATTATAGATACATTTGCAATGTATCAGTATAAATATGCATGGCTTTCAAAATAGATGACCAAGGTCATGGCCATATCTTTTCTATAGTTTATAACATCATCTGTGCATATTTGGTAGATTGGTGTGCATTATTGACATTTAAAATATTATTTACAAAGGAAGCTTCCGAATTTGAAGTTATTTTCAATTTTCAAGCGACGATAGTGGCTTTTGTCGTGAAGAAACTACAAATAAGTATGGATTAAAATCCCACTGCCCTAGTTTTCACACAAGATATATATATAGCCTAGGGTTTAGGGTTTAGGTTTTTTGGGTTGAGGGTTTGGGGGTTTAGGGTTTATGGTATATGGTTTAGGATTTTAGGGTTTAGGATTTTAAGGTTCGGTATTTAGGGTTTAGGGTTCAGGATTGAGGGTTTAGGTTAGGGTTTAGGGAATTTTCAATAATAATGTTCAATCTTTATATTTATATGCTTATATATATTCGTGGAATAGAATGCGATTTTTGTAAATAATACACTTTATTAATTAATTTGACAAGTGTTGCGCTAATTTAAAATTTTACACTTCTAGGTATTTGTCAGTGACGGTCACGCTGAATGCAATGATTCGGCGACAGGCAGATCGAGAGGTCCATTCGGCGTGAGCCTATCCGAATCAATTTTTATTCGGCATCGTGGTGACCGAATGCATGCGGTGGCGGGCCCGCGGCGAGTGCTGCAATCAGCGACAGCCTGGCCGAATGGGCCATTCGGTGACAGCGTGGCCGAAAGCATCCAAAGATGACCATGTCGCCGCGTGAGGCCGTCCTGCACACGCCTCTTCTTCCTCCCGTCGTTGTTGCTCGCTGCCTCTCTCTCCAGCCGACGAACTCCCCAATTTTTGCACCACTTTTCTCAGATTCATCCCAGATTAGCCACTAAATATTCTATCTAAAACCACTATAGAGATAGGGGAACCCTGATCTACTGATGGGTTAGCTCAGGACTCGATTTGGTGGTAGATTTTTGGAGGATTGGTGGTGGTGCTAGGGTGGAGCAATGGCAATGGAAATGGTGATGCTGTAATGGAGCTTGGAGCAGGGGCATTTCTGAACTGCACCGTACTGCTTCGTTGGTGAACCGAGGCTGCTGTACCAAGTGGCTTCTTACGCTTCATGGGTAAACTCTAATCCCTCGTTAATCACAGTTATTTTATATGGTTATGCGTCTACTCGGGCTGTGGTTAGGAGGCTATTAGAATAGATAGGAGGGTTTTAGTATATTATTTAGTTTATTTGCGGATAGTTGTACATAGTTTTATTTAGAATATGTGGATTTGTAGAAAGAATTGGTAGATGGTTGTAGGAATATTAGCCAGACTGTTATTTAGAATATTTGTAGATTGTTGTACATAGTTTTATTTAGAATAGGTGGATTTGTAGAACGATTTGGCTGGTGGATTTGTAGGAATATTAGCCAGACTATTAGTATATTATTTAGAATATTTGCGTATAGTTGTACATGTATTTACGCACTGTCGATAATTAATTATTTAGATTGATTTTTTTATGTCAGCAGAGATGTTGAATGTAGTGGAGTCCGTGTTTTACTATGGTCATGGTAATATCAAATACTATGAATATGGAGCAGATTTGTGTGAGTTTCATTTTACGGAGTTGGATTTGACTGCCCCTCAAACCTAGAGTGTTAGTCAGTTGAAGGAATGGTTGACAGACTGTTTAGGATATAATCTCGAAACATACACCATCAGTGTCCAAGCATTGTGGACAAAATCTACCAAGAACATTTTATAGATTTTGAAGGATGTAGATCATAACAGAGATTGGTTTAAATGGTTAAAAGGTTGCTAGGACAGGAAGATACTCCCTGTTGCACTAGTTCTTCCTGTCTTGAAGGAGATCAATCCGCAAGCATCGGAAGGTGGACACGGTCCTGGCCATAGTGTTGAATCTAGTGGCGGAACGTACTCTATGTCTAATGCTGGAGGTGGTGGTTATGAATCAGAGAAGAGCAGTCAGATAGGAGGAGACGATGGTGGTCACGAACTAGGGCAGAGCAGTCAGGATGTAGGTGGAGGATACGAAAGTGGAGAGGTAGATGGGGACGAGGAAGGTGGGCACATGCACGACATGATGGAGGATGAGGATTACATGGATGGTGAAAGTGGTGAATCTGATGATTCACATAGTTCCGATGAAGAAGGAAACGGAGAGGACGGGCCGATTCCTACATCCTGGAATCAAGACATCTCCGATGTCATGACCGTTAACAACTGTCATGATTCTGCCTGGGAATATCACGAAAATAAAATTACGCAGGGTGCCAGATATCCAGACAAGAAACATTTGCAAGAAGCAGTCATTTCTTGGGCATTGTCTACACGGAGGGTTCTTAGTACAACCGTGTCAAATAAGAGATACTTGACAATGGAATGCGTTGATATAAATTGTCTAGCTAGGGTGCATGGATATCTTCCTAAATATGACACAAGTTGGTTGGTGAGTGACATGGTGTTGCACATGTGTCAGCTTTCATCTATCCCTACAGATCATCGTAACCTCTCGTCCACGCTTCTGGCTCGGTTGTTTTACACGAAGATAGTGGAGAGAAAAGCGGTGGAAGTGAAGGCTATAATAAATAAAGTAAGGGTCAGGTTTAATTACAACATTTCGTACGGCAAGGATGGGAGGGCAAAGCAAAGGGCTCTTGAGGACAGGTTTGGTTCTTTCAGAGACGCGTATGACTCTGTAGTGAGACAAGTCCTTACACTGCAGGCAAGGAACCCAGGCACCTATGTCGACATCCAACACTATGTGATACCAGATGATCCATCCATAAAGGTGCTTCATCAAGTGTCCTTCTCTTTCTCTATGTGCATCCAAGCTTTCACTTATTGCCGACCAGTTATATGTGTGGATGGCATGTTTCTCAGTGGCAAGTATAAGGGACAGATCCTTACCGCCATTGGTCAACATGGCAACAATCGAATTGTCCCACTCGCCTTTGCTTTTGTTGAGGGAGAAAACACTAAAAGCTAGACATGGTTCTTCAGGCAGCTCAAGATAGCAGTTGTGAAAGATAAGCCCAATGTGTGCATCATTCATGATAGGAATGCAGGTATACCAAATGCGGTTAAATGTTTAACATAGCCTGGGCCTGAAAAACAAACACCTTGGCTCGACATGCGGAGCCGTTGGTGCATGCGCCATTTGGGAGCGATTTTTTTCTCACAGTTCAGGAACAAGAATCTGATGAATCTTTTCAAAAAACTGTGCAAGCAGAACCAAGAATGGAAGTATGATTTCATACGTGCACATCTCGATGACTTCACTCAGAAACATGTCAGGGCGAGGAAAGCGGCCCAAACTGCAGCTATAGCTTCCCATCAAGCAGCAGTTGTTGCCCAGGCTGCTACTGGAGAAACGCAGCTGGAAGAAGAGCCTGTAGGGCTTTGTGACTTGCCTGGATTTGATCCGCTAGTACTAGGAGAAGTCCCGGGAGAAAGATTAAATTTTTTCAATAGTGGATAGAGCACGCGCATCTGGAGAGGTGGTCTTTGCTATACGACACCCATGGAGCTAGGTATGGTGTCATGACTACAAACCTAGCTGAGTCATATAACTTTGTCCTCAGAGGTGGCAGGGCTCTGCAACTTACAACCATTGTCGAGGGTATTTTGTATGGCACGATCAAATATTTCAGAGACAGACGACAGAGAGCTCAATTGCATATATTAAACAATCCGAACACATGCTTCTGTGAAAAAATTATGGAGCACATGGATAAAAAGATGGCAAAAGCTCGGACACACAAGATCGTGGCCATCGGTAATGTAGAGAGAAGGTTTGATGTGCGGTTTGATGACCCACAAGTATAGGGGGTGTATCACAGTATTTTCGAGGGAAGTGAAACCCAATTTATTGATTCGACACAAGGGGATCCAAAGAATATTTATCCGCCTTAAAAACTGAGTAGTCAATTCAGCTGCACCTGGAAACAATCTTGCTCATAGCACTTTATCGAGTGCGGTAGGCATAGGGATGGATGGACGGGTGTTGCATGGACAAGACAATTCACATAGCAATCAGAACATAGGGCAATTGTACATAAATAAGATAAAGCACCCAAGTACTAGACAATCCTAGGCATGTGTTCCATATATAGTCATACGTGCTCGCAATGAGAACTTGCACACCATCTTTTGTCCTACCAGCCTGTTTGCAGCGGGGCCTCTAGGGAACTACTGGCAATTATGGTGCTCCTTTTAATAGAGCACCGGAGCAAAGCATTAACACTCCATGAACACATGTGATCCTCACATCAAAGCCTTTCCCTTCCGGCTACCCCGATTTCTGTTCCTTCGGGACCATAGGTTCCGGACAACGACGTGTGTATACAACTTGTAGATAAGACCCAAAACAATACTATCATAATGAATCAATAATAAGTTCAGATCTGAAATCATGGCACTCCGGCCCTAGTGACAAGCATTAAGCACAACAAGTCGCAACAAAGTCATAAAGCACTAATAAAAGATGCTAGGCACTATGCCCTAACAATCTGATGCCATTACATGAACGATCTCATCCAATCCCTACCATCCCCATAGCCTACAGCGGGGGATTACTCACTCATAGATGGGGGAAACATGGATAGTCGATGGAGATTATGGTGAAGATCGATGGAGATGGCTCCGGGGGCACTTCCCCGTCCCGGCAGGGTGCCGGAACAGAGACTTTCTGTCCCCCGAATCTCCCCTTCGGTGGCGGCGGTGCAGCGGAACTTTTCGTGGAAAAACGTCGAACCCCCTGAAGTTTTTAGGTCAGAAGTCTTCTTATAGGCGAAGAGAGAGGCCGAGGGGGTGCCTAGGGCCACCACACTAATCCCTGGCACGGCCAGGCCTAGCCCGCTTCTGGGGGGGGGGGGGTGGCCAGCCCCTGGCCCTCCTCCATCTCGTATTCTGGCTCCTAGAGTCTTCTGGAAAAATAGGCACTTTGGCTTTTGTCCCGTCCAATTCCGAGAATATTCATTTGCTGACTTTCCTGGAACCAAAAATAGCAGAAAACAGATAGCTGGCATTGTGGCTCTTGTTAATAGGTTAGTCCAAGAAATCATATGAAAAGTACTCCAAAGTGTGGACAAAACACAAGAAAGTGGATAAAACCAAGCATGGAGCATCAAAAATTATAGATACATTTGCAATGTATCAACATCCCCAAGCTTAACTCCTCCTCGTCCTCGAGTAGGTAAGTGATAAAAAGATAATTTTTGAGGTGACATGCACCATCATAAACTTGATCAAAGCATTTGTAAAACATTCAAAGCTGGGATCATAGTATTTTAATCATAACATGAAAGACAAAGTTCTAGCAATAAGACAAAGAAACTATGATGCAACATGAAAAGGCACAAACAAAAGATTCATGAATAACAATGCTTTGCAAGACGTTTGTTTGTTTCACATAAAGAAAACATAGCATAGTGGCATTCAGCTTGTCCCTCAATAGAGTAGCAAAGGTAAATGCATAGGACACCTTCAAAGTTTACAAGAGTGACTAGATACAAATAGTTTAAAACAAGCAGTATCAAGGTATGCATCAATCAACAAGTCTTGGGACAATGCACATAGAACTAAGAATGGCCACTATGCTCTGAAGAAAGTGCTCAAAGAATAAGTGGAGACTCAACAAGTAGAAGAAAAGGTTTTGAATAGTTTGAAGGGCTTCCAAATGCTGAAAGTACGGTACTCGTTAGCTTTGAGCTCTCATTGCCCCTATCATAAGAATCTTTAATGTGGTTAAGGTGAAAGTGACACAACGAAGAGGATATGCTTGACAAGTTATAAATTGAAGTATCATGCCCCTTACTTACGAAGACCGATCCTCATGCTACTCAACTTCAGTCACAAGTAAGCTCTTGTCATTGTAAGTATATACGTATCATAGAGAACCGCCAACGGGGTACCCCTTGCACATGACACGGGAGCTATCCCATGATCAAAATGACACGGCAAGTAGACAATGAGCATCCCAGCGACCTTTTTATTTACTATGTGCATAGATTTTTATTGAGGATGCTTCATAGAATGCTCATTATGGTTATGCTGCAAGTTTCCACCATGATTAGGCATGGCTTAGGCTAGCGGCCCAGGCGTTTCTCTAACATACATACAAACTCCATGATCTTACAAGTTCCACTTTATTTCACACCGTCGGGATCCATAAGCAAAAGAACATGATATCAAATAGGTACAAAGTACCTATGAAGTGTTGAAAGCGGTCCCCATGATACATGGTTCTGCTAACTTCAACTCATAAAGCGCAAGCATATGCGCAACAAAGAAGGACGCAATGGTTCAGGTTTATTAAGTGCAAGAAAATAAAGTGTGCCATCAAGTTCGTGAGAGCTTTACTAACTAACTTTCTCATAACAAGCAAACATTTTATTCAGAAGATAACAAGGCATATTGAATATGCACGGAAGTAGCAAATGATGCTAATAGGTAGGTATGGTGGACACATTGGCAATATTTGGTTTTAGGGAGTTGGAAACATGAGTAAAACATACCCAGTGAAAGTGACGGCTAGCAATAGTAAGGCAGCGACAAACAAGAGAGCAATAATGGCCATAATCATGCAGAGCGACAAAACATCATTGATCAAAGCATAAAGTGATGCTACAAGTTGAAAACTAAAGGATCATAAAGGCTTATGGTGACTTGGGATAGTCATAGCATGGTGTGAGCATGTGCCAAGTCAACCCAAATAAAGCATCAAAGGAGAATACCACTATACTATGCTTTAATATGCTAAAACAACGCATGATTCATCCAAGGCACATTAAGCAGTCTCAGTTGTTTATAACAAGTCATGCGACATCAAAGAATACTAAGCATAAAGCCAAAACAATATCAAGCATGGCATGACAAAGCATAGGCCACAGTCAAAAACAAGCTCTCTTTACCACTTCAGCATGAGCTTTCCTACTCTTTTCCAAGCCAAACCAAACCATTTGAACACCAATGTATGAAAGAGGGGGGGGGGGGTCCAACCAATTTATTCAGCAAAATAAGCAAACCACGCAAACTAAAAACCAAAACGAAAACGAAAAAGAAGACGCTCCAAAAACAACACAACTGTGCATGAAACAATAAAAATGAAGTGTTTGGAAGAAACCTGAGATTTTTATTGATGAAGAGGGGGATGCCTTGGGCATCCCCAAGCTTTGACGCTTGTACTTCTTGGATATTTCATGGGGTGACACGCGTGGCATCCCCAAGCTTGAGCTTTAGTCCATTCTTCATCTCATTACTCATTCCTTCCATACACCCTGAAATTTTTCCTTCATACAAAACTTCACACAATCTCATTAGCAACATTAGTGCACTTAAGATAAATAAGTCTCAAGGTTCAGTTCTAACACAAAATAAACTTCCATTAGAACACTAGCTACTTTAGCACTTCCCTCAAAAATCTCAATTCCCCAAAATAAATCAAGAAGGAACCAACAAGAAGCAAATGCATAAAATGGCAGAAATCTGTCAAAACAGACCAGCAGGTAAATACAAATTTTTTCGAAGACCTTCTGTTGCTCAAATCAAAAAGTGTTGAACTAACGAAAGTTAGATAAAAACCTGGGGCAGAAGCACAAACAATTACAGCTCAATCCGACATACAGACCACTCTTAGGATATTTTACGGTGAAGCACAAAAATCTGTTTCGGGACAGCAACTTTCCCAATCCTTACTTCTCTCTCATTAGAGGTTACTCTTGGCACAAAAAGCAAATAAAAAGGATAAGTAGAGGTTATTACAGAGGTAATAACTTCCAAGACTCAACTAAAAATCTTGGGTTATCTCCCAACAAGTACTTTTCTTTAATGCCTTTATGTTAGGCATAAGAAGCAAAAACTAAAATGGATAAAATAGGAGTAAGCGGAGATAATCATGGTGAAAACATTGTTTTGTTCAATGAAATCCTTTTGTTAACAAGGTTGATCAGGTCTTGTTACCAAAACAATTCCATATGAGACAAAACTTTGTATTCCACTAATGATTATGTTACCTCAACCTTGATAGCAATGGTCCCAATCATAATAGTTTCAAATTTTTCTCTTCGTATGTGACAATATATTTCTCCAACTTGAATGCCCTCAACATGTTCAATTGAATTCAAACAATAAGTCCTTTCAATCTTCTTGAGGAAATAGACAATGTGTTCATTGAAGGTCACCTTCCCTTGATTACAATTAATAATAGCTCCTGTAGTATTTAACAAAAGGTCTCCCAAGAATAATAGACATGTTATCATCTTCAGGCATAAAAGTTTGAGAGGATGCTCTCATAAGAAATATGAGTTGAAGTAAAAGAGAGCATCAAGAAGCAAATTCAAAACACATTTAAGTCTAACCCACTTCCTATGCATAGGAATAATGTATGCAAATAAATTCACCAAGAACAAAATGACAGGCATAGGAAGATAAAACAAGAATAACTTCAAAACTTTCAGCACGTAGGGAGGTGCTTCAATACCATGAAAACTTCTACCACCATATTTTCCTCTCTCAAAATAATTTTCAGTAGCCTCATGAATAAACTCAACAATGTAACTATCACATAAAGCATGCTTTTCATGATCTACAAGCACTAGAGCTTTATCATAAACATTTTCAAGAGAAACCTCAGGAACATAACATTCATTCTCGTTTAATAAGCAAGGGGGACAATCAAATAATGTAGGGGATAAAGAGATACTCTCATTAGAAGGTAGGCATGGGTAGCTAATCCATTCTTCCTCCTTTTGTTCATCACTCTCCTCCTCTTTTTCATCTAATGAGATTTCAGGTTCATCAATTTCTTCTTCCATAGGATCCTGCAAGGCACTAGTCTCTTCCATTTGTGGAATGTATCTATTAAAATATTCAAGAATATAGCCATTTTCTTCCTTGTAATTATCAAAGCAAAATTTAAGTATACCATAAACCTCATACTTATAAGGTGAATCATCAATATTTTCAAGCTAACTAGCAAGTTCAAAAGCACCCTTCCAAGCAATAAATTCTTCAATTTGTTCCGCATCAACAAAGTCATAAATTCCTTTAGCATAGGAAGATATGGTATCATTATCACTATACTCACATTGAAAAGGGAGGTGTTTATACCTCTTTCTACAACAAGACTCGTCACAGCAATAAGTAACATCATAAGTAGAGCACACGTTTCTAGCAATGGTATACAATCTATCAATTAGTTCCCATAAGTGTTTCCCTTTTTGTGACAAGCGGTGTTCCTTATAATAATATTTTTGATCTTCTGTGAACCCATCTTGCCAATAAGCTTTAGTTTCAAAGAAACCAACCATTGCCAACAAGCATGATAAAGCGAGACAATAACAGACCAACGAAAACAACAACTAGAGTAGGAACTAATTTTTTTGTATTTTTGATAAAAAAACAAGAAAACAAGGAGAAATATAAACTTAGCTTGAACAATAGTGAATCCAAGTGGACTTGATAAATAAAGCTATGCTCCCCGGCAACGGCGCCAGAAAATAGTCTTGATGACCCACAAGTATAGGGGGTGTATCGCAGTATTTTCGAGGGAAGTGAAACCCAATTTATTGATTCGACACAAGGGGAGCCCAAAAATATTTATCAGCCTTAACAACTGAGTTGTCAATTCAGCTACACCTGGAAACAGTCTTGCTCACAGTAGTTTATCAGTAGCAACAGTTTTGTAGTAGGAATAGTAAAGTAACAGTAGTAGCAAAGCAAAGGCAGTAGTAGCAAAAGCAGTAAACAGTGGGATTCGAGTGCGGTACACATAGGGATGGATGGACGGGCGTTGCATGTACAAGACAATTCCCAAAGCAATTAAAACATAGGGCAATTGCAGATAAATAAGATAAAGCACCCAAGTACTAGATAATCCTAGGCATGTGTTCCATATATAGTCATACGTACTTGCAATGAGAACTTGCACAACATCTTTGGTCCTGTCAGCCCGTTTGCAGCGGGGCCTCTTGGGAACTACTGGCAATTAAGGTGCTGCTTTTAATAGAGCACCGGAGCAAAGCATTAACACTCCGTGAACACATGTGATCCTCACATCAAAGCCTTTCCCTTCTGGCTACCCCGATTTCTCTCACTTCGGGACCATAGGTTTCGGACAACAACGAGTGTATACAACTTGTAGATAAGACCCAAAACAATACTATCATAATGAATCAATAATAAGTTCAGATCTGAAATCATGGCACTCGGGCCCTAGTGACAAGCATTAAGCACAACAAGTCGCAACAAAGTCATAAAGCACTAATAAAAGATGCTAGGCACTATGACCTAACAATCTGATGCCATTACATGAACGATCTCATCCAATCCCTACCATCCCGATAGCCTACAGCGGGGGATTACTCACTCATAGATGGGGGAAACATGGATAGTCGATGAAGATGATGGTGAAGATCGATGGAGATGGCTCCGGGGGCACTTCCCCGTCCCGGCAGGGTGCCGGAATAGAGACTTTCTGTCCCCCGAATCTCCCCTTCGGTGGTGGTGGCGCAGCGGAACTTTTCGTGGAAAAACGTCGAACCCCCTGAAGTTTTTAGGTCAAAAGGCTTTTTATAGGCGAAGAGAGAGGCCGAGGGGGTGCCTGTGGCCACCACACCAGGCCCTGGCGCGGCCAGGCCTAGCCCGCACCTGGGGGGTGTGGCCAGCCCCTGGCCCTCCTCCGTCTCGTATTCTGGCTCCTGTAGTCTTCTAGAAAAATAGGCACTTTGGCTTTTGTCCCGTCCAATTCCGAGAATATTCATTTTCTGACTTTCCTGGAACCAAAAACAGCAAAAAACAGGTTGCTGGCACTGTGGCTCTTGTTAATAGGTTAGTCCAAGAAATCATATGAAAAGTACTCCAAAGTGTGGACAAAACACAAGAAAGTGGAAAAAACCAAGCATGGAGCATCAAAAATTATAGATACATTTGCAATATATCACGGTTACCTACCGATAAGTTTGGGTGTGGTAATGAGCTAAGGACACATGAGGTGAAGATTGGAAATGAGCGATGGCCAACCTGTGAGTGCACGTGCAACAAACCAAAATTGCTTCATCTCCCTTGCTCGCATGTGCTTGCTGCGTGTGGGCAGCTAGGGTTGGACGCAATCTCGTTCATGTCTCCGTACTATCTAAAAGAATCTGTGATTAATACCTGGACTAGTGAGATGTCATTATTTCGAGTAGTGGGTAATTTCAACACAGTAAACCCTGGTGAAAGGCAGTACATCGCCCACCCTGCTCTAATGCGAACAGGCAGAGGAAACGCCAGTGTAGGCGCATCCGGAATGACATGGATGAATCAGAGGCTGGAGGCCCAACGCGACAGTGTTTTCTAAGCAATGATTTTGGCCATAGGGCAAGGTGTTGTCCCAAGTTCGGTACAGGCGTATTACCTACGTGAGGCCGTGGTACCCGGGCTCGAAGAGGTAGAGGACGGGAGCGAACTTAGGTTTCGATGAACTATGTTCCATGTGTAATATGTGATGAACTATGTTTTAATTTGTAATATGTGATGAACTATGTTTTAATTTGTGAGGAACTAAGTTCTAATTTGTAATATGTGAGGAACTATGTTTTAATTTATAATATGCGAGGAACTATGTTTTAATTTGTAATATGTGATGAACTATGTTTTAATTTGTAATTTGTGGGGAACTAAGTTCTAATTTGTAATATATGAGGAACTATATTTTAATTTGTAATATGTGATGAACTATGTTTTAATTTGTAATATGTGATGAACTATGTTTTAATTTGTAATTTATGAGGAACTAAGTTCTAATTTGTAATATATGAGGAACTATATTTTAATTTGTAATATCTGATGAACTATGTTTTAATTTTTAATATGTGCAGAAATGGCGAGAAGATATAGTTTGCTCAATGAAGATATTGAGAAGAAACATCGTGCTAGAATCTTGGAGGATGAGCCTAACTCCCTCGAGCCCTTGGTCACTCGCCCTCCCAACATAAACGGGAGGATACACCCGGCTTGGGTTTCTAGGTACGATTTTATTGTAATCATGCATTACAACAATTATAATTGGACACACTAAGTCTTTTGTCACTCCATTTCCATATACAGGTTGAAGTGGGCCGGACTTTTACCTTTCACTCGTCTAGTTGAGGACACTAGAGACTCTACACGTCTATTATATGACCAGTCGTTGCTGAGCTACTTGGTTGACCGTTGGAGGCCCGATACACACACTTTTCACTTTCGTTGGGGAGAAATGGCTCCTACTCTCCAGGATGTGTCATACCTGTTGGGACTTCCTTTGGCAGGCCAGCCCATTGGGCCGCTGGATGTACTAGCCAGTTGGCAAGCCAATATGGCCCAACATTTCGAGGGTATTAGTGCTGTATCTGGTCCATTTGAGCGCGATGATCACGGGCCCAAGTTCGACTGGTTACTAGGATTTCAGGTGTGTTCGCTAACTTATTAGTCCAATTGTCTTTAAGCATCGCACCATTCTATGTTTTTTGGTACGGAGCTATCTTTGCATTAATGCAGATCCAATAGCTAAGCTATCCAGAGATCGAGTTGACTGAGCCATAGGTCACTCGGTGCTTGGAGGCATACTTACTTTGGCTTCTCGGGAAGGTGATGTTCGCTGAGAACCATGTCACCACTATCACCGCTTGCTACATCCCTATTGCATTGGAGATTTCTAATGCAACAAGCGCCGACATGATTACACAAAGGAGTTGGGGTTCTGTGGTCTTGTCAGCTACGTACAGAGGTATTTGCAGCGGTTTCCTGCATAAAGCTCCTAGGTCAGGCTTGCTTGCATGCCCATTACTGTTGCAGCTTTGGTCCTGGGAGCGGTTTCCTATTGGACGATCAGACATAGTTGTTGAGACGACATACCCATCGCATGCATTGGGTGACCCTCCGACAGGACTGTTCGATGCAGACCGCATCGACTTACCGACTTTCGGTACAGTTTGCACACGTCGCAAGGTATGTGCAAAGTTTTAATTAGTTCATGTACTATATGACTGGAAATGACATGTGTTCTTTGGCAGAGACACTTTTCTCATGCTCAGGTGAGGGGTTGCTATCCCGCTTTCTCCGAGCAGTTTGACGTGCTACTCGCGAGCTCGGTGATGTGGGATCCCTACACGGACGCAGCCATTGGTGCTAGATTCCGCAAGGATGGGGACGACGTGCGAGCCCTCACACTGATGTCTACTCTCTGTACCAGAGACGCGGTGTATTGGCTTACAAAATCAAAGATCATCTTTGACATGCAGGTATAGGAGATGAGCCTATAGTGAGTAATGAGGCAGTTCAGCCTTCGCTAGTTGGTCGACCCTCGTCCTACTGAGAGTGCCATACCTTCGGTCATCCACAGGTAAGTTTATTGACTTATCTAGTTTATTGACTTATCGCAATCACTCTCTAATTGTAGGCTGTCAAGGAAGGGAAGCAACAAGACCGTCACAGGCTGACTCCATAGAGTTGGGACATACGTAGAGGAGTGGGACAACGCGACAACACGAGTCTAGGACTCAAATGCCCAGTTTGATATGGAAGAGTTCAACCACTATCTGCGAAGCTACATGAGCGCCACACGTTTATGCATCGCGCAGCAGAGTGACCTAGAGGCGATGTCGAGCGCCTCTACTTGGGACAGTTATCCGAGCCAGTCTACTACGGGCAGCAGACAACACGCGGTAACACATTGTCTTCATCTAATGCACCTACTTTCTACCCTAGTGGTTCAAATTGCAGGCACAGTTGCTAGTTGATCTTGAGACGGAGCGTGCTGATTACAGACGATCCCTTTCGTCCGGACCTCTACTTATACCACTTCAGGAGCAGAAGACCAGGCTGAGTCGCCTAGAGGAGAAGCTCCGACGTATCCACAGAGTTATCACGTGCACCCGCTCTTCGGACGTTGCTCACCAGCCAGGACCACAGCGGCCTCCGTGTCACTCGACGCACCAGAGGCAGCACCAGCAGCAGCCACGCCCACCCTCGCCTGTACGAAAGTCTCCACGTCCACGACTTACACCACAAGCAACACCGAGGCCTCCCCCTCCAGACCAGCCTGGAGGTTCGTTGTTGCAGCAGTAGATTTTTTTCGATTGGTGGCAACAGCAGCAACCACCTTTTTAGGGTGGAGGTTCGTCGTGGTAGCCTCATCAGCAGCAGCCACCTTTTCTGGGTGGAGGTTTGTCGTGGCAGCCTCAGCAGCAGGAGCCTTTTGGCCACTCTCCCATGCAGAACTACGGCTTTCGTCCACAGCCGCAGCCATAGGGTATGCGTGTTACACAATACCGAGACTAGCTTCATATCTATTTCTTATATACTTTGGATGAGTGATCAATTTCTTATATATTCATATGCAGGAGCCTTTGGAGTGCATGGGTCCATGCCTGACTATCAGGGATCTTTTTCTAGATCCGCGTGGATGAGTGATCATGACGTGGAGCACAACACTCAGGACTTCTTGACACAGAGCAGTTGGATCAACATTTTTCAAACCCCCACACAGGAGACTCAGTACAACGAGCACGACTCAGTGATTCCTCCTCGAAACGTTCAGGTGCCCATTAGGTATGGCTGGATGCCACGAGAGCAACTAGAGCAACCACGTGAGCGTCAAGGTAGACGACAACGCTGATACCTCTCTCAGCAAGATATGTACTAGTTCTCTATCTATCTATCTATCTATCTATCTATCTATGAGACATATGTATATCTATGTGTGAGACATTTAGCTTTCTATGTGTGACTCATTTCGCAATGTTATTCATTTCTTCATCGAGATCGCTAACAAACGACTACAATAGATAATTAGGATACAAACGAGATAATTAAGATACACACACGAGCTACAAGGGAGAATTGTTCTATCCCTACCACCATGCCCTTACCCTTCGACGATGCCTCGACCGATGATGGCTTGCCCTTACCCTTCGATGATGCCTCGCCTTTACCCTTCTTCTTGGCCAACCTTTTGTCCCACTCAGCTCTCCACTTAGTCCCAACAGCAGGCGTCATGAATATATCATCTTCATATTCACTCTATTCTAGCTTGTCATTGCTCTTCTTGGCTTGTGCCTTGTTCAAGGTCTCGGCCTTGTCACGCTTTGCTCTATCCCTGGTACCACCGACCGGCGGCATGAAGAGATCGTCGGAGTCTTCACTCTCTTCTATGCAAATCCAAGGGAGTGTGATGTTCGGTTGCCTTGCCCCTTCATTAGAGATTCTTTGCTTGCTCCACCTAGCATTGATCCGAAGTAGCTCTTGCCGTATCTCCTCTGGAGTCCTCTTCGACCACCCTTTTCTATGCAATCCCTCACCCAGCTCAGTGAGGAGACAATCACTACCAATTATTTCCTCCAATGGGGCTGGATTGTTGTCTATCCTAAAGTTCCTAGCCAAATGAATAAGGTCAACGAACATGTCTGTCTCGAAACTGCGATCGTAGGGAAAATCGGGAAACATATTGGCTAAAAGGCTTTGCTTAAACAACTGCGTGAGGAGGGGGTTTTATAGGGTAAACGAACAAAACATGGCGGGAAACATCTTGGCAGGAAATATTTTGGCGGGAAGCATTTTGGCGGGAGATATTTTGGCGGGAAACATTCTGGCGGGAAACATTTAGGCGGGAACGTTTTTTGATGGGAAGCTTTTCAGCGGGAAACATTTTAGAAACATTATCTCCGAAATTAACTGACATGTTGAATTTAAGATACATCACAACACTATAACTGAAATGAAGATACGTCATGACACTATAACTGAAATGAAGTTACATCAAGACACTACAACTGAAATTAAGATACACAAGACACTACACCTGAAATTAAGATACATGAGGACACTACAACTGAAATGAAGTTACATCAACACACTACAACCGAAATTAAGATACATCGGTACTGAGACATACGTCTACCTGCCCTGAGTCCTGCATGGGTACTTCTCGGTCTTGTCACCACGTTCCTCTGCAGCCCGCGCCTCGGCAGCCCTTTCCCTTAATCTCTTCCTTTCCGCCTCACGGGCCTCCTTGCACACCTGTTCCTGCTGCTCCTCTTCCTCTCTTCTCTTCCTATTCAGCTCATGGTTTTGAGCTTGTTCCGCTCTAAATTCTTTCATTTCCCTCTCTCAAGCCTTCTTCTCGTTCGTGGCTATCCTTTTAGCACGTTCCTCCTCAAGAAAGCTCTTCCTTGCACGTCGGCTCCTGTCTGCAATCTCCTGCACGACCCAGGCTGGCTTCTCCATGTCAATCCAATGGTACCACTTGCAAAGTGGAGTAGGAGACTGCAAGCGAATCAACGGAATGAATAAAAGAACACATGATAACATGAATGGTTGATATTAAGCATGCTCTGGGAACATACCAGAGGTCTCTCGTACGACGAACTTGCTTGTCTGTGCGGGCTTGCGTCGTAGTTAGGACACATGAAAAATTTCATGCCCGTGCAGGTGGAGAAATTGATCGACTCCTTGACCTTGGCCAGATGGCCGCACCAACAACGCTTGTGTGTCACCCGTTGTGGCAACCTAGTATCTTTCATCTTCCTAGGCCTATACTCTGGGTCCGAACAAGGCACACACATGATGTAGAGGAGAAGAAATGCGAGATAAAGAGGAGGAACAATTGAACTGGGTGAAGAGAGAACATCTCGGTGGCTGAATTTATAGATGCAATGGGAAGAATAGGCGGGAAAACGTGGCGGGAGATAGTGGTGGGAGGTAGGAATCTGTTGGCAGGAACCGAAAACTAATTTAGACGTTTAGGGCTTGCAGTGATCATGAAGGTTTTTCTTATGCATTGATCATGCAGGATTTGGTCCGGGCCCGGCGGATTAGTCCACTCGGCCTGGGCCTGACCGAAAAGGTCATTCGGCTTCCTCCTAGCCGATTGGGCCAACTCCAGTTCGCTAGGCCCTGACCGACTAAGCCAATTGGCTACGGTCTGGCCAAGTGCAGCTGGCATGGCAGCCGAGAGCTAACTCGGCGTGGCCTAGGCCGAATCGTTGCATTCGGTGACACCCTCTCCGACGAATACCTAGATGTGTAAATTTCTAAATTCACGCAACACTTGTAAAATTAATTTAAAAAGTGTATTATCTAAATACCTAGGTGTTATAGCAATTTAATAAAAGTATCTCAGATTTTGATCTATAAGTGCATGATACCTGCTTGGTGAGGGGTTGAGGGGATGAGGGTTTAGGGTTTACGGTTTTTAGGGTTTTAGGGTTTAGATGTTTAGGGTTTAGGTTTTTGGGGAATTTTCAACAATGTTCAAGCTTCTTTATTTTTATATTCGTGGAATGGAATGGCGTTAGCATAGTTTGATGAAAGTATATCTGGCATTTTGATCTACAAGTGCATGATACCTAATTTTGCAGTGTCGTTTAGGGGTTGAGGGTTTAGAGTTTTAGGGTTTAGGGCATTTTCAATAATGTTCAAGCTTTATGGTTATATTCGTAGAATAGAATAGCGTTACCACAATTTAGTGAAAGTATCTTCGATTTTGATCTATAAGTGCATGGTACCTGCTTTTGGTTAGGGTTTATGGGTTGAGGGTTTAGGGTTTTACGATTTAGGTTTGTATAGGGTTTAGGGGATTTAGCGAATTTTCAATAATGCTCAAGCTTTATGCTTATATTAGTCGAATAGAATGGCGTTACCTAATTCATTGAAAGGATCTCAAATTTTGATCTATAAGTGCATGATACCTGCTTGGTTAGGGTTTATGGGTTAAGGGTTTGGCGTTTTAGGGTTTATTAGGGTTTAGAATTTAGGGGTTGTTTAGGTGTTAGGGAATTTTCAATAATGCTCAAGATTTAGGCTTATATTTGTCGAATAGAATGGCGTTATGAATTTAATGAAAGTATACCAAATTTTGTTCTATAAGTGCTGGCTACGTGCTTGGTAAGGGTTTAGCCTTTAGGGTTTGGGTTTGAAGGGTTTAGGGTTTCGGGAATTTTCAATAATGTTCAAGCTTTATGCTTATATTCGTGGAATAGAATGGTGTAACCACAATTTAATGAAAGTATCTCAAATTTTTATCTATAACTGTACGGTACCTGCTTGGTTAGGGTTTATGGGTCAAGGGTTTAGGGTTTGACGGTTTAGTTTTATGGGTTGTTTAGGGTTTAGAGTTTAGTGATTTTTCGGTAGTGCTTAGGATTTATGCTTATATTCGTCAAATAGAATGGCGTTACCTAATTTAATTAAAGTATCGCAGATTTTGATCTATGAGTGCAGGACACCTGCTTGGTTAGTGTTTTTGGGTGAGGTTTTTAGGGTTTAGGGTTTAGGTTTTATGGTTTAGGGAATTTTCGATAATGTTATGCTTTATTCGTCAAATAAAATGGCATTACCCAATTTAACAAAAGTATCTCAAATTTAATCTATAAGTGCATGCTAGGTGGTTGGTCAGGTTTTAGGGTATATGGGTTTAGGGTTTGGGTTTTAGGGGTTTAGCTAGGGTTTAGGGTTTCGGAAATTTTCAATAATGTCCGACCTTTATGCTTATATTCATGCAATAGAATGGTGTTACCCAATTTAATGAAAGTATCTCAAATTTTGATCTATAAATGCACGATACCTGCTTTGTCAGGGTTTAGGGTTTAGAGTTTATGGTTTAGGATTCCGTGAATTCTCAATAATGTGTTCAAACTTTATGGTTATATTTGTGGAATAGAATGGTGTTACCGCAATTTAATGAATGTATCTCAAAATTTGATCTACAAGTCTATGCTACCCTGCTTGGTCATATTTTTTGTTAAATATAATTGAAGGTACCATGTACTAAAACAAGGGAGAAACACCAAGATTTTCGTGAAACTTAGGTGTTGTTTGGTTGGGCTCTAATTCTGGCTTTTGATTTTTGGCTCATAAATCCAGGAACGTGGTTTTGGCTTTATTTTTTATTTTTACTCTGACATAGTTGAATGATGGTATAATCCAAAAGCCAGAATCTAAAGTGGCTTATAAAACAAAGCTAAAAGTGATAGATAAGCTTAACCAAACAACTCCTCAACTTCTTGATATGAATGCTAATGCAGCCAAATTTGGGACCTTTTGAAAGAAAAGACCAAATAAAATATATATAAATTGAAGCAATGTCGTTCTTTCGTAGAGTATTTTGTTTTGTGCACTACCTAGTTTCATTGAAAAAGTATGCTAAAACTTGACAACTTTCGAAGAAACCCGTTTCACAATATGGCATACCATGTATGAACATTCACGGCTTTCAAAGGAGATGACCAAGGTCATGGAAATATGTTTGCCATAGTTTATGATAACGTGTCCATGTTTGGTAGATCCGTGCATAACCGCATATTGGCATTTCAAATAATGTTTAGAAAAAAGGTGCATCCAAATTCAAACTTATTTTAATTTGTCCATGTGACAATAATGGCTTCCGTTGTTAACAAACTACAAAGACTATATGTTTTCAAAATCTGACCGCACCAATTTTCTCACCAAGTATAATTTTTTGAAGGATAATGCCCAAGTTTCATGAATTTTCAAGCTTCCGATCTAGGTTCGATGATTTTAATGATTTTATCTCGGTTTAGCGAAAAATGTTCGAATTTTGAACAACAAGCAATTGGAATCTCTACTTCCCGTAATTCTGGCTCACTTGCATGGTGGTTATAAAAGTTAGTTTAGGTCTGAGTGGGTGGGTAGGTAAATATTTAAGAAGGGCAGAGAAACATTCATGGGGTGATGCACTTGGGAGATGAGCGCAAATTTACCACCTATATCCCTCTGCGATTGCAGTGCTCCTTAGATTCGTGTTTCCAGAGCAGGGATACAAGAGGAATTTTGCATTTGCAAAAGAGGTGAAGCATTATTGAATGGATGCTCAGGATATTTTAATGGATGTGTGCGATATTTGGGCGTCGTACCAAAATTTTGAGGTCGAATCTTCTAGCATATGCTACTTCGGCGTGAGGCTGTTCAGATGCGCTGTCGCCGTCTAGACTAACACGCCTACGAGAGTTGCTTTCTAGCAATTAAATGAGTTTCTAGGCATTTGCTGAAATTTTCAAACAATTCAAGGCTTTCAAGAAGATGATCATCATCCACAAAAAGGTGACCAAAGTCATGGAAATAGTTTATGATGACGTGTCCGCATTTCGTAGATCGGTGCATCTTGGCAAATCAACCAATATGTCTAGTTCTAAATTTGAAATTATTTTTTGAATTTCCAAGTAACAACAATGTGTTTTGTTGTGGAGCAACTACAAAGATGATGGATCAAAATGCCACCGCCCCTATTTTTCACACAATGTATAACGCCCTTTCAAGCTTCCAGGCTAAATTTGTGCAATAAAATAAATTTTGGGGTTGAATGTTTCAATGGATGGGCAGGATATTTCGGCGCTCTGACGAAATTTTGAAGTTGAAGCTTATAAGGTACGCTACTCCCACTTGGGATGTTGTCCCCGTCAGATAGACCCACAGGCCTATATGCTTTCCAGCATTTAATGAGTCTATAGACATTTACCTGAATTAATGAACATTAATTCAAAGGTTTCAAACAAGAGGAGCAGGGATAGAAGAGGAATTTTGCATTCTAAAAAATATGAAGTATGTATGAATGGATGCGCGGGATATTTGAATGGATGCGTGCGATGTTTGGGCGCAGTACCAAAATTTTGGGGTCGAAGCTTGTAACATACGCTGCTCCGACGTGGGGCCGCTCAGATGCGCTGTTACCCTCTAGACCCGCATGCCAATGAGAGTTGTTTTCAAACATTTAAATGAGTTTTTAGGCATTTGCTGAAATTATCGAACAATTCTAGGCTTTCAGAAAGATGACCATCATCCTAAAAAAGGTGACCAAGGTCATGGCCATAATTTATGATGACGTGTCCGAATTTGGTATATCGGTGCATCTTGGTAAATCAACCAATATATCTGGTTCCAAATTTGAAGTTTATTTTTGAATTTTAAAATTTGGCCCCTTTACGAAAAAATTACGAACGAAATTAAATATGTGTTGAAGTAAAGCCATTCTTTCACAAAGTGCAATGCTATGTGCATTAGTTTCCATGGTAAAACATAAACTTGTATTTTGACAACTTTTGGATCAATTTTTATCTATGGTGACTAGAAGGTGGGCCACGTATATGGTGGTGCCCAAAGCAGGGTAGGTCAGAATTTCAAAAGTTATCCCTCCCCACCCCTTCGTGCTGTGTAATAACATCCACCCTCCGCCGCCTAGACCCTTACACCCTTGCGCACAAATCAGACGCGCTCACGGCCACTCCTCATCACCACTGTGCGTGAAGAAGCTTTTCCTACCCGTTGGTCTTCTTGAGACGCACCGGTGGACACGTCGATCCTACGATAGTCCTTCTATCTCTAGCTCGATCTGGTTGGCATTTTATTGCCCTTTCACTCGATCTGCCTCCTCAAATATGTAGTTTAATTTGGCCTCAATCTGCATGGTCATAGTTTATTCTGTGCTCGATCCGTGTTCTTAAATATGTTCGGCGATTTTTGCTATCAATATGTTTGTTAAAATGCATACGCATATATAGTTTTTGCACTCCATCTATATGTTTCCAACTTTTCTTTTAATAAGAACCAACCTTGTATGTCATAATTGAACATATGGGTAGATTTTGGATAGAGATTTCTCCATTAGACAATGCTAAACATATCCTTGGTGTTCTACGATTTATGGAGTTTGTTAGAGCTCATTGTGACAACTCAAAAGTACATTGCCCCTGCTGGTTGTGTGTGAATCGTAGGGTCCTACCTCAAAGTATAGTGGAAGACCATATTTTTATATTTGGGATTCTAAACACATATGTTAGATGGGTATTTCATGGTGAACCGGGGGAAGCACATCTTTATCATCAAGATCAAGTAGGGGAACTAGATGTTGATCAACTAGATCAACTGACAAAGGCAGCTCCTGAGCATCTAGATCAACTTGGAGAAGGGGGAGGAGAGAAAAAGCGCAAGCTGCATTAAACGTGTTTCATTTCTGGTACTACCGCTATGCCACATGACAAGGTATATATGTAGAACAACAAATGTTCAAGTTGTGTATCTTTGATGTTTCTCTATAAACGTATCTCTTAATCTACTAATCACATAAACACACAACCGAAGAGGACTTTGATGGTAATGATGATGACATGTTCATTTATGAGCCTATACCGGAGACTGTGGAACGGGTACACTGCTTCTGGATGGAGTTGATGTAGGGCTGCTGATCATCAGGGGTGTACTTTTGGTGCCGTCGGGTAGTATCATGACCACTAGCCTAGCTACAAAACTCTTGGGTGTAGATCTATCCCATGATTGGGTCGCTATTGTCGTAGTTCTCTAATATAGAGCTACCTTATGATTTCTAGGGCTTTGTTAGCAGAACTGTAATTGGAAATTGTTCTGTATATTAGTATATATATGTGTGTTTGTGTGTGTTTCTAGTCTGAAATCCGATCTTATGCTTTTATTGGTTCCTAAACGGTTTTTGAGGCCCCAACACTGGTGCCCTATGCTGCAACTACCACCATCTTGTAGTCTGCTAGCCATTCCCCTCCCTCAATGCTCCGTGAGCCGAATCAACAAAAGGATAGATAAGCTGGGATCAATTTGATTCAAAGAGGGGCGATTTTCTTGGTCCTTGGAGAGGAACCCAGGGTAACTAGTAGTACTAAGGGAAGGAGGAGGTTGGATCGGTCAATAATCTCACCCCCTTATGTGGGACCGACTTTAACTCACCCCTAACATGGGTCCCGCTTGAAACAGTTGTAGGACACCACATGATAGCTGGGATAAAAAATTAGGGAATCTCTCTAGGAAAAATGTTCCTGCCACTTCCACTTAAAAATACTTACTATAGAAAAAGTGTACTGCCCAGCCCTACTACTACTAGTACTACTACTCCCCTACCCATGCCTTTGTACCGACAACAAGACAAGAAACCACCACTAGCTAGCTCCCATCCAGCAACCAACTACTGAAACTAGTGCAACCTCCGATTGGGGAATTCTTACGGAAATAGGTGGGTGCATTTGCTCACCTAGAAATCTGTCTTTGTTTAATTTGCTTCTGATTGGGCCATTGGGGATACTATTAGTACTAGTCGTAGTATTCAATATGCTTCGATTATAGAGTTCTTTCTTATTGCTCACGTCGGAATTACCTAATCAGGATATTTCCCTCTACTCTGATCGATTGGGTCATTTGGCGGGGGTGGTGGTGGGTTTGCCAGGGGGGTGGGGAGGGGAGGGGGTACTGATTTTGCATGGATTGAGGATCGGGGCATGGTCATCGTTGTTCTGATTGGGACATTTGGTCGAGTTTGATTTTGGTGTTCTTCACTTCTGTAACCTTTAGTTGCTACTGGTAATGTGCAGTGGATTTTGCGTCAGATTATGTATGGAGAACTATGGGTCAATGACACACACGGCCGCTATGGACAGGGAGGGTCCCATCAGTTCCCTCAAAAGTTGCCTAAAAAGTTAATGTAGCAGTATATCCGTTGCGTTCTTCCATTCTTTCCAATGTTGAAAGTGGTTGGCTGCAACCTGGATGTATCCCTGTTCTAAAAGTTGTCTTTGTCTGCATCCTGTTTTTATGGAAGCCTCTGTGACACCATCTCTTCTTTATTTACTGTAGCACGATGGTACATAACTGCGAACGTGCGGTGCTCCAGGTGCGGAAAAAAGGATGGTACCCCCATATGCCGTAGGATCCAGCCAGTACCACTACTCACCAAGCAAGCGTAAGGCCATTAACCAGCTGGGAGGGGCCAACTTAAAGAGAAAGGTATTTTTTCTTAATACCCTTATTATCATGGTGCAGTCTGATTCAATTATTACCCGCTTGGTTTCATGCATGCTTATCAGATGTTTAGTATGTGTGATTTTATTAATTCTGGCACTTTGTTTATGTGAATCTAGATCTAGATCTGTCTGACTGTCTATGTATTGTATTGAACTGTTGAGCTCCGTTGCTATTTATGTAGATTGAAGGTGCTGCTGCGGAGGCTGAGGCTGCTATAGAGGCTAGTAGATTGCTGATGTCCGCACCAAAAGCAGATATCATCTACACAACGGTGAAGCGCCAACATAGTACCCATGTGGGCAGTGACCTCTCTAAGAAGTGGGTATAATTTGGAAATCCATAATTTCACATGTTAGGATTTTCCGTGTTATTGTTATCAGCTAGTACTATATCTTTACGCTCATCAGAAGTTCATAAAAATCAATTTTTTTTCTTTATAGGCATTGGTTTTGTCTTATATTATTATATTTACTTGCTCTTTACATAATTTAATATTTCCACTTAATTTCAATCAGTACCGCTCACCAGCTGCTCATCCCTTTCTGCTACTGTCCTCTTGTCAAACTTGTGGATTGAAAGGGGGGCCTGTATGACCTTCCAAAGGCATAGGGAAGAAAAATGGTGCATGGCCACCCTTCGAAAGGGTACCCATGGTATCATGTATGGATTCTAAGTGGTTTAGACCGACTTGATGTAAGATATTTTATCTCACTTTTTTTGTTGTCGCCTTACTTCTCTATCAATTTTCTCATGAAGGCTATCTCTTGTGTTGCTCGCCCAATTATAAACAACATATTCGGAAACAACAAGTTTCTACTCTTTATAGCGAGGGCCCTAAAGGCATGCAACAACTATATGATGTGGATGTCTCCCAGATGATGGCCACCACCTATCTGGGTGGCTGAGGCTGGTCCAAGTATGTCCATGAGAATGGTCTAAAGCAGAGGGACAAGGTAGCATTCGATTTTAGAAATCCTGCGCAGATACTTGCACGCCATCGTACACCTATTGACCTAAGGACCAAGAACAGAGGTAGTACTAATTAATTTGCTTATGTACTCATCACAACCTCTAATGATTTTCTTACGACTAACTGTTTTGCACAATTATCTTTACTCAGCATATGACCCTGACCACTTCTACTGTCTGCTTCCCCTTATGTAACCCCGGAAGGGTGCTAGCATTAAGCTGTTGGCACTGGCACCAGCCCCAGTTCCTGCAACGACACCTGTTGACCTCAGTAGGAGAAACGATAGAGGTAGTAACTTAATTCGCTTGTATACTCTCATCTATGTCTAGGAGTAAATATTGTATAACAAACCATTTTTCTTGTACACATCTCATATGCCTCTCTGACCACTCCTACAGTACCCTTACCTATCCCCAAAAGGTAACCAACATCAAGCTGCTGGCACCCACACCGGCACTGGCCCTAGGTCCTGCTCCAGCACCCGTTGACCTTAGTAGAAAGAATGGAGGTAGTAACTTAATTTGCTTGTATACTCATCATATCCTCTGATCACTGTCTTGTGAGTAATTTTTGTATAAGAGACCATTTTTCTTGTACACATCTCATCTGCCTCTACCATCTCTACAGTCAGCTTAGCTACCCCTCACAAGGACTCTAGCATCAAGCTAATGGCGCCACCACCGGTTAGGCCTTCTGGCTCCTGCACCAGCCCCTCTACAATTAGTGGCACCATCTCCTGCACCAGCACCAGCTACCGCACCCGCCCCAGCATAGGGACCTCCCCCAGCACAAGCTCCTTCATCACCCAGGGCAGTGCCTTGTCATACCATATCCACTCTTGTTTCATCACAAGGTCGCACCAGATTATGTTTGTGAGTATATGACGGCAGATAAACTGCTCTGAGTGTCTTCTCAAGTTTCAGATGATTCAGTGCTATGCTCTTAGTAATTATGCGTCTATCTCTTGCTTTGACTAAAAAATTCCTAAGAGTGCCACAAAGCAACTCCAGGCTAGATGAAAGGAGACAATTGTCTTCACGATGCAGAGTGAAGGAGTGAAAATTGAGGGACGCTATGCCATTAACTCGACTGATGGGCGCTTGGCATCTACTTCTAGGTGGATCAAGTTCGGAAAGTAGCCAAACTTACCATTGGAAGAACGGTCAAGGTCGATGTATCTAGTTGTCCTGAATGCCGCATGCTATTCATGAACTTCCTAGTTGTTTATCTCTTTGGTCGCATGCTATTGTAATTAATTATATGAGTGTCTTATCTCCACTGATCATATATGGGCAGTAAAACTGTGATAACCTTTTGCTGGATTGGAGCTATGAGTATTACGTACTAGTATGGTATATCTGTATCTATATGACAGTTCCCTATATGAACAAATATTATGACAATGACTGTGTTCCAGTAATCGAGTGTGTTTGGAGAAAAGGGCAAACTGATCGTCTGACATGGTTTTTAGAGTTGAAACAAGATCTTGCTAAATCTATACTACTATTGAATTGAAGTGTCTGTATTGCTGAATCAGTCACTTTGAAATACTTCATAATTTATCAATTGCTGCTGAATATCAACTAGGAATCTTTCGATATTTTTCATGTCTTATTAATCTATACTCCTTAATCTTTCAAATGCTACTGAATTTTTCAAAAAAATTGTCGTTGCTTCTGTCTGCTTGCTCTAGAGCTTTTGCCTGTGTGTCATCAGAACCATTGGATGTGTTTTGGACAGAGATTAGAGGGTAAATATATATAGCATAATTTCACTAAGTGAAGTCATTAGATACCAGCCCTGTTTTGGCGTACGTGGTGTGTGTTCTCTAGATATTTTTACATCAATATCTGTTAAAGGAATTATCGCTTTTTTCCTCCCACGGTGAGGTCTATGTTTCAATTCGGCGAGCCACAACCTAGTGAAATTTGAGATAGGAGCACATTGACTATATCCCAAAAAACTTTTTAATTTGGCCTTTTTGGCATTGCCCTCCACCTCTACAAAAACTCTACCTACCCATGTATTTAAGAAACTAATCCATTATGTAGCTTTTTACAAATTGAGGTTCCAGTAGCACTGCCCTTTTATTTTAAGAGAGATAAACATGCACACCAAAAATATTGTGAGAAGACTAATGCATAAGTTATAGGTACTATAAAGATTCTAATGATAATTTTCATCCAATTTCTTTTGTGAAGTGGCAACGCATACGGTTTATATTTGTTGAGGATTTGAGTTTGAATCCTGTGTGCTTGACATATATTTATTTGGATTTACTTTTTCTTCATGTAGCAATACTGTTTTATGGAGAGGCTGACATCGCGGATCCACTAGCCTGCAGCGTCCCTTGAGTTTAATGGGCGTCTTTGAAAAAAATAAGTTAAGTACTTGTACAGAGAGACTAGCATAAGGGACCCACAAGCCATAACATACTAGGTAGGCTGACATGCATAAGCTAGAACATACCAGGGAGGCTGACATGTGGGCCCCAACAACAAGACCACAAGCAGCTACGGCATCGAGCAATGTTTCCAAGGTCAAAACAGCAGCCAAAAAAATTCCATCATATACACGTTTTATTTACAGAGAGACTAACATGTGGGACCTAGTAGCGAGACCTTATATAGGTGCTACATCGAGCAACATTGCCAATTTCGAAATAGGGAGACACGAGTGAGGAAAAAGTCTAGCATTGGCACTTTTCTTGTAATGAAAGGGACATGGGGACTTTTTTTGAGAGAAAGACATGGTGGACTACTGAGCACAACCCAGAGAAATTTGAGAAAGGAGCCCATGGAGCATAGCCTATGTAGTATAGCCCATGTAGAGCAGCCCATGTAGATAGGCGAACTCTTTTTAATTCGGCCTTTTGGGCATTGCCCCCACCTATCAAAATAAAAAACTCTACCTATCCATGCTTGAAACTACTCCATTATGTGGCATTTTATAAATTGAGATGCCTGAGCACTGCCATTTTATATTTTAATAAAATAGATAAACGTAGACACACAAAATATTTTTAGAAGACTGATACATAAGTTGTAGTACTAATACATGTTTAATGATTTAATTTCTATTAATATCTTTGGTGTAGTGGCAAATCACTCAGTTTACGTCTATTTGATTTGATTTGAAGGTCTTTAGTTCGAATCCCCTGTGTGTATATATTTATATATATATATATATATCTTGGATTTACAATTTTTTGAGAAAGGGTTTACATTTTAATATCCCATTGTGGAAATGCTGACATCACGGACCCACCAGCCTGTAGCATCCCTCGAATTTAATGGTCGGGTTTGAAAAAAAGTTAAATACTTGTACAGAGAGGCTATCATCGGGGACCCACCCGCCAGAACATACAAGGCTACATCAAGGACCCACAAACCAGAACATTCCAAAGAGGCTGACATGGGGGCCTCAGTAGAAAGACTATACAAGGCTGCCGCATCGAGCAACATTGCCAAAGTTAAAACAGCGGATGTGGTTGAAATAAAGTCCATCATATGCATGTTTCATTTATCGAGAGACCAACATGTGGGACCCAGTAGCGCAATCTTATACAGGTGCACCCTCGAGCAATGTTGCTAAGTTCGAAATAGGGAGGCGCGATCAAGAAAAAAATCCAGTATACACACGTTTCTTCTAATGAGAGGCTCACACGGGGGATCCAATAACCTGAAAAAATAGCTAATGTATCGAGCAATGCTATCAAGTTAGAAACACGGAGGCACGGCCGAGGGTAAAAATTCCATCGTACACATGTTTCTTCTAATGAGTGGACGACATGTGGGTCCCAGCAGCGTGATTAGATGGTAGATGCAGCGAGCAACGCTATCAAGTTCGAAACACGGAGGCGCGACCGAGGGAAAAATTCTATCATACACACGTTTCTTCTAATGAAAGGATGACATGTGGGGTACAAGAGTTTGATTAAACGGTATATGCATCGAGTAGCACTATCAAGTTCGGAATAGGGTAGCACGAGCGAAGAAAAATTCCATCATACACACGATTCTTGTAATGTGAGGCGGACATGGGGGACCCAGCAGCGTGACTAAACGGCATATAGATCGAGCAACGTTATCGAGTTGAAATTAGGGAGGCAATAGCCAAGGAAAAACCATCATGCACACGTTTCTTCTACTGATAGGATGACATATGGGACCCATCAGTCTAATTAAACGGCAGATGCATCGAGCAACACTATCAAGTTTGGAATAGGATAGCGCGAGCGTAGTAAAAAATTCCATCATACACATGATTCTTCTAATGAGAGCCTGACATGTGGGATCTAGTAGCCTAACTAAACGGAAAACACATCGAGCAACGTTATCGAGTTCAAATCAGGGAGGCGCGATCGAAAAGTACGGTCCCCTAGAGACATTGATGTCCGGGACCCACACACCTCAAAAGACTTTGGCAAGTCAACATCATGCGAGGAACCAAAAATCTTGCTTCTGCCACGTGCTAGCCGAGCTTCCTCCATGTTTTTAGCGGTTCCATCATAGTAAAGGGCCGTGAAACCGGGAAAAAAGTTTTCCATCAGCCACGGTCGAGCCAGGAATTTCGTCGCTGAACACGCGCCTTCTACGACGGTTGTCGGGCCAAGTCATTGCGGAAGGAAACATTTCTTGTAGTGTAGGCTTCAGTACGCTTGATCCAGCTGGCAACTCCGCTTCATGAGTATACCCCGATTGGTATTCCCCCATAAGTAGTCACCGGACACGACTCGGCGATGACTTCAAGCCACCAAATTGGCACATGTGATTCTAGGGTGGAGTTGATGGTGAGTCGTTGACGAGCTCCTGAAATAGAGAAATAGCTCATGAAGTAGTTCATTCGCTTGGGCGAGCTAACCCACCGAGCGAGTCGCCATTGGATGGAGTCACCCCTTGGAGAAATTTGACTGGCACCTTGGTAACTTGCTATTGTCAAATAGCGGACATGGAGGCTGCGAAGTCAATGGTGACGAAGTCCCTGAGCAGGCTTGGCGATTCCACGATGGGCGAGTCCACGAGGGAAGAGTCTCCGAGCATGGTGAATCTACGAGGGAGAGTCCCTAAGCGTGGCGAGTATGCGAGGGCGAGTCCGTGAGGACAATTTCACGATGGAGAGTCCCCGAACGTGGCGAGTTCATGATGGTGAGTTTGTGATGGGAGAGTCCACGATGGCAAGTTCGCGATGGCGATTCTGCGAGGGGATATTCCCCGATCGTCGCGAGTCCGCGAGGGGAGAGTCCCCAAGCATGGAGAGTCTGCGAGGGGAAAGTCCTCGAGCATGGAGAGTCCGCATTGGGTGAGTCCACGAGGGGAGAGTCCTCGAGCGAGGTGAATCATGTTGTGGAGTTCGCAAGGAGGGAGTCCTCGAGTGTGGCGAGTTGCTCATCCGATGTTGGCGGGGATTTATTGTGCTATTTTTGTTAGCGAGTCTCTTGTCTTGGCCCGGGGGAGGGGGGGGGCAGTCACATGGTGACCTCAAAGATGGCTCTCGGCTGGGCATTCTTCCTGCACTATCCGAGGCTTGTTTGCGAGTCCTCGTCGCAGTATTTGGTCGTGCGAGTCACACTGTCTAAGGTTGAGGAGTACATGATGTTGTTTGTGTAGCACTGCCATTTGTCTTGGCCCAAAAGGCCGGTCGAGCAAAGCGACTCCAATGATGGCTCTCAATTAGTGTTTTTCATGGACGATCTGAGGCTCGATTTTTGAGTCCTCGTCCACACTACTTGTCAATTGCGAGTCGCTCTTTTAAAGGTTGACAAAGTCCTAAAGGACTCGACGTGGTCGACATTTTCTACGTGGTAGACAGAGTTCGCGCTTTGGTGGAGTCGACACGGCGGATGGAGGTCACGACATGGCGAGGTCGACGCGATGGGCATGGGTCTACGCAGCAGATAGAGGTCGTGTTACGGTGAAGTCGATGGGGCAGACATGGGTCTATGCGAACGACATAGGTCGCGCTGTGGCGAGGTCGACGCGGTGGACATGGGTCTACGTGGCGGACACGGGTCTACGTGGCAGACGGCGGTCGCACTGGGTTGAGTCGACGCGGTAGACATGGGTCTACGCGGCGAACGGAGGTCGTGTTGCGGTGAGGTCGACACGACGTTAGCCGATAGGAGTCGATGCAGCGAATGGAGTCATGTGACGGAGCCATGTGACATTTTAGCTAGTAGCATGTCGAGTTGGCGATGGTGAGTTCACGGCGGGCGAGTCACCGAATGTAGTGCATCCACGACTGTGGCGAGTTTGCTCCCGTGTGAGCCCTGAGCTTGGCCACACCACGAAGGCAAGTTCACGGCGGAATATTCGCCAAGCGTGGCGAATCGCGAGGGGCAAGTCCATGGCGGGTGAGTCCCCGAGCGTGGAGAGGTCCGCGATGGCGAGTTCACGGCGGAGTGTCCCCGAGCGTGGTCATGAACTAGCTTTTAGAGATAGGTGGATCGAGTCGATCTCAGCGGGGCAGTGGGCGATTGAAACTGACGCAAAGACAGACGCCAGATCGCCCTATTTCCCTGGGTTAATTCTCCCGTGGTGTGCACGTAAGAAATCACATACGCCGATTCATGTACATGTATTCCAAAAATACAATACGTCTGGGATTAGAGCTAACTAAAAGATTGATCGATAGAGTAATCACACATGATAGAGAAAGATGAACTTGTAAAGGAAAAGGAAAACCCATTGGTCAAGGCCTTTCACTAATGCAAGGGACAAGGCCACATAGTGGATGTGTAGTTTGAATTTTTAGGGAAGTTGATGGATCTCATGTCTTGATCCTTGTTCCACTTGTAGTGTGATTGTTGGACCGATTGTACGTCTTGGTTGACCAGCTTCTGTCTTCTGGCAAGCTCGACGGATCTCAGGGTTGTGGTGAAGACCGCTCTTGCCGGCTAAGATTCCCCTACATCTGAGTCACTGGATAGATGCCAGAATAAAAATCATCGCCTTCATAGTTGATGGATTCGAATGTTCTGAAGCTGAAGAATTGACTAGATATGATCAGTAGGGATCCTGCCTAGATGACGAATCCAAGCGCCGCTTTCCCCATGATGGACGCCAACTGTCGTGGTATTTGTCATGACAGATGCTACACGAGGTAGCTTAGAGAGTAGGGCAAGGCGACACAGGAGAACCCATGAGCGAGATTGGCACAAGATGTACCCAGGTTCATGTCCCCTCAGTTGAGGATCGCTACATCCTACTATCAATCTAGTATATGATCATAGATTGGATTACACGGAGCCGCCATTGGCGGAGGGAGAGACTATATCTAATATGATGTGAGAGAGATAACCCCCAAAGGGGTGCACCTGATGGCTTTATATATGCAACCGGTTAGGGTTTCCAAGTGTGTTAATGGTCTTTGTATTGGAGTTGCTATCTTGGGCCTCCAGTTGGCGAGTTTTCTGGGTCTAGTATGCGCCAATCATCGTATTTAGCGAGTCGATATGCCCTGGGCTAGGCTTCAGTCTCCTTGATCCAGCTGGTGACTCCGCTTCGTGGGTATATCCCGATTGGTATCCCCCCATCAAGAAGAGGTCGAGAGACATTCTTGATCCTGGGGTTCACCATATAGTCTTTCTCGAGAAGATTAATTCGACAACACTTCAATGTTCCTTCACTTTCCATTAAGACTACAAATCTCAAAGAGTAGCCAATTCATGAATATTATAGCATGAGTCCTCAAGTAGAAGGAAGACACCTTATGATGTAGAGATAGCTCATTTAACGGGATACATAGGAGACTCTCTACGTTTTGTCCTGGCAACTCATGCACTACAAGAAAAGTTGGCTTTTACAACGAATGATTTTCGTGGTTGAAGGCCCATTTTTCGTGGCCAAAGAGTCTTCCGCGATGGATGGCCTTCATGGTAAAAGCACCGTCACAAATAAATTAACCATGGTTTTTTTTGACTGTGGCGGATCGCACCCTTCAGCCACGAAAACTTATTCCGTCGTAAATCGATTCGCTAGACGCGTTGACTGCTGACTTCATGCAAACTGCATGTGGGAGCCGCCGTTAGCGGCCGGTTACCGCCATTAACGGACATAGAAAGCGTGGCAGAAGCCAGGCCAAGCCAAGGCCTGCTAAATACTAACTGTGTCGGCCCATCAGGGGAGCCCAATAAGAAGATGTCCCATTATTGCTTTGTCCTGCACTATTTGAAATGGGCCCAGAAATGCAGCCAGCAGCAGCCCATGAACTTTCAGGCCCGATTCTATTTCGGCCTATAGAAGGCCCATGTTGGTCCAACACTGTGCGGCCCATTAGCACCCTGCGCCATGTCGCTCCTGTGCGGTCAGCCCAGCACTATTATCGCAGCCATCCTCGACCGCCAACTTACGACCCTTCTCTAAGATGGTCCGTTATTATTCTGGCATTTTACTGTTCTGGTCTTTAGCTGTTCAGGCCCACAAACCACCCTTTACTGTTCTAGCCTGGTAAATTTGCCAGCCTGTTACTCGTCTGGTAATTTGTCGGGTCGTACTGTTCAGGCCTGCTACTGTTTTGGCTTGTTAATGTTCTGTTATTTTGCAGTTTCTTGCCTATTACTGTCACTACAAGAAAAGTTTCCCGCCGCAACGACTTGGCCCGACGGTCGTCGTAGAAGGTGCGTCTTCGCGACGAAATTCTTGGCTCGGCCATGGCCGATGGAATACTTTTTTTCTGGTTTCGTGGCCCTCTACTACGACGGATCGGCTAAAAACATGGAGGAAGCTCGGCCAACGTGTGGTAGAAGCAAGATTTTCGTTTCCTCGCACAATGTTGACTCACCGAAGTCTATTGAGGCGTGTGGGTCCTAGACATCAGTGTCTCTAGCAGACCATACTTTTCGGTCACGGCTCCCTGATTTTAACTCGATAACGTTGCTCGATGCGTCTGCCGTTTAGTCAGGCTGCTAGGGCCCACATGCCAGCCTCCCATTAGAAGGATCGTGTCTATGATGGAATTTTTTTCCTTCGCTCGCGCTACCCTGTTCTGAAGTTGATAGCGCTGCTCGATGCATCTACCATCTAATCAACCTCCTGGGATCCACATGTCATCCTCTCATTAGGAGAAACGTGTGTATGATGCAATTTTTTCCTTCGCTGGTTACCCCATTCCGAAGTTGATAGTGCTGCTCGACGCATCTACCATTTAACCTACCTCCTGAGCCCCACATGTCATCCTCTCATTACAAGAAACGTGTGTATGATGGATTTTTTTCCTTGGCTCGCGCTACCCTATTCCGAACTTGATAGCGCTGTTCGATGCATCTACCGTTTAATCACGCTGTTGGGACCCACATGTCATCCTCTCATTAGAAGAAACGAGTGTATGATGGATTTTTTACCCCCTATCGCGCCTTCGTATTCTGAACTTGATAGCGTTTTCCGCTGCATCAGCCGTTTATTCAGGCTGGTGGGTCCCTAATGTGAGCCTCACAATAGAAGAATCGTGGGTATAATGGAATTTTTTCTTCTCTAGCACTACCATGTTCTGAACTAGATAGCATTGCTTGATGAATCTGCCGTTTGCTTACGCTGCTGGGTCCCCCATTTCAGCCTCTCATTAAAAGAAATGTGTGCATGCTGAACTTTTTCTCTCGCTCGTGCCTCCCTGTTTTGAACTGGCAATGTTGCTCGATGCAGCATCTATATAAGGCCGCGCTGCTGGGTGATACATTGCAAATGTATCTATAATTTTTGATGTTCCATGCTTGGTTTTATCCACTTTCTTGTGTTTTGTTCCAACTTTGGAGTACTTTTCATATGATTTCTTGCACTAACCTATTAACAAGAGCCATAGTGCCAGCTGCCTGTTTTCTACTGTTTTTGGTTCCAAGAAATTCAGAAAATGAATATTTTCGGAATTGGACGGGACAAAAGCCAAAGTGCCTATTTTTCCGGATGTCATCAGAAGCTAGAGTACGAGACGGAGAGGGGCCAGGGGGCCACCACACCACCTGGCCGCGCGGCCAGGCCTGGCCCACGCCAGGGGGTGGTGTGGCCGCTTCCGGCACCCCCTCGGCCTCTCCTTCCGCCTATATATTTCCCTCAGGACGAAAACCCTAAGTGCCCGATCAAAAATCCACGAAAGAGTCTATAGACGCCGTCATCTCCATGCCTAGATCGAGAGGGATCTGAAGCTCTTCCCGGCACCCTGCCGGAGAGGAGAATTCACCCTGGAGGCCTTCTTCATCACCATGCAAGCCTCCGGTGTGATGCATGAGTAGTTCATCCTTGTACTACGGATCCATGTAGTAGCTAGATGGCTGGTTCTCCTCCTTTGTGCTTTCATGTTTATATCTTGTGAGCTCTGTTCATGATTAAGATCATCTATTTGTAATTCTGCATGTTGTCTTTGCGGGGATCCGATGGATATTGAGATGCTATTTCAGATTGATTATTGATTCTATCATGTCTTTGTTATTTGTGATCTTGCATGCTTTCCGTTGTTAGTAGCTACCTTGGCCAAGTAGATGCTAGCAACTCCAAGAGTTAGTATTTATGCTCGATAGTGGGTTCATGCCTCTGGTAATCTGGGGAAGTGACAGAAATCTCTAAGGTACTAGATATACTGTTGCTACTAGGGAGAAAACAACAATCCTTTATTCATAGAACAATCGTATTGTTTACTTTACACGCAGTTCGTAAATCAATAATTTGTTGCTTGCAACTTAATACTGGAGGGGGTTCGGATGATAACCTGAAGGTGGATTATTAGTAATAGATGCAGTTGGATGGTGGTCTATGTATAATGTTGTAATGCCCAATCAAGTCTCAGAGGAGTCAAGATGATTAGTATTTGCATGTATTGCTTTCTCGGTGTTCGTCAATTGCCCCGCTGTAATTTGTTGACCCAGCATGTTATCTATCTTAAGGAGAGCCACCTCTAGTGAACTATGGATCCCGGTCCTTGTCTTTTACATACAATCTACAACTGTTTACTTCTTTACGTTTACTTTCTGCAAACTTTTACTTCTTTCTATTCAATACGTTTAATCCCTTGTTTTCCGCAAAACACGGTGAGATTGACAACCTCATCGCAAGTTGGGGACAAAGTTTTGTGGTTGTGTTGTGCAGGTCTCCACGTTGCTACTAGTACCGGTAGTGCGCCCTGCCAAAGCTCAGCTAGTAACACCTTTGGGGTGTTCCCTTGCTCCTACTGGTTCGATTAAACCTTGGTTTCATTACTGAGGGAAACTTGCTGCTGTGCTCATCATACCTTCCTCTTGGGGTTCCCAACGAGCTCTACATCAACACCGCCATCAAGCATTTTTCTGGGCGCCGTGCATTGAGCCATCACTGGGTCCCATATCAGCCTCTCTATAAATGAAACGTGCGTATGATGTCCTTTTTTTGGCCATGTCCGCTATTTTTACCTTGGCAACTTGTTGGGTCCCAGGTGTCAACCACCTCTATGCAGGAATTGTGTCTATGCTGGGTCCCAGCTGACAACCTCTATTTGAAAGAAACGTGTGTATGTTGGACTGTTTATTCGGGTCCCAGATGTCAGCCTCAGAGTACAAAAAATGCTCATAAAGGCCGAATTAAAAGGATTATAGGCTAACTCGGGGTGGATTCCCTATTCTTCATGGCTTATATTCCATGGGGTCACTCCTAAACTGAATGGGCTATGGTCGGTGGCAAAAAGAACACGAAAAGGCCGAGATAGAAGGTATTGGGCTATGCTTGGGGCTAATAGGCTAATTTCATGGGCTATTATTGGGCCTGCTGGGTCCGACATATCAGCTTCTCTATAAGTGCAACATGTGTGTGATGGACGTTTTTCGTCCGCGTCCACTGTTTTCACGTGGCAACCGTGTATGGTCTTACTGTTAGGGCCCTTATGCCAGCCTCTCTGGCATGTTCTGGCTTGTGGGTCCTTGATGCAGCCTTGTATGTTCTGTCTCGTGGGTCCCCGATGCGAGCCTCTCTGTACAAGTATTTAAACTTTTATTTTGAACCCAATGTCAAAACAAAATGGGTCCGTAATGTTAGCCTCTCTGTAATGCGATATTGCCAAAAGAAAAAATGTAAACCCAAGATAAAATTTGAACAAAAGACCTTCAAATCAAATAAACGTAAATTGAGTGTGTTGTCATTACAACAAAGATATTTATAGAATAAATACCATTAAACTTTATTAGTACTACAATTTATGTATTAGTCTTCTTAAAAATATTTTGTGTATCTATGTTTATCTCTTTTAAAATATAAAGGGCAGCGCTCCTGGCATCTCAATTTATAATGCCACATAATGGAGTATTTTCTTAAAAACATGGGTAGGCAGAGTTTTTATTTTATTTTGAGAGGTGGGGGGCAATGTCCAAAAGGCCGAATTAAAAAGAGTTTGTCTATTCTACATAGGCTGCTCTACATGGGTTATACTCCGTAGGCTATGCTCCATGGGCTTCATTCTCACATTTTAGTGGGTTGTGCTCAGCAGTCCCCTGACCCCTAAAAGGCCGAATTAATATGTTCTCGGCTATGCTCCATGGGCTCCTTTCTCAAATTTCACTAGGTTATGTCAGCAGTCCCCTGACCCCGAAAAGAATAAATAAAAATGTTATGGGCTAAAGAGGGGCCGAATGAGCTACTACATTTCTTCTCCTGGTTAATAAAAATGGCATTGTGATGTGCTCAGCCGGGTTCGAAAGCAAGACCTCAGAGAGGGAGGGGGAAAGCGATAATTCTTTTTGGCAGCTAATCATGTCAAAATTCAGCAGTATAGAATAAGGTATAAAAATTATCAACATATTCAAAATTCATATTCAGGAGCACTTGACCAATTCAGCAACATTTCAAAAGTGACCAATTCAGCAATACAGACAATGAAATACAATAGCAGTACAAAGAGAACTGATGACCCACAAGTATAGGGGGTGTATCGCAGTATTTTCGAGGGAAGTGAAACCCAATTTATTGATTCGACACAAGGGGAGCCAAAGAATACTTATCAGCCTTAACAACTGAGTTGTCAATTTAGCTGCACCTGGAAACAATCTTGCTCACAACAGTTTATCAGTAGCAACAATTTTGTAGTAGGAATAGTAAAGTAACAGTAGTAGCAAAGCAAAGACATTAGTAACAAAAGCAGTAAACAGCGGGATTCGAGTGGGGTAGGCATAGGGATGGATGGACGGGCGTTGCATGGACAAGACACTTCACATAGCAATCAGAACATAGGGCAATTGTAGATAAATAAGATAAAGCACCCAAGTACTAGACAATCCTAGGCATGTGTTCCATATATAGTCATACGTGCTCGCAATGAGAACTTGCACAACATCTTTTGTCCTGCCAGCCCGTTTGCAGCAGGGCCTATAGGGAACTACTAGCAATTATGGTGCTCCTTTTAATAGAGCACCGGAGCAAAGCATTAACACTCCGTGAACACATGTGATCCTCACATCAAAGCCTTTCCCTTCCGGCTACCCCGATTTCTGTCACTTCGGGACCATAGGTTCCGGACAACGACGTGTGTATACAACTTGTAGATAAGACCCAAAACAATACTATCATGATGAATCAATAATAAGTTCAGATCTGAAATCATGGCACTCGGGCCCTAGTGACAAGCATTAAGCACAAAAAGTCTCAACAAAGTCATAAAGCACTAATAGAGATACTAGGCACTATGCCCTAACAATCTGATGCCATTACATGAACGATCTCATCCAATCCCTACCATCCCCATAGCCTACAACAGGGGATTACTCACTCATAGATGGAAGAAACATGGATGGTCGATGAAGATGATGGTGGGGATTGATGGAGATGGCTCCGGGGGCACTTCCCCGTCCCGGCAGGGTGCCGGAACAGAGACTTTCTGTCCCCCGAATCTCCCCTTCGGTGGCGGCGGCGCAGCGGAACATTTCGTGGAAAAACGTCGAACCCCCCGAAGTTTTTAGGTCAGAAGGCTTCTTATAGGCGAAGAGGGAGACCGAGAGGGTGCCTGGGGCCACCACACAAGGCCCTGGCGCGGCCAGGCCTAGCCCGCGCCTGGGGGGGTGGCCAGCCCCTGGCCCTCCTCCGTCTCGTATTCTCGCTCTGTGAGTCTTCTGGAAAAATAGGCACTTTGGCTTTTGTCCCGTCCAATTCCGAGAATATTCATTTTCTGACTTCCCTGGAACCAAAAACAGTAGAAAACAGGCAGTTGGCACTATGGCTCTTGTTAATAGGTTATTCCAAGAAATCATATGAAAAGTAATCCAAAGTGTGGACACAACACAAGAAAGTGGATAAAAGCAAGCATGGAGCATCAAAAATTATAGATACATTTGCAATGTATCAACATCCCCAAGCTTAACTCCTGCTCGTCCTCGAGTAGGTAAGTGATAAAAAGAAAGAATAATTTTTGAGGTGACATGCACCATCAAAGACTTGATCAAAATATTTGTAAAACATTCAAATCTAGGATCAAAGTACTTCAATCATAACATGAAAGACAAAGTTCTAGCAATAAGCAAAGAGACTATGATGCAACATGAAAAGGCACAAACAAAAGATTCATGAATAACAATGCTTTGCAAGACGTTTGTTTGTTTCACATAAAGAAAACATAGCATAATAGTATTCAGCTTGTCCCTCAATAGAGTAGCAAATATGAATGCATAGGACACCTTCAAAGTTCATAAGAGTGACTAGATACAAAAGTTTCAAACAAGCAATAACAAGTTATGCATCAATCAGCTAGTGTTGGGACAATGCACATAGAACTAAGAATGGCCACTATGCTCTCAAAGTAGTGCATAAAGATAGAAGGTGGAGACTCAATGTAATGGTGGAAGAAAAGCCTTTGTAAAAGGAAGTAGGGATTCAAGTCTCATAAAGAGCTTCCAAAAATTATGGTACTTACATCTTTCAGCTCTCATTGCCCCTATCATAAGCATCTTGAAGGTGATTAAGGTTAAAGTGACACAACTAAGAGGACATGCTTGACAAGTTATAAACCGAAATCTCATGCCCCTTACTTACGAAGACCGATCCTCATGCTACTCAACTTCAGTCATGAGTAAGATCTTGTCATTGTAAGTATATGTGTATCATTAAGAACCGCCAATGGGGTACCCCTTGCACATGATACGGGAGCTTTCCCATAATCAAAATGACAAGGCAAGTAGACAATGAGCATCTCAGCGATCTTTTTATTTGCTATTTGCATAGGTTTTTATTGAGGATGCTTCATAGAGTGCTCATTATGGTGATGCTGCAAGTTTCCACCAGGATTAGGCATGGCTTAGGCTAGCGGCCCAGGCGTTTCTCTAACAGACATACAAACTCCATGATCTTACAAGTTCCACTTTTATTTCACACCGCTGGGATCTGTAAGCAAAAGAACATGATATCAACGGGGTACAGAGTACAAGTGCAATGTTGAAAGCGTTCCCCATGAAACATGGTTCTGCTAATTTCAACTTATAAAGCGCAAGCATATACGCAACAAAGAAGGACCCAATGGTTCAAGATTATTAGGGGCAAAAAGTAAAGTGTGCCATCAAGTTCGTGAGAGCTTTAATCACTAGTTTTCTCATAACAAGTGGAAGGTAAACAAAAGCATGAATATACTTGGAATAGCATAAGCTAGTAGGTAGGTATGGTGGACTCTTTGGAAAAACTTGGTTTAGGAAGTTGGATGCATGAGTGGAACTCATACTTTGTATTGGAGGCTAGCAAAAGACTGGGAGCGACAAACTAAGAGAGCAATAATGGCCATAATCATGCAGAGCGACAAAACATCATTGATCAAAGCATAAAGTGATACTACATGTTGAAAACTAAAGGAGAAAAAAGGCTTATGGTGACTTGAGATAGTCATATCATGGTGTGAGCATGTGCCAAGTCAACCCAAATACAACATCAAAGGAGAATACCAGTATACTATGCTTTAATATGGTAAAACAACGCATGATTTATCCAAGGCACATTAAGCAATCTCAATTGTTTATAACAAGTCATGCTACAACAAAGAATACTAAGAATAAAGCCAAAACAATATCAAGCATGGCATGACAAAGCATAGGCCACAGTCAAAAACAATCTCTTTTTACCACATAAGTATGAGCTTTCCTACTCTTTTCCAAATCAAACAAAACTATTTGCAAACCAATGTATGAAAGAGGGGGTCCAACCAATTTATTCAGAAAACTAAGCAAACCACGCAAACTAAAAACCAAAACGAAAACGAAACAGAAGACGCACCAAGAACAACACAACTGTGGATGAAACAAAAAAATGAAGTGTTTGGAAGAAACCTGAGATTTTTATTGATGAAGAAGGGGATGCCTTGGGCATCCCCAAGCTTTGACGCTTGTACTTCTTGGATATTTCTGGGGGTGACACGCGTGGCATCCCCAAGCTTGAGCTTTAGTCCATCCTTCATCTCATTACTCATTCCTTCCATACACCTGAAATGTTTTCCTTCATACAAAACTTCACACAATCTTTATTAGCAACATTAGTGTACTTAAGATAAATAAGTCTTAAGATTCAGTTCTAACACCAAATAAACTCCCATCAGAACACTAGATACTGTAGCACTTCCCTCAAAAAGCTCAATTCCCCAAAAAGAACTCAAAAAGGACCAACAAGAAGCAAATGCAGAAAATGGCAGAAATCTGTCAAAACAGACCAGCAGGTAAAGACGAATTTTTCAAAGACCTTCTGTTGCTCAAATAAAATCGTGTTGAACTAACGAATGTTAGATAACAACCTGGGGCAGAAGCACAAAAAATTACAGCTCAATTCTACTTATAGAGCTCTCTCAGGAATTTTTATGGTGAAGCACAAAAATCTGTTTCGGGACAACAACTTTCCCAATCATTTCTTCTCTCTCATTAGAGGTTACTCTTGGCACAAAAGGCAAATAAAAAGGATAAGAAGCTGTTATTACAGAGGTAATAACTTCCAAGACTTATCTAAAACTCTTGGGTTATCTCCCAACAAGTACTTTTCTTTAACACCTTTAACTTAGGCATAAGAAGCAAAAACTAAAATGGATAGAATAAAAAGTAAGCGGAGATAATCATGGTGAAAACATTGTTTTGTTCAATGAAATCCTTTTGTTAACAAGGTTCATCAGGTCTTGTTACCAAAATAATTCCATATGAGACAAAACTTTGTATCCCACTAATGATTATGTTACCTCAACTTTGATAGCAATGGTCCCAATCATAATAGTTTCACATTTTTCTCTTCGTATGGGACAATATATTTCTCCAACTTGAATGCCCTCAACATGTTCAATTGAATTCAATCCATAAGTCCTTTCAATCTTCTTGAGGAAATAGACAATGTGTTCATTGAAGGTCACCTTCCCTTGATTACACTTAATAACAGCTCCTGTAGTATTTAAGAAAAGGTCTCCCAAGAATAATAGACATATTGTCATCTTCAGGCATAAAAGTTTGAGAGGATGCTCTCATAAGAAATATGAGTTGAAGTAAAAGAGAGCATCAAGAAGCATTCAAAACACATTTAAGTCTAACCCACTTCCTATGCATAGGAATAATGTATGCAAATAAATTCGCAAAGAACAAAGTAACAGGCATAGGAAGATAAAACAAGAGTGACTTCAAAACTTTCAGCACATAGAGAGGTGTTTCTATACCATGAAAACTTCTACAACCATATTTTCCTCTCTCATAATAATTTTCAGTAGCCTCATGAATAAACTCAACACTATAACTATCACATAAAGCATGATCTTCATGATCTACAAGAACTAGAGCTTTATTATAAACACTATCAAGAGAAACCTCAGGAACATAACATTCATTCTCCTTTAGTAAGCAAGGGGGACAATCAAATAATGTAAGGGATAAAGAGTTACTCTCATTAGAAGGTAGGCATGTGTAGCTAATCCATTCTTCCTCCTTTTGTTCATCACTCTCCTCCTCTTTTTCATCTAATGAGATTTCAGGTTCATCAATTTCTTCTTCCATAGGATCCTGAAAGGCATTAGTCTCTTCCATTTGTGGAAAGCATCTATTAAAATATTCAATAATATAGTCATTTTCATCCTTGCAATTATCAAAGAAAAATTGAAGCATACCATACACCTCATATTCGTAAGGTGAATCATCAATAGTTTCAAGCAAACTAGCAAGTTCAAAAGCACCCTTCCAAGCAATAAATTCTTCAATTTGTTCCGCATCATAAAAGTGATAAATTCCTTTAGCATAGGAAGATATGGTATCATTATCACTATACTCACATTGAAAAGGGACGTGTTTGTACCTCTTTCTGCAACAAGACTCATCACAACAATAAGTAACATTATAAGTAGAGCACACGTTCCTAGCAATGGCATACAATCTATCAATTTGTTCCCAGAAGTGTTTCCCTTTTTGTGACAAGCGGTATTACTTATAATAATCTTTTTGATCTTCCGTGAACCCACCTTGCTAATAAGATTCAGTTTCAAAGAAACCAACCATTGACATCAAGCATGATAAAGCAAGACAATAACAAACCAACGAAAACAACAACTAGAGTAGGAACTAATTTTTTTGTATTTTTGATAAAGAAACAAGTAAACAAGGAGAAAATAAACTTATCTCGAACAATAGTGAATCCAAGTGGACTTGATAAATAAATCTATGCTCCCCGGCAACGGCGGCAGAAAATAGTCTTGATGACCCACAAGTATAGGGGGTGTATCGCAGTATTTTCAAGGGAAGTAAAACCCAATTTATTGATTCGACACAAGGGGAGCCAAAGAATACTTATCAGCCTTAACAACTGAGTTGTAAATTCAGCTGCACCTGGAAACAATCTTGCTCACCGCAGTTTATCAGTAGCAACAGTTTTGTAGTAGGAATAGTATAGTAACAGTAGTAGCAAAGCAAAGACAGTAGTAACAAAAGCAGTAAACAGTGGGATTCGAGTGCGGTAGGCATAGGTATGGATGGACGGGCGTTGCATGGACAATACAATTCACATAGAAATCAGAACATAGGGCAATTGCAGATAAATAAGATAAAGCAACCAAGTACTAGACAATCCTAGGCATGTGTTCCATATATAGTCATACATGCTCGCAATGAGAACTTGAACAACATCTTTTGTCCTGCCAGCCCGTTTGCAGCGGGTCCTCTAGGGAATTACTGGCAATTAAGGTGCTCCTTTTAATAGAGCACCGGAGCAAAGCATTAGCACTCCGTGAACACATGTGATCCTCACATCAAAGCCTTTCCCTTCTGGCTTCCCCGATTTCTGTCACTTCGAGACCATAGGTTCCGGACAACGACGTGTGTATATAACTTGTAGATAAGACCCAAAACAATACTATCATGATGAATCAATAATAAGTTCAGATCTAAAATCATGGCACTCGTGCCCTAGTGACAAACATTAAGCACAACAAGTCGCAACAAAGTCATCAAGCACTAATAGATATACTAGGCACTATGCCCTAAGAATCTGATGCCATTACATGAACGATCTCATCCAATCCCTACCATCCCCATCGCCTACAGCGGGGGATTACTCACTCATGGACGATCTACTCACTCATAGATGGTCAATGAAGATGATTGTGGGGATCGATGGAGATGGCTCCGGGGGCACTTCCCCTCCCGGCAGGGTGCCAGAACAGAGACTTTCTGTCCCTCGAATCTCCCCTTCGGTGGCGGCGGCGCAGCGGAACTTTTCGTGGAAAAACGTCGAACCCCCCGAAGTTTTTAGGTCAGAAGGCTTCTTATAGGCGAAGAGGGAGACCGAGGGGGTGCCTGGGGCCACCACACCAGCCCCTGGTGGGGCTAGGCCTAGCCCACGCCTGGGGGGTGTGGCCAGCCCCTGGCCCTCCTCCGTCTCGTATTCTGGCTCCGTGAGTCTTCTGGAACAAAGGCACTTTGGCTTTTGTCCCGTCCAATTCCGAGAATATTCATTTTTTGACTTTCCTGGAACCAAAAACAGCAGAAAACAGGCAGCTGGCACTGTGGCTCTTGCTAATAGGTTAGTCCAAGAAACCATATGAAAGGTTCTCCAAAGTGTGGACAAAACACTAGAAAGTGGATAAAAACAAGCATGGAGCATCAAAAATTATAGATACATTTGCAATGTAAGAAACAGTTTTTGTTTCAGCTCTAAAAACCTTGTCGGGCGATTAGTTTGTCCTTTTCACCAATAACACTCGACCATTGGAGCAAGCAAAACTGATGATCAAGTCTTCTTTGAGTAACTTCTTCTCACATCAATGCCTTTGTGACCCCCATATGCAACCCAAAATGCTCAAGTCTCATCTAGATTGTGACACAGCCATGTAGAAGGGCGACGATAACGCAAAGACCTCAAAAAAGAGAAAATTACATAGAGGTCCATAAATTTAGCACAAAGGGCTCTAATGTTAAGCAAGGAAGAGTAGTCGGGTCTTTTGCGAGCGAGCAACTGAGCCATACCCTTCGTACTACTATACTCACTTCACACAACTCCTCACACTTTCAAACCAGCGTGTTGGGGGTGTGCCTGGTGCTTCCTCTTCGTAGGGTGTGAAATGGAACTACAAGGTAAGTCGATACACGTGTGGGCAGCGCCACGTTGTGGACGAGGGAGAGATCAGTCGGCCTAGATTATAATTTGTTTTGCATGCATAAATACCATAAAAGGTCCTAAAATTTGGACAACATGTTCTACTTCTTGCTTAAAATATGCATCTTGACAACTTAACAAAATTAGGTCAAACTTGAGATACAAGTTAGCGTGATGGATTGCTCTTGGATTAATTGTCTTTTCGAAGGTAGATGGGTTCATCTTTTTTTATTAAACGATGTCGTCAGTGTGAGTTTCCAGCTATCAGGAATGAACATTCTCGATTTTCCCATGTTTTGCGAATTTGAAAACTTCCTAGCTAACTCTGCCGACATGAATGGGACTTTGTGCCAATTTATCGAAATTTGGTCAAATTTGAACTACAAGTAAATTGTAGGTTGGTTTGGAAGTTCTACGAAAAGCTTTTTGGTAGTTTTCGATGTACTGAATTCCTGGTTAGCTTCAAAAGTTATTTGGAAAATTTTATGAGGAATCTATCTATCACACTTACTTGTAGTTAAAATTTGACACGGTCTGTAGGAGCGAGTACGGTTTACATCAAAGAACTCAAAATGTTCGAAGGGCCGGGGTGTGCTTGGTGCTTCCTATTCGCAGGTTGTGAAATGGAACGACAAGGCAAGTCGACGCACGTGCCACATTGTGGACGAGGGAGAGACATCAGCCAGCTAGGGTGTGCATGGATGGTGATGAGGCAGTGAAGGAGAGAGAAAACATAATTTGTTTTGTGTGAATGTATATAGTAAGGTCCTGAAATTTGGACAAGACGTTCAATCTCTTGCTAAGAATCTGCATCTTGTCAACTTAAGGAAATAAGGTCAAACTTGAGCTACAAGTTAGCGTGATAGATTGCTCTTGGATTAATTGTGTTTTCGAAGGTAGATGGGTGCATCTTTTCGAAGGTGACGGTAGTGGTGACAGAGGCGGTGGTGAAGGCGGCGGTGGCGTAGAGCGGCGGCCTAGTGCTGCGATGGCGGTCGATGACGGAGAGGAGGACAACAATAGGTAAATCGTAGGTTTCTATGAATGTTTTACGAAAAACCTTTTGGTGGTACCCATCGGCGGTCTATTAGGGGTATATCAGAAACCACAGAAGAGGACTTGAAGGCGGTGCAATGTCAGAGCAAAGCTATGATGGAATGCTGACATTATGTACAGGGTACACTCCAATAGTAGTAAATGTATGGACCTACTACTAGTATATGCACGCAAAACAAGTTGCGTTTTCTCTCTCCTTCGCTGGCTCTCACCATCCATCGTCCATCGATTTCTTCTCTGCAGCCACGGGCGCACAGTCCGGCTTGTCTCTTCCTCGTCCACAACATGTTCAACTTCTTGCTAAGATTTTGCATCTTGACAGTTTAACAAAATTCGGTCAAACTTGAGCTACAAGTAAGCATGATAGATTTCTCTTAAATTAATTGTCTTTTCAAAGGTAGATGGGTGCATTTCTTCTTGTAAATTAATTGTCTTTTCGAAGGTAGATGGGTGCTCTTAATACCTCTTTCTTACGAGATCTACCATTTGATAGGCCATTTGCAGTACTTCTTATCTTATCTTTATCATGGCTTATCTCGTATAATATAATAAACCACTGTATAGTGTCCGGATTAACTTTGAACATTGACTGTTGGATCAAGACTAGCAAATCCAAACATTGCCAACCGATGGATCTTCATTTCCATTCTTAGCATCTAGAAAAATTCTACTTTAACATGATGAATGCTAGTATGCACAAACCTAAAAACACAAACTCTATTGCTTAGTGTTCATGGTCCTTATGCTAATAAATGCATGGACTTGGATGCAATTTTCATTTTTATGAGGTCCTTGATGTTACTTGTACTTTCACCGACCGTGTTAACTCGTCTCAAGCACCTGTCTCCTACGAGACCTACCATCTGGTATGCGATTCGGAGTACTTCTTATCTTCTCTTTATCATGTCTTATCTCTTACAATACAATAAATCACTGCATAGTGTACGGATTAACTTTGAACATTGACCGTTGGATCAAGACTAGCAAATCCAAACATTGCCAACCAAAGGATCTTCTTTTCCATTCTTAGCATCTAGAAAAGTTCTACTTTAGCATGATGAACGCTATTATGCGCAACCCTCAAAACACTTAATGCACTGCTCAGTTTTCAGGGTCCTTGTTATAATAAATGCCTGGACTTGCACGCAATTTTCATTTTTATGAAGTCCTTGATGTAACTTGTTCTTCCACCGACCATGTTAACTCTCAAGCACCTCTCTCCTACGAGACCTACCATTTGATAGGCCATTCGCAGTACTTCTTATCTTTTCTTTATCGTGTCTTATCTCTTACAATATAATAAACCACTACATAGTGTACTGATTAACTTTGAAAATTGACCGTTGGATCAAGACTAGCAAATCCAAACATTGCCAACCGCTGGATCTTCTTTCCATTTATAGCATCTAGAAAGATTCTACTTTAGCATGATGAACACTATTATGTACAAACATCAAAACACAAACTTCATTGCTCACTTTCAGGGTCCTTGTGCTAATAAATGCATGGACTTGGATGCAATTTTCTTTTTTATGAGGTCCGTGATGTAACTTGTACTTCCACCGACCGTGTTAACTCTTAAGCTCCTTCTCCTATGAGACCTACCATTTGATAGGCCATTCACAATACTTCTTATCTTCTCTTTATCGTGTCTTATCTCTTACAATACAATAAACCACTGCATATTGTACGGATTAACTTTCAACATTGGCCGTTGGATCAACACTAGCAAATCCAAACATTGCAAACCAATGGATCTTCTTTTCCATTCTTAGCATCTAGAAAAATTATACTTTACACCACAAGAAAAGTTGGCTTTTACAACAGACAATTTTTGTGGTTGAAGGACCATTTTTCGTGGCTAAAAAGTCTTCTACAACGGATGCCCATCGTGGTAAAATCCCCGTCACAAAAGAATCTACCACGTTTTTCCCTAACCATGGTGGATCGCACCCTTCAGCCACAAAAACTTGTTCCGTCGTAGATCTGTTCGCCAGCCGTGTTGATGCTGACGTCATGCAAAATGCCACGTAGCACATGCCGTTAACAGCCATGGAAACCGTGGTAGAAGCCAGGCCCAGCCAAGGCCTGCTCATAATTAAATGGGACGGCCCATCAAGAAAGCCCAATAAGATTACGGTCCGTTACTGTTTCACCCGACAATGTTTGAAATGGGCACAAATATGTGGCCAGCAGCGGCCCGTGAATGTTAGGCCCGTTACTGTTTCGGCCTACAAAATCCCACACTTTTCAAATACTGTGCGACTCGTTAACAGGCTGCGTCAAGTAGGCCCGATATTGTTAAATCCCACGGTCAGCCTGTCACTATTCGCCTAGCTCGTCATGGGCCGCCTATGAATGGCCCACTTTTGAGAAGGTCCGACACTGTTCTGGACTTTTAATATTCTGGTCGTTATTGTTCTAGCCGTTTACTATTCATGTCCTTTACTGTTGTGGCCCGTTACTGTGATGGTTGCCCCTGCTCTAGCTTATTCCTGCTCTGTCCTGTTAGTATTTAGGCATGTTTCTGTGCTGGATTGCCATTGTTGTGGTCTGCTGGTGTTTTTGCCTGCTACTGTTTGGCCTATTACTGTTTAGGCCTACTACGGTTTTGGCCTGTTACTGTTTTGGCATGTTACTGTTTCGACCTGGTAATCTTTCGGCATGTTACTGTTTCGGCGTGTTACTGTTTCGGCTTGTTACTGTTCCGATCTGTTACTGTTTTGTCACATTGCTGTTTTAGCCAGTTACCATTGTTGTTTTGTTCTGTCACTGTTTTGTCATGTTACTGTTTTAGCTAGTTACCGTTACTATTTCGGTAACTCTAAAATATGATCGACCTGGCTGGCACAGTTATGGTACAACCATGCGTGCACGGTGTCAACTAAATGCCTACATGGCCTATGCGAGTTATCTAGATTTTACATCAACTGCAAACTTCTTAAAAATATTACAAAATATGAACAAAAGGGAAAGAAAATTTAGCACTTCAGTTGTGAATCAAGTTGATAGCAAAGTCCTCAATTTGCTTTCTCAATCCATCAACTACATCTCCCTTTGAGTGTGACAACTACATTGGAAAACCACCTTGAGATATGATCTTACAGTCCCCTCTTTGGTGGTGATAGCAATAATTGCAGTCTGAAACTAACTAATAACAAGTTAATACAACAGAGAAGACAAACTACACATAGCTAAGAATGAGCCACATAGGAATTATAACTGCATAATACAAACTTGTAGAGCAGGAATAAAACCATGAATGAACTATATAGTAGAGGATAGTTATGTCGTTGCCTAGGACGAATCAGAACCAGATACGAGATATAATGGTGTGGCTTGTGAACCTGTAGAACAGGACAAACAAGCATTAAACAAGTATGCCAACAATAAAATGAGCAATCAAACAAAGTGTTTCTTAGAATTTCAGTATAAACTAGCCAGGTCATTTCAGCAAATATATATGGAAGAAGTGGTATCGCCTGGAATGCAAGAGACATTGGGTGACTCAGAATTTGCGGTGAGCTACACAATGGCATGCAGATACTGTCATAGCTAAGAATGAACCACATAGAAATTATGACCGCATCATACTAGAACTTGTTGAGCTGGAATGGAAAACACGAATGAACTATACAGTAAGAATAATTATACCGTTGATTAGGACGAACCAGCACCAAATAAAGAAAATATATAATGGCATCGCTGGTGGACCTATAGGCTGTGCAAACCAACATGTTCAGTGCTGCTTTTTTGAGCTCTACGCAAAGAAAATGAAAATAGTCAGTGTTGCACCTTTTGAAGAACCAGATGGAAACAACAAAATTATAATCGAACTAGTACGAATAGTTTGAACGGGTACCACATGATAGCAGAACGATGCTAGGGAGGAAAGAATAGCAGGAACTTAGCTCAGGAATAACTAGATAGAGTCAGTAACTGTGTAGCAGGGAATCCACACTAATATTTTCCACTAACATTACATTTTGCAAGAACTACACAATAGTAGGCATTTACTGGTGTATAGAGCAGCTAAGATAAGAAAATGTGCATGACAAAATAACAGACATGTGCATGACTTGATATTTGTAGAGCAGCGAATGCAAACCAACATGTCTAATGACATTGTATGTACCGCTCACGAAGAACAGGTGTGCCTAGTGACTTGTATGTACTACCACGATTACAAAAATGCAGTTCACTATGACAGGCTTGAACCTGCTATACCGCTGACAAAACAAAAACGGTTTGGAGATTTGGTTAACCTTGGTCGGAGAGGCGTCTAAGCATCGTCGGTACTGTGCGAGTGACGTCCTGGTCACCGAGGGTGCTGCTGTTGCGGTGGCTGTTGGCGTCGGGGAAGCAGAACTTGGGCGGTCGATGCCAGCTTCAAAGCGGTGGACGAGAGCGTCGTTGAGGCAGATCTGGTGCAATGAACGACGACTGCCATGCAGCTGGTCTGGAGTGATGAACATGGAACTCTTTGAGCTAGATCACGCCCGGTGGATACCGGTGAAGCGGATCCGGTACGGTTGGGTAGCTTTCGGTGGTGAGGAAGCAGAGCTTGGGCGGTCGATGATGCCATCGACCTGGTGAACTACACCGCAACTCCTAGATCTGGTGGGTGAGTGTCGGTGAAGCGGCTGCGCAGTGGTCGTGGAGGGGTCCGCAGCTCAAGCCGGTCCGTGCGGTGGTCGTGGAGGGGACATATGAGCTTGGGATTTTTGGGAGGGCCGGCGGGAAAAACTAGGGGAATCGGGACCATAGAGGTGAGCAGAAAAAATAATTACGATCGTGCCCCCAAGCTACCGACTTTAGCATGCCCATTTGTCATCTGAACAATGGGTAGATTTGGAATTTTAAATTCTAAAGTTTTTGAAACGGAAGGGCGCGAAATGCTTCAAGGTCGGTGTGTGGTTTTGCCGCTCGATTGAGAATTTGAATTTCGCTTGCGCCCATCTAATAATAATAATAGAAAAATGGTACTCCCCCAACCAGTGGGATATTTTGGCTCAAAGATTTTGAAACGGTGGGGAGGGAAATGCTTGGTAGGTGGGTGATTTTGCCGTTCGATTGAGATTTTGAATTTGGCTAGCCTCCATCTACTAATAGAAAAGGTAGTAGACCGTACGCTATCTATCTAGGAATTCAAGGCCGAGAGTCACATCAACTGATCATCCATAAACATTTTTTTGCACAGAAACTTGGATACCTTGCATTCACACAACATAGGTGGTAAATTTTGCCGCTTGACTCAGATTTTAAATTTGTCTAGGGTCCATGTAATAATATAAAAATGGTACTATGTCGGTGGGTGATTTTGCCTGAAAATGTTCGAAAAAGAGGGGGTGCGGAATGCTTCGGGGTCGGTGGGTTAGTTTGTAGCTCGATTACGATTTTGAATTTGTCTACCGGCCAAGTTTTTATTACTAGAAAAAAGGTTCTGTAGTTGGAACGTCATATGTTCAGGAATTTAAGGCGACAGTCACATCAACTCATGCCTCCGATCCAAACGGGATATGCGGTAGGTTTTGGCGGTCGACAGTGATTTTGAATTTAGAGATTGTCCAAAGAATAATTGAAAAATAGGCCGTTCTCCCTCTATTTCAGGGATCCAAGTTAGGGAGAGTGATTATCTACCACACGTATGAAAATGTAGATATTCGATACAAGAATGTTTGTTCAACATAACAACAAACAAATGTCTGAATTAGCTCTGATTCAAGCATGTGAAAATGGTGTGCAACCAAGGTCTAGTAATTATTTAGGTGTTGGCACAGACTCTTCTATAGGAAGCACTAACTAAATGGTAGTACTAATTCAGATCAAATAAAAAAGCCTGCTACGAAACAAATACTCCTACTACAGCATACTATCAACACACAAAGACCGATTAAAGTATATGTAGAACAAATAAAACAAGATTTCATCACCCATACACTACTATATAGAGGACACCATTTCATCATATAAAAATGTTTTATCAGACACACATAGCCCCCCAAAATGAACAGACAGCTCTAATATTCCAGCCCATGTCGCTGTGACTGCAACCACAAACAAAGGTGCCGCCACAGTTCCATCAGCTACCAAAACAAACAAATATCAGACTACAGCTCCAAATAACTCAACCTGGGAAAACACATGCTTGCCGAAACAAGCCTTGCTTGTTCATCCAAGTGTTATTTTCATCTCCTTGATGTTGCAGTCTGAATCAGCTGTGTTGCTGACAGGACTTCCTTTTTGTTTCTTTGATTTAGCACTCCGAATCAAGTCGGTTGCTAAATGAACAAAATGCTCAGCAAATCATAGCTGTTCAAAAATGGAAGGGTTGCACATGAATGACTGCACTAACCTGGTGGCATAATGTTGGGATGTAAAGTACACCAACGTTTACGAGATCTGAACTTCTTAGACTTCATGTTGTTGAGATCTAATTCGAATACTCCCTCCTTCGCCCATAGAACCACCATTTCGCTATCCTCAAATGCGCAGAGTAACCTTACTACATCTTTCCCACCATATGCCCATGATTTATCAAGGCGAAGGAGAGTATCCAACTCAACCTTTGTATGAGGCACCCAAGCTTCCCATTTGCCTATTTGATGATTTTGCACTGGACCACGTGTTTAGACTGAAGTCTCTTATAACCCCAAGGGCAACATCTCCATTATGCCCCTTAGCAATGACAAAATTGCGTTTGGAAATATCATGTGTCTCATGGGGGCACTCAATATAACACATTTTTGTTGTCATGTTATCGAAGGCAATTATATATCTGGAGTTTATTGTTGGCCAGTACAAAATGTCCCCTATGAGAGTTGACGGCCTGCGATCAATCTTAGCCAGCATCTCAGCAGGTTCAATCCAGTCCTCCCATTTTCCTAACTCTGATGAGTACCTCTGCACCAGTGCTTGGTTACCATTGGTTGCTATCCAAACAACCCAGAAATTCCTGCAAAAGTGTGAAGACAATTGCCCATGATTTCTCGAACAGAGAATTGTGTTGCTATCATACTCACGTCTCTGCCAAATTGGTGGTTCTGGTATCACTGTTTCACTTCCACTGATTGGATCCCAGGCCATTATCATTTTAGACCCTTGCGGATAATGAAGTAGCACCCTACCATTGCGACATCCGAGTACATATGGTTTGTAGGCTTTATGTACTTGCACCAGCCTGTTCAGCTTCTGGAAGATGGATTGGTCAAGATTATGATCTGTTAAGAATCGAGCATCCTCGGAGCTGTTGGTGAAAAATCCAAGTAACGACATTCCTCTGTTGTCTGACAGGGTTAGCCTTTTAAAATCTTTGCTTCCCATGAAGTCCATCCAACATTTTTGGGCGACTGATGCCCTCAATATGCAGGATGGGTGTGGAGGAAGCCTGACAAGAATTTGACCAAATACATTGCCTGGCAAGTCGTTGATTGTCGCATATGTGCTTCCACCGAAGTTGGTAGGATGATGCAAATAGCACAAGTGCATCATCAGAATTAAGTAAACAGCACAATGCACAACCCTAAAAAAAGAATTAAGTAAACACCACAATGCATCATACATTTTGACAGGAAAATTTATCATCGAAATTTCCTGAACTGCACCCATGTGAAAAACTACCTAAAAAGCAGAGTATGTCAACAAAATAACCTAAACAGCACAAGCAATCAACCAGAGTAGTACGAAAGCACCGTAAAATGCTTCAGCATGTCGGAACTAGGCAAAGAGAATGAAGAATTTTTTTTAGGTCATCGGGGAGGACAGAAAGGCCCCCACCTGAATTTTCTGGTTTTATCATAAAGAAGAGGAGAAAAAACGGACGCAGCTTCAGTGACTTGGTGAACCCAAGTCTCATGGTGACTTGCCCCAGGATCCACCTTCCATCTTAGATCAAATGTATGACAGTAGTTCAGATTTTGAACTAAAAAGTAAAACTATTCGAAAAAATTGACAAAAAATCAATAAATCATCGGTGCCTAGGTTTAAATCCTGTGAAAGTTTCATCCCATTGAGATCACTAGTTTGTGATTAAATATATTTTTATGTTCCCAGTACTACTAGTTTAAACTAATATCCACTTCGTCCAGAAAAAACCCCAGAGCAGAATACACAAAAGAGGGAGGAAGTCAGGGTGACAAAATCTAACGCAGAACTTACAATGGGGTCGACGAGTTCTGAGAAAATGGAGAAGGCACCGCCGATGAATGACGAGCCATAGCCATTGACGCTGAAGAAGCACGACCACGAGCGGATGCATTCCTAGCATCCCACGCAGCTGTCGCTTTGGCAGTGGCAGCGAACATAGCCGAATTTGTTCCTGCAGCAGCCGACGAGGATTTCGACTGTCCCTCCACCGCTTTCCAAGCATCACTCAACACTGGCCAAGACTTCGATGCGGTACAAGCATTGGCCTCCGCATCTGATTCACATGTATCCGCTGGTGCTGCTTCAGCATCCACCTCTGCTTTACAAGCATTCGCCGACACAGCAAATGCATCCGCCAACGCTGATTCCATTTCCTGTAAACGCCACGAGCTTATTTAGCTCGCAATGCCCAAAAATAAATGCATTCTATCCTTCAGAAATCCCATAATGGCTGGAGGTTGGGGACGTACATACCAGCGAACGACGGTGCTCTGGTGTTAAATAGTGGAGCGGCGTGGATGGTCCGATCGAGGGAGGGCGGTCAGGCAGATAAGTTGATGATGGGGTCGAGGGGCACACGACTGAGCTACCTCGAACTCAAAACTAACTTTCGCCCCACTATTTTTTTTTCGAACCCCGACTTTTTAGGGGAAACAACGACTATATTAATAGTAGCAACCACATGAATGACAAGTTTGTGCACTTGCATTCCTCAGTTTCTTGCCTACAGACATCAAGTTTATGCACTTATTCGTGTGATACAATCAATTGCTGGGTAAAATATTCCAGGTGGTAGAATCCTACCCTTCCTATGGCATCAAGATCTAGAGTTCAAACATCCACCTGAAATTCCACAATCTACAACTACAAGTTTTGGTTTACTACCATAAACATGCTAAAAAATCACTCGTAACTGGCATTAATATCATCATTAACAGATCCTAGAAAGAAAAAATTGAAAGATAAAAAACCACCGCAAATTCAAATAAGATGACTGTTGTTGCCAAATATAGTCACATAAAGCCAGGTCCAATATATATGTCATAATAGTACATCAAATATATAGATTCATGGACACCACACACCAGTACAACAAAAAAAACAATTATAGTACAGGACTTAACAAACAGTCATCCTCACAAGAGACCCAAACCCTTCAAAAATGAAAGTAGAGCGGTCAATATGGTTTACAGATTTCCTCATCTTTTGCAGGATCAAGACTGCATGGGCGTGGAGAATCTCGAATTTCTATCAGGGTCTCATCTGCTTCTAGAGCCGAATTGAAAAGACTGTCAGCTCGCATTCCGACATGTTCCAAGATCCGGTCGTACACCTGGCCAATCAGCTCGTCGCCATCCACATCAGGCAACTCGGGGACTAAGTTGTCAGCCACAAACTTTTGAAAATCAACAGCAGCATCATGAGAAACTGAAATTGATGTATTCCATCCTGCAATCAAATCAGCTATCTGCTTAGTGGATGTGGACACTTCTTCCTTCATGCGCCTAATCTGTTCGTCCTGGTGTTTCTTTCTCTTGAAGGCACAAAATGATGTGTCTATGAGCTTTGTATTTCTCTTGGAGATGGGCAATTGTCAAATCCTTGTATTGACTAGCACCATTACGCCATGAGCAATATGAGTAAGGTGGAAACTGTAGATAACAAATCCAAAATTAAAGCAGATTCTCATTTTAAAAAAACAGATTCTCGTTTCACAATCCAAATTCAGCTGCACACATCGTGCAAGCTCCACAGTGGTACTGCAAATGGCAAAGAACCATAAAGGCATATTCCCAAACATGGGAAATAGAACCGACATGAAAAGGGTCGTACTTCAGGGTTTGCCTTCTTAGCTAGCACATGAGCAGTCCTGGCCTTAGTAATAAGTGGCAACAGATCAGAATGACTTCGTCTCTGCAAATCATGATGCAACAAAAATGATCAGTATATTTTAGGGGACATTTTAAGTAATAAAGCGCTCTTTATCGAAAAAAATGTTTTCAGGGACAAAGCATAGGTTACTGAAATGCCAGCAAAGCAGCTTGATACATAAAAACACTTGTCACTCGATAATGCATCCTCCACGGGTGGGACATGCGCATGGTGCTAAATGAAATGTAGCAAAACAAGTAAATTTTAGAAAAAAACACATCAACTTCGTAATGCAAAGAAGGATACGTGCATTAATCTGATGCCAAGGATTGGGCGTGTTTCCCTTTAACGAACAATATAATTTAAAGAACTCAGCATTGTAGGACACCAACAAACAACAATATGTTTATGAACAATATGCAGCAAATTACATCTGCATTGTTCAGTAGAGGACCGTTCTGTGAAATAAAGCCAGGGGCAAGCTTCCCATCCTCAAAAGACTCTTCTTGGTAGCATATACTTACATATTTTCAGTGGACCTTATAACTAATTCCATAGGTACATCCATGGTGATCCCAGCTTCCTAATGTGGCATATAGATCTACTATTTCAAATAGCAATCACCTAAACAATCATCCAGATGGTTGTGGACTCACCGGAGATTGCACTGATGCGATGGAAAGGTGGACGTTGCTGGGTAAAGAAGCTGCACGACGGGGGAGGTGCAGAAATGTGCAAACAATGTAGAGATACTTGTATATAGATAGAGATACCAGTAACACATAAACCAGATCAATTAGTAGTAACCACAAACTCTAGAAGGGATGTAAGTAGACTGTAAACTACTCCCATATTAATTAACCTAGTGTAATTTAATGTGGCAATACTATGAGATGGTGAGTACTAGTAAACATAAGGGGATTACTTAATTATTAGTGGAATCTACAGCCAGCAACAAAAAGCATCATGAGCATGCTAAATATCTAGATTGCAGACCATACTTGGTTAAGAACCTAATGTCCAGCTCTAATTACCCAAATCTAAGACCATCTATCCTATTTACGACTGAGTGCAGTGAGTTGGAGACATCTAACTCTGCAGCCATCTCCTGGGCATGCATCTGATGGCGCTCTTGCACCTCCTCTTCGAGGTCATCGCGGATCTCGAGCTGTAACCACAGTGACATCATCGTGCGCTGCAGTGAAAGTGAGTGCGGTAGATCTACCCAGTGGACGAACGTCCAGCGCTCACATTCATAGTTGCAACCCAAGAACCTGCGGCCGAAGTGCGTTCCCTCGTACGCGATGCAGCGACAGGGTGCCAAGGCACAGTCATACCAGAGCCGGAGATCCGCATCGGTAATGATGCCGTACCAGTCGGCATCTACCATCCATGCCGGCATCTGAACCTAGGAAACATCATCGATCGAGACGAGCAGAATAGAGAAAACCCCCAAAAGGAGAGAACCCATAAGCTAAATTCGAGAAAATAAACTAAGAACGTGAACTCTGGCGTACTTACCCTAACGCGGCCGCCTTGCACATCAAGATCCCCCGTCGTTTGCCGGACCAGCATGACTGAATCCGCCGACATTGCTCGAGAAAAGAGCACACCTTCAAAGCCCAGCACATAGGCTTCATGGAGAAGGAAGAGGTAGGGGAGCCGATCATCACATTCGCTCGCTACTACTCCGTATTGGATTTAAAACCACTGATAACTTCGGCCCGTGCTAGAGAGCCCATGGGCCCCCAAACATCACTCACCTAGTTTGACTTGCATTACATGGAGTACTTTTGGAAAACAAATCAAAACTCAATAAGTAAATAAACAAAAGGCCCCCCTCTCTTTTTGTTAAAACCCATTACAAAACGGAGATGCTCACAAATGCGTACACACACTCACCCCTATGAATGCAGGTACGCACACCCTACACCTATAAGCACTTCAAAAAGACTAGATCTTGACACTGATCCCATAGGGCTTGAGCTTGACGAATTCACCATAGGCACCTCGCTATATATTGACGCGAACGTCACCTCTCACTCCCCTCATGACCATCCTTCAAAGTCAAGCGCCGAGGCTTCATGGCGAACGAAGTGCTAGGGGGTTGGAGCTCATATTCATTAGCTGCTATGGAATGTAATTGGACCACTAATAATGTGGCCCTTGGTAGTGAGCCTATAGACCCTAGACACCAGTGACCACTACAATTACTTTGGCAAAACCGAGAAAAACTTAATACAAACGGAAGGTCCATCTCTCTCATTTTTTGCGAAAATCCACTACAAAACGCACACGCTCACAAATGCATACACACACTCACCCCTATGAACGCATGAACACACATCCTACCCCTATGAGCACCTACGAAAGATTGTGTCTTCAGACTGTCCGGTGGGGAGCTTGAGCTTGACGAAGTCACCATAGGCACCTACTTCCCTCGTAACCATCCTTCAAAGCCGAGCGTCGAGGCTTCATCGAGAAGGAAGAGCTAGAGGAGTCAGAGCTAACATTCGTTGGATGCTATAGGATATAACTAGACCACTAATAACAATGGGGCCCCACGGTAGTGAGCCCATTGGCCCCAGACATCAAAGCAAGCACGGTATCAAGTTTTAAACATATATCTTAACGGTGGAGTGGGTAGTGCTAACAAAAAGATTCTTCAAGGTGATTCTAGTGCTAGACTTATGTCTAAGAGAATCAATTGGGAGGGCCCACTATTCAGTGGATAACATTCTATTTTTCTTTTTAGCATGGTTGTGTGGAGCCACTTCACTTCTAAACGCTGGACCCAAAGTAGTTTTCATAGCTACTTCTAGACACTGCACACGCACTTACTATATGTAGCTTAGAAATTTACTAGCCTCGTGTCTAAGAAAATTGTAGGTTGCTTTGAAAGTTTTTCGAAAAAGATTTTGGAGGTACTCATCGAGGGGTCAATTAATATATCACAAAACACCAAGACTTTTGACAATAGGTTTAACTTCTTGCTAAGATTGATTTTGCATCTTGACAATTTAATGAAATTAGGTCAAACTTGAGCTACAAGTAAGCGCGATATAGATTGCTCTTGAATTAAATGTCTTTTCGGAGGTCTATAGGTGCATCTTGTTGTAGTAAACAATTCCATCACTATAAGTTTCCTACTATCTCAGGAAAGAACATTCTCAATTTTCCGAGTGTGATGACGAGATTCTTCTTTCCCGTAAAGCAAGTCTAAATAATATGGATCTGAATGACACACGAGGCAAGTTTTCAGACATATATTATGGACCAACATGTTGTACTTACAATTTCCCATGTTTTATGAGTTCTCAAACTTCCTAGCTAACTTTGCCCACTTGATTTATTTTATGCCTATTTATCGAAATTATTAGGTACAAATTGAACGGCAACAACTAAATTGTAGGTTCCTTTGAAAGTTTGACGAAAGATCTCTCTTGGAGGTACCCATATCTATCGGGGGATGGGTCAATTAATATATGGGAAACCACCAAGAGTTTTGATGATATATAGGTTCGGTTCAACTTCTTGCTAAGAGTTTGCATCAATTTAATGAAATTTTAGGTTAGACTTGAGCTACAAGTAAACATGATAGACTGCTCCTGAATTAAATGTCTTTTCAGAGGTAGATGGGTGCATCTTCTTGTAGTAAACAATGTCGTCGGTGTGAGTTTCCAACTACCTGGAAAGGACATTCTCAATTTTTTGAGTCATGTCATGATCATTCTTTCTCGTAAAGGAAGTTCGAAGAATATTGATCTAAATAAATGCCACAAGCCAAAGTTTTCACACGCACACACACACACATGCACGTGCCACACTCGTATATACTATATGAAATGTGATTTAATGAATTTAAGTTGTTATTAACCAATAGTCTTGTGAGAGAAAGAGGCGTAATTAAGTATATTAATAATAACTATCTAGAACATGGTGGAGTTTGCTCTAGATACTGTTCAACACGAATCCAACTACTCTAAACCATTGGATCTAACAGCCCAATGACCACGATTGGTACTATGGATCAGATTCAAAACTTCCTACCTAACTCCACCCACTTGAATGACTTTATGTCAATTAATCGAAAATAGGTCAAATTTGAACTTGTATAAGTAAATTTTAGGTTGCTGTGAAAGTTCTACAAAAAAGCTTTTGGAGGTACCCATCGAGAGTCACAATTAATATATGAGAAACCATCCAACGAGAGTTTTGACGACAAGTTGGATCAAGACTCATAAATCCAAACATTTTGCTGACAATTGGATCTTCTTTTCCATTCTAATAATAGTCTTGATAAGAACGATGCACGCTAGTATGCGCAATCCTGAAAACACACACTTCATTTCTCAGTTTTAGGGTCCTTGTGCTAAATGCATGGACTTGGATACAATTTTCATTTTTATGAGGTCCTTGATATGTAACATGTACTTCAACCAACCGTGTTCACTCTCAAGCACATCGCACCTACTAGACAAACCATTAGATCGGCCATTCGTAGTACTTCTTATTATCTTCTGTTTATCTTGTCCTATCTCTTACAATAATGTACCATACCACGCACTACATATATATTATGGATTAACTTTGAATATAGACCGTTGGATCAAGACTGGCAAATCCAAACATTGCTAGTCGTTGGATATTCTTTTCCATTCTTAGCATCTAGAAATATTCTACTAATAGTCTTTAGCACGATGACCGCTAGTATACGTAAACCTCTAGCTCAAAACACACACTTCATTGCTTGGTTTCAGGGTTCGTCCTTGTGCTAAATGCATGGACTTGGATGCAATTTTCATTTTTATGAGGTTCTTGATGTAAATTGTAATTCTGCCCACCGAGTTCACTCTCAAACCACCTCGCTTCCTACAAGACCTACCATTAGATCGACCATTCGCAGTACTTCTTATCTTACCTTTTTCTTTGTCTCTTATCTCTTACAATACCATGCATACCACCACTATATAGTGTAGGCATTAACTTATTTCAACATTGAACGTTGGATCAACACTGGCAAATCCAAAACATTGCTAACCGTTGGATCTTCTTTTCCATTCTTAGCATCTAGAAAGATTCTATTGATAGTCTTTAGCACAATGAACACTAGCATGTACAAACCTCAAAACACATAGTACTTCATTACTCAGTTTAAGGGTCCTTGTGCTAAATGCACAGACTTGTTGGATCCAATTTTCATTTTGTGAGGTCCTTAATGTAACTTGTACTTCCACCGACCATCTTAACTCTCAAGCACCTCACTCTTACAAGATCTACCATTAGATTGGCCATTCATAATACTTCTATCTTATCTTTATCTTGTCTCCTATCTTTTACAATATATACCATACCACTACATATAGTGTAGAGATTGACTTTGAACATTAACAGTTGAATCAAGACTGGAAAATCCAAACATTGCTAACCGTTGGATCTTTTTTTCCATTCTAGCATCTAGGTCTATACTCCCTCGCTCCGTCCCAAAATATAAGGCGCCCAAGGATTGGTCAAAAGTCAAACCTTACTAACTTTGACCAATTTTTTTTTTTAAATATCTACATCTACAATATTTACTGGAAATATTAAGAAAATATACTTTATGGTGAATCGATTGATATTAATTTAGTATTCTAAATTTTTATTTTTTGTGTATAATCATGGTCAAACTTAAAAAATATTGACTTTTGACTAATCCTTAGGCGCCTTATATTTTGGCGAAGGGAGTACTATTCAATACGAATCCAGTTGCTCTGAACCATTGGATCTAACAGCCCAACAGTCATGATTAGTGCTATGGATCCAATTCAAAACTGCTCCACTATAGTAGTATATAAGTTGAGAGAATACAGTCTACTGTGCTATGAAACTTTGGGGGTGGTGACATGATGGTTATAGAACATGCATGGTGGAGTTTGCTCTAAGTACTATTCAACACGAATCCAGCTTCTCTGAACCATTGATCCAATAGCCCAACGGTCAGGATTGGTGCTTGGGATGCAATTCAAAACTGCTCCATTATATACACCCATACTTTATAGATGTTGATCAAATTTATATTTTTTTGTGCTTTGCCAATTATAATTTTATATAGTGATGATATCTCATACGTTTACTATCTGAGCCTTATTAAGGTGTGCTTTTTTACACAATGCAGGAGTAGTATATTTCTTTGCTTAGACATACGGTCACCTCAGTCCACGCGCTGTACATGCTGAGAGAATAAAACGTTGGCAGGGGAAGAGGGCAGTAGGGAAGAGAAGTTGAAGGCGGTTCCATGTCAGAGCAAAGTTATGATTGGCTTCTGACACGAGGTACTCCTGCGGCCTTACAGTGTACACTCTACTAGTAGTAAATTTCAGGACCTATGCACACAAAACAAATCGTGTGTTTTCTATTTCCTTCCCTATACTCCATCTCTCTTCCCCTTTCCCCTCGCGCACCGGTCCGGATGATCTCTCTCCCCTCGTCCACAGCGTGGCGCTGCGCACGTGTGCCTTGGTGCGGCGGCTCTGTGTCTCTAGCGTGTTCGGCAGTCGCGTGTTGGTGTAGAGTAGGGACGAGGAGGAGTACATAGGAAGGAAACCACTTTGGTCCTTGGTGGCAAAAAATTCAAACTTTTCCGGTTTTCGAAATATTCACTTGCTTCCCAAACATCGGGAGGGTAGGTTATCCAAAAGATCGGCCAAACATCGGGAGGGAAGGCAATTTTGAACCAGTTTTAAACATTGACTGTTGGATCAAGACTGGCAAATTCAAACTTTGAACATTGACCGTTGGATCAAGACTGGCAAATGCAAACTTTGCTAATCTTTGGATCTTCTTTTCCATTGTTAGCATCTAGAAAGATTCTACCGATAGTCTTTAGCACAATGGACGCTAGTAGGCGCATACCTCAAAACACACACTTCATTCCTCAGTTTCAGGGTCCTTGTGCTAAATGCATGCATGGACTCGAATGCAATTTTCATTTTTATGAGATCCTTGATGTAACATGTACTTCCACTGACTATCTTAACTCTCAAGCACCTCACTCCTATGAGACCAACGTTTAGATCGGCCATTGATGGTAGTTCTTATATTATCTTTATCTTGTCTTATCTCTTACAATACCATACCACCATTGTATAGTGTACAAATTAACTTCGAACATTGACCGCTAGATAAAGACTACCAAATCCAAACATTGCTAACCATTAGATCTTATCTTTTCCCTTAGGATCGAGAAAGACTCTATTGATAGTCTTTAGCACGATGAATGCTAGTATGCGCAAACCATAAAACACACACACACTTCATTATTCAGTTTTAGGGTCATTGTGTTAAATGGATGGACTTGGATGCAATTTTCATTTTTTATGAGGTCCTTGATGTAAGTTGTACTTCCATAGACCGTGTTAACTCTAAAGCACCTCTCTCCTACAACACCTATCATAGTTAAAAGAAAATTCAACCACCCCAATTATCACACAAACTAGTCCAACGGTTTCTATACGTAATGCCCTAGTTTTTAGTACTAGGAATTTTCGAGCTTCGTCCAAGCAAACTTTGCACACTTTAGTGACTTCTTGTCGATTTAATGAAATTAGGTCAAACTTGAGCTACAAGTAAGCGCGATAGATTTCTCTTGAATTAAATGTATTTTCGTAGGTAGATGAGTGCATCTTCTTCTAGTAAACAATATCGTCGGTGTGAGTTCCTAACTATGAGGAAAGCAAATCCTCAGTTTTCCGAGTGATGACGAGATGGTTCTTTTATGTCAAGAAATTATGAAGAATATGGATCTCAATGCCATAATCCAAGGTTTTAGACATATTAAGTGGACCAACGTGTTTTACTTACGATTCCCATGTTTTATGAGTTTTCAAACTCCCTATGTAGCTAATTAACGTTGCCCCACTTGAATGACTTTGTGCCTATATTTATCGAAATTTTCTCAAACTTGAACTACAACAACTAAATTATTGTCGATTGCTTCTAAAGAATTACAATAAAAATTGGAGGTGTGCCCATTGGGGGCTCAGTTAATATATCAGAAAACAACCGAGAGTTTTGACAATAGGTTTTTAACTCCTTTCTAATTAAGATTTTACATCTTGACAATTTAACGAAAAATTAGCTCAAACATGAGATACAAGTAATCGTGATAGATTTTTCTTTAATTAAATGTCTCTTTAGAGGTAGATGGATGCATCTTCTTGTAGTAATCAGTACCACCGGTGTGAGTTTCCAACTATCAAGAAAGAACATTCTCAATTTTCCGATTGATGATGAGATTATTGTTTGTTTTCGTAAACAAAGTCCAAAGGACATGGACCTGAACGCCACAAGCCAAGCTTTCATACATATATAGTGGACCCTCATGTTGTACTTATGATTCCCGTGTTTTATGAGTTTTCAAACTTATTCTATAGATAACTTTGCCCACTTGAAATTGATTTTATGTCGATTTATTGAAATTAGTTTAATATTGAACTACAAGTAAATTGTAGGTTGCATTGAAAAATTTACATTTTTTGGAGGTAACCATTAGGGGCTGATTTAATATATCACAAACCACCACCAATAGTTTTTACAACAAGTTCAACTTCTTGCTAAGATTTTGCATCTTGACAATTTAACGAAATTATATCAAACTTGAGCTACAAGTAAATGCGATAGATTGCTCTTGAGTTAATTGTATTTTCAGAGGTAGATGGGTGCATCTTCTTTTAGTAAACAATTTCATCGATGTGAGTTTCCAAATATCAGGAAATATCATTCTTAATTTTCCGAGTGATGACGAGATTGTTCCTTTCTTTAAAGAAAGTCTGAAGAGTATGGATCTGAATGCCACAAGCCATGTTTTTAGACATCTTATCTTACCATTATATAGTGTACGAATAACTTTGAATATTGACCTTTGGATCGAGACTCGTGAATCCGAACATTTGCAGCAATTGGATCTTCTTTTCCATTTTAGCATCTAGAAGATTCTATTGATAGTCTTGAACACAATGAATGCACTATGCATAAACCTCTCAAAACACACGTCCCCATCGTACTAGAATCATCTCCCTCGTTTCTCCTGACCATGTTACCAAAAAGTTCAAGTGTTAGGTAGCTAAAAAACTTTGACTTCTAGACATAATGATACAAAGTAGAAGAACCAAATAAACACCCATACTTTATAGATGTTGATCAAATTTATATTTTTTCGACTTTACCTATTCTAATTTTATATAGTGATGATATGCCAGACGTCTATTATCAGAGCCACATGTGCAGGGCACGTGCAACTTACTGGTGTCTTATCTTATCTTATCTTACCTTAACTTTGAATGTTGACCGTTGGATCAAGACTCGCGAATCCCAGCATTTCTAGCTGTTGGATCTTCTTTTCCATTCTAGCATCTAAAAGATTCTATTGATAGTCTTCGGCATAATGAATGCTATGCAGAAACCTCAAAACACACTTCTCCGTCATACTAGAAGCTTCTCCCTTGTTTCTCTAGACCATGTTATAAAAAAATATGTGTTAGGTAGCTAAAATATTTGACTTCTACATGATGATATAAAGTACAAGGACCAAATGTACACACATACTTTATAGATGTTGATCAAATTTATAATTTTTTTGTGCTTTACTAATTATAATTGTATATAGTGATGATATGTCATACGTCTACTATCCGAGTCTCACGTGCAACTTACTAGTAGCTAATAATCGTTGACTTCTACATGATCTTGCCACTATATAGTGTACAAATAACTTTGAATATTGACCGTTGGATCAAGACTCACGAATCCCAACATTTCCAGTCGCTGGATCTTCTTTTCCCTTCTAGCATCTTGAAGATTCTATTGATAGTCTTCATTACAAACCACTATATAGTGTACGAATAACTTTGAATGTTGACCGTTGGATCAAGACTCGCGAATCCCAGCTTTTCAAGCCGTTGCATCTTCTTTTCCATCCTATCATCTAGAAGATTCTATTAATAGTCTTCGGTATAATGAATGTTATGCACAACCTCAAAACACACTTCTCCATCATACTAGAATCTTCTCCCTTATTTCTCTAGACCATGTTATCAAAAATTTCATGTGTTAGGTAGCTAATAATCCTTTACTTCTAGATGATGATACAAAGTACAATGACCAAATATATACACCCATACTTTATAGATGTTGATCAAATTTATATTTTTTGTGCTTACCAATTTATAGATGTTGATCAAATTCCTGGTTAACCCTTTCTAATTAAGATTTTGCATCTTGACAATTTAATAAAAAATTAGCTCAAACTTGAGCTACAAGTAAGCGCGATAGATTTTTCTTTAATTAAATGTCTCTTTGGAGGTAGATGGATGCATCTTCTTGTAGTAATCAGTACTGCCGCTGTGAGTTTCCAACTACCAGCATTTCTAGCCGTTGGATCTTCTTTTCCATTCTAGCATATAGAGATTCTATTGATAGTCTTGAACACAATGAATGCACTATGCATAAACCTCTCCAAACACACTTGTCGATCATACTAGAATCTTCTCCCTCGTTTCTCTAGACCATGTTACCAAAAATTTCAAGTGTTAGGTAGCTAATAATCTTTGACTTCTACACATGATGATACAAAGTACAAGGACCAAATATACACCCATACTTTATACAGTAGATGCTAATCAAATTTATAATTTTTTGTGCTTTACCAATTATAAGTTTATATAGTGATGATATGTCATACGATTTACTATCTGAGCCTTATTGAGGTGTGCTTTTATACACAATGCTGGAGTAGTATATTTCTTTTCTTAGACATATGGTCACCTTTGTCCACGTGTTGTACATGCTGAGAGAATAAAATGTTGGTAGGGGAAGAGGGCAGCAGCAAAGAGAAGTTGAAGGCAGTTCCATGTCAGAGCAAAGTTATGTGGGTTTCCGACACGTGGTACTCCAGCGGCCTTACAGTGTACACTCTACTAGTAGTAAATTTCAGGACCTATGCACGCAAAAAAATTGTGTGTTTTCTCTATCCTTCCCTATGCTCCATATATACTCCCCTTTCCCCTCGTGCACCGGTCCGGCTAATCTCTCTCCCCTCGTCCATAGCGTGGCGCTGCGCATGCGTGCCTTGGTACGGTGGCTCTGTGTCTCTGGCATGTTCGATAGCCGCGCGTTGGTGTGGAGTAGGGACGAGGAGGAGTACATAGGAAGGAAACCACCTTGGTCCTTGGCGGCACAAAAATTCAAACTTTTCTGGTTTCGAAATTTTCACTTGCTTCCTAAACATTAGGAGGGAAGGTTATCCAAAAGATCAACCAAACATTGGGTTTATTTCAAGTCGAAGTACCAAGGTCATCAAGGCCATATTGACATCATAGTTTGCAATTTGATAGAGTTCCCATGATAGTTTGGTAGATGGGTGCATCTTGGCGTAGTAAGCATTGTTGCATGTGGGAGTTTCCAACAATTAGGAAAAAAAGAATTTCAATTTTCCCAGTGAGGATGGTGATGTTTTTTTTATGAAGAAAGTCCAAATAATAAGGTTCAGAATGCCACAAGCCACACATACTATAGTTGATCATGGTTCCTATCTAACTTTGGCTAAAAGTTTACATATTACGATGGGTCGTGACACACGGTACTAGTACACATACTATAGTACTATGTAGTAGATTTTATCTATCCTTCACCCCCTCTCACCATCCATCCACTATCCTCTCCATTTCTCCTTTCTTCCCGTGTAAGCTTTCACGCAATGATTATACTTCTAGTCTGAGATGCAGCGGTGCAGAAAAAAGATGAGGCCCACACCATACCACCATCAATCAAGTTCGGTGATGCAACTTGGTGAAGAGTATACGTATACTAGTAGTACTGTAGCTAGATAAGTACGTACTACTATAGACACTTAATTTTTAACAGAGGAAGTAAGAGACACTGAGTAATTCAGCACGATCTGCATGATTCTCTTCATTTTTGGATAAAGTGGGGCACCTCCTGAATTCTCTGGGCCGAGAAAAATCAAAAACCGACAAGTATGGTATAATAGTTTTTTTGTTGACGGGGCGAGTCTGGTACAATCTATTTATGATATTTTGATATAGTTTTTGGGGTATTAACACAAGCACGACTATAAATAGACATTATAAATTGCAAGAGGATGCACCCCTACTTTCACCCAAAACACCCAACCCACCATTGCTTAGAACTCGATCTCTCTCTATTTCCTTCCAAAATGTCGTATGACAACTCTCTCCAGAACACGTCGGTTGACCTAACAAATGGGAAAGGCCCCGAAACTCCACCTGGAAGCCTAGACTCAGTCAACAGGCCATGGTTGCCGCCGCTGTCTGACTCCGCTGATGAAGAAGATTGCCACTAGCAACGCTTTTTCGAAGGGACACCACCACCAACACCGAGCGACTCCGATAAGATGGAACATGAGACTGAGGAAGATAAGGAGTCGGATGTTGACCTTGAGGAGGAGGCCGAAGACGACGACATGGAGAAGGCCAAGGACAATGATGGGAAGGAGGTTGAGGACGACGACAAGGAGGTCTCTTCCCACCCCCCCACCGAAGAAGCGTGCCCGAGTGCAAAATTAAATGGCGTCGAGAGAAGAGGCGGACAGTGTACTATATCTCATTCTACGAAGCATCTTGGCTTTGGTAAATAATGTTGTCAATGAGAGTTCCAAACTTTTAGGAAAATGCTTTTCAATTTCCAAGTAATAGGATTTATTTTTAGTAATTAAGTACATCTAGATAATTAGGCTTAGAGTGCACTCACTGTATTCCAGCAAAATATAGATAATTTCCACCGCATGTTAGTACTATACAAAAATACTTATTTCAATGTGTGTCATGATACATAGTTTTTTTGCGGGAGGGGGGTGGTAATGATACATAGTTGAAACTTAAATGGTGTCCTCTTATATTTGTGCTTGTTTGGACGAAAACTACAAACATAGATTTGGACAACTTTCGAAAAACTTGCTACACAATAGTAGAATAACCATGTATGAACATTGTTCACATTTTAAGCCAAGTTACCCATGTCAAGGTCATATCTGCATCACTCATCCCATTTATTGGGATAAATTAAAGAAAACAATAAAAAATGTTAAGCACTTATGTATGGTGTCCTCTTTCATAAATGATAAACATGAATTTTGACAAGGTTTAAAAACACTTCTTCACAATATGACCAACGATGTGTTAACATATACTTTGGTTTCAAGTTAAATAATGACAAAGGTCGTGTCCATTTCGGGTAGACGGGGTGCATCTTGGCATGGCATACTAATGTTGTTAATTGGACTTTTCAACTTTTATGTATAGAATTTTGTTAATTTATTTTAGAAGTTCCACATATAATTATTTTTTAAATAAAAGGCAAAGAGTATCGCTCTGAATGCCACACCACACTAAATTTCACACAAAATAGAGTATGTTTCATGGTTAACAAGTTTCATGAATTTTCAGGCCTTCTAGCTAATTTCACATAATTAAATGACATTTTGTCAATAAAACCAAAGTAGGTAAATTTTGAACTACAAGTGTGTGATAGATTACTTGTAAATTTGTAAGAAATTCATATAGTACTAATTATTGTACCCTCGCAGTCATACTGATAACCGACTATTGTTTTGAAAGATACAACTTCTTTGTATGAATTTTCATGCTGACACATCTGACAATGTTTCAAATAAGTGAAAGAAAATAAGGAAACATGCACATAGCCTTTTAGTAGTACTCCTATTAAAAATTCATACTTCTAAAATAGTAAAGACGGCGCAGTTAAAAATTCCAATACAAGGGACCTAGGCACCTTCACTGGCCTTCCACAATTAACCTTTCTTCCTCTTAGACTTTGCAGCTATGGCTCTGAAGACCGGAGCTCCCCGTGGGAAGAAGAAGACCCAGGTGGTAGCGACAAAGGCTGTGGAGAAAAAGAAGTCATGTCGCCGGCTTCCGAATCCTGCTCTGGCCACTCCAAGTCATAGTCTCGAACCAGGCAGCCACAGGAAGAAGCAGGTGTCGAGGTCCGTCAAGGCCGGGCTGCATTTCCCCGTCGGTCGGATCGGGAGCTACCTCAAGGAGGGTCGGTACTCCCAACGCATAGGCTTCGAGGCTCCCGTCTACCTCGTGGCCGTTCGCGAGTACCTCACCGCCGAGGTGCTGGAGCTCGCCGGGCAAGCTGCGAAGGACAGCAAGAAGATCCACCATCATCCTGAGGCACGTGATGCTTGGTGTCATGCGCGACGATGGGCTCAGCAAGCTGCTGGCCGGTGTTACCATCGCTCACAGCGGCGTCCTGCCCAGCATCCACGAGTCCCTTCTTGGCAATGGTACCGCGGAGGACGCAACCAAGTTGCCCACGGAGGATGCTGCCAAGTCGCCTGAGAAGACTGCGGAGTCCCCCTAGAAGTCGTTAAGTTGTACTACTACTACCCCGTATGTGTTTGTGTTTGCTCTGTTTGTAGTTTGGTTAATCATCAGTGTCAATGTAATATTCAGATCTGTGATGCTAACCAAAAAGCTTGTGAGGATTCTAAAAAAAATGTTGTACTGATTCTAAAAAAAATCTGTGATGCTAACAAAAAGCTTGTGATGCTAACAAAAAGCTTGTGAGGATTCTAAAAAAAATTCTAAATCCTCTCAAGCACCTCTCTCCTACGAGACCTATCATTTGGAAGGCCATTCGTAGTACTGCTTATCTTCTCTTTATAATGTCTTATCTCTTACAATACAATAAATCACTAAATAGTGTATAGATTAACTTTGAACATTAACCGTTGGATCAAGACTAGCAAAGCGAAACATTGCCAATCGCTGCATCTTCTTTTCCATTCTTAGCATCTAGAAAAATTCTACTTTAGCATGATGCGTGCTAATATAAGTAAACCTCAAAACACAAACTCTGTTGCTCAGTTTTCAAGGTCCTTGTTATAATAAATGCGTGGACTTGGACGCAATTTTCCTTTTTATGAAGTCCTTGATGTAACTTGTTCTTCCACCGACCATGTTAACTCTCAAGCACCTCTCTCCTACGAGACCTACAATTTGATAGGTCATTCGCAGTACTTCTTATCTTCTCTTTACCGAGTCTTATCTTTTACAATACAATAAATCACTACATAGTCTACGGATTAACTTTGAACATTGAGCGTCTGATCAAGACTAGCAAATCCAAACATTGTCAACTGCTAGATCTTCCTTTCCATTCTTATAATCTAGAAAGATTCTACTTTAGCACGACGAGCGCTATTATGTGCAAACCTCAAAACACAACCTCCATTGCTCAGTTTTCAGGGTCCTTGTGCTAATAAATGCATGGACTTGAATGCAATTTTCATTTTTATGAGGTCCATGATGTAAGTTGTACTTGCACCGACTGTGTTAACTCTCAAGCACCTCTCTCCTACAAGACCTACCATTTTATAGGCCACTCGCAGTACTTCTTATCTTCTCTTTACCGTGTCTTATCTCTTACAATACAATAAACCACTCCATAGTGTACAGATTAACTTTGAACATTGACCATTGGATCAAGACTAGCAAATCCAAACATTGCCAACCGATGGCTCTGCTTTTCCATTCTTAGAATCTAGAAAGATTCTACTTTAGCACGATGAACGCTAGTATGCGCAAACCTAAAAACACAAACTCTATTGCTCAGTTTGTGCTAATAAATGCATGGACTTGGATGCAATTTTCATTTTTATGAAGTCCTTCATGTAACTTGTTCTTCCACCGACCATCTTAACTCTCAAGCACCTCTCTCCTACGAGACCTACCATTTGATAGGTCATTCGCAGTACTTCTTATCTTCTCTTTATCATGTCTTATCTCTTACAATACAATAAACCACTACATAGTGTACGGATTAACATTGAACATTGACCGTTGGATCAAGACTAGCAAATCCAAACATTGCCAACCGCTAGATCTTCTTTTCCATTCTTAGCATCTAGAACGATGAGCGCTGTTATGTGCAAACCTCAAAACACAAACTCCATTGCTCAGTTTTCAGGGTCCTTGTGCAAATAAATGCATGGACTTGGATGCAATTTTCATTTTTATGAGGTCCATGATGTAAGTTGTACTTCCACCGACCGTGTTAACTCTCAAGCACCTCTCTCCTACAAGACCTACCATTTGATAGGCCATTGCCAGTACTTCTTATCTTCTCTTTATCATGTCTTATCTCTTACAATACAATAAACCACTACATAGTGTACAGATTAAGTTTGAACATTGACCGTTGGATCAAGACTAGAAAATCCAAAATTGCCAACCGATGGCTCTGCTTTTCCATTCTTAGCATCTAGAAAGATTCTACTTTAGCACGATGAACGCTAGTATGCGCAAACCTAAAAACACAAACTCTATTGCTCAGTTTGTGCTTATAAATGCATGGACTTGGATGCAATTTTCATTTTTATGAGGTCCTTGATGTAACTTGTACTTTCACCGATCGTGTTAACTCATCTCAAGAACCTCTCTCCTACGATACCCACCATTTGGTAGGCCATTAGTAGTACTTCTTATCTTCTCTTTATCGTGTCGTATCTCTTACAATACATTAAATCACTACATAGTGTACGGATTAACTTTGAACATTCACCATTGGATCAAGACTAGCAAATCCAAACATTACCAAGCGCTGGATCTTCTTTTACATTCTTAGCATCTAGAAAAATTCTACTTTAGCACGATGAACGCTAGTATGCGCAAACCTCAAAACACAAACTCCATTGCTTAGTTTTCACGGTACTTGTTATAATAAATGCGTGGACTTGGATGCAATTTTCATTTTTATGAATTCCTTGATGTAACTTGTTCTTCCACCAACCATGTTAACTCTCAAGCACCTCTCTCCTATGAGACCTACCATTTGATAGGTCATTCACAGTACTTCTTATCTTCTCTTTATCGTGTCTTATCTCTTACAATACAATAAACCACTTCATAGTGTACTTATTAACTTTGAACATTGACTGTTGGATCAAGACTAGCAAATCTAAACATTGCGAACCGATGGATCTTATTTTCCATTCTTAGCATCTAGAAAGATTCTACTTTAGCACGATGTATGCTAGTATGCGCAAACCTAAAAACACAAACACTATTGCTCAGTTTTCAGGGTCCTTATGCTAAAAAATGCATGGACTTGGATGTAATTTTCATTTTTATGAGGTCCTTGATGTAACTTGTACTTTCGCCGACCATGTTATGTTCTCTTTATCCTGTCTTATATCTTACAATACAATCAATCACTGCATAGTGTACAGATTAATTTTGAACATTGACCGTTGGATCAAGACTAGCAAATCCAAACATTGCCAAGTGCTGGATATTCTTTTTCATTCTTAGCGTCTAGAAAAATTCTACTTTAGCATGAGGAAGGCAAGTATGCACAAAACTCAAAACACAAACAACATTGCTCAGTTTTCAAGGTCCTTGTTATAATAAATGCATGGACTTGGATGCAATTTTCATTTTTATGAAGTCCTTGATGTAACTTGTTCTTCCACCGACCATGTTAACTCTCAAGCACATCTCTCCTACGAGACCTACCATTTGATAGCTCTTTCGCAGTACTTCTTACCTTCTCTTTATCGTGTCTTATCTCTTATAATACAATAAACCACTACATAATGTACAAATTAACTTTGAACATTGACCGTTTGATCAAGACTAGCAAATCCAAACATTGCCAACCACTAGATCTTCTTTTCCATTCTTAGCATCTAGAAGATTCTACTTTAGCATGATGAGCGCTATTATGGGCAAACCTCAAAACACAAACTACATTGCTCAGTTTTCGGGGTCCTTGTGCTAATAAATGCATGGACTTGGATGCAATTTTCATTTTTATGGGGTCCATGATGTAAGTTGTACTTGCACCGACCGTGTTAACTCTCAAGCACGTCTATCCTACGAGACCTACCATTTGATAGGCCAGTCGCAATACTTCTCATCTTCTGTTTATCGTGTCTTATCTCTTACAATACAATCAACCACTGCATAGTGTACGGATTGACTTTGAACATTGACCATTGGATCAAGAGTAGCAAATCGAGACATTGCCAACCGATGGATCTTCTTTTCCATTCTTAGCATCTAGCAAGATTCTACTTTAGCACGATGAACGCTTGTATGCACAAAACTCATACCACCGTCAGTTTGGACCACATGTTTAACTTCTTGATAAGATTTTGCATCTTCACAATATAACGAAATTTTGTCATTCCTGAGCTACACAAGTAGAGAACAGCATAGAAGAGGACTTGAAGGCGGTGCGATGTCAGAGCAAAGCTATGATGGGCTGCTGACACGAGGTACATGGTACACTCCAATAGTAGTAAATGTATGGACTTACTACTAGTATATGCACGCAAAACAAGTTGCGTTTTCTCTCTCCTTCACGGGCTCTCACCAACCATCCTCCATCGATTTCTCACTACAAGAAAAGTTTCCTTCCGCAATGACTTGGCCCGACGGTCATCATAAAAGGTACGTCTTCCACGATGAAATTCTCAGCTCGGCCGTGGCTGATGGAAAACCTTTTTTTCTGGTTTCGTAGCCCTCTACTACGATGGATCTTCTAAAAACATGGAGGAAGCTCGGCGGGCGCGTGGTAGAAGCAAGATTTTTGTTTCCTCGCACGATGTTGACTTGCCGATGTCTTTTGATGCGTGTGGGTCTCGGACGTTAGTGTCTCTTGCGGACCATTCTTTCTGGCCACACCTCCCTGATTTGAACGCGATAATGTTGCTCGAGGCGTCTGCCGTTTAGTCGGGCTGCTAGGTCCCACATGTTAGCCTCTCATTAGAAGGATCGTGTGTATGATGGAATTGTTTTCCATCGCTCACACTACCCTATTCCGAAGTTGATAATGCTGCTCGATGCATCTATCATCTAATCAACCTCCTAGGACCCACATGTCATCCTCTCATTAGAAGAAATGTGTATATGATGGAATTTTTTGCTTCGCTGGTGCTACCCCGTTCTGAGTTGATAGCGCTGCTCGACACATCTACCGTTTAACCAACCTCTGGAGCCCCACATGTCATCCTCTCATTAGAAGAAACGTGTGTATGATAGATTTTTTTCCTTGGCTCACGTTACCTTGTTCCGAACATGATAGCATTGTTCGATGCGTCTACCGTTTAATCACGTTGTTGGACCCCACATGTCATCCTCTACCTAGAAGAAACGTGTGTATGATGGATTTTTTTTCCTTCGCTCACGCTACCTGGTTCCGAACTTGATAGCATTGTTCGATGCATCTACCGTTTAATCATGATGTTGGGCCCCACATGTCATCCTCTCATTAGAAGAAACATGTGTATGATGGATTTTTTACCCTCTGTAGCGCCTTCATATTCCGAACTTGATAGCTTTGCTCGCTGCATCAGCCGTTTATTCAGGATGGTGGGGCCCTTATGTTAGCCTCACATTAGAAGAATCGTGGGAATGATGGATTTTCTTCTTCTGTAGCGCTACCCTATTCCGAACTAGATAGCATTGCTCGACGAATCTGTTGTTTGCTCACGCTATTGGGTCCCCCATTTTAGCCTCTCGTTAAAAGAAATGTGTACATGTTGAACTTTTTTCTCGCTCACGCCTCCCTATTTCGAACTGACTAAGGTGCTCGATGTAGTATCTGTATATGGTCGCACTGCTGGGTCCCACATATCAGCCTCTATGTAAATGAAACATGCGTACGATGGACTTTTTTTGGCCATGTCCGCTGTTTTGACCTTGGCAACTTGCTAGGTCCCAGATGTCAACCACCTCTGTGCAGGAAACGTGTCTATGCTGGGTCCTAGCTGGCAGCCTCTATTTGAAAGAAACGTGTGTATGTTGGACTGTTTTTCGGGTCCTAGATGTCAGCCTCAAAGTACAAAAAATGCTAAGAAAGGCCGAATTAAAAAGATTCTGGGCTAACTCGAGGCGAAGGCCCTATTCGTCATGGCTTATATTCCATGGGCTCACTCCTAAATTGAATGGGCTACAGTCCGTGGCCAACAGATCATGAAAAGGCCAAATTAGAAGGTATTGGGCTATGCTTGGGGCTGATAGGCTAATTTTTCATGGGCTATGCTTGGGCCTGCTGGGTCCGACATGTCACCTTCTCTATAAGTGCAACGTGTGTATGATGGACTTTTTTTTCGGCCGTGTCCGATGTTTTCACCGTGGCAGCCGTGTATGGTCATACTGCTGGGGCGCTTATGTCAGCCTCTCTGGCATGTTCTGGCTTGTGTGTCCTCGATGCAGCCTTGTATGTTCTGTCTGGTTGGTCCCTGATGCGAGCCTCTCTATACAAGTATTTAAACTTTTTTTCGAACCCATCCTTAAAACAAACTATAGGGACGCTGCATGCTGGTGGGTCCGTGATGTCAGCCTCTCTGTAATGCTATATTGCTAGAAGAAAAAAATGTAAACCCAAGATACACACACACACAAAGGTGATTCGAACAAAAGACCTATAAATCAAATAAACGTAAACTGCGGGCGTTTCAAATACAACAAAGATATTTATAAAAAAATATCATTAAACTTTTATTACTACTACAACTTCTGTATTAGTCTTCTTAAAATATTTTGTGTGTCTATGTTTATCTTTTTTTAAATAAAAAAGGGCAGCGCTCCTTGCATCTCAATTTATAAAATGCCACATAATGGGGTATTTTCTTAAAAACATGGGTAGGCAGATTTTTTTATTATGAGAGGTGGGGTACAATACCCAAAAGGCCGAATTAAAAAGAGTTTTGCTATTACTCTATGGGTTATATTCCATTGGCTATGCTCCATGGGCTTCATTCTCAAATTTCACTAGATTGGGCTCAACAGTCCGCTGACCCGTAAAAGGCCGAACTAATATGTTCTCGGCTATGCTCCATGGGCTCCTTTCTAAACTTTCCGTTGGGCTATGGTCAGCAGTACCTGACCCCGAAAATAATGAATTAAAATGTTCTGGGCTAAAGAGGGAGCCGAATGAGCTACTCCCTCCTATGCAAATTAATGTTCTTGGATTTTGCTAGATTCGGACATATCTAGCACTAAAACATGAATAGATATGTCAGAATCTAGACAAGTGTGAGAACATCAATTTGGATCAGAGTGAGTACTAGATTTCTTCTCCTGGTTACTAAAAATTGCATTGTGATGTGCTCTACCGTATTCGAAACAAAGACCTCAGCGAGGGAGGGGAAAAGCGATAATTCTTTTTGGCAGATATTCATGTCAAAATTCAGCAGTATAGAATAAGGTAGGAAAATTATCAACAGATTCAAAGTTAATATTCGGGAGCACTTGACCAATTCAACAGCATTTCAAAAGTAACCAATGCAGCAATACAGACAACGAAATACAATACCAGTACATTAGTATTAGTTGCACAAATGCTTAAGTAATAGAAACAATAGAACATTTGAGAGATTCAGTAGCTTTTGTTGCGTTCGCATCATAGAAAACAAAAAATTTCCTACGATGGGAACTATAGACCAAGATATATCTACTAGATACAAGCAACGGGTGGATATACATCCATAGAGAACTTACCCTCGAAGACAACAAAGCTTTGTTAACGAGTTGGAACTCGTGGATGATGTAGTCGTACACTTGCCGATCTTAAGATCGTGATGAAGTCCAGCAGGTCCGGCTCTAGCACGTCCATCAAATCCAGCTCCAGCAAGTCCAGCACCGCAAAGCAGTGGTGCATCCGTGATCGCACACACGTCCGGTACCCCGACAACCTCCATCCCTCGCTCCAACAAAGCAGCAGAAGCAGCAACTCCTTTCCAGATAAAGCCACCGAGAACATGTAACTCGCTAATCCGAGACCATGGGGAGGTGTGAGGAAGAAGGAGTGAGAGGGGGGCCTTTTATAGGAGGAGGGAAGGGTACCCCTCCCATGGCCAGCGCCCATGGAGGGTGTCCCTTGACCTCCCCCATTCATGTGGTGGTAACCCCTCCACATTAAAATGCCCCTCCACATTCTCTTTTAAAGTCTCCACTTTAAATGCATTAAATTTCTCCAAATTTAATGCTCTCTCATTTAATATAACTCTTTTGTTAATTTTATTCAGAATTTTGTTAATTAATTTAATTAACAAACATTCACATAAACCCCCCTACAACATTTCAATATTACATGCAGAACCAATTTCAGCAATTTCTCCGGAAACAGTTTCGGTGTCTATTGAAATAATCCAGCGTTTTCTTAAATCTTTATCTGAAACATATTTGCTCCAAATGGTGTTGGTATCCCTTAAGTGTGTCACCCTACGGTTCGCGAATAATGCAGACATGATCGAGACCCCTCTCCGATCAATAATCAGCAGCGGGACCTAGAGATCCGTACTGACTCACACATATTCAACGATGACTCTTGTGATCGTGTGAATCTTTAACATCATAACTAAATCCCTTTGTCTCACGATATATTACATGTCCGAGATTCGATCATTGGCATCCAAATACCTAGTTTGATCTCGTTACCAATATGCACTCTTTTCTCGTTCCCGTGATATAACATTCTAGTGATCACATCACTTGCTTGCAAGCTATTTCAATGTGATATCACCGAGAGGGCCCAGAGTATATCTATCCGTCATCGGGATGGAAAAATCCCACTCTGGATCCATGAGCCTCAACATAACACCTTCATAGTACTAAACCCACCTTTATAGTCACCTTGTTACGGTGTGACGTTTGATGTTATCAAGATACTCTTCCGGTGTTAGAAATTAACATGATCTCATGGTCCAAGGACTAAGATTACTCCATATGATGTTATAGCAATATAAACATAATGACTTTGATCGTAATGCTATACATCGGATGTATGTTCATCACATCATTCCACCAATGTTGTGACCTCGTTATTAACAACATCCAATGTCCATGATCAGGAAACTTTGATCATCTTGTTAGTCAACGAGCTAGTTTATATGAGAGGCATTACTAGGAACTTTGTATTTTGTTTATTAAACACACATGTATTAACGTTTCCAATTAATACAATTATAGCATGCAAAATAAACATTTATCATAAACAAGGAATAAGATAATAACCACTTTATTATTGCCTCTCGGGCATATTCCCTTCAGTCTCCCACTTGCACTAGAGTCAATAATCTAGTTTGAAAAGTTTGCGTATTGAACACCTATGGCTTTCTGGTGATGCATATACACGATTGCTAATGGTTAACATAATCTCCGGCTCTGGTAGTTTTAGGTATGTGTGTATTTGCATGTCTTTGCGTCTCTACGCATCACTCATTCTCAAATGAGATGGCATTGTATAAATTTGGTCCTTTGGTGAGACCTTAAGGTTGTTTGGGTTAAAATATGTTGATATTATTGTCATACAATATATCTTCATAGTATTAGCCTACTTTGAACGACACCTAGTTTGATAACAAACTACTTAACACAAATGCCCTCCTTTGCTGCTACTATAGCAGTGATATACTTAGCCTTTTGTTGTAGTATCCGTCACAATGTCTCAACTTTGGAACTCAGCCAAATCCATCATAGAAAATTGAGATAAATTTTAATTTGTATCTTGTGACAAAACTACTATCAATGTAACAGTTTACAATGAACTACATTTAACTATTTGTCACTTATACATGATATATTCTTAGTTCTTCCAAAGCTCATAAGAATATATTTACTATCATCCAATGATCATCTTATGAATCATTCTGGTATGTGCTCATAACATTTAGATCATAGGACATTCTGGATATATACATATCACGATATAATCGATCAAAATCTTCATGTGATTTTACTCACCAAGTGTTGAAACACTTGAATCTTGATACAATCCTTTCCATGCAGAATGAACCTTTCTTGTTGTTTCCATATTGAATCCTTTCAATACCTCATATATGTATGTCTGGCACAACCATATTAGCGCCTCAATCTATCCATATAGATATTGATGCCAAATATTCTGGTTTTGCCCAAGTCTTTCATCGAAATCTTATTTTAATGAAATTCTTAACTTGTGTCAATACAAGATACATAATTTCCAATCAACAATATGTCCTCTACATAATGTATTAGAAATATGTCTCAGCGCTCCCACTTAATTTCTTGAAAATGCAAGCATCTTCATCATCTCCAATGAATTTAGACTCTTTTAACAGTTTCATCATGGTGAAAATTCCAACTCCGCTATGCTCACTTCAACTATTGAAGTTTGCATGCCCATTTAGCACCCTTTTAATTAACAAAACCCTTCGGACCATGTCATGTACACGTCCTAGGTACCGTTCTATTAGAAGAACCTTGTTTTGTTTATTCAACTACCATATACCAAATTATATGTAGTGGTTCACTACTAGGAAAACCGTTATCAGTGGCGCACCAAAACAACTTTCTATGGTGCATCTAGCAGTCGCCACTAAATTGTCGCCACTAAAATTATATTTCTATGGTGCATATGCATATGCGCCACAGAATTCTCCAAATTCTGTGGCGCATATAGCTATATGCGCCACAAAATTTTGTCCTAGATTCTGTGGCGCATATAGCTATATGCACCACAGAATTCTATGGTACATTCTTTGGAGCATATAGCTATATGCGTCGCAGAATCCTTTTTCAGAATTTTGAAATTTTCAGAATCTGGTACAAATACAGGTATATAACAGGTATATTACAGGAAATACACAAAAATTAACAGAAATTCACAGAAAAGCTGCACACAGCAGTACAAATGTTCCAGTTCACATATAATACATCAACAAGCATGAATGTTCACAAGTGTTCATCAATCACATCACTTAAAACCGAATAAGTGTACAAGTATATTTCACAAGTGTTCATCTCACTCACATAACTTACAACTGCGCAATGTTGTCACCGCCTATACCTTAGGACAGAATGTAGTACACCGTAACCGCGATGCCGGTGAGCAGGAGCGGCACCAAGATCTTCGTCCGGTTCTTCTACCACACGTGTCTCCTCCACTTGGCCACCGCCTCCTCTCTAGTCGCGTATCCCTTGTAGCTGTTGCCGCTGAACTTGTCCACTTGTTGGTGGCAGTCCACCCACTCCTCGTAGACACCTAGAACCTGACCCTTGTACACAACGTATGTCGGCATCTCTATTAATAAGGCATATTAGTACATCATGCAAATATATATGTTGACAAATATTAGAGCAAGGCATTCATAAACTTAAAACAATGCGTCGATGGCAATGAAAGAAACACGACAACATGTCCGACTCAATAACAATGACGGTTTCAAGCTAGGCAAGTTAAGTTTTTCGACACACACACTACATGTCCACTGATACACACGCTCTCTCGGTCAAGTAGCCTTCTCCTCGCAGGGCACTGGGAACGGCTTGTACATGTCTTTCGTCGTCCACGTCCTGAAGTCACCCTGCGCCTTGAGGCGGGCTTTGATCTCCCTCTTGGTGAACGACCTGCGCTGGTGTAAGAGCCCACCATGTGTGTTGACCTGTTCGATGATGATATGTGACAACTTCACCTGTGTATCATGGAAGTCTTCCCTGAGATCGGGGTCACTGATCCCATGCAACTTTTGGTCCCATCCTTGGAGAGAAGATGGCAGCGTTAGCATCTCGCAATCTAGGACAAACTCTTTGAGGTGATGGCAAACGTAGAAGGCCTCCTTCACACTGGCGACGGCTGCTTGACGTAGGGGAACTCGAACACATGCTTGAACTTGTGTCGTCCATCGTCCCTGTAAGCCTCCCCCTTATAGTTGAAGGGGCCTCCCTGATTGGCATAGCCCTCGATAGCATCATCCAGAACGCTCCTTACTCTAGCGTAGTTCTTCCTCCTCGCACTCCCCGAGTCGAAGTAGGTGGCAAGCGAATACCTCGTGGAGTACTTATCTTTGCGCAACACACAATGTGGAACGGGATGTTGGAAAAGAGCAATGGAAAGAAATACTTATGTGTTATGACGGCGGTAGGAGGATGTGTACACTTACTCGGGAAAGAAAGGCACAAGGATGTTGTCCTTCCTCTTGTTGTCCATCAATAGCTTCTGAAGGTAGGACTTTGCCCGGGCCCGGGTCCTTGTTCCTTCTCCTAGCTGGCTATCCCGCATGTAGTAGGGATCCGCTATCGCGACGAATAGGGTATCCTCTCTCTCGACCTTCATCGCCAGATTGAGTGCGAATAGGCGGACCAAGTTATAGTCCAGCCGTCTCGAGTGGAACAGCTTGAAGATGTCCTCGTAGGCTATGAAGAATACATCCGCGGAGGCATCAGTGATGAAGCCCACGTCCTCTGGCACCTTGGCGGTGAACACTGGGTAACTCGGGTCCTTGTCCTTGAGAAGGAGACCCTCCAGTGTCAGGACACCTTCATGCAAACTCATCATAGCTCCCGAAGCCAGGCGGCACAGTTCCGGAGGCAGTATGGGCTGACCAGCTTCGTGCACTCTGGTCAAGCCATCCTCGCGGGGTGGTACAACATCATCTCGGTAACGGATCGGAGCAGGCTGGCTCACAGCCTTGTCCTTGTTCATGTTTGGCCTCTTCCTCACCCTCTTCCTCTTTGCATCAGCAGCCTCCACTAGTGATGCTAACCCTTCACCGGCCGTCCTGCGGAGTGTGTCAGGGCTGAAAATGATTCCGGATGATAGAGGTTGTGTCTCGGCGGCCGGAGGGGTCTCCTGAGAAAACCCACGGAAGACCATGCGCTTCTTGGGATGGCTAGCTTGATCGCGGAATGATGGTTCTTCAACGAGAGGAGGCATGAAAGGTCCTTTGCTGGCGCCGGTGTTGACGAAGGCATTGACATCGACCAGTGCATCATCATCATCATCCACCTCGATGTTGGCATTGAAGGACACCATGTCCATGTCATCCTGGGGTGGTGGCGATGGCTGTTGCGGTGCCACGGCCTTGCCTTTAGGCGGGGGCCATGGCGGTCAAGGAGAAACTACGCCCTTGGCTGCTTGTGGCACCGGTGCAGACGCTCCCAAGAGTCTCTGGTGACGGCTTGTGGTGGCAGCGACGACGACCGGTGCAGCAGGAGGCTTCTTCCTTGGCGGCCGGACGACCGAGGTGGCACCGGTGGAGCGAGACCCAATACGAATCTGGGTCTTTGGCCAAATCATGGGATAGCCATGGCAACCTTCCAGAGTTAGGTGCTCGTCGGCTCCCGGAGGTTGCATGGGAGGGTCCATGTCTTCGCACCCCCCAACACCCGACCCAACTCGACGCGCATCATGGCATCGTCCATGGGCTTGTAGTGCATCGTGCGGTTCGCCGGTTGTATTAGCTTGCCCGTGGAAACATCCTTCAACTCGCCGCCGGGCACCTTGTGCAGGAGCACGCACGGAGTGTCCTGAGGCATACAGATATGCATCATGAGATGGCAGCCAATCCAAGGCATTAAGTAGAGCACGCTGACTACCTACTTATTTTACCTTGGTGAGGGCGCTGAGCTTGGCTAATGTCGAGACACGGGCGGCCGGTGGCTGATCCTTCTTCTTCCCCGTCTCGGGTGCATTAGGAAGCACCGCCGCCGCCGGCTGCTGTGCCTTGGTAGTCTCGGCAGGAGGGGGCAGCTCCGGCGCATCCAACTCCATCGGCTGCGCCACGGGGATGGAGGGCGGCGGGGTAACCATGTCTGGCGACACTTGGTGGCTCGAGGTGCTGCCGCCGGCGCTGGGCACTTGTATAGGCCCCATCTGACCATCCGCATTCCATTTTGCTATCCCCTCCATCAGCCGAGGGGGTAGCATCTCGAGGATCTTCTGCTGCACTATCGTGTTCACCTCGTCCTGGTCCACCTTACTGGCCTCTAGATGCGCGATCTTCCGCTTTAGCTCTTCCTTCTCGGCTTGATCCTAGGGAGCCGACTGGGTTCGCCTCTCCTTTCTCTTCTTGGCTTCCTCGCTATAGTACTTGCGGAACTTTGTGCTCGTACCAAAGCCAGAGATACGGCCAAATGACGTGGGCGGCTCGGACTGTGGCCTCCCCTTGAAAACGTTGGTCGCCCTGTTGAAAATCGTGTCCCACGGCTCCATCGAGCCCTGGGATGACGAGTCCGGTGCCTCGCCTGTAGCCTTGATTTCAGCGTCCTGCAGATAAGGAAAGGTGAACCCATTTAGGAACTTGCCTTCATTATTCAAAATGAAAGCAAATGGACCGCGGGTAAATTTCTTACCAGCTTACTCTCAAAATTCCTCACATCATCATCATCGGGGACGGATTCCTTGGAATCCTTGTCTAGATAGTAGCGGGCCCGGACAAAGTTCTGGGTCTGCTCGTCCATGATTTTTAAAACGGGTTTTCTTTCCCGAGACGCTCAACCTCGGCGTCCTCCCTTGCCAATGGGAGCCTTCTTTCCCCTGTAACCGCCGCTTCCACATCGGTGGTTACCTATGTTCTGTTCCCGCATTTCCCAACCCCACTCCGTCCATGCCTTCGCTTCATCAGTCTCCATCTCCGCCTTGAATATCTTGAACTTGTCTTCATCGATCATGGGCTCACCCTTCTTGATCTTCTCCCATCTTTCCTGTTTCGTGATCTTGTTCTTCACTCGGGTTCTCCAGCTGCTCAAGGCATTGGCCATCTTCGTGATGGCTAACCTGTTCACCTATTGGATTTTTCCAGTTTGTAGGTGTACGGTGCTGGGAACTTGTACCGTCGGTGAAGCTTCTTAAGGCAGTTTGCCACCAACCGCTTATTCGCTTCACTTATCAGGTGCTTCGTGTTGATCGACATGCTTTCCCGGATGATGCACCCGAGTTGCATGCCGTACCCGGTGGCAACATCCGGAGGCTCCAACGGAAGGCCACTTTCCGAGACCAGAGTGATCTTGTCGGTGGTCTCGGTGAGCTTTTGCGGCTTCTGATCCTTCCTTGGCTTCTTAGTCTCCTTAACAGACGGGTTGCTGCTACCGCCATCCGTGCGGTCCTTGCCATCGATCTTGCGGCCTCCGCCATCGGTCGTGCAGCCTCCACCATCGGAGGTGGTCGCATCCTCCTCCTCGGCTTCATCTATCCGGTAGTCCTCGTCCCCCTCTTGCTCATCATCCCCGTCGTGGCCCGCAGTAGCTGCCACATCCTCATGCTGAGACTCCGCCGCCTCGTGTTGCGCCGCCGCCTCCCAGAAAGTGAGGTTCGCCGCTCTGGCTTGTTCTTCGATGCTGATGGCGGCCTTAGAAGTGTCGGCCCCATCGGCGGCCGACATGTTTGCACACTTCTAAACAAATTAAAATATGGAAGTTAGTATTAATTATTGTTAACAATATTTAAAATGAGCTGTCCATTTCTCCCGAAGTGTCAATTCACTTCCACTTCGGTCGAGAAATGGGGCTCATATGTCAAAAAATTACTAAGTGTCGACCGAAAAATTCGGCATGACCTTCGCTAATTTTTTGACATATGAGTCCCATTTCTCGACCGAAATGGATCGAAATCAACATTTCAGGAGAAATGTGCAGCTCGGGTGATTTCCCTGCAAACATTTCACATACAAAAAATGCACAAATTGTGCTCCACAGCCACATATGGTGCTCCAACACCATATAATCCAACAGGGTACAGAGATTTCTGTCATCGTATATATACACACTGTAATTTTTTTGGTTTTCATTTTTTCGGGGTTTATTACAGAGAGGATAGTATGGTATGTAATAATGGAATTGTACACATACATGATACACACTGCAAGGAAATTCACTGCAAGGAACACATGGATTATTCACTACAAGGAAATTCACTACAAATTCACTTCAAAGTTAACCACAGATTTTTTCCCTTTTTGGTGCAGCTAAGTAGTAGTACTACACCTGATTGGCCAGAGCATATATGGTGGTACTGGATGATGATATACTATGATGTCAAGATCCAAAGACCCACAAAAACAAAGCCCAGGATAGTACTAGAAGATTATTTCAGACAACGATCTGCTAAAATGAAAAAAATAACTCAGTTGGAAAGTAAGCAGCATACATCTTTCGATAAAATACAGAAACATCAATTGAAAACTCATGAAAGAACAATTTATAAAAATGAGATCAAGATGGATCATCCTCGGCCAAATATTATAAACACCTCAAGACCCATGTGTTATCCCAGTAAAAACTGACTATTTTCAGGGAGAGCATGAAAAGGCTGTTTGCGTTGCTGGTACAGTTTAACAAAAACAAATCACTCAAGATGAGAAATTGACTTTTGGTTTGCAAATGAACTGATTTTGGCCACTCATTTCGATTTTTTCTAGTGCGCTACTGCTCAAGAACATGACCTAATGGTTTTCTTCTTCCCTTCGCATCTACCAATTGAAAAGAGACTAAAATGACATTATGTGCAGAAGCAACATGGGAATAGCTTGGCATAGGCTATTAAGAACTAACCTAGTGTCATGTTCTGATTAAGACCACCACCAACTATTAGGAACTAACCTAGTGTCATCAGTTTCATGTTTGATATTGGTGAAGAAATTCTCTATATAAAGCTAGATCACAGTAAGTTTGAGAAAAAAAGGAGATTTAATAGCTAGATCACATTAAAAATAGCTTGGCACAATATGAATTCTCATGCAAAAAATACCTAGATCACAGTAAGTTTCATCATCTATGCACGCAATTAGAGAGGGTCACCTGCGGGGTGGTGGCGGTGGTCTTGGAAGCCAGAGCGGGCCTCCTCCTCCTGGTGTTTTGCGGGGTGGTGGTGGCGGTAGTCTTGGACGCCGGAGCGGGCCTCCTCCTCCTGGTGCTCTACGGGGTGGTGGTGGCGGTGGTCCTGGACGCTGGAGTGGGCCTCCTCCTCCTGGTGCTCTGCGGAGTGGTGGTGGCGGTGGTCCTGAACACCGGAGTGGGCCTCCTCCTCCTGGTGCTCTGCGGGGTGGTGGTGGCGGTGGTCCTGGACGCTGGAGCGGGCCGACCTCCTCCTCCTGGTGCTCTACAAGGCCATGGCGAGGCCACGGCGGGGGGGTGGTGGCGATGGTGGTGGCGGTGGTCCTGGACGCCGGAGCGGGCCTCCTCCTCCTGGTGCTCTGCGGGGTGGTGGTGGCGGTGGTCCTAGATGCTGGAGCGGGCCGGCCTCCTCCTCCTGGTGCTCTTCGAGGCCACCGTGAGGCCACGGCAAGGCAAGGCGGGTGCGGCGCGGCGGGGCAGGCGAGAGCGGGGGAAAAAGGGGCGGGCACGGCGGGGCGGGCGCGGCGGCGAGAGCGGAGGCGTGCTAGCTAGGGTTCTGTGTGGGATTGACTCGATTTGGTGCAGTGAGATTGAAAACCCTAAGTCAAAGAATTTTGTGGCGCATCTGTATAGATATGCGCCACAGAATTGTTGGAGATGGTACATAAAAGGCGCTTTGCGCTGTTTTTTGACACAAACACTTGCTTGCCGCACTGGTTCAGCGCTTGCTCCTTTGTTTTGAACCTGGGGTGGCCAGGTTCGATTGCTAGCTGCCACATCTTTTTTTTGACTTTTTAAAAAATATTTTCAGGATGGTAATGATATATTAAAAGCAAGAACTAATATATTTGCCTATTAAAAACAATAATTAATATATTTTCCTCGATATTATATTATATATATGCTTGTGTCACACCCACATCAATATCCGCATACATTAGTTTGTCAAAGTAATACATATATGCAGGAGCGCGAGCACACATGTGCATTAATTAGTACAAAAAAAGGCGTCAAAAACCGCTAAGTCGACTCCGAGGTAGCTTGTGTCTTTTTCACAACAACTTTCTTGCCCTTCTTCTTCGTAGTAGAATAATTTAGGTCGGCCACCTTGAGATTTCTTCTCGTGTACGGGCAACCTTTAGCCGGTAGGGTAGTCTTCCTTCTTACTTTAGCATAAGTAGTTGGCTTGTTGAAGTACTTGTCGAATTCCTCTTCGATCTTGGGATCGCCGTTCTTGTCGATGTCTTGCTTGTTGGCGGGTCCTTCCATTTCGATGATGCTCCTCTTGCCCCTCCTAACGACAACACGTCTTGGCTTTGCCAGGTCGGTAATGAAGAAGCATTGGTCAACTTGGCTAGCGAGCACCCATGGCTCATTTTTCGTGGAGGCGTTCTTCGATTTGGCATCGGGTATAACCATGGTGGTGAAAAACCGGCCATCTTTTTCGACGCTCTTGGCCCATCTGACACGAAACATCGGCACCGTCACTCCGCAGTAGTCGAGTTCCCATATCTCCTCGATCCTTCCATAGAATCTTTCCTTGACATTAATCTCGTCATCAGCGTATGATAGCATAGTTACTCCTGAGTTTGGTATTCGTTATTCTTTTCCTTCTCCTCGGTGTAGAATCTGTAGCCGTTGATGTCGTACGTCTGATAGGTCCTAACGTTGCACCTGGGGCCCTGTGAGAGTGAGAATATGAGTTTCTGATCTTCAGTATAAGGCGTCGGCATGGGACTTTCCAGTAGCCTTTTCTTGAACCACCCCGTGAAGCTGGCGTTGTGCTCTCTGGTTACGTCTCCCTTCTTCCTCGGCTTGCCCATGTTGGCGAGCTTTTGCTCGATTAAGGTTTTGTGCACATCCATCCAGGGGCCCACCAACTGTATGTGTTGTAGCACGACTCGGTTTGCCCTTTCAAAGTCAGCGTGTTCTAGTTCAATGCCGACGTGGAGTGCGCGGTAGCCCTCGCGGTGACCAAATCTAGCGAGCCTCCTGAGGTGCTTCCTGGTGGGCAGACCGACATCCTGGTTCTCGGTGCTTAGGTAGTTCTGCCAGAAGGAGATGCACTCGTAGGTCAGAAAGCCCTTGGTTATGCTTCCATCTGGACGGTACCTGTTGCGAACGAATCCTTTGATGACACCGTTTAGCCTTTCGAACGGCATCATGTTGTGCAGGAACGCCGGCCTGATATGGATGATGTCATCCACGACATGGAAAAGCAGATGCACCATGATGTCGAAGAACGCGCGAGGGAAGTAAATCTCGAGCTCGCATAGTATCTCGACGATCACTTCCTGGAGCTTGCCAAGCTGTTTCACGCCGATAGACTTCCTAGATATGACATCGAAGAAGTTGCAGAGGCCAAATAGCGTCTCACGGACGTGCTTGTCCATTATCCCTCGAATCGCAACGGGGAGTATCTGCGTCATTAGCACGTGACAGTCGTGAGACTTCATCCCACTGAACCTCTTCTTCGCTACGTCCAGATATCTGCTTATCTTCCCAGAGTAGCCCTGTGGAACCTTGACTCCTAGGAGGCAACGGAAAAACCTCTCGAGCTCCTCCTCTCTTAGAGTGAAGGATGCAGCTATAAGCACCACCTCATTCTTCTTAGACCTTTTGCGGCGACCCTGGGACCCTTCCGTCTGTTCATCGTCATCGTCGGCATCATCACTATCGGGGTACTGAAGTTCCTTCTTAATGCCAAGCAATTTTAGGTCGCTTCTTGCTTTCGGCCCATCCTTGGTCCTATCCAGCATGTTCATCAAAGTGCCGAGCAGGCTCTCGGTAACATTCTTCGTGATGTGCATCATATCGAGGCTATGGGGCGTGTCGAGGACCTTCCAGTAAGGAAGGTCCCAGAAAACGGACCTCGCCTTCCATACTCCATGCAGCGGTGATGGCAGTTCCCTCGGCCGGTTCTTTCCTGGCGTAGGGCACTCTTCCCAATTGTCCAGAAGCTCCTTGATTTCTTCGCTGCTTAACGGTCGACGTGGGGCATTTTTGATCTCATCTTTGACATTGAATAGTTCTCCGCGTTTTCTCCATGGGTGATCCTTGCGGAGCCACATTCGAGTCCTTTGGAACACGGTTTTCGAAGACCCAGGATCCCTCGGTAGCTGCAGATGCGGGGTCTTATCCATGCACCTGACACATGCACAGAATCCGTGGTTCACCTGACACGCTACATATCCGTAACCAGGATAGTCCTGCACCGTCGTGAGCAACGCAGCTTTCGAGGAAGTGATAGGAAAGTACCACACCACTTTTCGAGGAACTTTCTTGTTCCCTCTCTTGTACCGTCCCTGGCCGCACACCGGGCATGTGGTTCTATCCTTGTACTCGTTCCGGTAAAGTGTGCAGTCATTGATGCATGCGTGGTACTTCACGTACGGTAGGTCTAGTGGGTAAACTACTTTCCTCGCCTCCTTGATACTTGTTGGCAATGTGTTGTCCTTGGGAAGACAAGCGTGCCAGAATTTCATGTGAGCGTTAAAGCTAGTGTCGGTCCATTTGTGCTCCGCCTGCATCTCTAGAGCCTTCAGCGTCACACTCAAGCGTGTATCCTCGGGCCGGCACCCAGGATACAATGGAGTCCTCCCGTCTACCTCCATCTATGTCAGCTTGGCTTTCTCCCTAGCTGCAGCTCTCGTGTTGGTCGTCTGCTTGAGGAGTATTTCTTGAAGATGAGGGTCCTGCAAGGCCGAAGTTAGCGGCGTGTCCGTGCTCACATCTTCTCCACCGCCACCACCACCATCTACTCGGGCATCGTCTCCTTCATGATGATCGTGTCTGCCGGCATCTCCTTCTTCATGATGATCATGTTCGTTGGCATCTCCTTTGTCATGATGACCATGTCCAGGAGACCCTTCATCTTCTCCCCCGCCCCCAGCCTCTTCTTCATCATGGCCACCGCCATCTACCGATGGCTCCTCATTCACTAAGAAGCCAGGCATGAAACCGCGCGTCAACAGGTGAGACTCCAGTTGTCCGGAATCAGGGTTGATCCACTTCCAGTGTTTGCACGTTCGGCACGGACATCTTATCTTGGTCATGTTGTTCCGAACAATGACGGCTACCACGCCAGCCTTGTATCTAACCACCCAGCGTTCGCTCATATGGATGACCATGGTCACCTGCGTGCGAAGATATACCAAATTAAAGAGAGTATGTTAGAACCATGCACACACACGACGCGCACACATACATGCATGCATGATCGCCGGGAAATTTCGGCATGACCTATCCTAAAAATAGGACGTATGGCTAGTGCAGAAATTTGCTGAAATGGACGTGAATCAACATTTCGGCAAACCTCCATGCACCCGGCGCCGGCAACATGCATTCAAGCACAACACAACCTCCCTCCACAAGCAACATGTATTCAAGCACAACGCAAAGCGAAGGAACATCCCGCCCGTGGGACCATCTTCACCTACAAAAACATCCATACACACCACGCCGAGGCCCGCCGGCCACACAAAACATGCATCACACAAGTACACATGCACACATGCCTCACAAATCTACAAACCCCATATGCATGTAGTGTAGCAAGAGGGGGTGTTGGGATGTGTGGAGGAGGAAAGTAAGAGTGGTTTACTACCTTTACAAGTAGGAGTAGCTTCCCCTTAGAAGTACATGAACCAAAGTAGGTCTAGCTATCAACATTGGAGGTGAGTATGAGCAAAATGGAGTGGGAGGGAGGAGGGGGACGAGCTAGCTAGTTGGAGGTGGTGGGAACAAGGGAAAGGGGGGCTGCCACCTTTTGTAGATCTGTTTCGCACATTCTATGGCGCATATGGAAAATGCTCCACAGAATGTCAAAATTCTGTGGCGCATATAGCTACATGCGCCAATGAAAGTGAGAATTCTGTGGCGCATATGCTATATGCTGCATAGAATTTTGACATTCTGTGGTGCATATATCCATATGCACCACAAAATTCTGGCCTGCCCATGTGCTTGGGTCAGGCCCACGTGGGCCCACAGGAATTCTGTGGCGCATGTAGCTATATGCGCCACAGAATTCTCGCTTTCAGTGGCACATATATCCATATGCGCCACAGAATTGGAGGAATTCTGTGGCGCATTTGCTACATACGCCACATAATTAATTTTAGTGGAGCATTTTTTACATATGCGCCACAAAATTAAAATCTACCTATAATCGTTTTCCTAGTAGTGATTGCTACATTAATCCGTCAAGACTAAATATCGCTATGAAAGATCAAATCTTGTCATAGTCAACTCCTTGAACATTGCCGTAAACTTATTTCTGACATCTCGACTATTTCATAGATGTTAAACATCCATGTCTATTTCTTTATTGATCCAAACACGACCAATAGGCTTTACGCCTTTTCAGAGGGTCTTCCAAATTTAGAAACTTGATTTCTCGTGTATGGATACTATCATGGATTATATGACTTCTAGTCATTTTATGGAGTCAGGGCCCATCATCGCTTCTTTGCATGCAGTGGGTTCATCATTGTCAAAACAATAATGACTTGTTTATCAATTCTTACTATTTGATTCTTACCGACCCACACGATTCAATAGGAACTCTAATCTCCGAGATCACACCCTTTGTAATCATGGGAGCCATGAGAAATGCGGTCGCCACCAGGACACTTTCCGGCGCTGCGCTACTTAGCACATATAGCTAAGGCTCAACAACCTTATCAAAGTTCTATTGTCCTATCACTTAAATTTTCGCAAAAAATTCCTTCTCAAGAAACTTGACGTTCCAAGTAACAAACTCTTTTGTCCTCGGTGTTATGGAGAAATTCCCAACAAATTCTTGATAACCTACAAAGACGTGCCTATCTGACTTTGGTTGTAAACATTTTACTTATGCATATTATACCAAAATTTAAGAAAAGACAATTCAGGTTTTATCCCAAACCATAACTTATATGGTGTCATTTCAACGGATCACGATGGTGCTCTTTTCAGTGTAAAAGCGGTAGTCTCCAAAGATTTAATCCTTAAAACATAATTGCAGTTTTATAAATGACACATTTGATCTTACCATGTCAAACATGGTTTGATTTCATCTCTCGAATATGCCATACTCCTATGGTTTACCGGGAAACACAAATCATGGAACAATTCCTCAAATCTTAAGTGTTTTGCTAAACATGTAACTCAAATATCTTCCTTTATGATCAAATCATAAACTATTTTATTTTATTGTTAAAATGATTTTTCACTTCATCTTGAAAGTCTTTGAACAATTTTCAAATGTTTCATACTTCTTCCTTATTAAGTAAATATATAGATATATTCACTTAAATTTCTAGAGAAAGTATATGAAGAAAAAAAGATCCATCGCATATGGCTACATATAATGGACTATATACATCAATATGTATAATATCCAATAAGTTAGTCATCCGTTCCTCTTTGGCCTATGGACGGAGTTTCAATTATCTCGAGGAAAGTTTCACAAGCGTCAATTGATCAAAATCAAAGACTCCAAAAATCCATCAACATGGAGTTTCTTCATGTTTTCTTTCCAATATAATTTAAACAGCGATGTCACTTCATAAGTGATCTTTCAATCATTTGTCTTGCGACATTTTAGCAATAGTTTTTATGGATGTGATTTCTCCCGCCAGACTTGTAAAAGTTCAACCATCCTTTATGGAATACGGTAATTATTTGAACAACCATTGTTCTCATAATACCGGAACAAAATAACAATTATTAAAACAAATTTTGAAGGCTAGGTTTGACGACAACGAAAAACACAATAAAACTTTATTTGTTTTCGATGAACTTCATCACTTATTCTCTTGTTAGTTACTTAGGCCATTGCAGTTCATGAATTGCGTTGTCCTGTATGACACTTCATACCAACCAATTCGGTATTCAATACCGGTATCCAATACCTAAGAAGCACATTGTTTAACAAGCAAGGAATACAACCATAACATGTATATCTTCTATATACCTAAGCTGGACATTTCCAACTTTTTATTTTTTGCCAAATATTTTATAGATTCTCTTTTAGCAATTCCTTTTCCTTTTAAAAGAATCTATCAACATCAATAGTGGTGTCATTCACATGACACATAGTACAAAGCGTATATAGTCAAACACTAATACCTTTGGACTTGCACTTTGAAGTGGATCACCATCATCAAATGTTTGGTGTTCTTTCAAAAATCCATTCTTTAGTAATCTATCAGTGTAGTAAAAATTTATCTTACATATTCTATTCATCCTTATCATGAAAACTTTCATGATCAAGCTACTATAGCCCCTAAGGAAGAATCGCGAGCATAATGTTAGTTCCCAAAACCTTTTTGGGAGATCTGGATGCTTAGCATCTCCATCCTTCACAAATTCTCATACAATATGAGAACATGTATTTTGCTAAATTATACTCTATCATAATGCAAGCAAAAACATTGTTTCAGATATCACAATATCTTTCACACATGATGGTTTCTGAAACAATTTTCAGCTCCTATATAATCTTGATATTAAAACAACTTTTGAATATCAATAATCATGGAGGCAAACATGATACTTTAGATACTAACATTGGAATTCTTACTCTTGATTTAATACTACTTATTAAACTTCATGGAGTAAATAGAGTTTGCTGAAAGTTTGCAATAGGACTTATAAACTTTAAATTGACATTCAAAACAATACGATACCAGTTTGTAAAGTAAATATCCAGAATTCTATAGTTCTATAATCTGAATTAAAACTAAGCATAAGGTAGTGAACAGACGCCAATGACTACAACAAATTATGCAAAATCACTTCGATTTAGTTTATGACAAATTGAGTTCGACTAATCCAAATTAGAAATGAACTCCCACTCAAAAACGACATCCCTCGTGCCTTTTTGGTGATTACATGAACCAAATCCACTACACCAAGTCCAATCATCACGCAAGTCGGTGTAGCTTCAAAGGCAAGCATCAGTATGGGCATCATATCAACTATATGACTCATGCTTCACCTTTCAGTCTGTGTTCCGAGGCCATGTATGTACATGCTAGGCTCGCCAAGTAAGAACCTTAGTATTCGTGTGTGTAAAACTGACTTACACCCGTTATATGAAAGTGTAGAGTCGAGTACACCCGATCATCACGTGATGTCTCGAAACACGATCCATAGAACGGTGCATACTTAAGGAAGAACACATTTTTATCTTGATATCTAAATGAGGGATCATCTTAAAATTCTAGTAAAACGCCAAACTAGCAATATAAGATGCGAACATCATATGTGTAAAGTGGGATGATATGGTCCATGCATTTGATCACCATCATATGAATCATGGTATGATCTCTATCCTTCCTTTGTGTGTAAGGCCAAGGTCTATGGAACTTACACGTTAGGTGTGTTGTAAGAGTATCTATCATACATCTACTTACAACATTACCATATCATGACACTAGCCCAGCAATGATCTAAACTAGACGCCTCTAATTTATCCATTACAAGTTTTACGTGGGTTAGGGCTTTTGGAGATAGAACCGGTCTTACCTACGAACATGGAACCACAACGAGGATAACCAAGTTATTAGCAACTCGTTGTAAATCAGATATTGACTATAGTAGGAGATACAGATGATACATTGCAAATGTATCTATAATTTTTGATATTCCATGCTTGGTTTTATCCACTTTCTTTTGTTTTGTTCCAACTTTGGAGTACTTTTCATATGTTTTCTTGGACTAACCTATTAACACGAGCCACAGTGCCAGCTGCCTGTTTTCTGCTGTTTTTGGTTCCAGGAAAGTTAGAAAATGAATATTCTCGGAATTGGACGGGACAAAAGCCAAAGTTCCTATTTTTCCGGAGTGGATCAAGTGCCAGAATACGAGACGGAGAAGGGCCAAGGAGCCACCACACCACCTGGTCGCGCGGCTAGGACTGGCCCGCGCCAGGGGGTGGTGTGGCCGCTCCCGGCACCCCCTAGGCCTCCCCTTCCGACTATAAGTTGCCCTCGGGACGAAAACCCTAAGTACCGGATCAAAAATCCACGAAATAGTCTGTAGCCGCCGTCATCTCCATCGCTAGATCGGGAGGGATTTGAAGCTCTTCCTAGCACCCTGCCGGAGAGGGGAATTCACCCTGGAGGCTTTCCTCATCACCATACAAGCCTCCGGTGTGATGCGTGAGTAGTTCATCCTTGGACTACGGATCCATGTAGTAGCTAGATGGCTGGTTTCTCCACCTTTGTGCTTTCATGTTTAGATCTTGTGAGCTCCATTCATGATCAAGATCATCTATTTGTAATTCATACATGTTGTGTTTGCGGGGATCCGATGGATATTGAGATGCTATTTCAGATTGATTATTGATTCTATCATGTCTTTGTTATTTGTGATCTTGCATGCTTTCCGTTGTTAGTAGCTATCTTGGCCAATTAGATGCTAGCAACTCCAAGAGTTAGTATTTATGCTCGATAGTGGGTTCATGCCTCTGGTAATCTGGGGAAGTGACAGAAATCTCTAAGGTACTAGATGTGATGTTGCTACTAGCGAGAAAACAACAATCCTTTGTTCATAGAACAATCGTACTGTTTACTTTACACGCAGTTCATAAAGCAATAATCTGTTGCTTGCAACTTAATACTGGAGGGGGTTCGGATGATAACCTGAAGGTGGATTATTAGTCATAGATGCGGTTGGATGGCGGTCTATGTATTATGTTGTAATGCCCAATCAAGTCTCAGAGGAGTCAAGATGATTAGTATATGCATGTATTGCTTTCTCGGTGTTTGTCAATTGCCCCGCTGTAATTTGTTCACCCAGCATGTTATCTATCTAAGGAGAGCCACCTCTAGTGAACTATGGATCCCGATCCTTTTACTTTACATAGAATCTACAATCTTTTAATACTTTTTGTTTACTTTCTGCAAACTTTTACTTCTTTCCATTCGATACGTTTAATCCTTTGTTTTCTGCAAAACACGGTGACATTTACAACATCATCGCAAGTTGGGGACAAAGTTCTATGGTTGTGTTGTGCAGGTCTCCACGTTGCTACTAGCACCGGTAGTGCACCCTGCCAAATCTCAGCTAGTAACACCTTTGGCCTGTTTCCTTGCTCCTACTGGTTCGATTAAACCTTGGTCTCATAACTGACGGAAAACTTGCTGCTGTGCTCATCATACCTTCCTCTTGGGGTTCCCAACGAGCTCTACATTAATCACGAGCCAGCAAAGATTTTTCTTGCGCCGTTGCCGGGGAGTCAAGGACATCTTCACAAGGGGAGTCCCTCATAACCAATCTCTTTACTTTGTTGTTTTTCTTTTACTTAGTTTCTTTTTGCTTTGTTTGCTTGTTTTGTTCTTCAAAAACACAAAAAAAATAGTTTTACTAGTTTGCTTTCTTATTTCAAAAATACAAAAAAAATTTAGTTCCTAGCTCTTTATGTCTAGCCTTGCTCCAATCGCTATGTCACCCGAGGAAATGATTTTCACTTTCAAACAAGGAATTGAGGAAAGTTTTAAAGAAGCTTGGTCTAGAATCTCTGATCTACATGAAAAAACTGAGCCTAAAATGACTCAAAGCTTGTTCCTTAGTAGTTTTTACCTTGGGATTGCTCTTTGCTATAGATATGCTCTAGATGCTATTGTGGGAGGAGATTTCCTCTAATGTAATGAGGATGATGCTATTAATGCTATAAATAAATTGATCCTCACTTACAACATGCCTAGCCAAACTGATACTTCTCTCGCGAAAATATTTGCTAGGTTGGATACTCTTGAGGCTAGCACTACTATATTAGAAGGGTGCTATAATACGCTTAGGGAGCAGCACGATTATGTTCCAATAAACTCTGTACCATCAAAGTGGTTCCCTACAGTAAAGATTGAGATAAACACTGAAACTTTTCAAGCTCGCTGTGATATCATGTCTGAATCTTGCCTTATGCCCAAAGATATTTATAAATCTCTGGATACTTGGGGGCTCATTGAGGAAGGAAAAGAAATATCTCTTACTGATAATACTACCATATTACCTCTTGGAATAGCTGAAGGAGTGTTTACAAAGATCCTTGGGAAAACGATTTCTATTGATTATCTTGTTATTGAATGTGCAGGAAAAGGAAAAATTACACTTGGAAGGTCCCTATTGGAACTTCTTGGAGCAATAATAGATGTGGGAAAGGAGACCATGCACCTCTCTTTTCCACCAAACAATCATATTTTCCCAAAGGTTAAGAATCAAAATAAGAGAGGTAAGGGCAAGAAAGTTGGTTTTAATACTTCTTCATTTGAGAACACTTGATTCTTTCTTTGCTTCTTATGCCTAACTTAAAGGCGTTAAAGAAAAGTACTTGTTGGGAGATAACCCAAGAGTTTGATTTGAGTCTTCGAAGTTATTACCTATGTAATAACCTCTCCTTATCCTTTTTATTTGCTTTTTGTGCCAAGAGTAACCTCTAATGAGAGAGAAGTAATGATTGGGAAAGTTGTTGTCCCGAAACAGATTTATGTGCTTCACCGTAAACATTCCTGAGAGAGTTCTGTACGTCAGATTGAGCTGTAATTGTTTGTTCTTCTGCCCCAGGTTGTTATCTAACTTTTTTAAGTTCAACATATTTTGATTTGAGCAACATAAGGTCTTCGAAAAAATTCGTCTTTGCCTGCTGGTCTGTTTTGACAGATTTCTGCATTTTTCTACATTTGCTTCTTGTTAGTTCCTTCTTGAGTTCCTTTGGGGAATTGAGCTTTTTGAGGGAAGTTCTACAGTAGCTAGTGTTCTAATGGAAGTTTATTTGGTGTTAGAACTGAACCTTGAGACTTATTTATCTTAAGTGCACTAATGTTGCTAATGAGATTGTGTGAAGTTTTGTATGAAGGAAAAAATTTAGGTGTATGGAAGGAATGAGTAATGAGATGAAGGATGGACTAAAGCTCAAGCTTGGGGATGCCATCCGTGTCACCCCAAGAAATATCCAAGAAGTACAAGCGTCAAAGCATGGGGATGCCCAAGGCATCCCCTTCTTCATCAATAAAAATCCCAGGTTTCTTCCAAACGCTTCATTTTTATTGTTTCATGCACAGTTGTGTTTTTCTTGGAGCGTCTTCTTTTTCGTTTCTGTTTTGGTTTTTAGTTTGCTTGGTTTGATTAGTGTTCTGAATAAATTTGTTTAACCCCCTCTTTCATACTTTGGTTTGAAAATAGTTTGGTTTGGTTTGGAAAAGAGTAGGAAAGTTCATGCTTATGTGGTAAAAAGAGCTCGTTTTTGACTGTGGCCTACGCTTTGTCATGGCATGCTTGATATTGTTTTGGCTTTATGCTTAGTATTCTTTGCTGTATCATGGCTTGTTATAAACAATTGAGATTTCTTAATGTGCCTTGGATGAATCATGCGTTGTTTTACCATATTAAAGCATAGTATAGTGGTATTCTCCTTTGATGCTTTATTTGGGTTGACTTGGCGCATGCTCACACCATGTTATGACTATCTCAAGTCACCATAGCCTGTATGATCCTTTATTTTTCAACTTGTAGTATCACTTTATGCTTTGATCAATGATGTTTTGTCGCTCTACATGATTATGGCCATTATTGCTCTCTTAGTTTGTCGCTCCCAGTCTTTTGCTAGCCTCCACAACTAAGTATGAGTTCCACTCATGCATACAACTCCCTAAACCAAGTTATTCCAAAGAGTCCACCATACCTACCTACTAGCTTATGTTATTCCAAGTACATTCATGCTTTTGTTTACCTTTCACTTGTTATGAGAAAACTAGTGATTAAAGCTCACACGAACTTGATGGCACACTTTACTTTTTGCCTCAAATAAACTTGAACCATTGGGTCCTTCTTTGTTGTGTATATGCTTGCGCTTTATAAGTTGAAATTAGCAGAACCATGTTTCATGGGGAACGCTTTCAACATTGCACTTGTACTTTGTACCCCATTGATATCATGTTCTTTTGCTTACGGATCCCGACGGTGTGAAATAAATGTGGAACTTGTAAGATCATGGAGTTTGTATGTGTGTTAGAGAAACTCCTGGGCCGCTAGCCTAAGCCATGCCTAATCATGGTGGAAACTTGCAGCATCACCATAATGAGCACTCTATGAAGCATCCCCAATAAAAACCTATGCAAATAGCAAATAAAAAGATCGCGGAGATGCTCATTGTCTGCTTGCCTTGTCATTTTGATTATGGGAAAGCTCCTGTATCATGTGCAAGGGGTACCCTGTTGGCGGTTCTTAATGATACACATATACTTACAATGACAAGAGCTTACTCGTGACTAGAGTTGAGTAGCATGAGGATTAGTCTTCATAAGTAAGGGGCATGAGATTTCGGTTTATAACTTGTCAAGCATATCCTCTTAGTTATGTCACTTTAACCTTAATCACTTTTAAGATGCTTATGATAGGGGCAATGAGAGCTGAAAGCTATAAGTACCATAATTTTTGGAAGCTCTTTATGAGACTTGAATACCTACTTCCTTTTACAAAAGGCCTTTCTTCCACCATTATATTGAGTCTCCACCTTCTATCTTTATGCACGTACTTTGAGAGCATAGTGGCCATTCTTAGTTCTATGTGCATTGTCCCAAGACTAGTTGATTGATGCATAACTTTTCATTGCTTTTTTTAAACTATTATATCTAGTCACTCTTATGAACTTTGAAGGTGTCCTATGCATTTATATTTGCTACTCTATTGAGGGACAAGCTGAATACTATTATGCTATGTTTTCTTTATGTGAAACAAACAAACGTCTTGCAAAGCATTGTTATTCATGAATCTTTTGTTTGTACCTTTTCATGTTGCATCATAGTTTCTTTGCTTATTGCTAGAACTTTGTCTTTCATGTTATGATTGAAGTACTATGATCCCAGCTTTGAGTTTTACAAATACATTGATCAAGTCTTTGATGGTGCATGTCACCTCAAAAATTATTTCTTTTTATCTCTTACCTACTCGAGGATGAGGAGGAGTTAAGCTTGGGGATGTTGATACATTGCAAATGTATCTATAATTTTTGATGTTCCATGCTTGGTTTTATCCACTTTCTTGTGTTTTGTTCCAACTTTGGAGTACTTTTCATATGATTTCTTGGACTAACCTATTAACAAGAGCCACAGTGCCAGCTGCCTGTTTTCTGCTGTTTTTGGTTCCAGGAAAGTCAGAAAATGAATATTCTTCGAATTGGACGGGACAAAAGCCAAAGTGCGTATTTTTCCGGAGGGGGTCAAGTGCCGGAATACGAGACAGAGAAGGGCCAGGGAGCCACCACACCACCTGGCCGCGCGGCCAGGCCTGGCCCACGCCAGGGGGTAGTGTGGCTGCTCCCAGCACCCCCTCGGCCTCCCCTTCCGACTATAAGTTGCCCTCGGGAGGGATCTAAAGCTCTTCCCGGCACCCTGCCAGAGAGGTGAATTCACCCTAGAGGCTTTCTTCATCACCATGCAAGCCTCCGGTGTGATGCGTGAGTAGTTCATCCTTGGACTACGGATCCATGTAGTAGCTAGATGGTTGGTTTCTCTTCCTTTGTGCTTTCATGTTTAGATCTTGTGAGCTCCGTTCATGATCAAGATCATCTATTTGTAATTCATACATGTTGTGTTTACGGGGATCTGATGGATATTGAGATGCTATTTCAGATTGATTATTGATTCTATCATGTCTTTGTTATTTGTGATCTTGCTTGATTTCCGTTGTTAGTAGTTATCTTGGCCAAGTAGATGCTAGCAACTCCAAGAGTTAGTATTTATGCTTGATAGTGAGTTCATGCCTCTGGTAATTTGGGGAAGTGACAGAAATCTCTAAGGTACTAGATGTGTTGTTGCTACTAGGGAGAAAACAACAATCCTTTGTTCATAGAACAATCGTATTGTTTACTTTACACGCAGTTCGTAAAGCAATAATTTGTTGCTTGCAACTTAATACTGGAGGGGGTTCAGATGATAACCTGAAGGTGGATTATTAGTCATAGATGCAGTTGGATGGCGGCCTATGTATTATGTTGTAATGCCCAATCAAGTCTTAGAGGAGTCAAGATGATTAGTATATGCATGTATTGCTTTCTCGGTGTTTGTCAATTGCCTCGCTGTAATTTGTTCACCCAGCATGTTATCTATCTAAGGAGACCCATGATACGTCCATTTTGCATCACTATTCTATGTCTTAATTCACTATTATTCATTGATACTTATGTTATTTCATCTGTTTTTGCATGGTTGATGACTTTTGGAGCATGGACTGCTGCAGTCAGGATTCTGATGGAAAAGGTGCTGTTTGGAGGCAAAATTCGCGAAGATCAGAAAATCCGGGAAAATATACAGAAAATTCTAGTTTTCCAGAAGACTCAGGATGCCAGAAGATGGAGTGGAGGTGGGCCACAGGGGGCCCACACCACCCCATGGCGCGGGCAGGCCTAGGCCGTGCCTGGGAGTGGTGTGGCCGCCCTATCCCACTCCAGCCTCTCACCTCTGGCGTATATCATCCTCCTAAAACCCTAAGACTCGGGGGGCGACCACAGAAAGATTCCGCCGCCTCTGCGGGGCGGAAAACACCGAGAGAGAAAGATCTCTCCGGCAGACAGATTTCTGCCGGGGGAATTCCTTCCCAGAGAGGGAAGATCATCGCCATCAACACCACCATCAAGCTGGCTTCATCGGGATCATCACCATCAGCACCCTCATCACCATCTCCATCTTGCTATAGTTCATAGGGTAAACTTGCCCGGTGTTGATTACTCTTTGTAGTTGATGCTATTGAGTGAACCATTGAATTATTGTTTATGTTCAGATTGTTATACATCATTATTCCATCTCTGATCATGATCCATATGATGTCTTGTGAGTAGTTCGTTTTGTTCTTTAGGACATGGGAGAAGTCTTGTTGTTAGTAGTGGAGTTGCGTTGAGAAAGATTCAATACATTGTTATTTAAGTTGTGGTGTACTTCTTCTAGTGGTGTCATGTGAACGTCGACTACATGACACTTCACCTATAAGGGCCTAGGGGAATGCATTGTGTATTTCGCTACTAATCGTAGGAGTTGCCAGAGTGATAGAAACCTGAACCCCCGTTAGGAAACCATTGCACAAGGGACGAAAGGGTCTTAGAGTTTAAAGCTGTGGTTAGGTTTCTACCTTAATTACTTTTTTGTACTTACGGATGTTTGCAAGGGGTATAATCACAAGTATGTATTAGTCTTGGATAGGGTGATACATTAGCATAGGTTCACCCACACAACACTTAACAAGCTAAAGAAGATTAATCGACTATATGAAGCGAAAGCACTTGACAGTCTTCCCATGTGTCCTCGAGAACGTTTGGTCATCTATAGAAATACAACCGGCTTGTCCTTTGCTGCATAAAGGATTGGGCCACTTGCTGCATTTATTTCCTACTGTCTTATGTTTACTCGTACTTTGTTTACTTGGTTTATCGAAAACCCCTAAAAATCCGTTTGCTAAATATTTGCAGAGAATTCCTGATCCATACCACTAGCCAGCACCTTCTGCTCCTCGTTGGGTTCGACACTCTTACTTATCGAAAATACTGCGATACACCCCCTATACTTGTGGGTCATCAAGACTATTTTCTGGCGCCGATGCCGGGGAGTGAAGCGCTATTGGAGAGTGGAACTGGTAAAGGAAACTTCTACTATGAGTATTGTTTAATTCTGCTAGTTGCTTTATTTTCGTTATGGATAATTCGCTGAGTTTCTTATTTGGTAATGCTACTACCACTGCTAAGGTAGTAAATAAGCCACCACCTGCTGAGATAGATGTTTTCAAGATACCTACAAGAATTATTGATCTTGTTATGGATAACTACTATGTTGGGGGTGGAACCGTCCATCCCGGTGATCATTTACTCTTTATACACGAATTATGCGGGTTGTTCAAGTGTGCAGGTATTACTACAGATCAAGTTAAGAAGAAGTTATTCTCATTATCGCTGAAAGGAAGAGCTGAAGAATGGTATAAGCTGCTGAAGAATGGTCAAGCTCTGGAATGGGAGGAAATAGTGCCTCTCTTTTATTCAAAGTTTTATCCTCCTAGTGAGATTCATAAAGATCGCAATCAAATATACAACTTTGGCCTCTTGATGGAGAGAGTACAGCTCAAGCTTGGGGGAGATTGAAGTTACTAATGCTCAAATGTCCCATTCATGAGCTCCCTAGCAATATAATTATCAACAACTTTTATGCAAGGCTCCCTCTACATGACAAAGATTTATTGGATGCCTCTTGTGCTGGATCATTCACTCGTATGGAAGAAGTTAAATGGGACCTTCTAGATCATATTCCAGATAATGCTGAAGCTTGGGAGAATGACAAAGGTAGAAAGTCAGGTATAAATTATGATTATGAATGCATTGAATCTTTTATGGGAACTGATGACTTTCAAAATATTAAAAATGCTTATGGTCTAGACTCTCAAGCTATTGCTTCTTATTTTAAGGCTTTTGCTTCCTACATTGAAGTGCCTAAAAAGAAGTGGAATAAGTATCATGAACCTTATAAAGATGTTGCTAAGAGTGTTCCTGCAAGAAATACTGAAGTTTATACTGCTAATCATGTTTTACCTAAACCTTATATTGAGAAAATGCATTTTCCAGTTAAGGTAAAGGAACATTCTATGATAGCTAGTATGGTTAATGAAAGTACGAATGAAGCTGTTGAACCTGATAAACAAATGGTCGATGAACCGATAATAGCAAATGTGAAAGACTTTGTCATTAAGTATGAGGAAGAGGGACACACTATCCTTTGTAAGGATACCTCTAAAATTGTTTCACATAGTAGTGTTATGAGAGCTAGTATTCCTGTGTTTTCTGTTAGAATAAGTGATCATTATTATGATGGTCCTTGTGATTGCTATATTGTTAAGTTTATACATGATACTGAAAGTTATTATGAGAGAGGGAAAAGTGTTCGTATGCATCTCAATAATATCAAGTTTCCCAGTTTTATGTTGAAAGTCTTTATGTTGCACTTCTTTTGCCTTCTTATGCAAGTTGCCTTTGGTTTCAATAACTTGTTTGTTTACAAAATCCCCTTGCATAGGAAGTGGGTTAGACTTAAATGTGTGTGTTTTTGCTTCTTAATGCTCTCTTTCACTTCAATTCATATCCCTATGAGAGGTTCTTCAAATTAATCATGCCCATCTTAATGGCTATAAAGAAAGAGCTTTATGGGAGACAACCCAATTTGTTTTTGCTTTTAGTTTGTTTTTGTTTCTTTGATTTTTGGAAGTTATTACTTCGGTAATAACCGCTCCTTATCCGTTTTGTTTGGTTTTTGTGTCAAGATCAACCTCTAACGAGAGAGAAGTAATATTTGGGGAAGTTGTTGTCCCGAAACAGATTTTTGTGCCTCACCGTAAACATTCGTGAGAGATCTCTGTCTATCGGATTGAGCTGTAATGTTTTGTGCTTCTGCCCCAGGTTGTTATTTAACTTTCGTTAGGTTTCCACTTTTTGATTTGAGCAACAGAAGATTTTTGAAAAATTTGATCTTTACCTTCTGGTCTGTTTTGAAGGATTTTGCCACTCTTGCATTTGCCTCTTAATTCGATTTCCTTTTTGAATTCTTTTTGGGTTTTCGGAAGGAGTTTCTACAGTAGCTTATGTTTTGATTGTTTTCAGTTGAAGTTGGACTCAAAAGGTTTTATCACTTCACTTATACTAATGTTGCTAATGAGAACCGTGTGAAGTTTTGTGTGAAAGAAATTTCCAGGAAGTGGAGATAATGGTGTAATAAGGAAGAGAAGGGTTTTATGACTCAAGTAATAAGTGTATGAAGATGAAGATATTGATGATTCAAGTGGTGACTCCGGAAGAATCCACTAAATACCAAATTCAGAGACCTGCAGAGTCCGCGGTCCAAAAGGTAACGATTTTGGTAAGAAAAGTTCCGCGAAAATACAATACAACTATATTTTTGCAGTTTCAGTCGATAAGGAAAGTTTCGAAGCGAAAAAGGGATGGAACCGGAGCCGGGGTGGCCCGCACCACCCCATGGCGTGGGCCCTCCCATGGCCGCGCCATCAGGTGGTGAGTCCCCCCGGACTCCACCTCCGACTCGTTTTCTCCCAGTACCTTCCTTTTAATTTGAAACTTCATAAGATATAACCCCCCGGATCCCCCGAGGTCCGTATATCGTGTTTTCGTCGTGTGTTTTTTCGATCTATTTCTTCCAGGTAGAATCCCAGGTTTGGAGCCACAATGTCTTCCTCTGGATCATCCAAGGGAGACTCCTTAGAGGATATCATCAACCCATACATGAGAGAATTGAAGATTCATCCCAAGGATTTGTTGCTCGAAGGTGGAGAGGTCCGGATTAAAGAGTTTCAAGGCCCTAAAGGTGAAGGAAGTCTGGAGGACAGGATGGAAGCACTAGAGCAAGAAGTCTTTAGGTACAGGAAGATGGCGGAGCGCGAAGTGGATATCATCCATAAGATTTGCTCTAAACTCATCACCGAGCACCAAAAGGAGACTGTTGAACTCAAAGACAAAGTCCTCTCACTCCGCCAAACAACCAATGAACTGCAAGCACAGTTTTATGACGTTTAAAATCAAAACTGTGAGTATGAGGCTAGATTTAAACGCATAAGTGTTGATGTAAGTTTCAGGATGTTGGAAACCACGATGTCCTTTATTGATGGGAAGCCTTTACCCTGGAAGACGGACAAAGATGTGAGGATACCACCACCACCGAAGGAGTAATTCCTCATCAGGTTTGGCATCCCCTTGGTTTGTTCCAAGCTTGGGGGAGTGCCGCGGTATCATATCACTATCTTCTATCTTTTTACCTTATTAGTAGAGTCATGTCATGAATATAGGAGTTATTTTGTAGTATGGTTTGCATTATGGAAGTGTCCCCTCTCTCGTTAGATATGTATCCCTTGGTGTGAGTTTCCATTATGGAATATTAATCAGAAGTTCTATAATTCACTCCTTTGCATGGCTTATATTAGTTTTCAATTCGTGGTTATATGATTGATCTTGTTGTTAGTATTGGTATCACTTTGGGATCATTGAGTTAATTTAGTTGGTTTTGGCAAACCTGGCTCGGTCAGTAGCAACACTATTTTTGAGAGTTGATTGAAAAAGATAGTAGTACTCTAGAGGAAAATAATTTCATCATCTTTCTTTCTTGATTTGCTCTTAAGTTTAGTATTCTCTAGTTAAGATCTTTTGTGCTTCCAAGGAAGATTGCATGTTTGTCTTTATCATTTGTATGCTTGTTTATTTCCTTCAACTCTTATACTTGCTACCCAGCCTTGCTAGCCAGAATCCTGTACTGAGAGGGAACTCTTCTCGTGCATCCACTCCTTTAAACCAAAACCCTTGCCATTTTCATCCACCATACCTACCTAGTAGTATTATTGCTATTCCAAGTAAATTTTTGTTTTGTCTACCTCGCAAATTAAACTTGTTATGTGAAAATTAGTGATTAAAGCTCTCACGAACTTGATGGCACACTTTACTTTCTTTCATTTAATAAACTTGAACCATTGGGTCCTTCTTTGTTGCGTATATGCTTGCGCTTTATGAGTTGAAGTTAGCCGAACCATGTATCATGGGGACCGCTTTCAACACTTCATTGGTAGTTGTACCTAGTTGATATCATGTTCTTTTGCTTATCGATCCCGGCGGTGTGAAATAAAAGTGGAACTTGTAAGATCATGGAGTTTATATGTGTGTTAGAGAAACGCCTGGGCCGCTAGCCTAAGCCATGCCTAATCATGGTGGAAACTTGCAGCATAACTGTAGTGAGCATTCTATGAAGCATCCTCAATAAAACCTATGCAAATGGCAAATAAAAAGATCGCTGAGATGCTCACTGTCTACTTGCCTTGTCATTTTGATTATGGGATAGCTCCTGTCTCATGTGCAAGGGGTACCCCGTTGGCGTTTCTCAATGATACACATGTATTTACAATGACAAGAGCTTGATCGTGACTGAAGTTGAGTAGCATGAGGATCGGTACTCATAAGTAAGGGGCATGAGATTTCAACTTATAACTTGTCAAGCATATCCTCTTAGTTGTGTCACTTTAACCTTAATCACCAAAAGATGCCTATGATAGGGGCAATGAGAGCTGAAAGCTAGTAAGTATCATAATTTTTGGTAGCTCTTTATGAGACCTGCAATCCCTGCTTCCCTCTGTGAAGGGCCTTTCTTTTACTTCGTAGTTGAGTCAGGAAACCTATTCCCTTCTATCTCAGCAAGTATTTTGAGTTGATGTGTTTCATTCATTCATATGATGATTTATTCACTCATGTTTCTTATGTTCCTTTCTTTGCATATTGCTCTTATCTTGATGTTCACTACTTTGAAAGCTATCATTGAAAAACCAGCTATTTGTGAACTCCAGCAAATTATCAACTATTCTTCGACCGAGAGCTAAGTTTGCCATTACCAATTATGATTTACTCTATGTATCTTTATTGTGTTTCCTTTACTCATTGCAAGTTGAGTTATATAATAGTGAGTTGTCCTCTATTATGATCTATGTATTTTATGAATGTGATGCTTCTTGTCCGTATTCTTTTATCGACTCTTCACTCCATAAACCTAAGGTCATGTTTATTGAGCTCAGTTTCGCTTAGGGACAAGCGAAGTCTAAGCTTGGGGGGACTTGATACGTCCATTTTGCATCACTATTATATGTCTTAATTCACTATTATTCATTGATATATTTCGTATTGAGAGGTGATACTTATGTTATTTCATCTGTTTTTGCATGGTTGATGACTTTTGGAGCATGGACCATTGTAGTCAGGATTCTGATGGAAAAGGTGTTGTTTGGAGGAAAAATTCGCGAAGATCAGAAAATCCAGGAAAATATAGAGAAAATTCTATTTCTCCAGAAGACTTAGGATGCCAGAAGATGGAGTGGAGGTGGGCCACAGGGGGCCCACACCACCCCATGGCGCGGGCAGGCCTAGGCCGCTCCTAGGAGTGGTGATGGCCACCCTAGCCCACTCCAGCCTCTCCCCTCTGGCGTATATCATCCTCCCGAAACCCTAAGACTCGGGGGGCGACCACAGAAGGATTCCGCCGCCTCTGCGGGGCGGAAAACACCGAGAGAGAAAGATCTCTCCGGCAGACAGATTTCTGCCGGGGGAATTCCTTCCCGGAGAGGGAAGATCGTCGCCATCAACACCACCATCAAGCTGGGCTTCATCGGGATCATCACCATCAGCACCCTCATCACCATCTCCATCTTGCTATAGTTCATAGGGGAAACTTGCCCGGTGTTGATTACTCTTTGTAGTTGATGCTATTGAGTGAACCATTGAATTATTGTTTATGTTCAGATTGTTATACATCATTATTCCATCTCTGATCATGATCCATATGATGTCTTGTGAGTAGTTTGTTTTGTTCTTGAGGACATGGGCGAAGTCTTGTTGTTAGTAGTGGATTTGCGTTGAGAAAGATTCAATAGATTGTTATTTAATTTGTGGTGTACTTCTTCCAGTGGTGTCATGTGAACGTCGACTACATGACACTTCACCTATAAGGGCCTAGGGGAATGCATTGTGTATTTGTCTACAAATCGTAGGGGTTGCCGGAGTGACAGAAACCTGAACCCCCGTTAGGAAACCATTGCACATGGGACGAAAGGGTCTTAGAGTTAAAAGCTGTGGTTAGGTTTCTACCTTAATTACTTTCTTGTACTTACAGATGTTTGCAAGCGGTATAATCACAAGTATGTATTAGTCTTGGATGGGGCGGTACATTAGTAGAGGTTCACCCACACAACACTTAGCAAGCTAAAGAAGATTAATCGACTATATGAAGCGAAAGCACTTGACAGTCTTCTCACGTGTCCTCGAGAACGTTTGTTCATCTATAGAAATACAACTGGCTTGTCCTTTGCTGCATAAAGGATTGGGCCACTTGCTGCATTTATTTCCTACTGTCTTCTGTTTACTCGTACTTTGTTTACTTGCTTTATCAAAAACCCCTAAAAATCCGTTTGCTAAGTATTTGCAGAGAATTCCTGATCCATACCACTAGCCAGCACCTTTTGCTCCTTGTTGGGTTCGACACTCTTACTTATCAAAAATACTGCGATACACCTCCTATACTTGTGGGTCATCAAGACACCTCTAGTGAACTATGGATACCGGTCCTTTTACTTTACATACAATCTACAATATTTTACTACTTTGTGTTTACTTTCTTAAAACTTTTACTTCTTTCCATTCGATACGTTTAATCCTTTGTTTTCCGCAAAACACGGTGAGATTGACAACCTCATCGCAAGTTGGGGACAAAGTTCTGTGGTTGTGTTGTGCAGGTCTCCACGTTGCTACTAGCACCGGTAGTGTGCCCTGCCAAAGCTCAGCTAGTAACACCTTTGGGGTGTTTCCTTGCTCCTACTGGTTCGATTAAACCTAGGTCTCATAACTGAGGGAAAACTTGTTGTTGTTCTCATCATACCTTCCTCTTGGGGTTCCCAACGAGCTCTACATTAATCACGAGCCAGCAACAGATACCCGCCAGCCACTTATGCAAAACTAGTTGCATGTTAGTCGTGGAACAGGTCTCATGTACGACGACATGTAAGGTTGGTTCGGGCCGCTTCATCCCACTATGCCACCAATATCCAAAATACATGAAAGAAGCAATAACATAATCATCATTTGCCCACATATAAACATATGTGTAGTACCCGTGCAAAGCACCTACGCAAAGATCAGGCTCTAATACCACTGTTGGGTTCGCAGCATAGAAAACAAAAAATTTCCTACGATGGGAACTATACGCAAAGATCTATCTACTAGATACAAGCAACGGGTGGATATACATCCATAGAGAACTTACCCTCGAAGACAACAAAGCTTTGTTAATGAGTTGGAACTCGTGGATGATGTAGTCGTACACTTGCGGATCTCAAGATCGTGATGAAGTCCAGCAGGTCCGGCTCCAGCACGTCCATCAAATCCAGCTCCAACAAGTCCAGCACTACAAAGCAGTGGTGCATCCGTGATCGCACACACGTCCGGTACCCCGACAACCTCCGTCCCTCGCTCCAGCAAAGCAGCAGAAGCAGCAACTCCTTTCCAGATAAAGCCACCGGGAACATGTATCTCGCAAATCCGAGACCATGGGGAAAAATACTAGAGGGGGAGAGAGATACTTCACGAGGAGGTGTGAGGAAGGAGTGAGAGGGAGGCCTTTTATAGGAGTAGGGAGGGTACCCCTCCCATGGCCGGTGCCCATGGAGGGTGTCCCTTCACCTCCCCCATTCATGTGGTGGTAACCCCTCCACATTAAAATGCCCCTTCACATTCTCTTTTAAAGTCTCCACTTTAAATGCATTAAATTTCTCCAAATTTAATGCTCTCTCATTTAATAAAACTTTTTTATTAATTTTATTCAGATTTTTTTAATTACTTTAATTAAGAAACATTCACATAAAATCCCCTGCAACATTTCATTATTACATGTAGAACCAATTTCAGCAATTTCACCCAAAACAGTTTCGGTGTCTATTGAAATAATCCTAGCGCTTTCTTAAATCTTTATCTGAAACATATTTTCTCCAAATGGTGTCTGTATCCCTTAAGTGTGTCACCCTACGGTTCGTGAATAATGCAGACATGATCGAGACCCCTCTCCAATCAATAATCAGCAGCGGGACTTGGAGATCCGAACTAACTCACACACATTCAACGATGACTCTTGTGATCGTGTGAACCTTTAACTTCATAACTAAATCCCTTTGTCTCGCGATATATTACATGTCCGAGATTCGATCATTGGCATCTAAATACCTAGTTTGATCTCATTACCGACATGCACTCTTTTCTCGTTCCCGTGATTTAACATTCTAGTGATCACATCACTTGCTTGCAAGCTATTTCAATGTGATATCACCGAGAGGGCCCAGAGTATATCTATCCGTCATCAGGATGGACAAATCCCACTCTTGATCCATGAGCCCCAATATAACACCTTCGTAGCACTGAACCCACCTTTATAGTCACCCTGTTACGGTGTGACATTTGATGTTATCAAGATACTCTTCCGGTGTTAGCAATTACCATGATCTCATGGTCCAAGGACAAAGATTACTCCATATGATGTTATAGCAATATAAACATAATGACTTTGATCGTAATGTTATACTTCTGATGAATGTCCATGACATCATTCCACCAATGTTGTGACCTCGTTATTAACAACATCTAATGTCCATGTTCAAGAAACCTTGATCATCTTGTTAATCAACGAGCTAGTTTATATGAGAGGCATTACTAGGAACTTTGTATTTTGTTTATTAAACACACATGTATTAACGTTTCCAATTAATACAATTATAGCATGCAAAATAAAAATTTATCATAAACAAGGAATAAGATAATAACCACTTTATTATTGCCTCTCGGGCATATTCCCTTCAGCTTTCCTGCTTGAAATTCAATAGCAATACAGCGAGAATCAGTTCTTGTTCCAGCAAAAAAAACTTGGCCCATGATCTGTTTTTCCTATGCTCCGAATAGACACAATCATTGGAGCAAGCAAAACTGACAATCAAGTCCGCTTCTATGTGAGTACCTCCTCCTTACGTCAATGCCTCTATGACCACCCATAGCAACCCAAAATGCCGAAGACTCATCCATATAATTGTAACAATGCTGAGTTTCAAAAGAAAAGAAAGACAATCTGATGCACTTCATCTAACCAAGTACTAGTACATCACAGTTCGTTCTACAAAATACTGTACTAGTAGTAATGACAGAACTTTTGATAGATTTAGTAGCATTTGGAAGATTCGGCAGTATAGATAACCGTAAAAATATCAGATAGATTCTTGGTTCATATTCAGCAGCACTTGATAGAGTCAACACAACATTTCAAAGTGACAGGTTGTGGCAGTACATAGATAGTGACCAAAAGAATTGACAGATTCAGCAATGCGGACATTGAAATTCAATCGATGTAACAAGGACTGATTCAAAAGGAAAGCGAGACCATATTATGCACTTGACCGGTCGATCTAAACAAGTACTGAAAACAACTTTTGATAGGTTCAGTAGAATTTGAAAGATGCAGAAGTACATAATACGAAGGAAAAATATTGACAGATTCATAGTTCACATTCAGCGTCACTTGGAGATATTCAGCAGCATTTCAAAGTGACAAATTCAGTTTTCCCTTTTCTGCGAACACTCGTCATTGGAGGAAACAAAACTGACGATCAAGTCTGATTTTGTGTGCATGCCTCCTTCTCGAATTAATGCTTGTGTGTGACCTCCATATGCAACTCAAAATGCCTAAAGCGTTGTCTAGATTATGAGTTTATGACAAGGCCAAGTTACAAAAGAAAAGCAAGACCATCTACTGCACTTAAGGTAGTATTACGATTACTTAAGGTAGTTTGGTTCCATAGTATTACGATTACTTAAGGTAGTTTGGTTCCACTCGTGGGCATTAGCGATGCTCGGGATGAACCATAATGGAGTCTCTAGAGATTTCCGTGCAACATTGGTTGAGAAACCAACAACTGCTTCTTTGGTATGTAGACTGAAGCAACATATTTCAGGAAACGGCATATATCCAAGTCCTATTGCATGGTGGGAGGTGCATACGCAGTTTCTTCTCGTCAGATATCCTAGGGAAATATCTGCACCGCCTACTGCAATATTAATCGGATAGTTCAATTCAAGGAAAAGGGAATATGCTCCTAGGTTAGCAAATCTCTATCCATGTCTTAGGTGGATACAAGTAAGTAGTGTCCTTTGAGTACACCTTGCAGCCACACCCAGTAGCATAGGTGCCACAAGTGCGACCGTAGCGATCAACACTATGATCAGCAACATGATTGCCATGACCATAATAAGTACCGCCATAAAACTCCTGATCAGTAACGCCCATGGTATGGATAAGAAGAAGGCGAGATTCATCCACAGATATTGCTAAGAACCATAAACCAAGTTCATGCTTGTCATCATCTATGGCATCAAGGTTGCACTCCTCGAGATGCACAATAGGTGGTGACGGGAGCAGAATAGGACCTACAAAAAGAAATGACAGCCAAATTAGCCAACACTAGTTTACATCCATTAAAACTGAAGCTAGTGTTTAGAACAGGAATGGATAAAACTTACCAAAATACAGATGATTCTAGACATAAACACTGCCACTCTCAGTGGCTGTAAACACAAGACCCTTGTGGATAAGTGCATCATTGTATCTGAAATAGCACTGGAACTGGTTCTCAAGAGCTGTCCATGCATACTCATCGCCATCAAGGGTATTAATTGAGTAGTCGAAGATAGCGACAAGAGAGAAATCTAAATAATCAGCCGCAGCTGTGGGAGCTAGGCAAGTAGCAATGTTCCGGAGGAGAATAGGGCGATCATTATGCATGAATGTAAATGGATCGTTCGTGGGTACAAACTCATTGACTTGTGGGACAGGAACGCGTTGATGAGTGTACACATTGGCAAGCTCCCACTTGCACTCGGACCCAATAGTGGCGATCCAATCTCCATTGGAACCTACCCACTACTTACCCATACAATTCGGGAATACATCATCGGAGGAGAACCTATCCAGTGGCGTCAGCTTGCATGTCGTGCCCTTGCCCTCGAAGTACTTGTTGCATTCCCATGGTTTCTTAGTCGAGTGAGAATGAAGAACACAAGGGAGGCTAAACGGCTGAGAAGCATGTAAAGTTGCACTATATTTTGTCGGGTCAAGAAGATGTTTGGACGAACTGGCGAGGCTCATAGCGGTGATGACGTCGCATCTGGTTATGAGTTGTTCAAGCAGGCCTTCGATAAAAACATGCTGGAACAACTCAGAATCATCACTGTCCTTGCTCGGTCCTGCCATCGCAAGGGAGCTAATGGAAGTTGGGATAGTGGCTTGATTTGGATTTATGGAAAAGAGGGAAGATCGATGGTGGCAGGCGGGACAGGTAGAAGAACAAACACTCCCATACTATGCGGTGAACATGATCGGAAAGGAGCATTGTGGAGGAGAAGAACGGCGATGCTTGGCGTAGAAGTGGGGATACAGCATATAGGCGAGGTTGAATAAAATGAAAACGGACGCATGTTCCTCTGCTCTAGTTCCCTTCAGAATAGTACTACTCTGCTCCCAGTTCCCTCCACAATAAATCTTTCTTGTAAATCAAAGATGAAGTAGTATGAAGAGTAGGGCCCGATCATCTGCTCTCTTGAGGAGCCGAACCCGACTGTTTTATTTTCTAAATTTTATGGTCCTTTATGCTAAATGCATGGACCTCGGTGTAATTTTACCTTTTTTAGGTCCTTGGTGTAAATATACCGCCACCATCTATGTAAATTTCTAACCAAAAAGTTTAAGTGGTGAAATTTGAACAAATTTAAGCTTAGTTGTCAACGAGTATAAATATTCTTGGATATCAAGCCGAATGACCAAGGTCAAGGCCATATCAACATCATACTTTATGGTGATGATGCCATGCCCAAGAATTAGCATGTCGATAGACTTGGACATATTTTCAAAACAATAGAAGATGAAGTAGTGTGAAGAGTATGGCTCGATCAGCTGCTCTCTCGAGAAGGATCCATACACGACTGTTTTACATGCTTAATTTAAGGGTACTTTATGCTAAATGTATCGACCTCGGTGTAATTTTCACTTTTTTTAGGTCCTTGATGTAAAATGTACTTCCACGCCCGTGTAAAATTCTAACCTAAAAGTATAAGTTGTGAAATTTTGACGGTTTTAAGCTTACTTGTCAATGAGTATGAAGATTCTTGGATTTTAGTCGAACAACCAGGGTCAAGGCCATATAAACATCATACTTTATGCTGATGATCCAATATTAGAGAATCTGCATGGCAGCAGATTTGGCCATATTTTGAAAATAATCAAAGAGGAAGTAGTTCGAAGAGTTTGGCTCAGATCAACTGGTCTCTCGATAAGGAGACGAAACAGAAAGTTTTCCTTTGTAGGGTCCTTTGTGCTAAATGTATGGACCTCCATGTAATTTTCCCTTTTTTAGGTCCTTGATGTAAAATATACTCCCACCGACCACGTAAAATTCTAAACTAAAAGTAAGTGGTGAAATTTCAATGAATTTAAGCTTAGTTGTCAACGAGTATGAACCATATTCTTGGATTTTCAAGACGAACGGCCAAGGTCAAGACAAATCTACATCATATTTTATGCATATGATCCCATATCCAAGAATTTGCATAATCACAAATTTGGGCATATTTTGAAAACAACCGAAGATGAGGTAGTGTGAAGAGTGTGGCTCGATTAACTTCTCTCTAAATAAGGAGTCGAACCCGACTATGTTCCTTGCTTAATTTAAGGGTCCTTTGTGCTAAATGTATGGACCTCGGTGTAATTTTCACTATTTTTAGGTCCTCGATGAAAAATGTACTTCCATGCCCGTGTAAAATTCTAACCTAAAAGTGTAAGCGGTGAAATTTCGACAATTTTAAGCTTACTAGTCAACGAGTATGACCATTATTGGATTTCAAGCCAAACGACCAAGGTCAAAGCCATATCAGCATCATACTTTGCATGGCGACAAATTTACCAATTTTGAAAACAATCGAAGAGGAAGTAGTGTGTTGAGTTTGGCTCAGATCAGCTGATCTCTCGAGAAGGAGCCAAACGGAATTTTTTTTCCTTTTAGGGAGCTTTATGATAATTGTATGGACCTTAATGTAAATATTGCTTTTTTGCGTCCCTGGTGTAAAATGTACTCTGACCAACCATGTAAAAATGTAACCTAGAAGTAAGTGGTGAAATTTAAACAAATTTAAGCTTAGTTGTCAACGAGTATGAATCATTCTGGGATTTCAAGATGAACGACCAAGGTCATGATCCCATATTCAAAAATTTGCACCCCGACAATTTTTGCCATATTTTGAAAACAATCGAAGATGAAGTAGTATGAAGAGTATGCATCGATCAGCTACTCTCTCGAGAAGGAGCCAAACTTGACTGTTTTCCTTGCTTAATTTTAGGGTCCTTTGGGCTAAATGTATGGAGCTCGATGTAATTTCCCTTTTTTAGGTCCTTGTTGTAAAATGTATGTCCATGCCCGTGTAAAATTGTAACCTAAAAGTGAAGTGGTGAAATTTCGACGATTTTTTAGCTTACTGGTCAATGAGTATGACCATTGTTGGATTTCAAGACGAACGACCAAGGTCAAGGCCATATATATCAACCATCATACTTTATGTTGATGATCCCATATGAGAGAATTTGCATGGCGAAAAATTTGGCCATATTTTGAAAACAATCAAAGAGGAAGTAGTATGTAGAGTTTGGCTCAGATCAGCTGATCTCTCGAGAAGGACACAAACCAGAAAATTTTCCTTTTAGGGAGCTTTATGATAAATGTATGGAGCTCGATGTAATTTTTGCTTTTTTCAGGTTCCTAGTGTAAAATGTAGTCCAACCAACCATGTAAAAATCTAACCTAAAAGTAAATGGTGAAATTTAAACGAATTTAAGCTTAGTTGTCAACGAGTATGAACCATTCTGGGATTTCAAGATGAACGAGCAAGGTCATGATCCCATATCCAAGAATTTGCATGCCTGCAAATTTGGCCATATTTTGGAAATAATCGAAGATGAAGTAGTATGAAGAGTATGGCTCGATCAGCTACTCTCTCGAGGAGACGAACCCGACTGTTTTCCTTCCTTTATTTTAGGGTCCTTTGTGCTAAATGTATGGACCTAGATGTAATTTTCCCTTTTTAGGTCCTTGATGTAAAATGCACTTCCAGGCCCATGTAAAATTCTAACCTAAAAGTGTAAGTGGTCAAATTTTAGGTTCCTTTTTTCTAAATGTATGGACCTCGATGTAATTTTTATTGCTTGATTTAAGGTTCCTTTGTGCTAAATGTATGGACCTCGATGTAATTTTCTCCTTTTTTAGGTCTAAAAGTGTAAGTTGTGAAATTTAGACGATTATTTTAAGCTTCCTTGTCAACGAGTATCGACATTCCTGGATTTCAATCTGAACAACCAAGGTTGTCAAGGCCATATCAACATCATACTTTATATGCTAATGATCCCATGTCAGATAATTTGCATGGCAATAGATCTGGCCATGTTTTGAAAACAATCGAAGAGGAAGTAGTATAAAGAGTTTGGCTCAGATCAGCTGATCTCTCCAGAAGGAGCCGAACCAGGAAATTTTCCTTTTAGGGTCCTTTATGCTAAATGTATGGACCTCGACATATTTTTTTCTTTTTTAGGTTCCTGATGTAAAATGTACTCCGATCGACCGTGTAAAGTTCTAACCTAAAAGTAAATTTAAACGAATTTAAGCTTAGTTGTCAACGAGTACGGACCAATCTTGTATTTCAAGACGAACAACCAAGGTCAAGGCCATTTCTACATCATACTTTATGCTGATGATCCCATATTCAAGAATTTGCATATCAACAAATTTGGCCATATTTTTAAAACAATCGAAGATGAAGTAGTATGAAGAGTGTGGCTCGATTAGCTACTCTCTCGAGAAGGAGCCAAACCCTACTGTCTTGTTTGCTTAATATTAGGGTCCTTTGTTCTAAATGTATGGACCTCGATGTAATTTTCCCCTTTTTAGGTCCTTGTTGTAAAATGTACTCCCATCGACCGTGTAAAATTCTAACCTAAAAGTAAGTGGTGAAATTAAAATGAATTTCAGCTTATAGTTGTCAATGAGTATGAACATTCTTTGATTTCAAGCCGAACGACCACAAGGTCGAGGCTATATCTCTACATCATACTTTATTCTGATGATCGAGTATCCAAGAAATTGCATGGCGATAGATTTGGCCATATTGTGAAAACAATCGAAGAGAAAGTAGTATGAAGAGTATGACTCGATCAATTTCTCTCTAGAGAAGGAGCCGAACTCGATTGTTTTCTTTGCTCAATTTTAAGGTCCTTTGTGCTAAATGTATGGACCTCGATGTAATTTCTCCCTTTTTAGGTCCTTGATGTAGAATGTACTCCCACCGACCGTGTAAAATGCTAACCTAAAAGTAAGTGATGACATTTCAACGAATTTAAGCATAGTTGTCAACAAGTATGAAAAAAATCTTGGATTTTCAAGCCAAATGACCACGAGGTCAAGGCCATACCTCTACATCATACTTTATGTTGATGATCCCATATTCAACAATTTGCATGGTGACAAATTTTGCTATATTTTGAAAACAATCGAAGATGAAGTAGTATGAAGAGTATGGCTCGACCAGCTGCTCTCTCGAGAAGAGCCAAACTCGACTGTTTTCTTTGCTCAATTTTAGGATCTCGATGTAATTTTCCCCTTTTTAGGTCCTTTATGTAGAATATACTTTATGCTTATGATCCCATATCCAGGAATTTGCATGCCGAAGTTCGAATCAAATCAATGGAAACACGCGCCATATACTTTGTGGTGTCCAAAGCTATAGCTAGAGAAATCAATAATTCACAGGAGTGCAAGGCTTATTGGAATGCTTGGGTTACTAATTGAATGATAACATCAACGATAATCTCTACAAATTTGGCCATCTTTTGAAAACAATCGAAGATAATAAAAAAAATCAATTCCATTTTTCCAAGTGACAGGAATTTATTTTTTGAAAAGAAAGTAAGAAGAATTTATTTCCTCTTTTCCATTAAAAAAATAAAGAGCGACAAGAGACTATATGAGCACAGAGGAGGCAGCGAGAGAGCTGCGAAGAGGAGGATTTGAAGGTGGTGCGATGTTAGAGAAAAGCTGGGATGGGTTCCTAACACGAGGTACAGGGTACAATGAGTAGAGTAAATTTTAGGACCACGATATGTATGCACGCAAAATAAAATGTGTTTTCTCTCTCCTTCACTCCCTCATTAGGCTAGTCATAGTGGGAGTAACTTGGGTAGTACGTACTAGTAACTTAGTCCTACATGTATTGCCAACAGTAAACATTTAGATGACATGACATGCAATTAAATGATGAAAGATAGCCTTCTGGTAACTAGCTATTTTAACTATTGGAAATATGCCCTAGAGACAAATAGTAGTAAGGACTATTATCATATTTCATATAGTTTATGATTAAGTTTTATATCATGCTATAACTGTATTGAGTGGAAACATGAATACACGTGTGATATACAAACAACCAGGGGTTTCCAGTGAAACTCTAGTCACTGGTTCATTGGTCAACAGATGATCATGTTTCCTGATCATGTGGCATTTATGCCAGTTGGAAATGAGGTCATCTCATTCGGAGAATGAGATGATGAACCAATACCCAACCTAAACATCGTGACCCGATCATGTCACGAAGTTCAAGTTACGATGATTAGAAATGGATACTCGTAGACTATTCCTTAGACCGTGAGGCTATATCAATCCCTGTCTCCCGAGGGTGCTTAGATATCATCAAACGCCATCTGGTAAAATGGTGGTTATAAAGGTGTGTTCAGGTATTCGGAGGAAACCGTACAGGCAATATATGTCGAGAGCGGTATTTGTCCGTCCATATGACAGGAAGATACTCAAGGGCCCACTCGGAGAAATTATATCCAATAGCTGTGCAACGTGTGATTGGATCACGGGGATATCACTTGTCGGGACGAGTTAAGTAGCATTTTTCAGTAACGACATTGAACCCGACATGGTGATGTCAATGATCAGATCTCGGGCAATGCAAGTATCGAATGACAAAGGGAATAAGACACGACTGTCCCGGTTCAAACGACGAAAGATCTTCGTGGAGCGCACAGGGGTCACATGGCCATCCAGGTCCGTATGTTGATCATTGGTGCGGGAGTGTCCCGACCATGTCTGGAGTGTTTCCGAACCGTAGGGTATCACGCTTAAGGGCTTGATGATGCTTAGAGAGTGTTTATAGGATCGGTAGAATCACCGAAGAAAAGAAGGGAGAAAACCAGAAGGGTTTCGGTAAGTCCGGAGGATGTCCGGAGTGGAGGTGGAAGGTGTTCCATGGCCACGGAGATTAGATAATGTGTGAATGAATGTTAAATATTGATTTAATCATTTATTCATAATTATTTAATAAAGAGAAAATAAATTAAAAGGTCAAAAGGCTTAATGGGCCAATTTCCGGAGTGAGAGGGCCCATTAGGGAAAGGAGAGAGGGAGAAGGGGCAAGGGGGCTGGCCGGCTGGGCCTAGCCCCCCGCACGGGGCCCACCAGGGGCTGGACGGCGGCCTCCCCTCCCCCTCCTCTCCTTTAGTTCGACCCCAGGACTTGAGGTACCTCCCCTCCCCCTATATAAGGTGGGGTATTTGGCCTAGAAAATACACCCAATAATCAATAAAGGTCTCCCCACTTTTGGGTGGACCTCCAATTGATATTTTCTCTCTCCCCCCTTCTCTCTCTCGTGACCGTGGTCCCAAGTCTAGACTGCGCGAGCGAGAGACATCTTCATCGCGGAGCGTCATCGTGCTGCGGGTTTCGGATCCAGGAGCTCTACTTCCGCAACTGCTGCTGGATCGGGAAAGCGGGAGTCATCGTCAGGCACCGGACGTGTGTAACTCCCACGAGGTGTCACACTTGAGGCACTCAAGTCATTGGAGCCAGAAGGAGCACAAGGACTTCATCACGACCTTGAGGTCGACTTCGGCTCGTCTAGATCAACCACGCTCTCCTGAGCGTTGACAAGGCTTTTCGGTCTTCGAGGGTAAGTTCGCGAAAAGCCCCTCCCGTTACTGTATTACTAATAGATAGGTCCTGGCAGCTTCCGAGGTACAGGGGCGTAGAGTAAAATTTATTGTTTTTATGCGCAGAACCCCTACATTAACATCACACATTTCAAGACAAAATGAGTCTACATTGCAATAAACGAGGCTTTGCATGATACCACACCTATATTATTTTCCACTATGGAGGTAGTAACTTAGACTAGTAACATATGCATGTTAGTACTAAGTTACTCCGCATTATGACCAGCCTCACCACCCCACACCCCGGCCGACTGATCTCCCCCTCGTCCACAAAGTGGCACTACGCACGCGCATCGACCGACAACCTGCCTTGTGTTTGCGGCTCTGTGTCTGTGTCTGGCGTGTTCGTCAGTTGCGTCGGTGGGAACCATTTTGGTCCTTGGCAGCCAAAAGTATTACTACTATAGTACTCCCTCTGTTTCAAAATATAAGATGTTTTAGCTTTGTGAAAAGAGTGTATCTAGACTTCTTTTAGTATGTAGGTTCATCTAGATTTGGAGTGACTCTACACATTAAAAGGGATCTAGATACACTCCTTTCATAAAGCTAAAACATCTTATATTTTGAAACGGAGGGAGTACAACAGTGTAGCAATTCAAACTTCCCCGGTTTTGAAATTTTCACTTCCTTCACAAACATCCGGGGGAAGGATATTCAAAAGATCGCCATTTGCAGTACTACTAGTACAAGTACGAGTACTACTTAAGCGCTGGACAAGGGATTGGTTGATATGGCTAGTAAAAAAACGTCCCATTGCATTAGATGCTCACCATTATGGTCTGATCAGCCTTCCTACTCCGCACTACTCCGCCTCCGTACCCTAGGAACAGGAAGCACCAAGCACACCCACATCAAGCTAGTTCGAAAGTGAGGAATGCTCTTTTTTTTCCGTGAAGCAAGTAGTACTCCCTCCATCCCAAATTAGGACGTGTATTACTTCTAGTCAGAGTAAAATTTAATAAACTTTGACTAAATGTACGACATCAACTACATGTTATTAGAATCATCATGAACTATATTTTCATGTTATTAGATTTATGACCATTTCGAACCAAGTGGTGAAATTTTGACGGTTTTAAGCTTACTTGTCAATGAGTATGAAGATTCTTGGATTTTAGTCGAACAACCAGGGTCAAGGCCATATAAACATCATACTTTATGCTGATGATCCAATATTAGAGAATCTGCATGGCAGCAGATTTGGCCATATTTTGAAAATAATCAAAGAGGAAGTAGTTCGAAGAGTTTGGCTCAGATCAACTGGTCTCTCGATAAGGAGACGAAACAGAAAGTTTTCCTTTGTAGGGTCCTTTGTGCTAAATGTATGGACCTCCATGTAATTTTCCCTTTTTTAGGTCCTTGATGTAAAATATAATCCCATCGACCACGTAAAATTCTAAACTAAAAGTAAGTGGTGAAATTTCAATGAATTTAAGCTTAGTTGTCAACGAGTATGAACCATATTCTTGGATTTTCAAGACGAACGGCCAAGGTCAAGACAAATCTACATCATATTTTATGCATATGATCCCATATCCAAGAATTTGCATAATCACAAATTTGGGCATATTTTGAAAACAATCGAAGATGAGGTAGTGTGAAGAGTGTGGCTCGATTAACTTCTCTCTAAATAAGGAGTCAAACCCGACTATGTTCCTTGCTTAATTTAAGGGTCCTTTGTGCTAAATGTATGGACCTCGGTGTAATTTTCACTATTTTTAGGTCCTCGATGAAAAATGTACTTCCATGCCCGTGTAAAATTCTAACATAAAAGTGTAAGCGGTGAAATTTCGACAATTTTAAGCTTACTAGTCAACGAGTATGACCATTATTGGATTTCAAGCCAAACGACCAAGGTCAAAGCCATATCAGCATCATACTTTGCATGGCGACAAATTTCCCAATTTTGAAAACAATCGAAGAGGAAGTAGTGTGTTGAGTTTGGCTCAGATCAGCTGATCTCTCGAGAAGGAGCCAAATGGAATTTTTTTTCCTTTTAGGGAGCTTTATGATAATTGTATGGACCTTAATGTAAAATCTTGCTTTTTTGCGTCCCTGGTGTAAAATGTACTCTGACCAACCATGTAAAAATGTAACCTAGAAGTAAGTGGTGAAATTTAAACAAATTTAAGCTTAGTTGTCAACGAGTATGAATCATTCTGGGATTTCAAGATGAACGACCAAGGTCATGATCCCATATTCAAAAATTTGCACCCCGACAATTTTTGCCATATTTTGAAAACAATCGAAGATGAAGTAGTATGAAGAGTATGCATCGATCAGCTACTCTCTCGAGAAGGAGCCAAACTTGACTGTTTTCCTTGCTTAATTTTAGGGTCCTTTGGGCTAAATGTATGGAGCTCGATGTAATTTCCCTTTTTTAGGTCCTTGTTGTAAAATGTATGTCCATGCCCGTGTAAAATTGTAACCTAAAAGTGAAGTGGTGAAAATTCGACGATTTTTTAGCTTACTGGTCAATGAGTATGACCATTGTTGGATTTCAAGACGAACGACCAAGGTCAAGGCCATATATATCAACCATCATACTTTATGTTGATGATCCCATATGAGAGAATTTGCATGGCGAAAAATTTGGCCATATTTTGAAAACAATCAAAGAGGAAGTAGTATGTAGAGTTTGGCTCAGATCAGCTGATCTCTCGAGAAGGACACAAACCAGAAAATTTTCCTTTTAGGGAGCTTTATGATAAATGTATGGAGCTCGATGTAATTTTTGCTTTTTTCAGGTTCCTAGTGTAAAATGTAGTCCAACCAACCATGTAAAAATCTAACCTAAAAGTAAATGGTGAAATTTAAACGAATTTAAGCTTAGTTGTCAACGAGTATGAACCATTCTGGGATTTCAAGATGAACGAGCAAGGTCATGATCCCATATCCAAGAATTTGCATGCCTGCAAATTTGGCCATATTTTGGAAATAATCGAAGATGAAGTAGTATGAAGAGTATGGCTCGATCAGCTACTCTCTCGAGGAGACGAACCCGACTGTTTTCCTTCCTTTATTTTAGGGTCCTTTGTGCTAAATGTATGGACCTAGATGTAATTTTCCCTTTTTAGGTCCTTGATGTAAAATGCACTTCCATGCCCATGTAAAATTCTAACCTAAAAGTGTAAGTGGTCAAATTTTAGGTTCCTTTTTTCTAAATGTATGGACCTCGATGTAATTTTTATTGCTTGATTTAAGGTTCCTTTGTGCTAAATGTATGGACCTCGATGTAATTTTCTCCTTTTTTAGGTCTAAAAGTGTAAGTTGTGAAATTTAGACGATTATTTTAAGCTTCCTTATCAACGAGTATCGACATTCTTGGATTTCAATCTGAACAACCAAGGTTGTCAAGGCCATATCAACATCATACTTTATATGCTAATGATCCCATGTCAGATAATTTGCATGGCAACAGATCTGGCCATGTTTTGAAAACAATCGAAGAGGAAGTAGTATAAAGAGTTTGGCTCAGATCAGCTGATCTCTCCAGAAGGAGCCGAACCAGGAAATTTTCCTTTTAGGGTCCTTTATGCTAAATGTATGGACCTCGACATATTTTTTTCTTTTTTAGGTTCCTGATGTAAAATGTACTCCGATCGACCGTGTAAAGTTCTAACCTAAAAGTAAATTTAAACGAATTTAAGCTTAGTTGTCAACGAGTACGGACCAATCTTGTATTTCAAGACGAACAACCAAGGTCAAGGCCATTTCTACATCATACTTTATGCTGATGATCCCATATTCAAGAATTTGCATATCAACAAATTTGGCCATATTTTTAAAACAATCGAAGATGAAGTAGTATGAAGAGTGTGGCTCGATTAGCTACTCTCTCGAGAAGGAGCCAAACCCTACTGTTTTGTTTGCTTAATATTAGGGTCCTTTGTTCTAAATGTATGGACCTCGATGTAATTTTCCCCTTTTTAGGTCCTTGTTGTAAAATGTACTCCCATCGACCGTGTAAAATTCTAACCTAAAAGTAAGTGGTGAAATTAAAATGAATTTCAGCTTATAGTTGTCAATGAGTATGAACATTCTTTGATTTCAAGCCGAACGACCACAAGGTCGAGGCTATATCTCTACATCATACTTTATTCTGATGATCGAGTATCCAAGAAATTGCATGGCGATAGATTTGGCCATATTGTGAAAACAATCGAAGAGAAAGTAGTATGAAGAGTATGACTCGATCAATTTCTCTCTGGAGAAGGAGCCGAACTCGATTGTTTTCTTTGCTCAATTTTAAGGTCCTTTGTGCTAAATGTATGGACCTCGATGTAATTTCCCCCTTTTTAGGTCCTTGATGTAGAATGTACTCCCACCGACCGTGTAAAATGCTAACCTAAAAGTAAGTGATGACATTTCAACGAATTTAAGCATAGTTGTCAACAAGTATGAAAAAAATCTTGGATTTTCAAGCCAAATGACCACGAGGTCAAGGCCATACCTCTACATCATACTTTATGTTGATGATCCCATATTCAACAATTTGCATGGCGACAAATTTTGCTATATTTTGAAAACAATCGAAGATGAAGTAGTATGAAGAGTATGGCTCGACCAGCTGCTCTCTCGAGAAGAGCCAAACTCGACTGTTTTCTTTGCTCAATTTTAGGATCTCGATGTAATTTTCCCCTTTTTAGGTCCTTTATGTAGAATATACTTTATGCTTATGATCCCATATCCAGGAATTTGCATGCCGAAGTTCGAATCAAATCAAAGGAAACACGCGCCATATACTTTGTGGTGTCCAAAGCTATAGCTAGAGAAATCAATAATTCACAGGAGTGCAAGGCTTATGGGAATGCTTGGGTTACTAATTGAATGATAACATCAACGATAATCTCTACAAATTTGGCCATCTTTTGAAAACAATCGAAGATAATAAAAAAAAATCAATTCCATTTTTCCAAGTGACAGGAATTTATTTTTTGAAAAGAAAGTAAGAAGAATTTATTTCCTCTTTTCCATTAAAAAAATAAAGAGCGACAAGAGACTATATGAGCACAGAGGAGGCAGCGAGAGAGCTGCGAAGAGGAGGATTTGAAGGTGGTGCGATGTTAGAGAAAAGCTGGGATGGGTTCCTAACACGAGGTACAGGGTACAATGAGTAGAGTAAATTTTAGGACCACGATATGTATGCACGCAAAATAAAATGTGTTTTCTCTCTCCTTCACTCCCTCATTAGGCTAGTCATAGTGGGAGTAACTTGGGTAGTACGTACTAGTAACTTAGTCCTACATGTATTGCCAACAGTAAACATTTAGATGACATGACATGCAATTAAATGATGAAAGATAGCCTTCTGGTAACTAGCTATTTTAACTATTGGAAATATGCCCTAGAGACAAATAGTAGTAAGGACTATTATCATATTTCATATAGTTTATGATTAAGTTTTATATCATGCTATAACTGTATTGAGTGGAAACATGAATACACGTGTGATATACAAACAACCAGGGGTTTCCAGTGAAACTCTAGTCACTGGTTCATTGGTCAACAGATGATCATGTTTCCTGATCATGTGGCATTTATGCCAGTTGGAAATGAGGTCATCTCATTCGGAGAATGAGATGATGAACCAATACCCAACCTAAACATCGTGACCCGATCATGTCACGAAGTTCAAGTTACGATGATTAGAAATGGATACTCGTAGACTATTCCTTAGACCGTGAGGCTATATCAATCCCTGTCTCCCGAGGGTGCTTAGATATCATCAAACGCCATCTGGTAAAATGGTGGTTATAAAGGTGTGTTCAGGTATTCGGAGGAAACCTTACAGGCAATATATGTCGAGAGCGGTATTTGTCCGTCCATATGACAGGAAGATACTCAAGGGCCCACTCGGAGAAATTATATCCAATAGCTGTGCAACGTGTGATTGGATCACGGGGATATCACTTGTCGGGACGAGTTAAGTAGCATTTTTCAGTAACGACATTGAACCCGACATGGTGATGTCAATGATCAGATCTCGGGCAATGCAAGTATCGAATGACAAAGGGAATAAGACACGACTGTCCCGGTTCAAACGACGAAAGATCTTCGTGGAGCGCACAGGGGTCACATGGCCATCCAGGTCCGTATGTTGATCATTGGTGCGGGAGTGTCCCGACCATGTCTGGAGTGTTTCCGAACCGTAGGGTATCACGCTTAAGGGCTTGATGATGCTTAGAGAGTGTTTATAGGATCGGTAGAATCACCGAAGAAAAGAAGGGAGAAAACCAGAAGGGTTTCGGTAAGTCCGGAGGATGTCCGGAGTGGAGGTGGAAGGTGTTCCATGGCCACGGAGATTAGATAATGTGTGAATGAATGTTAAATATTGATTTAATCATTTATTCATAATTATTTAATAAAGAGAAAATAAATTAAAAGGTCAAAAGGCTTAATGGGCCAATTTCCGGAGTGAGAGGGCCCATTAGGGAAAGGAGAGAGGGAGAAGGGGCAAGGGGGCTGGCCGGCTGGGCCTAGCCCCCCGCACGGGGCCCACCAGGGGCTGGACGGCGGCCTCCCCTCCCCCTCCTCTCCTTTAGTTCGACCCCGGGACTTGAGGTACCTCCCCTCCCCCTATATAAGGTGGGGTATTTGGCCTAGAAAATACACCCAATAATCAATAAAGGTCTCCCCACTTTTGGGTGGACCTCCAATTGATATTTTCTCTCTCCCCCTCTCTCTCTCTCGTGACCGTGGTCCCAAGTCTGGACTGCGCGAGCGAGAGACATCTTCATCGCGGAGCGTCATCGTGCTGCGGGTTTCGGATCCAGGAGCTCTACTTCCGCAACTGCTGCTGGATCAGGAAAGCGGGAGTCATCGTCAGGCACCGGACGTGTGTAACTCCCACGAGGTGTCACACTTGAGGCACTCAAGTCATTGGAGCCAGAAGGAGCGCAAGGACTTTATCACGACCTTGAGGTCGACTTCGGCTCGTCTAGATCAACCACGCTCTCCTGAGCGTTGACAAGGCTTTTCGGTCTTCGAGGGTAAGTTCGCGAAAAGCCCCTCCCGTTACTGTATTACTAATAGATAGGTCCTGGCAGCTTCCGAGGTACAGGGGCGTAGAGTAAAATTTATTGTTTTTATGCGCAGAACCCCTACATTAACATCACACATTTCAAGACAAAATGAGTCTACATTGCAATAAACGAGGCTTTGCATGATACCACACCTATATTATTTTCCACTATGGAGGTAGTAACTTAGACTAGTAACATATGCATGTTAGTACTAAGTTACTCCGCATTATGACCAGCCTCACCACCCCACACCCCGACCGACTGATCTCCCCCTCGTCCACAAAGTGGCACTACGCACGCGCATCGACCGACAACCTGCCTTGTGTTGGCGGCTCTGTGTCTGTGTCTGGCGTGTTCGTCAGCTGCGTCGGTGGGAACCATTTTGGTCCTTGGCAGCCAAAAGTATTACTACTATAGTACTCCCTCTGTTTCAAAATATAAGATGTTTTAGCTTTGTGAAAAGAGTGTATCTAGACTTCTTTTAGTATGTAGGTTCATCTAGATTTGGAGTGACTCTACACATTAAAAGGGATCTAGATACACTCCTTTCATAAAGCTAAAACATCTTATATTTTGAAACGGAGGGAGTACAACAGTGTAGCAATTCAAACTTCCCCGGTTTTGAAATTTTCACTTCCTTCACAAACATCCGGGGGAAGGATATTCAAAAGATCGCCATTTGCAGTACTACTAGTACAAGTACGAGTACTACTTAAGCGCTGGACAAGGGATTGGTTGATATGGCTAGTAAAAAAACGTCCCATTGCATTAGATGCTCACCATTATGGTCTGATCAGCCTTCCTACTCCGCACTACTCCGCCTCCGTACCCTAGGAACAGGAAGCACCAAGCACACCCACATCAAGCTAGTTCGAAAGTGAGGAATGCTCTTTTTTTTCCGTGAAGCAAGTAGTACTCCCTCCATCCCAAATTAGGACGTGTATTACTTCTAGTCAGAGTAAAATTTAATAAACTTTGACTAAATGTACGACATCAACTACATGTTATTAGAATCATCATGAACTATATTTTCATGTTATTAGATTTATGACCATTTCGAACCAAGTGGTCATAGGCCATTTGGGAGGGTACAAACCCTAAAAAACTACGACCTTTTTTGTCAGGAAGGTCATAGCTTGCTTACACCAGTTGGTCATAATATAGACATCACTAGTCCATGATCTTAATTTTGGACGACTACGACCAATTTAAATGGTCGTGGATGCTATTCATGATTAGTTAAGAAAGACCAATGGCCACCTCAACAGGTTGATCTCGGTGTCATGTCTATGTGTTAAATTTCGCTGACGTGTATGCATATGTGTCAAATCCTTATTGGCTTTCACCTATTGACCATGAGAGGCAACTATGACATGTGGAACCTATAGAACCATATGCTCATTTTCAATGACATGTAGACCCAACGTGGTAGAACTGAACCCCATGTGTTCACTCGGTCGGGGCAGACCCAACACGTTCAGTCGAACTGAACCTTGTACCTGTTCAGCAAGCCAGCCAACCGGATGCAAAAAAAGATGGCCGAGGCAATCGAACTTGCAACCTCACGGCATGAGCCCTCACAAAGAGGACCTACCACTGGGCCACTGACTTATTCTTGTATAGGCAACAATGTCGTAGAATCATATATCAACCATACATGTTAAGCGATGTTGGGCTGCTCGCTGGGCTGGCCTTGGGCCGGCAGCAGCGTGCAAGCACCCATACCTTGCTGGGCTATCCCGTTCGCCTAGCGGGTTCACCCGGCCAGCGACCTCCATTTTTTCTTTATTCTTTACTTAATTCTTTTGTATCTATTTATTCATAATTCCAAATTGAGTCAAGCAAAATTCAGAGAATTTGAAAATTTTCAGAGAATATTTTTAGTACATTATTGAACACTTTTACTTTCCAGGAAAACTACAAGAATATATTTTCATATAAAACCTTAATAGGTAGAAATAGAGATTTTGAATCATGATTTTGACAATAGGGGTTTGAAATTGAAAATTTTCATCTAGGGGTCGAGTATTGCTAAATTATTAATAGATCTTTAAAGAAACATCATACTGTGAACCTAAAATTTTTTTTTGGAAAAAAACACGAGCATTAAAACATGTACATGTAGTTCAAATCGGACCCACTTCCTACCGATTCGGCAGGAATTTGTCTTTTTCACGAGGCATGGACGGAAATGTTTTAGATATCCTGATTGGGACAATGTCCATGTAAGGCGGTCTAGTATTTTTGAAAAATATCTTGGTAGCATTTTGTATTAGCCCTTTGGTGGTTGCTTCACAAAGCGCCCCGATTTGGCACTGAGAAAATGGAAAATGGCTTTTCCGTGCGATGAAATGGAAAACTTCCTCCTGCAACATTGTTCCCTGTTCTAAGATGCACATGCATGCACAATATGAGCAAACTATTACAAAATATGTTGCGATTCTGGCCATACCATTCGTCGTTTGTCTTGAAAGCCATGAAACCTCGTACATGATAGGTCATTTCTGAGAAGGTTTTTTCGAGATATTTACAATATACCAAGTTTAGTATTTTTACTTGCAACTATGACACATAATATGACACCACGCAAAGGATTTACCTTGTTCAGACCATTTTTGAATTATTTATGCCTGTTTCCAAATTTTCCCGTTCCAAACTATGGTCAAAACGGCGGGATGAAGTTAGGGGGGTGAGCCTCGCTAAAAATTGCACAGGATCTTAGAAGAAACATCATATTGTAAGTCTAAAAATGATTTTTTCAAAAAATCATGAGCATTAGATCATTTACCTATAGTTCAAACCGGACCCACTTTCTACCGATTCGGCAAATATTTTCTTTTTCACCACGGGTGTATAAAAAGGTTTTAAAATCTCCGGTTGGGACATCGTTCATGTAAGGTGATCTAGTATTTTTGAAAAATAGGGTGGTAGCATTTTTGAATTGAACATTTGGTGTTGCTTCACAAAACGCCCCGATTTTGGCGCTGAGAAAATGGAAAATGGTTTTTCCGTGCGATGAAATAGAAACTTCCTACTGTAACATTGTTCCCTATCCCAACATGCACATGCATGCACAATATGGGAACATTATCACAAACTATGTTGCTATTCTGGCCATACCATTGGTCGTTTGTCTTGAAAGCCATGAAACCTCGTACATGATAGGTTATTGCTGAGAAGGTTTTTTTGAGATATTTACAATATACCAAGTTTGGTATTTTTACTTGCAACTATGACACATAATATGACACCATGCGAAGGATTTACCTTGTTCGGACCATTTTTGAAATATTTATGCCCGTTTCCAAATTTTCCCGATCGAAACTATGGTCAAAACGGCGGGATGAAGTTAGGGGGATGAGCCTCGCTAAAACTTGCACTGGATCTTAGAGGAAACATCATATTGTGAGTCTAAAAATTATTTTTTCAAAAAATCATGAGCATTAGATCATGTACCTATAGTTCAAATCAGACCCACTTTCTATCGATTCGGCAAATATTTGTCTTTTTCACTAGGGGTGTTTGAAAAGGTTTTAAAATATCTGGTTGGGACATCGTTCATGTAAGGTGGTCTAGTATTTTTTAAAAATAGGGTGGTAGCATTTTTGAATTGAACATTTGGTGTTTCTTCACAAAACGCCCCGGATTTGGCGTTGAGAAAATGGAAAATGGTTTTTTCGTGCGATGAGATGGAAAACTTCCTCGTGGAACATTGCTCCCCGTCCCAAGATATACATGCATGAACAATATGGGCACATTATCACAAAATATATCACTATTTTGGCCATACCATTGGTCGTTTGTCTTGAAAGCCATGAAACCTCGTACATGATAGGTCATTCCTGGGAAGGTTTTTTTGAGATATTTACAATATACCAAGTTTGGTATTTTACTTGCAACTATGTCACAAAATATGAAACTACGCGAAGGATTTACCTTGTTCGGACCATTTTTGAATTAATGATGCCTGTTTTCAAGTTTACCCGTTCCAAACTATGGTCAAAACGATGGGATGAAGTTAGGGGGATGAGCCTCGCTAAAACTTGCACTGGATCTTAGAAGAAACATCATACTGTGAGTCTAAAAATTATTTTTTCAAAAAATCATGAGCATTAGATCATGTACCTATAGTTCAAACCGGACCCACTTCCTACCGATTCGGTAGATATTTGTCTTTTTCACCAGGGGTGTATGAAAAGGTTTTAAAGTCTCCGGTTGGGACATCATTCATGTAAGTTGGTTAGTATTTTTGAAAAATAGGGTGGTAGCATTTTTGAATTCAGCATTTGGTGTTGCTTCACAAAACGCCCTGATTTTGGCGTTGAGAAAATGGAAAACGCATTTTTTATGTGACAAAATGGAAGACTTACTTCGACAACATTGTCCGTCATTTTAAGGTACACACGTGTATAAAATATGAGCACATTATCACGAATTATGCAATGATTTTGGCCATGTAGATGCTTCAAAATATGCCCCTTTTTAGCATTTGGTAAATGGAAAATGATTTTCTTGTCTGCAACCAATGAGATCACAGGAATGCTCCTCCCACAGATCGTCCATCTTGGCCTGATCAGGACCGTTAAAAACCAATCCAATGCTTTGTATTCACGGTAAGAAACACACCCGAGCCACTCACTCGCTCTGCCCAGCATGTCCCTCGATCCAAATCCACTCCTCCCACCCCAGTCTCCCCATCGAACCGTAATCCCATCGCTACCTCCACCCCTGATACCCACCCTCTCGCCTCGACCCTCCTGCACCGCCACTACTGTCTCTCCTCTGTTGCTCAAGGTTTCCTCTGCCTCCCGCTCCTCAACCCTCCTGCGCTGCCACTACCGCCGCCATTGCGCCATTCGTCTGGTGACCCCCCTCTCTCTTACCAAGAAATCAACCATCACATTGACTTGATACCATCCCCTTCCCCAACCAAACCCTAGCCCCTACCACTCCCCTCCTCTCCATTGGCATGGGGATTAATCGCCGTATCCGGCATCAGTGTGGCCGGATTCGGTGGCTACGAGGCTGGATGCGTCAGATCCGGTGCCCGAATCTTGTGTCGATGTCTCTATGGCGAAGGGAGCCAATGGAGGCCTTGGGCTCCTCGGAGGAGGTCGGCGGATGGTGCACAGGGACAAGGGGAAGCACTCCATCTTGGTCGACATAGTGGAGTGGGAGGATGCCGGAGGACGGCACGCAGGGACAGTGGAGAGGGAGCCATGACGCGCACTTCAGATCTCGAGAGCAAGGTGAAGGAGGCATTCGTCGTCGACATGTTCGTGCTAGCCGCCGAGATCTCAACCCAGGACATCGTCATCTTCCTCACCTGGTATGTGCCTCTAGCCTCCGGCTAGATCTTTGTCTGGTACGTGACAACAGGTGCTGGTGCAGCTGGACAAGATGTCCAAGGTGCGTCGGTTCTAGAACTGGTACCACCACAACATCGGACACATGACGATCCTGCTGCGTAGATAGATAGAACTTGTTGGTTCTAGCAAATTCACTATGGATGAGTGTTGATGATTATCTTCTAGCATATTAACTGTGGATGACGATATTCTAGCATAGGATGTGATTAAATTGGATGATAATCTCCTCAAGGCCTCTCCTTGATTAGATATAAATATAATAACTCAACCATTGTATTGTTGTTAGAATATTCTCCAATTGGTAATACACTAGTACATAGCTACTATTGGTTATACTTGTGATACTGGATGGACGATCCTGTGATGTATGTTTTGTATGGTCACCTTAATTCTGTAGTTGTCTGAACAAATTTCAGGTTACTTTAATAGTCCTCTCAATTGTTGAACAAACACGTCCATGCGCTTGATAATTGAAGCATAAAACCAGTTCTCTTTCTTGTATATCTACAATTTGATCATCACAAATAAACAACATCCATGTAGGACTCTGTTCAATTCCACATGGAATATCTGAGACATTGTTGTTGTAAACACTTGTGCTAGCAGATCCAGGGCTTGAATTTAGATGGTTGCTGTATTGTGGGCAAGTAACCACTACACTTATTTTGCTTCTACATAGTGTATATTATGCTTTTGCTTATACATAGTGTAATCTTCTGATGGGGATATGGAAGTCATGGAACCCATGTTTTTTAAACGAAATGATGCATTCATTCCTTAATACTGTCAAGTATAACATGTTTATGTTTCCACTCTGTAGACTTGTCGTTGACACAATTTTTTTTCTTCTGTGTTACCACCAGAATTCTGACATGTTGCAGCCGAAGTGTTCGTGGATGACCGGTGTCCCTATCGATACCATCGGGGCATCACGCCCTGCAGGGGGTATTATAGTTCTCCTCTCAAGTACTACAGACTTTTCAGCTTTGCCCTTCATGTGTTTCTTGTAATTCTACTGAAACTTCGTATGTGATTGCTCAAGAGTTAATTTAGCTAATTGGAACCCCTTGGAGTTTATCTTGTATATATATTGTTTCTGAGTTTAAGCATGAAATATTTGCTATTCTGAAAGTGATCTTTCACCTCTTTGGTATTGTTGTCAGTTTATATGATATCTTGTTGCCCTGTTACCCTGACATGTTTCCATTACTTATACAAAAGATAATACCAATTTGTAACATTAAGTTGGAAGTCGTTGCTGTGTCATGTGCTAGCTTGTTTGTTTGCGTAGTGACTAGAGGAAACTCATGTAGCATTGTCACACCTTTTCTTATGCGACATGAAGTGGTACTCAGCGTCCAGCCTGGGTGAGGAGACTAACCAAACCGAGAAGGCGGATCTCTTCTTCCTAATTAGGTATGGTCAAGTACAACTCAGTTTTATTAAGTATGAACTACTAAATATGCCCTTTTCTTAATTGTTTTGGAGGTTTCGAAAATATTGTACCCTCATTCTTTTGCATAGCTTAACATGTTCTTTTGTTGTTACTAGATATTAAGTGGTGTTCCTCTCCTTTACAAGAGCTGTAGTCTGAAGTTTGAAGAAGCTCGTAGTCTGAAGTTTGAAGTAGAAGCCAGAGCCAGATTTTAGATCATAGTATTACTATGTTAATAGAAATTGTTTAGCTGTTACTTGAAAGTGTTCGATCTGTTATATTGTTTATGTGAAATATTTGTTGTTTACTGTCAAATAGTGCGAAACTATAATCTGTGAGAAATTGGAATCTGATGAGTGGGAACTGTAGGAATTTGAATGTTGACTAGCGGACCTGTGTGGAAGCCTGAGTAGTAGGGTCAAGTATTTAATCGCCACTGACAAGTAGGACCCATCTGACATGTGGGACCAATTGTAAATTAAATCGAAAAAATGAAAATGTTGAGCCAACAAAATTGCCACGGCCAAATATATGGGCTTGTCCACATAATAAAGCCCACATAATAAATGGATAGTAAAACCCAAGGCTTAGAAAAAAAAGGCTGGAATTGTTGGGCTAGCCCATGTAAAGTATCGAATTGGGCTAGGCTGAATCTGATCAATGACCATATGATTTGGTCATGGATTTGCCACGTAGGATCGTCCACGTAGGATCTTATGTGGACAGAGTAGATAACCCATGACCAATTTTTTTGGTCATAAGTTCTATGATCATCTATTTTGGTCATAACTATCCATGACCAATTTAAAAAAAGGTCATTAGCTATCTATAGTGACCCTCGTTATGTGACCTACTGTTTTTGGTCATAGAAAGGTCTTAGATGAATTACTATGACCTTTCTATGACCAATATTTGGGGTCACTAGTTAGCACATTCCTTGTAGTGTGCATTTGTCATTAGAAAAGTTAGTATGTTTTTACATATAGTTCGTCGAACATTATAAAGATTGACTTTGACCAAACCTAATATGCGTCCAAAATTAGGAAAGATGAAGCAGTATGAAGAGTATGGCTCGATCAGCTGATGACCCCACATCAGAGAATTTGCATGGAAACAGATTTGTCCATATTATTTTGTAAACAATCGAAGAGGAAGTAGTATGAAGAGTTTGGCTCATATCATCTAATCTCTCGAGAAGGAGCCGAACCACAAAATTTTCCTTTTATGGTCCTTTGGGCTAAATGTATGGACCTCCATGTAAATTTCCCTTTTTAGGTCTTTGATGTAAAATATGCTCCCACCGACTATGTAAAATTCTAACCAAAAAGTAAGTGGTGAAATTTAAACGAATTTAAGCTTAGTTGTCAACAAGTAGGAACTTCCTTGGATTTCAAGCCGAGCGACCATATGGTCAAGGCCATATCTCTACATCATACTTTATGATGATGATCCCATATCAGAGAATTTGCATGGCGACAAATTTGGCCATATTTGTAAAACAATCAAAGAGGAGGTATTATGAAATGTATGGATCGATCAGCTTCTCTCTCGAGAACGAGCTAAACCCGACTATTTACTTTGCTCAATTTTAGGGTCATTGGTGCTAAATGTATGGACCTCAATGTAATTTTCCCTTTTTAGGTACTTGATGTAAAATGTACTACCACCGCCCGTGTAAAATTCTAACCTAAAAGTAAGTGGTGAAATTGAAACGAATTTAAGCATAATTGTCGACGAGGACGAAAAATTCTTGGATTTTAAGACGAACGACCAAGATTGCCATGTCAACATCATACTTTATCTTGATGACCCTATATTAGAGAATTTGCATGGCAACAGATTTTTCCATATTATTTTGAAAACAATCAAAGAGGAAGTAGTATGAAGAGTTTGGCTTAGATCAGCTAATCTCTCGAGAAGGAGCCGAACCAATGCAACAAATTTTTTTCCTTTTAGGGTCCTTTGTGCTAAATGTATGGACATTAATGTAATTTTCCCCTTTTTAGGTCCTTGATGTAAAATATGCTCCCACCGGCCGTGTAAAATGCTAACCTAAATGTAAGTGGTGAAATTTTAATGAATTTAAGATTAGTTGTCAACATGTATGAACTTTCTTAGATTTCAAGCTAAACAACCACAAGGTCAAGGCCATATCTCTACATCATACTTTATGCTGATGATCCCATATCAAGGAATTTGCATGGCGACAGATTTGGCCGTATTTTGAAAAAAATCGAAGAGCAAGTAGTATGAAGAGTATGGCTCGATCAGCTACTCTGGTGAGAAGGAGCCAAACCCAACTATTTTCCCTGCTTGATTTTAGGGTCCTTTGTGCTAAATGTTTGGACCTCGATGTAATTTACACCCTTTTTAGGTCTAAAATTATAAGTGGTGAAATTTATAGGATTATTTTAAGCTTACTTGTCAACGAGTATGAACATTCTTGGATTTCAAGCCACCATGGTCATAAAGGCCATATCAACATCATACTTTATGCTCATGATCCCATGTTAGAGAATGTGCATGGCAATAGATTTGGCCATGTTTTGGAAAAATTCGAAGAGGAAGTAGTATTAAGAGTTTGGCTCAGATCAGTTGATCTCTCGAGAAGGAGTTGAACCAGAAATTTTTCTTTTAGGGTCCTTTATGCTAAACGTATAGACCTCGATGTAATTTTTGATTTTTTGAGGTTCCTTATGTAAAATGTACTCTAATGGACCGTGTAAAGTTCTAACCTAAAAATAAGTGGTGAAATTTAAACGAATTTAAGCTTAGCTGTCAACGATTATGAACCATTCTTCAATTTCAAGATGAAGCACCAAGGTCAAGGCCATATCTACATCATACTTTATGCTCATGATCCCATATCCAAGAATTTGCATGCCAACAAATTTGGCCATATTTTGAAAACAATCGAAGATGAAGTAGTATGAAGAGTATGGATCGATCAGCTACTCTCGTGAGAAGGAGCCAGACCCGACTGTTTTCCCTGCTTAATTTTAGGGTCCTTTGTGCTAAATGTGTGTACCTCGATGTAATTCTCCCCCTTTTTGGGTCCTTGTTGTAAAATGTACTCACATCGAACGTGTAAAATTCTAACCTAAAAGTAAGTGGTGAAATTTAAACGAATTTGAGCTTATAGTTATCAATGACTATGTACATTGTTTGATTTCAAGTCAAACAACCACAAGGTTGATGCCATATCTCTACATCATACTTTATTCTGATGATCGAGTAACCAAGAATTTGCATGGCGGTAGATTTGGCCATATTGTGAAAACAATCGAAGAGAAAGTAGTATGAAGCGTATGGCTCGATCAGCTGCTCTCTCGAGAAGGAGCCGAACTTGATTGTTTTCTTTGCTTAATTTTAGGCTCCTTTATGAGAATTGTATGGACCTCGATGTAATTTCCCCCTTTTTTAGGTCCTTGATGTAGAATGTACTCCCACTAACCGTGTAAAATGCTAACCTATAAGTAAGTGATGAAATTTCAACGAATTTAAGCATAGTTGTCAACGTGTATGAAAAATGTTGGATTTCAAGCCGAACGACCACGAGGTCAAGGCCATATCTCTACATCATACTTTATGTTGATGATCCCATATTCAAGAATTTGCATGGCGACAGATTTGGTCATATTTTGAAAACAATCGAAGAGGAAGTAGTATGAAGAGTATGGCTCGACCAGCTTCTCTCTCGAGATGGAGCCGAACCCGATTGTTTTCTTTGCTCAATTTGAGGGTCTTTATGCTAAATGTATGGACCTCGATGTAATTTTACATTTTTAGATCCTTTATGTATAATTTACTTTATGCTTATGATGCCATATCCAAGACTTTGCATGCCGACAAATTTGGCCATCTTTTGAAAACAATCAAAGATATGAAAAACAAAAAATAATCAATTTCATTTTTCCAAGTGACATGAATTTATTTTCTGAAAAGCAAGTAAGAAGATTTTTTCGATCAGCTGCTCTCTCGAGGAGCCGTACCTTACTGTTTTCAATTCCTTGTTTGGTTTAAGGGTCCTTTGTGCAAAATGTATAGACCTCGATGTAATTTTCCCTTTTTAGGTCCTTGATGTAAAATGTAGTCCCACCATCCATGTAAAATTCTAACCAAAAAGTGTAAGTGGTGAAATTTAAATGAATTTAAGCTTACTTGTCAACGAGTATGAACATTCTTGGATTTCAAGCCGAACGACCAAGGTCAAGGCTATATCAACATCGTACTTTATGTTGATGTCCCCATATGAGATAAATTGCATGGCAACAAATTTGGCCATATTATGAAAATAATCAAAGAGGAAGTAGTATGAAAAGATTCGCTCAGATTAGCTGATCTCTCGAGAAGGAGCTGAACTAGAAAGTTTTCCTTTTATGCTCCTTTGTGATAAATGTATGGACCTCCATGTAAATTTTCCTTTTTAGGTCTTTGGTGTAAAATATGCTCCCACCGATCGTGTATAATGCTAACCTAAAAGTAAGTGGTGAAATTTAAGCGAATCTAAGCTTAGCTGTCAATGAGTATGAACTTTCTTGGATTTCAAGTCGAACGACCACAAGGTCAAGGCCATATCTCTACATCATACTTTATGATCCTATATCCAAGAATTTGAATGGCGACAGATTTGGTCATATTTTAAAACAAGCAAAGATGAAGTAGTATGAAATGTATGGCTCGATCAACTGCTCTCTCTAGAAGGAGCCGAACCCGACTACTACTTCCCTCTGGCCCAAATTAATTGACTTGCACTTATCGGATTTGAACGCATCTAGCACTAGAACATGTTTATATACATTCGAATCTAGAAAAATTCGAGTCAAGTAATTTGAGGGAGTACAATAGAGTAGCAATTCAAACTTTCTGAGTTTCGAAATTTTCACTTCCTTCATAAACATTGGGGGGAAGGATATTCAATAGATCGTCATCCACAGTACTACTAGTACTACAGGGTACAATGAGTAGTAACAAAATAAACTTTTTTTAACGATAGTACCGAAAGAAAGGACGTCCCAAAAGAAACTTCATTCAACCATTAAGGGGTTGTTTGGTTCATTGGCTATCAAGTGGATAACATGGGACATCCGCTTTTTTTGGTTATCTAGTGTTTGGTTTCGAGGGTGGAAGGGATATGGATAACCACTTTTGTCTCAAAATGGTGGTTGAGCATATCCCACAAAATGAGCTGGATGAGCTCAACCACTTTTGGATAGCTCCTCCGAAGCGTTTTCTTGTTCGTTCACCCTTCCTCTCGAGAGGAAATAACCATCTTTTCCTGCCTATGGCTCGACACAAGGGCGGCCATAGCATAGGCCGTCGGGCAGAGCGGGTGTTCGAATACGCACGCGGGCGTAGGCCGCCAGGCAGAGTGGGCAGGCAGAGGGGGCGCAGACAGGCAGGTTTACATGGGGTCGACATGGGAAAAAGGGTGGCGAGCTGCCAGCGGTCGTGGCCGCTGTTAGGGAAGTGGTGAGGTGGATGAAGAAGACAAGGTGAAAGAGGAAAATGAAAAAAAAACAGTTGGGACAATAGATTTTGACTGGCTATCGTCTAACCACTTTTTATCCCACTTAACCAAACAAAAAGGCTACCCCTAACAAGTTGGTTGGGGATATCCTCATCCCTAAATGACATCCTCTAAACCAAACCGCCCCTAACATAATAGCACGAGTTTACATATAAAGGACTCGCTGCTGAACTAGTGCAGGTTCTGCGCCTCCTAGCACCTAGTCCGCGTCGCTAGTGGCAGCTCGTGACATCGGCACCAACGCTAGCTCCCGCGACACAGCTGGCTCCTGACTCATCGGCACATCTGGATAACGTGGCGGCACCTCCTGAGCCATCGGCGGCACCTCCTAAGCCATCAGCAGCACCTCCGGATAACACGGCGGCACCTCCGGATAAGGTGGCGGTACCTCCTGAGCCATCAGCGGCACCTCCGGATATGGCAGCGGTACCTCCGGAGCCATCGACAGCTCCGGGAGGACACTATGGATGAAGTTTCCGATGTTGAGGAACCGGTACCAATAGTTGGTGAAAAATATGGCACCGGTGAACACCATCATCTCGCAACCATAGTGGAAGGCCTGGCCGTAGAGGAGACGGGTGTCCCTGATGTTGACGAACTTGACCTTCCACGTCCCATCCGGATTGTCGTGGAGGCCATACATATAGTACTTGCAGCGACCATACCCAGCATCGAGGAAGGCGCACGTCAGCTGCCACTTTGTTCTTCGTGGGGAGAAGGACCAAATGCGGAGGGAATTGTCCTCCTGTGCGGCGATGTCGGGGTCTTCGCACTCCGGTATGGCGGAAAGCAGCCAGAAGGTGGCCATGGATGACAGATGAGGACGGAGATGGTTGCTGGAAGCGGGGGATTAGAGATGGATTGGTGTGGGGAAGGGGAGACGATAAATAGGAAGGGGATGATCCGATATTAATGTGGCAGATTACCAAAGCGAGGGGACAATTAATGTCGCTGATGAAGCCGATGCGTGTGGCAAATATCGATGACGATGACTAGGGTAAGCGATTGGACGGAATGCTGACTCTTCTTCCTGCACTTGATGGCCTAGTCATAATTTTGTGGTGCGTCGAAGGCGACCGCGACCTCCCCCATCTGTGGGCCCTACGTAGATGATTGAGTTGATGGGTGAAAACAAATTGATAAAGTGAGCTCTTTACTACTCCCTCTGGTCCGAGATTTTCTATATCTATATCTATATCTATACCACTATATCTTACCACTATATAGTCTACGGATAACTTTGAATATTGACTGTTGGAACGAGACTCGCGAATCCGACATTTCTAGCCATTGGATCTTCTTTTCTATTCTAGCATCTAGAAGATTCTATTGATAGTCTTGAACACAGTGAATGCACTATGCATAAACCTCTCAAAACACACTTCTCCATCATACTAGAATCTTCTCCCCCGTTTCTCTAGACCATTTTACCCAAAATTTTAAGTGTTAGGTAGCTAATAATCTTTGACTTCTACACATGATGATACAAAGTACAAGAACCAAATATACACCCTTACTTTATAGATGTTGATCAAATTTATATTTTTTCCACCTTACCTATTATAATTTTATATAGTGATAATATGTCAGACGTCTATTATCTGAGCCTCACGTGTAGGGCACGTGCAACTTACTAGTAGTACAACAATTTTTGAATTTAAATCGACCCACACAACTTCTCGCCAATGCACATTTGGAGCAATCCAAGACTTTGATTTCCTGTTGGAGCTTCTATGTGCCGTTCATCAGAACAAAACCCATTTGATCTAACGGCTGACAAAGGTTGGATTCGCCATCCTCTATTCCCGCACTCGTCGACTCTAGTTGCTGAAATTGCTAGGGCCTTCTAGATAAGTCTACTGCTCTAGGAAAAAGAAGAACCTTCTGTCATTTGGTAGTCGGTGGTTGACTGCCCCATGTGGCACGTGATGCGTCAACTTAGTCTGGAAGCGAAGTAGGGCTACCATGAATTTAATGTGAACATTTTACCAAACCGATAGTTAGCCTAATAAATCATCCATCCATTTATGTGAGCATTCAAGTCCTCCCAGCTACCGTGACAATTGGTTCTTCAAACACCAACTAGCAAACTCCTTTAGAAATACGTAGAGAATGAAATTACTTTATACAGTATTCATAAAATGTTAATTATGCATGTAGTATTCGCTTCGTATAAATACAACTTCTTGGATTTTTATTTACGAAATGGGGAATAATCACCATGGCCTCTGCATCGACCGTTACACTTATTTTGTCCAGCATAGTCTATAGCATGTAATTAATTTGGATTGCTATTTTTTGTATGAATACTTAAAAAATATTAATAAAAAGGTGAAAAAAATAAAAAATTCTTTCTTTTATATGATATATTTATTATTATTATTTGTCATTAAAATATTGCAATTTTAGAAGGTTAATTTTCATATAGTATTCTAAAATTTTATCACCTACTCCTAAGGCAAGGCATTAATCATGCAACAATCGGAGACATGGGAAAATAATATATAACCATTAACTTGTGAGAGAAACACTTTTCAACACACAAATGGTCACGAACTATTTCTTTCATTCCCCATCAAAAATGATGGTAGTTTTGGAAGTAGAGAATAGAATGGACGAAACTTACAAAAATTGGCAAACAGAGGTTCAAATTAATGTTCATCGGTTCATAGAGATGTATATGTGCATTCTATGCTTGAAGGACAGTTGTGAGTACAGAAAATGCAAAGGTTGACAATCATATGGAATCAGAGTTATCTAGAGTATTGTAACTTCTAAATATGAGAGAAATGTTTATTTGTAAATCGACCAAGTGCTATATCTAACTTCTAATTATATGGTGTATTATTATGCCTTAGGAGCATTTTAGCCGCGTGCCTCAATGGCCTCCCAAAGGGATATTAAGCGCGTTAGGTGAAACATGTGTCTAGCCATGCTTCTCAAAGTCGTTTGTTGTCTGGCACAACGAATAATGTGTCTGACACACTAGGCCGTCTATGAATTGCATGGTACGTTGAGGATGCACTAGATACAAGCTACAAACTATACAACATAGGAAATAGATATCCAGGCACATGCTAGCTACCCAGCCCAATCTCCCTCCTCCTAATCGCGCCTCCCCATTATTTTCTAAAAAGAAAATCAAAATCCCTATTTCTGAGTTTCAAAAAAAATGTAAAACAAATTTGGATGTAGCCAACAATATGACCCACAAACATTCAAAATATTAATTTTAAATAAGTTGTATTTTAAGCTACACAAAAATAATTTTATTTGGATCCAAGTATAGTGAATAGTGCACACGTTGAAATATCAATAAATATCAATTTTTTATTATGTGTAGCTCATAATAAGAAGAAATTGGCATGAAGATTTTGCATGCCTGTAAAATACTACCTCTATTCCCAATTGTAAGATGTTTTGGTAGGCTATTTTAGACCAAAATATGTTATAGTTTGAATGAGAGGAAGTATATTAGTGAGGAAAGTCCAGCATTGTCTTTAATTTTATTTTTTATATTTTTTTCAAGATTAAGAGATTATTGGTTCTCCGAGCCAGAGAGACTTTTCATTAATAAGGTAGGATACCATTGTTTGTGTGCAAAGCATGTGCCATTTACTAGTATCACTTAACACCATATGTTGATGTATTTCTTCACAAAACCACAACCTTTACATTTTGTTTCATAAACCACCAACTTTTTTGGTAATCTTTGGCACAAAACACAAAAAATGGTATTAGCTCATTTGATAACTGATTAACTTGTTGGGTCTACTTGTCAGAACCACCGTGGCAGCGTGGGTAGCTACAGCGTGCCTAAATCTCATTAGTCTGTAAGAAGATTATAACCACACAAATTATCACTCCATGTCCAGGAGATTTAATCACTTCAAATTATAACCACACAGAATAAAATATTTAGACAATCAGGACATGGTTCTTTTTATTTCATATAAAATATTTAGACAATCAGGACAAGTTTAGTTTACTTTTATCTTCTCCCACCATATACAAAATAAGAGTCTAGAACTTTTGCAAAATTAGCCATACTGCTGGCAAGGCGAACAAGGGCTCCTTCCACTTTAAATATTTTGCCTTTTTTTTAAATGCTCCTCCACCCAAAATTCTGTCTCGTCGCTACCTTTCATGAGAGAAAAGGGTCCTGGATGAAGGAGAATCATCCTCCCTGTCTCCTCCTCAATGTGGCATTGGCTGCTATGTCCACTCTTGCATCTATGCCTGTCACTTGTTTACGTGGGAAGCATCACAACAGTCACATCTTCCTTCCCATGTAAGCTTCTGCGCAATGGAGTACAACCGTGTAGGCGCAGCAGTGCATAGAAATTTGGGGCCCGTCGTGGTCCAGGCCAACTTTCCTTGTATTTTCCTCGTGCTTCTGCCCAAAAATGAGATCTGGCTGGATGTTTTCTTTCTCTTTCATATTAGGCTGCTCTTCATAGTGCTAAATAACTTAGGCTAGTAAAACTTTCACATGTTACTACAGTACCTTCAAAGTGTACTGGGTGAAAACAAATATACACCGGTACTTTTTTATAGATGTGGCTCTTTCATATTTTTTGAGCTTTACCTATTACAGGGCATAATATTATATAGTGATGATATGTCATACTTTATTATTATGTGGGTCTCACGTGCCAACTTACTAATAAAAGGGTGGTGCAGAAATACAAAGAGGCCGCTAATCTTGTCCAACCAAAAAAGGACCCTAGTACAAAAAAGGACCCTAGTACAGAAAGGAAAGGTGCAATCAGGTAGAGTTTCATTGATTATCAGCTGTGGTATATAAAAGAAGGGCATGGCTCGAGGCCGGATCAGAGAGTCCTCATTTCCCCCCACCTAAATCGCAATTCTTGGGACGGTGATGGAAGCCACCATTCTCAACTGTTCTTCCTGCTCCCAGCCCCTCAATCCTCGGCGGGTCTACAAGGTCTCTCCATTTCTCCCTCACAATCCATTGATTTTTATTTTGTTGGTTCGTCCGTGCAACTATTTTATTTTTCGAACTTCCATTTCTACAGTGCGTGGATATTCATCTAGTCTGCCACCACTGCGTCCGCAAGATCACCTCCTGCCAGAAGTGCGAGCACCCTAGCAGTGGATTCACCCACGATCCCTCCATGGATGTCGTCCTATCAGCGGCTAGGGTCGAGTGCGCCCACAAAGGCTGCAGTAGTTTGCTGCCCTACTACGAACTCCACGATCATGAAATCCTGTGCCGGTACGCTCCCTGCACTTGCATGGAGACCGGCTGTGACTTTGCTACCCTGCCGCTAGCACTCGTCGCCCACCTCAAAGCGGTCCACTCGATCCAAGTGCACAAGATCTAGTATGCCACCACCAAAGCTTTCCACGAGCTGGTGCTGCTGCCGGGCGAGACGTCCCACCGGCTCATCGTCATTGGGGAGCAGGACGATGCCGTGTACATCCTGATGATTGGCATGGTAAGCACGGTCCCCCTCGTGTCTACGGTTTGTGTTAGGGCCGCGATGGGCGACTTGCCGGTGGACAAGGTAAGGATGTGGGCGGAATTCCCGCCGCTGCTCTCCTGGACGAACGGCAGTAGGGGGACCGACACCGTGACGATGGTGCTCGACATGCTGAGCTCTGCTAAGCTAGGCGAGGTCACGTTTGAGGACCTTACGTCTTACCTAGAGGCACCGCCTCATTACCTGGTCGGTCCTGCTACTTTGAAGGAGCTGTGTTTCTTCTTTAGCATCGAGTTTTAGTGGTGATGTAAACTGCTGTTAATTGGTTTAATTGCAGAATGATCATTTGCATACCAGGAATAGTGGATTTTGTAGTACTAGTACTCTATCTCCCTTCCAAGAAATAAGGCTCCCTTATTTTTGTTTTTGTTTGACCAAGATTTTCTCTAAATATATATAAGGAATGTTGGTACTATACAAATTTAGCATCATTGGAAAGTTGTTTCAATACAAATTCAACAAAGCAAATTTTACACAATATAAGTAAATTTTAGTTGCTCCATTTATTTGGTCAAACTTTACTTTGGAGCGCGCATGTGCCTTATTGCTTGAAACGGAGGTACTAGACGAGTTAAGTGGATGTACCCTCCTGAGTATTTTTCATGAATTCTTAACTTCCGATGGGTTAAGCTGATAGGATTAAGGCCCTCTGTTTAGGAAGGCCATAGGGTTAATTCGCAATACTACCAAGTAGATGAACTCTAATTAATTTATGCATGCAGCACTAGTTTTACATGCATGAGACGCTAGATAAAAAAGGGAACATGATGAGATGAAAAAACATGCATTGGGAGATTGAGAGAAAATAGAGATATCTATATTAATAAGTCACGGGAATTAAGACAATAAATAGGATAGGTCTTATTATAATTTCTAACAATTTTAAAAAGCTATTTGGCCTAGTAATCCCAAACAGAGGTAGGAGTACTGGTTAACATATATTCGGGAGTACTCGTAGTTACTACTACATGTAGTAGTAGTACAATTGTGGAGCATGGTAGTAGTAGTACTCCCCTCCGATTCATATTAATTGTCACTGGATTAGATGTACTCGTATCTAGCACTAAAACATGTCTAGATACATCCATTTTCATGACAAGTAAATATAGCCATTTTTGGAGTAGTACTAGTTTGGTTGGAAGAAATCATATTTTTTTCCGCAGTAGGGACGGTGGTTTTTTGCCAGTAGGAGTACTAGTACATAACAGGTAGTAGTAATATATATGTTTATACTGTACTAACTCAACATACATTCAGGCAATCGACAAATGTTCATCTTGCGGTTCTACTGCTACAATGCTACTAGTAGTTTTTCAGGTGCCCATTCACCATCTGTCTTTTAGCAGTACTCCGCCTAAGCAGTATAAATGGAATTGCTCAAAGAAAGACTCTACCATTATAAAATTATAATATGCCATGGCTGTTGATTGACAAGACAATTCATTGAAGTGGGGTGGGATGTTGGCGTGTTCTATGATGCCTACTGCTACTATCACTCTGCAGTCAAAATAAAAGAAACAATTGCCATTCCTTACATTAATTCTTGCGTCCGCCCCTTGCATTCCTGCATTATATACATGCATTAACTTATGCGAGTAGTATAGTACAAGTAGGAGTAGTATCAAGCAAGGATATACAAGTCACATGGTGTAACATTCTGAGTCTTTGTCTTCTTCTTTGGTCCGCTTGCCCTTTCCCTTCTTCCTTAGTTCATTTTTGGTTAAACATTTCGAGAGTTTGTTGGCCCCTCTCGAAGTTCACTATCCACCTGTATACCTCGTAGGTTGCGTAGGCATCGAGGCTTGCATACTTGATCTGCTCTTCGGTCAGGGGCATGTTCCCCCACTGCTTGTGGTCCACATCCTCCTCCTCCTTCTTCTTCCTGACTTTTTAATGGATGTCTATGAGGGCCAACGCGTAGTGATGTCTACGCACGCTTCTATTCTTGTTGACAGTGTTGGGCCTCCAAGTGTAGAGATTTGTAGAACAGCAACAAGTTTCCCTTAAGTGGATCACCCAAGGTTTATTGAACTCAGGGAGGAAGTGGTCAAAGGTATCCCTCTCAAGCAACCCTACAATCAAAATACAAGAAGTCCCTTGTGTCCCCAACACACCTAGTACACTTTTCAGGTGTATAGGTGCACTAGTTCGGCGAAGAGATAGTGAAATACAAGTAATATGGATGATTATAAGTGGTAATTGCAATCTTAAATAAGAGTGGCAGCAAGCAAACATGTAACAGAACTGATAGTAAATGATGTTTCAATGCTTAGAAACAAGGCCTAGGGATCATACTTTCACTATTGGACACTCTCATATTAATATCTTCTCTCTATGATTCTACCCTGAACTACTCTTCGGTTGGACAATGTAGGGCTATAAGAGCACACCTTAAAGTTTGCATTCCCTATCTAGATAACCCCTCGCTGTCACCTTGAGCGCTAGATGGTTCCAACAAACACCACAATCTTATAGAGACATCCAACTCAAATTATACTCATGATAAGTATTTATGTAACCTTAGCCTAAGTGCCACACGTTGTGCACACTATCAACTTCCCACACGTGGGGATAGAAGAGATTAATTAAAGCACTTGAGTAGTAGAATAGATCAATATTACAAAGATCATGATCTCAATAAGATCACGCATAGAGAGAGATGAACACATAGCTACTTGTAGAGCCCTTAGCCTCGAGAGAGAACTACTCCATCCTCATCATGCGAGTCAGCAACGGCGATGGAGATGGTCGTGGAGTCAATGGAGATGGATCCGGAGGCACTTCCCTAACCCAGTAGGGTGCCGGAATAGAGACATCTGTCCCCTGAATCTCCTCTTTGGTGGTGGCGGTGCTACCGACCTTTTCATGGAATTCTAATCTTGTGTCTAGTGTTTTCGAGGAATATATAGGCGAAGAGGCAAGGTCGGTGGAGGCCTGAGGGGCCCACACCACCCCCGGCGCGGCCTGGCCTGGCCTGCACCACCAGGTGGTGTGGCCAGCCCCTAGCCCTCCTCGGTCTCTGCTTATGGCTCCATGAGTGTAACATCCCAAAACTTTAATCCAAGGTTATTAAGATCCAAATCATCAAAATTAGGGTTAACAAAAAAAATTCAAATTAAAATTATTAAAGCATTCATATGTGTGTGCATTTAAATAGGAGTTGTTTTGAATTGCCATGATTAAGTGATCCATTACTTGTAAAATGATTCCTAGGTAAAATAAACATCATCTAAATCATTCCCAAACAAATGCCAAAGAAAAACAAATCAAAGTGAATAAAAGAAGAGAATGGTCATTTGTGCCATTTTAATCAACATGCCTACTTTGGCAATTCCTAGGACTCAATTATGAACAGAAACAATTGTGGATCCTCGCACCCCTTGCTAGTACATGTAATGATGTACCAAGGCCCACTTTGTGATCTGCCAAAAACATTAAAACAGTAAATTTAAATGACATTTGAAAATGGAATCTAGTGTAGGTATAAAGATCACCCTTTTCCAAAAACCACTCAAATGAACTCAAATTTAAAAACGCAAGCACCCGCAGAGTCTCAAGCTTATACCTAGCACACCCACCAAAAACTTTTCAAAATTCCAAAATAAATTTCTTGCGGCCATTTCCACAAACACTTGGCAGGCAGAGTTTACACCTAGTATCTAGCTCACTGTTTTCAACAGGCGTTTGCACCCATTTGTCCTCAAAACACTCCCATTGTCTCCCTTTGATCAAACCAGGCCCTTTACACACCATCCCCTACCCCCTAGTGGCATTGCCATGCGAACCCGAGCACCATGTCACCGGCTAAACTTGCAACCGCCGCAGCAGACAATGCCTCTCTCTCTCATGATGTCTACAAGCTAGCCCAGACCTCACAGCCACTCTCTGTCCCCTCCCTGAGCACAGCCGAGCTGTGGACCACCCGCAGCGCACCGCGCCCAAACTGCCTGCACCATGTCGAGCACGAGCCAGAGCGCCGCGCCCGACACACGTGCACACGCCGCCCCTCGACCGCAGCTCGTGCCCGACACACGTGCACACGCCGCCCCTCGACCGCAGCTCGCGCCCACCATATCGTCACGACTCCAGGAACACCGCGGACATGCCCGTTCGCCGCCCCTTGCACCACAGCCACCACTCGCTGTTGAGACCACCGCCTCTGCCGCTTAGAGCATGCACACCACCCGAACACATACCACCGTCACTAGGCCCGCATTTACTCTGTAGAGCACCGCCCAGAGACCAGCCACCATCCCCTACCTCAAGCCACGATGCTAGCACGATGTGCAACCCTCGCCAGAGCCGCCCGAGCATCACTCTCGGTCGCACCGTCGAGCTATAAATAGAGGCCACCCCCAGCCTCATTCAGCACACCACTCACCTCCCCTCACCTCACTGATCAGTTCCCACTTCTCCCCGGAGCCGCTCAAGCTCGCGGTTGCCGAAATTTCACCGGAGCTGGCCGCCTCTGGAGGAGAAGGGCCCCGCTGATTGCGACCACCCCCGGAGCTGCCTCGACCACCCCTGAGCTCTCCGTCGTCTACCAGTCCGTTTGCCCGCCTCGCCGTCGTCGCTGGAGCCTTGGTACGCCCCTAAGCACCCCCACCGAGCCACTAGGGTTCGACCTCTCCGGCGACCTGTTCATCGTCAATGACGAGCCCCAACGGTCGATCTTAGTTCTAATCTAACGGCCCACATCGCCCCATACCGCTTCGCCTGTTATGAGCCTCTGACCGGTGGACCCCCCTGTCTGCTGTGCCCCGCGCCAGTAGTGTCACTGGGCCGGCCCGTTTGCTTTCCTGCGCGACCCATTTAATTCAAACTTAAGTTTTTCTATTTAGGTTTGAACTTAGTTCTGTCCCCTAGTTTGAAACTCAATTCAGAGAGATTTACAAATCCAAATGGAGTGATTGCAATTTTTTTAGAAAGCTACTGAAAAGATCTACCCAAGCCCGTTGGATTTAATTCAATTAGAGTTTGCGATATCTCCTAATAAAAATAACAAGACAGAAGCTTTTGCACATTCAAACATTTTTATAAAATCAACCATGATATCTTTTGAGTTGATTCTAACTCTCAAAAATCACATTTCATCATACCTATCTGAATATGTAATAATATTAGGGTTTACATGTAGTGACTTTGGAATAGTACCAAAATAATGCTATATAGGCATTTCTAGTCACTTTAAATTATTAAATAATGAACTTAAACCAAAGTAATTGTGATCTAGAGCTTAAATCACATTCCCACATGTGAGAATATGTGGTCATGACCTGTGTCCACATGATCCCATATTTGAAGTGGTGAATATTAAATCTTAGTTAATTTTCAATGAGTACAAATTACTTTTCTAAAATAAAAAGAAGGAAACTAGTGAATAAAACTTCTGATGCTTGTGATGATAATAGATCATCAAATGTGTGTCTTAGAGTGCTAATTAGATTAGTTAAGTATTGTTTGGTGATTGTGTACTCTGTATGTATTTATAGACGATAGTACCGACCAAGCTTTCGAGGAGGAGTTATACCAAGAAGAAGAAGAAGAAAACTTCAACCACTGCACTAACCAAGGCAAGATAGCACTATCCATGTTAACCCTTGCAAGTTTACTTGCAAGCCACCATTTAGCAATGCAAGCTAACCCTTCCAATCTAGATAACCCAAGCAAAGTTGCTTTAGGCATGTTGTTATACCACTTTGACTAGTATTTACCCCAAGTCTTATTTTTCAAGCTATACTTCCTTTACTTTACCCAAAGTTTTTTACTTGTTTTGAAGGTAGCATAAAGAGTATAAAATTTTACCTAGAGAGATAACTTTAGATGTCATTCTATGGCATGAGATTGATCCAATCAGTTCCACCTTAGTGAACACTCTTAACTTAGTAGTTTAGAGTAGATAAAAACTTGAGTCACTTTAGATGGGAACACTTGGTGAAAATGAATTATGAAAACCTTGGAATGATGAGTCATTCTATTGAGATGTTTTGACATGTGTTGAGAAACACAAATGGTTTATGATGGTGAAAATGTTGAGGCATGAGCCTTAACCCTTTTACAAAACTGATGTTGGATTCGGATGCGATACCATTCCAAATTTACCGTACAACCACAATACCTGAATTGGGTAAGGCTTAGCCGGAAGTTTATATGCATTAGTATTAGTTCCCTCGCAGGAGAGGTTTGTGCTGAGGCTATGTCTCAATGTTGTCCACCTATGTAGTGCCCAAGATGACAGATGGTCATGGTTGGGAGGCCATGCTCATAGGAGAGGTGCTTATACTAGGGTGTGTAAAAGAAAGGTTATGTTTGATTATCTGCATACTAAGTATGATGATTCAGGGTTATCCCTAACAAATGTATTGAATCTTGTGGTGAAAGTGTACCACCTCTGCAGAGTGTCAAACTATTCGAATAGCCGCGTCCGCAGTTATGGACAGTTGGAATGGCCATACTGTTTCGTTGTCAGATGTTTTCAAAATAACTTATGAAATGAATGATGAATCTTGACTTGACCACAACAGGGTGGTGTTTATGACACTAGCTTCCCAACTTAAGTGATTCTAGAACTTTATTTTATCTTTCTTTGCTTTAGAACTCAACTTAGGTTTCAAACTTAACTTGATAGTTAAACTTAGAGTTAGCACTTTAACTTAGAACTATACTACTTGTTAGTGATAGTGTGCGAGTACTTAAAGAGTACTCATGGCTTTTGTCCCTAGCTATTCTCATGGCCAGACTATGAGGGAGACTACCAAGATGATGGTCAGCAGGACAGCTATGATAACTAGGACTATCTGCCTTCGTCAACATTGCATGTGCCCCTGAGGATGGACCCCACCGCTACGATTATCTTTTATTCCGTTGCTTGTTGTATTAAGACTGGATCATGAGATCCTTATTTGTGTAAGACCTTATGTATGGTTTGTAATGGATGATGTACTGTGATATCCAATCTGTTATGTGTCGCAAAAATGGTAATCCTAGGATTGTGATGAATGACATGACAGGCATCTGGATTAAAAATCCGGGTGTTGACAAGTTGATATCAGAGCCATCCTAACCATAGGAGACCCTAGTTAGAATGGACGTCCAAACCAAAAACTTAGTTTCAAAAACAAAGTGAGTATTTATGAAAAACTATTTCCTCTCTTATCCTTAGGAATTCATTCTTTCTCAAAAAAATGCATGTTCCTCAAAATTCTTACATTACTACTTAAAATTTGACAAACTTGATCACTTCACTAATTTCCTCATTCTAAATTCTTGTAGATGGAGACTCAGTTTAGCAAGTTCTACCAGTTGGGAAACAGAGGTCAACTGATCTTCGAGAGGGATCTGGATTCACTGTCGGAGTTACTGGGACACCCACATCCGGAGTTTCTTGGAGATCAACTTCCAGGACCCCCAGGAGGAAATTTACAGTGGCTAGTCACCGTTGATCTTAGAGGAAGCATCAAAGCACCAATGTCTGGGAGAATCTAGTTCTCCGTGAGAGAACAACTGGCTAGATGGATTAGCCAGGGCAATGCATGAATCTCTCGCATGTCTATGTGCCCTTAGCGTCAACCAAATCCAAGGAACCCGTTTTGCTCACTATGCAAGACGTGACTTAATGGGAATGCTGATGGAGATGCCAAGCCACCCAGAGCTGAAGCGTCAAGTGGAGAACCTTGACTTCCTATTGTACGATCGTTAGAAGGAGTTGGACAATGCTAGGGAGTTCGCCAACCACAACCATGCCATTGCCGCCCAGAAGGCCCAGACTTTCTCACTCCTTGTCAAGGATCGTCAGTCTTTTCGCCTCCAGCGCGAGAAGAAGGATCGCACCATCGCCCATCTTCACAAGAAGGTGGCCGACCTCGAGAAGACCATCAAGGAGCAGGAAGCTCAGCTTGCAGCAAAGGAGGAAGAAGAGGAGGGTGAAGACATCGAGGGAGACATGGATTCTTACCTCAGCAATGATGATGATTTCTGGAGGAGGATGTCGTGGACATCTACACTAATGATGAGGACTCCGACTTCATCGACGATGAGTAGATGCACAAGAGCACTGTCGTAGCATGAGATGTATCGGTCCCACTGTATCGTAGCTTGCAAAATGGTTCTTCAAACCATCTGTTTTCCTTTGATTGTTGTGGTGTGTGTTTGTATCATGTGCTTGTTTGCATGAATGAAATGAAGTTAGTTGCAAAACCTGAGTCAAACACAAAGTTTTAGCTTTGAAACCAAAACCATGAACCTTAGAATTTCCCTCTTACCCCTTTATCTACCTCAATCTTCAGATGACTCGTGGAAACCAAGGAGGGAGCAGCTCGTCGCAAGACCTAATGCTACAGATCTTGCAGAATCTCATTGCAGACAAAGAAGCGAGCATGGCAGAATGCCAAGCTAATCTAGCAACACTGCAACAGATCGCCCAGATGGCTCTCAACAACAAAGGGCATGGAAATCAAGATCATCATGGATCCAAACTCAAAAACTTTCAGAATACCAATCCCCCAACTTTAACCAAGATGAAAACCCATTAGATGTTGATGACTGTTCACAAACAATGGAAAACAACTTAGAAGTTACAGGAGTTAATGACAACGAGAAAGTTCTCTTCGCCACCCACTATCTGGCAGGAGATGCAAGAGCTTGGTGGACTAGTATCCATAACATGAACCATGGTCAAGTGATCACATGGTAAGCATTCAAAGTCAAGTTCAGCCGCACCCACGTGCCGCAGGGTCTAGTCACTAGAATGAGGGATGAATTCCGCGACTTGAAGCAAGGCAGAATGACTGTGGTGGAGTACCGTGATAGATTCCTATCACTTGCCAGATATGCACCTGATGAGATCAACACGGAGGCCAAGGAGAAGGAGAGATTCCTGAACAGACTACATGATGAGATGCAGACTGTCCTCATCAACATCCGTTTCCAAGATCTCAAAGAACTAGTCGACTCTGCCATTCAGATGGAAGGGAAGATTAACCAGGCAAATGACAACCGCAAACGTCGTATGATGCAGCAATCTGGATCCAGTAGTCACCAGAAGTACCATCCCAACCCCTCACCAGGATATGCACCAAGGAACAATCGACCCCCAATGTCTCGCCCAAGCTACCGCAACCGTAGTGGAGGCAATATGAAGTCCGGAGGAAACAACCACAACTCTGGCAATGCCAACAACTTCAACCGTGCACCTCCCAAGAGCAACAACAACAACAACACTGCACCCAGAATTGGCAGCAATGATGTGCCTGTTGCAGCAAAGGACAAGACCTAGATAACTTGTTTCGAGTGTGGAGTGAAGGGTCACTATTACAATGACTGTCCCAAGAAGACTGCAACCACTGCCAATGTGAATGCCCCAGCTCAACAGTAGCGTCGTGTTCAACCAGGAAGAAGGTTTGACCCAGGGAACCCTCACAACCGCAACGGTCCTCTCTTCCACATGAACGCAGAAGAAGCCCAAGAAGCGCCAGATGTAGTGCTGGGTATGTTTTCTGTCAACTTAGTTTTAACAAGGGTATTGTTTGATTCTGGAGCCTCGCATTCATTTGTCATCGAAGAATTTGCATGCACTAGTAAGATTCACCCAACCAACCTGAAGCATGTCATGATAGTTCAAATCCCCGGTTCGACCACCAAAGCTAGAAAAATTTGCAAAGCTGTGCCTATCAGAATACATGAGATAGATTTTTATGCCAACCTAATTGTGCTTGGAACCAAAGGATTGGAAGTAGTACTAGGTATGGATTGGATGTCAAGGCATAAATGAATGATAGACTGTGCTAAGAAAGCCATCACGATGACCAGTAGCTCTAGAGTAACAGTAGAGCATATATCTAAAACCTTTTCTCGCCAATTCAAGTGCAACAAGAGTCTAGCCCTACCCACCATAGACCAAGTCAGAGTAGTCTGTGAATACCCTGACATATTCCCAGATGAATTGCCAAGTATGCCCCCGGTTAGGGATATTGAGTTCATTATCGAACTAATCCCCGGAACCGGACCCATAGCCTAGAGACCCTATAGCATGAACCCCTTAGAGTTAGTGGAACTGAAGAAGCAGTTGGATGCCATGTTAGCAAAAGGTTTGATTCAACCAAGCGCAGTGCCATGGAGATCACCAATGTTATTCGTTGACAAGAAAGATTGAGGCAATCGTGTGTGCATAGATTACAGAAAGTTGAATGATGTCACCATCAAGAATAAGTACCCTTTGCCAAAGATAGAGGATCTATTTGATCAGTTGACTGGAGCTCAGGTATTCTCAAAGATTGATCTTAGGACTTGTTATCACCAACTTAAGATTCGTGCAATGGATATTCCGAAGACCGCCTTTACTACTCGCTATGGTTTATACGAGTATACGGTTATGTCTTTTGGATTAACCAATGCCCCTGCTTATTTCATGAATCTCATGAATAAGATCTTTATGAATTTCCTAGATAAGTTTGTAGTTGTGTTTATCGCCAACATCCTTATCTACTCCAAGTCAGAAGAACAGTATGAGCAAGATCTGAGAATCATCCTAGAAACCCTGAGAGAGTATTGGTTATATGCCAAGTTTAGCAAGTGTGAGTTTTGGCTGAAAGAAGTAGGATTCCTAGGACATATTGTGTCTGCCGGAGGAGTCTCTATTGATCCCGCCAAGATCAAAGATGTCGAAGAATGGGAAGCCCCAACCACTCAAACCCAAGTCCGTGCATTTCTCGGATTAGCGGGATACTACCGCATGTTCGTAGAAGGATTCTCGAGCATCGCCAGACCCATGACCCAATTGTTAAAAAGGACAAGAAGTTTGAATGGACGGACAAATGTGAAGCCAGTTTTCAAGAACTAAAGAAGAGATTGATATCAGCCCCAATATTGATCATGCCAGACATCAAGAATCCATTTGATGTATATTGTGATGCATCCAAGATTGGTCTCGGATGTGTATTGATGCAAGAAGGCAAGGTCATTGTTTATCTGTCTCGACAACCGAAGCAGCATGAGCAGAACTATCCGACCCATGATCTTGAATTAGCAGCCGTAGTTTTGGCATTGAAGACATGGCATCATTATCTGATGGGTAATCGCTGTGAGATTTACTCGGATCACAAGAGCTTGAAGTATATTTTCACTCAGAAGGAGCTGAATATTTGGCAAAGGATATGGATAGAGTTAATCATGGATTATGACCTTGACATTCACTATCACCCCGGCAAAGCCAATGTGGTAGCGGATGCTCTTAGCAGATTGCCTTGTAGGCTAAACACTATGATCAAAGAGAAGCAACCCAGTTTGTATGAGGAGTTGGAGCAGTTCAGGACGGAGTTACTTAACAAAGGATTCTTAGCTAGCATTGGACTTCAACCCACTTTAATCAGCCAAATCAAGGAAGCCCAGAAGGGAGATGAAAGTATCGATGGCATCAAACGTCGTACTGGTATAGGAAAGGTACATGGATTCACTAAAGACGAAGAAGGAGTTCTGTGGTACAAAGGACGTATTTGTGTGCCAGCAGATTCGGAATTGAAGCAAGTTATCATGCAGGAAGCTCATGATACTCTTTATTCTATCCACCCCTGAGGAACGAAGATGTATCAAGATTTGAAAGAGCAATTTTGGTGGCACAAGATGAAGAGAGAAATCGGAAGCTACATCGCCAAGTGTGACATCTGTCAAAGAGTCAAAGCAGAGCATCAGCGACCCGCGGGACTATTGCAACCATTACAGATTCTGGAATAGAAATGGGATTCCGTCAGAATGGACTTTATCACCGGTTTGCCTACTTCCAGTATGGGAAATGACTCAATCTGGGTCATAGTGGATAGACTGTCCAAGGTAGCTCACTTTATCCCTGTCAAGACTACCTACCAGAGCTCGAAGCTAGCAGAACTGTATATCGCTAGGATTGTTAGTCTGCCTGGAACCCCCAAGACCATAGTATCAGATCGAGGAACCCAGTTTACCTCGAGATTTTGGCAGAAAGTTCAGGAAGGATGGGGAACCAAGTTAAACTTCAGCATAGCTTATCACCCGCAAACTGATGGACAGACTTAGAGAGTTAACCAAATCCTAGACGATATGTTGAGAGCGTGTGTGTTAGAGTATGGATCAAAATGGGAAGACTGTCTACCTTTCGCAGAATTCTCATATAACAACAGTTCTCAAGCTAGTTTGAAAATGGAACCATTTGAATTCCTATACGGAAGAAAGTGTCGCACCCCTTTGAATTGGTCGCAAGTAGGAGAGAGTCAGATCTTTGGACCCGACATTCTCCGAGAAGCCGAAGAGAAGGTTCACAAAGTCCGTGAGCACCTCAAAACCGCCCAATCCAGACAGAAGAGTTATGCTGATAAGAGAAGGAGAGACCTAACTTTCAATGTCGGAGATTTTGTATATCTCAAGGTTTCACCATTGAAGGGAACGCAACGCTTTAGTCTGAAAGGAAAGTTAGCTCCCAGATATATTGGGCTCTTTAAGATTCTGAACCACCGAGGAGAAGTATCGTATCAACTGGAACTTCCAGAAGAGATTTCAGGCATCCATAATGTGTTCCATCTCTCGTTACTTCGCAAATGCTTGGAAGTGCCGGAGAAGACTGAAGTTTTCAAGAACATCGATCACAGAGCTGTGGAGATCAACAATGACCTGACATATCGAGAAGTGCCCATCCGTATCCTAGAAGAAACTTATAGAACCACCAGGACCAGGAGTATCAAGTTTCTCAAGATTCAATGGAGCAACCATATCGAACACGAAGCCACTTGGGAGCGAGAAGATTACATTAGGACAGAATTCCCAGATCTCTTTAGTTCCTAGTTTTCGTTGTAAATCTCGAGACGAGATTTTGTTTAAGGGGGGAAGGTTTGTAACATCCCAAAACTTTAATCCAAGGTTATTAAGATCCAAATCATCAAAATTAGGGTTAACAAAAACTTTTCCTATTAAAATTATTAAAGCATTCATGTATGTGTGCATTTAAATAGGAATTGTTTTGAATTTCCATGATTAAGTGATCCATTACTTGTAAAATTATTCTTAGGTAAAATAAACATCATCTAAATCATTCCCAAACAAATCCCAAAGAAAAACAAATCAAAATGAATAAAAGAAGAGAATGGTCATTTGTGCCATTTTAATCAACATGCCTACTTTGGCTATTCCTAGGACTCAATTATGAACAGAAACAATTGTGGATCCTTGCACCCCCTGCTAGTACATGTAATGATGTACCAAGGCCCACTTTGTGATCTGCCAAAAAATTCAAACACTAAATTTAAATGACATTTGAAAATGGAATCTAATGTAGGTATCAAGATCACCCTTTTTCAAAAACCACTCAAATGAACTCAGATTTCAAAACCCAAGCACCCACAGAGTCTCAAGGTTATACCTAGCACACCCACCAAAAATCTTTTCAAAATTCCAAAATAAATTTCTTGCGGCCATTTCACCAAACAGTTGGCAGGCAGAGTTTACACCTAGTATCTAGCTCACTGTTTTCAACAGGGTTTTGCATCCATTTGTCCTCAAAACACTCCCATTGTCTCCCTTTGATAAAACCAGGCCCTTTACACACTATCCCCTACCCCCTAGTGGCATTGCCATGCCAACCCGACACCATGTCACCGGCCAAACTTGCAACTGCCGCAACAGACAATCCTTATCTCTCTCACCATATCTACAATCTAGCCCAGACCTCACCGCCACTCTCTGTCCCCTCCCCGAGCACAGCCAAGCCGTGGACCACCCGCAGCACGCCGCGCCCAGACTGTTTGGGCCATGCCGAGCACGCGCCAGAGCGCTGCGCCCGAAAGGCGTGCAGATGTCGCCCCTCGACTGCAGCCCGTGCCCACCGCATCGCCACAACGCCAGGAACACCGCGGACATGCCCGTTCACCGCCCCTTGCACCACAGCCACCGCTCGCCGTTGAGACCGCCGCCTCTACCGCTCAGAGCGTTTGCACCTCCCTACCACATACCACCGTCCCTAGGCCCGCATTTACCCCGTAGAGCACCGCCAGGAGACCAGCCACCGTCCCTACCTCGAGCCACGCCGCTAGCACGCTGTGCAGCCCTCGCCGGAGCCGCCCGGCCATCACTCTCGGTCGCACCGTCGAGCTATAAATAGAGGCCACCCCAAGCCTTATTCGGCACACCACTCACCTCCCCTCACCTCACTGATTAGTCCCCACTTCTCCCTGGAGCCTCTAGAGCTCACAGCTGCCGGAATTTCACCGGAGCTGGCCGTCTTTGGAGGAGAAGGGCCCCGCTAATTGCGACCACCCCCGGAGCTGCCTTGACCACCCCTGAGTTTGCTATCGTCTACCAGTCCATTTGGCCGCCTCACCATCGTCGCTGGAGCCCTGGTACGCCCCCTAAGCACCCCCACCGAGCCGCTAGGATTCGACCTTGCCAGCGACCTGTTCGTCGTCGACGATGAGGCCCAACCGTCGATCTTAGTTCTAATCTAACGGCCCACATCTCCCCGTACCGCTTCGCGTGTTATGAGCCTCCGACCGGTGGACCCCCTGTCAGTTGTGCCCCTCGCCGCGTAGTTTCACTAGGCCGGCCCGTTTGCTTTCCTGCGCGACCCATTTAATTCAAACTTAAGTTTTTCTATTTAGGTTTGAACTTAGTTATGTCCCCTAGTTTGAAAATCAATTCAGAGAGATTTACAAATCCAAATGGGGTGATTCCAATTTTGTTAGAAAGATACTGAAAAGTTCTACCCAAGCCCATTGGATTTAATTCAGTTAGAGTTAGGAATCTCTCCTAATAAAAATAACAAGACAGAAGCTTTTGCACATTCAAACATTTTTATAAAATCAACCATGATAGTTTTTGAGTTGATTCCAACTCTCAAAAATCACATTTAACCATACCTATCTGAATATGTAATAATATTAGGGTTTTCATGTAGTGACTTTGGACTAGTACCAAAATAATGCTATATAGGCCTTTCTAGTCACTTTAAATCATTAAATAATGAACTTAAACCAAAGTAATTGTGATCCAACCCTTAAATCACATTCCCACATCTTGCAATATGTGGTGATGACATGTGTCCACATGATCCCATATTTGAAGTGGTGAATATTAAATCTTAGTTAATTTTCAGTGAGTAGAAATTACTTTTCTAAAATAAAAAGAAGGAAACTAGTGAATAAAACTTGTGATGCTTGTGATGATAATAGATCATCAAATGTGTGCCTTAGAGTGCTAATCAGATTAGTTAAGTATTTTTTGGTGATTGTGTACTCCGTATGTATTTATAGACGATAGTACCGACAAAGCTTTCGAGGAGGAGGAGTTCTACCAAGAAGAAGAAGAAGAAGAAGAAAACTTCAACCACTGCACTAACCAAGGCAAGCTAGCACTATCCAAGATAACCCTTGCAAGTTGTACTTGCAAGCCACCATTTAGCAATGCAAGCTAACCCTTGCAATCTAGATAACCCAAGCAACGATGCTTTAGGCATGCTTTGCATATACCACTTTGACTAGTATTTACCCCAAGTCTTATTTTTCAAGCTTTACTTCCTTTACTTTACCCAAAGTTTTTTTACTTGTTTGGAATGTAGCATAAAGAGTATAAAACTTGACCTATAGAGATAACTTTAGATGTCATTCTATGGCATGAGATAGATCCAATCATTTCCACCTTAGTGAACACTCTTAACTTAGTAGTTTAGAGTAGATAGAAACTTGAGTCACTTTAGATGGGAACACTTGGTGAAAATGAATTATGAAAACCTTGGAATGATGAGTCATTCTATTGAGATGTTTTGACATGTGTTGAGAAACACAAATGGTTTATGATGGTGAAAATGTTGAGGCATGAGCCTTAACCCTTTAACGAAACTGATGTTGGATTCGGATGCGATACCATTCCGAATTTACCGTACAACCACAATACCTGAATTGGGTAAGGCTTAGCCGGAAGTTTATATGCATTAGTATTAGTTCCCTCGCAGGAGAGGTTTGTGCTGAGGCTACGTCTCAATGTTGTCCACCTATGTAGTGCCCAAGATGACAGATGGTCATGGTTGGGAGGCCATGCTCATAGGAGAGGTGCTTATACCAGGGTGTGTAAAAGAAAGGTTATGTTTGATTATCTGCATACTAAGTATGATGATTCAGGGTTATCCCTAACAAATGTATTGAATCTTGTGGTGAAAGTGTACCACCTCTGCAGAGTGTCAAACTATTCGAATAGCCGCGTCCGCAGTTATGGACAGTTGGAATGGCCATACTGTTTCGTTGTCAGATGTTTTCAAAATAACTTATGAAATGAATGATGAATCTTGACTTGACCACAACAGGGTTGCGTTTATGACACTAGCTTCCCAACTTAAGTGATTCTAGAACTTTATTTTATCTTTCTTTGCTTTAGAACTCAACTTAGGTTTCAAACTTAACTTGATAGTTAAACTTAGAGTTAGCACTTTAACTTAGAACTATACTACTTGTTAGTGATAGTGTGCGAGTACTTAAATAGTACTCATGGCTTTTGTCCCTAGCTATTCTCATGGCCAGACTATGAGGGAGACTACCAAGATGATGGTCAGCAAGACAGCTATGATAACTAGGACTATCTACCTTCGTCAGCATTGCCTGTGCCCCTGAAGATGGAGCCCACCGCTACTCTTATCTTTTATTCCGCTGCTTGTTGTATTCAGACTGGATCATGAGATCCTTATTTGTGTAAGACCTTATGTATGGTTTGTAATGGATGATGTATTGTGATATCCAATATGTTATGTCTCGCAAAAATGGTAATCCTGGGATTGCGATGGATGACATAACAAACATCTGGGATTAAAAATCTGGGTGTTGACAATGAGTGTTCTTGTAAAATATTGACTTTCGCTTTTGTCCGGTCCAATTCCAAGAATATTGTTTTTCCTTCTTTTCTGAAACCAAAAACAGCATAAAACAGGCAACTGGCACTGCGGCATCTTGTTAATTGGTTAGTTATAGAAAATATATAAAAATACCTCAAAGTATGAACAAAACATAAGAAAGTAGATACTAAACAAGCATGGAACATCAAGAATTATAGATACGTTTACGACGTGTCGCATAGTCAGCCAAAGAATCCTTCTCATTCGTGGAGGCGACAGGCTTCCACCTCTTCTGGATGTCCATGAAGTTCGTCACTGGTACTAGAGAACACCTAAGCCCGATACGGTCGTTGCCGATGTTGATAGCTGCAAAGGAAATTTTAGGGCTAGCGAGGAACTCTGCTAGCTTATAGCATGGCTGGTCGGCCTGGCAGATCTGTTAGACCAGGAAATCCATGACCACACATAGCTGGGCGACAACAGCCTTCTGCGTCGATGATCGCTCGTTCGTGTACTCGACATCAAGGCCAACAATCTTGTCGTCCATTTCCTCTAGGAGCTTTTGGATTTTCTCGATGTAATCGTTCACAACCAAGGCTCTGTTGGTATACGCCACCTGTAGTGTGGTGTTGCCAGGGTCCACGAAGTAGTACATCTTGTCCAAGGACGCCACCATGGACTGTGATTGGCGCCTTCTTTTGTTTTGGAGAGGTCCGGCCGGGTGATAGAAAAGGAATGGGATAGAGAAGAAAGGAACCGCTAGGAAGATCGGGAGATGCATGCATGAGCGATTCTGGAGATGAAAGGGCATGCAGTTCCCCCGGCCCCACCCACGTACTCCTATAGAATATAATTTATTTACGGATCAGTTTTATGGACACGGATTATTTACGGCTATAGGTTGATTTCTAGATTATACAAAAAGTAGAAGAACCAAACACACAGGATACTTTACGAACGAAGCTTGAAAGTATAAATATTTTTTGAGTTTCACCTACTACTATAATTTTATATAAAAAATGATATGTCATACTTATATTATCTGATTCTCACATGCAAGGCACTTGCAAATCACTAGTTATTTCTTATCTTATCTTATCTTACCACTATATTTCTACTATTATAATGGAGCAGTTTTGAATTGATCCTTAGCACCAATCCTTACCATTGGGCTGTTAGATCCAATGGTTATAACACCTGGATTCGTGTTGAATAGTACCTCGAGAAAACTCCACCATTTTTTAGAACCATCATGTCACCACCCCAAAAATTTCATAGCATAGTAGGCTCTATTCTCTCTACTACTACAATGGAGTGGTTTTGAATTGGATCCATAGCTCCAATCCTAACCGTTGGGCTATTAGATCCAATGGTTCAGAGGAGCTGGATTCATGTTGAATAGTACCTAGACGTCTGACATATCACCACTATATAAATATTTAATAGGTAAAGCATAAAAAATATAAATTTGATTAACATCTATAAAGTATGGGTGTATATTTGGTTCTTGTACTTTTATATCATTTAGAAGTCAAAGCTTATTAGCTATCTAAAACTTGAAAATTCTGGTAACATGGTCTAGAGAAACGAGGGAGAAGATTCTAGAATGATGGAGAAGTGTGTTTTGAGTTTTGTGCTAGAATGGAAAAGAAGATCCAATGACTGGAAATGTTGGGATTCGCGAGTCTTGATCCAACGGTCAATAATCAAAGTTATTCGTACATATTTCCAGCGTTGGATCAAGACTCTAGAATCCCAACATTGCCAGCAGTTTGATCTTCTTTTCCATTTTAGCATCTAAAAAATACTACTCCCTCCGTCAATAAATAACTTACTTAGGTTTGTCTAGATTCGAATGTATCTACACACTAAAATGCGTCTAAATATATTCAAATCTAGACAAAACCAACTCAGTTATTTCTGGATGAAGGGAGTACTTTTGATAGTCTTTAGCACAATGTATGCATATTACTACTCCAAGTCACTTACCACTCAGACCAGTCTTAGAGCATCTCTAGCATGGAAATAATAGTGCGCTATTTCACGCTATGTAGCGTGATATAGCGTATTTGGAGAGTCCATGATATTTTTTAAATAGCATGCTATACCACGCTAAAACATCATAGCATTAGCGCTATTTCAAGTATAGGACGTTATTTTTTTGTTGGCGGGTGTGGAGTAAGATAACATATGATGAATTGTAGATTAAGCAAACATAAAATGAAAATTTGATTGTTAAACTTAAGTGATCGTGTCAAGCCACTGCCTCCTCCTGCAGCACCTGGTGTTATACCTAGATTTAGCCCTGCCGGTTATCCTCCAACTTGGATAGCGCCGGAATCGATTATGCATGTACAAGTATTACTCTAGGAAATTCATTACATCCTAAAATCATTTATATTCATGATATACTTGTAATATTTTTAAATGTTTACAAAAATATGTTTTGTAGAATAGCGCGTTATTAGCACGCTATAACTTTCATATCGTGTAGAGAAAAGCCACGGTAAATTAAATAGCACGCTAGTATTTTTTCCTTGATCTCTAGTGGCTTGTCTAAATTTGGTAGTCTCTTAGGCCTTCCGCAGCGTGTGAAAAAATCGATGCCCAAATCACTTTACAAGAATCAGGCACCGGTGCCCTCTGTTGCCTGATCGATGCCACAATTTTTTTCTAGGGAACCGGAGCACCTAGGTGCTCCAATGCCCCAAAGTCTTCACCCAATAGAATAGTAATATATGTGTACTATGCATGTTGTTGAGAGGACCTTCACCAAATATAATCCATGGAGATTGGTCTAGTTAATTGTTTATCACGTTGTGGGCCAGCTATTTATTTCTGGCCAAATTAATCACATTGTGACCTCGGTGCCTCAAAAGAATTTCTAGGCATCGCTTATGAGGTGGAAACTATTCTATCTATTTGGCATCGATCACGATGTGGAAGGCCTTAGAGCATCTCTAGTGGCTTGTCTAAATTTGGTAGTCTACATCTTCACTTTATAGATACTGGTGTAAACTGATTCCTTTTTACACGACTTTAGTTTTCTACTGGATAGTATAAATTTGACAGTCTATATGTCCATCTGCATACAAATAGTCAATATACATAGCAAATCAGTACAACAAATGATCTGATTTGGCGCGGGAGCGAGCTCGCGAGCGACCAACTTTTCTTTAGACATGGTGGCTTGGTTGTCCAAATATGGACAACGAGTAGCCTATTTGGAGGATGTCTAAATTTTAGACCACCGGATACACAAGCCACCGGAGGAATTTTTTGGTCCATGGTGGTCTATATTTGGCTTAGACTACCGGATACACTAGCCGCTAGAGATCCTCTTAGGCTGGTCATAGTAGGAAACATACTACTCTAGTACATGTGTGTATGTAATTGAGCCGAAGGTAGAGACCTTATTTTTGCAGAAATGGCTCCGGACATATTCCATACCTAGAAAGGCTAGGACATTACAGTAAACTATTTTTTCTAGTCATTGGACTATAGATACTCCTAGGATAGGACAGGATATTATTATTCTATATCTTTTGAACTGTATAGCCAAATTCAAAATCCTAGAGCAGCAAATTCTGCCTCCTCACCTCCACCGAAATATTTCGAGTGGTCACACGCCCCAAGTTGTAGCTGTACGAAATTCCATTTCTACCCCTGACAATGGCCTATCTACTATTGTCGGGGCGTGGGTATGGTTCATAATCCCCCTCCCCCCGGGGGGGCTGGGGTTCCCACAGCTTTGAAGCTGGGTAGTCCACCTTCCACCGACGCCATTTCCCCCAAAGCACTCTGAAAAACCCTAACCCCTTTCTCACCTCCGGCTCCTGCACCACCGCACCATCCCATCCCCACAGCGCTTCGCTGGCCTACACGCCACCCGAAATACACCACCACACTTCGCCGGCCTACACGCCATAACTCTATACAATATACTCCTGACTAGTCTACGGGATCAGCAGACGTCCACCTTACTAAACCCTAGTTCGACTGACACCCTCTTCCATACAACCATGTTAGTTTTGTCGACTCCCCAGTCCACAGCACCTGACCTGCATCACCTACGCTTCACCAACGACGCCATGCACTACACCGGATCTCCTTCACCGCCCATCTTGTCAAGCAAGCCAGGCCCATCAACAATCTCCACAGATCTGCTTCACAAACACCACCAAGATCTATCTGCTTCAGCCTGACTCACCACTACCGGGCACCCTCGGCATCCTTGACGTCACCCGCAAAGATGCCATGTAGGCGTAAATGACGTCGTGGCCTACTTGAACCAGATTTGCTTGTTCGTTCATTTCAATATAGCAGGTATGAGCCTGCAACAGTGAACTGCATTTCTGTATTGGTGGTAAATTCCTACCTCAATACTGGCTTAATTGATATCCCACTCTCCCTTGATGAATTCGATGTAGTCTATGTTAAATCCATGCGTTAAACTACTCCTTCTATTTCGAGGTATAAGGCGTCCTTGTTATGTGTGTTTTTTCTTTGACCAACACTTACTCTTAATATACATAAACATTTTTTTGTAGTACAAAATAGACATCAGTACAGTTCATTGGTATTATGCAGTTCATGCCAAATGTTAATTCACTGAACATCTGAAGCTGCCTACCTATTCAACAAGTTAACATGTTATGTCATCATAATGTGCACTTGCTTCGTCTGTTGCTACAATACTGACTTCATGTAATTTTGGAGTTCACTGGTAGTTTTAAGCCATTGAACATGTAGGTTAACATTCCATGTTGTACAAGTTCAGAATTTATGCTATTTTAATTTTAATCCGGTTGTTCTAAGAAAACACAGTAACTGCCTTCTCTTATGTAATTCATCACAAATTTTATGTCATTGAACTTGTTGGTTTTTCATTCCCTCTGCAAGATATGCCATTTTTATTTGTTTCAATTAAGCTCCGATAGTAGCTGCCACCTATTGTGTACTACTCCCTCCGTTTCAAAATATAAGATGTTTTAGCTTTGTGATAGAAGTGTATCTCGACACCATTTAGTGAGTAGGTTTACTCCAAACTTACATGAACCTACACACCAAAAGTGGTCTAGATGATGACTTATACTTTTTGAAATGGAGGGAGTACAATCCATTCCGTAAAAGAAGGCCTATACAACTTTAAAGTCAAACAATGATGACTTTTACCAAGCTCATAGAAAAATATATTAAGGGTTAATTTGTGGCATTTGCATCTATGAAAATATATACCCCGATGTATCAAATGATGTTGGTTTGGCATGGTAGACGTTCCTGGTATGTTCTACAAACTTGGACCAATTTTGCGTCGATTGAGTTGTGAAAAAATTATACGCCTTATTTACTTTGGATTGGATGTAGTATTACATGGCATGTTTTAAGGCACTTAACATGATTATCGGCATGCCCTGATCTATAAATTCAAGTTTCTCAATTATAATTTCTGTAGCAGCAGTATCTACCTTCTATTTATGTAGTTCATGGCATTTTAAGTCACTTCACTGATGGGTTAGCATTCCCTGCTCTATAAGTACACGAGATATACCATTGTAATATATATCTTGTTCGTCCAAATGTTAGTACAATAACTGCCTGTTCTGTAGATGGTGAAATTTTTTATGAAACTTCTCATATTTGTTTGCAATTCTATTTCACAAGTTAAATCACTGTAATTTCTCATATTTGTTCTGTAGATGGGCGGCCACCATGTACCTCCTCAACAACCAGCCACCGACTGGAGACCCACGAGCTACCACGCACCGATCTACGGTCGCGGGCATGGGGCTAATCGAGGCCGCCCACGATAAGGAGCCAACGCCAGAGCCGAAGAAAAGCAAGGCTCTGGCAAACGCTGCTCCTCGCCCTCGTCCAGCGACGATAGCCACGACCAGTCCCGACATTGCCACTCACGGCGACACGATTGCCACTTTGATGCGCATGATGACATCACGCAGAAAGTCGACAAAATGCGAACAAGATGTGCTCGCTCGACTGACTCAGAGGAAGACGATGTGGAGCTCTACGGCGCCAGATGCTTCAGCGGAGCCATCAAGCAAAAGTGAAGGCTTAAAGGTTTCAAACTCCCCTCGGATAACCCAAAATTTGATGGCCTACAGGACCCAAAGATTTGGCTGGAGGACCACATCTCCTCTGTTAGGCTGCACAGAGGGAGTCGAAGCACGACCATGCAATGCCTGCAGCTACAGCTACAGGGCGCCGCTCACGCATGGCTCAACAATCTCCCGCGCAGATCCATTCGCAGCTAGTAAGAGCTAGTCTACAGCTTCGTGCGCAACTTCATGGGCACTTACAAAAGGCCCGCATCAATCGAAGAACTTAGAAGCTGCCAACAAAGGTCTGGCGAGTCGCTGCGCTCGTACATATAGAGATGGTCCATTCATCAAGAACTCCGCAGAAAACATCTCGGAAGACCACGCAATCGACGCGTTCAACAGTAGCGTTCGCCGTATAGAGCTCAGGGAGGAGCTGCGCTGCTCAAAGCCCAAAACGATTGACCACCTGATGGAAATCGCGAATCGGTGCGCATACGGAGAAGACTCGGTAAAAAATCGCACCTACTCCGACAATAACGACTACCTTGGGCGCAGACACGATCACCGAGGAAAACGTCAAATGCACGTCTACGAGGACCGTAACAAAGTCAATATGGCCGCAGCCAGCTACACCGACAAAGGCGACGACAACCGCAACAGCGGATATCGCAGCGGTGGATACCACGATAGCGGGAAAACCACACAGGTGTGGCAGCGCCATAGTCGCGAAGAGGCACCCATAATATCTATCCAGGACAAACTGTCTGGACCATGCAACGTGCACTTCTACATCGACAAACACGATGGCAAGAAAAAGTCCAGCCACCTCCTAAAGGACTATCACGAGTTCCTCAAGCTCCACGAAGGCCTGGATCAGATAAATCGCGACGCGATCAACCAGGTCTACAGAGCCACCCTAGGCGCGATGGCACATGGAGCTCCTCCACCACCGCCCGGACCACCACCACCCGCGGATGCGCTTGTCTAGCATCACGGAGGCGAGCCGTACCTGCGAGCCGTGGGCAACATGGGGATGATCCAAAAAGGGCGTCTCTCCAATTGAATGCAGTAGGCTATCACTCGCCAAGTCAATTTGGCGATAAACTCTCCACCTTCCACCACTGAGTACCTCAGTGGAAGTGACTCTAGCATCACCTTCGACAAGCGAGACCACCCATGCCAAGTTTCTCGTCTAGGCCACTATCCCCTCGTACTCGAGGCATAGATTGGAGGCTTCGATATGAGTCGTGTCTTCATGGACGGCAGAAGCGGCCTCAACCTCATGTTCGCGAGTACCTTGCGTGCGATGAGGATCCCTCTGACCTATCTAGAAGTTTCAGACACGACGTTCCACGACATCATCCCAGGGAAGGGCGTATATCCCATGGGCAAAATCAACCTTGACGTCATCTTTGGCACGCTGCAAAACTTCCAGCGAGAGCGCGTCGACTTTGAAGTTGTCGACTGGCCATCACAATACCACTGCATCCTCGGACGTGCCGCGTTCGTGAGGTTCATGGTAGTACCGCACTACGCCTACCTGCAGATGAAAATGCCAGGTCCAAACGATGTCATCACAATCAACGGAAGCTTCGAGAGGTCCGACAGCTGCGACAGGGAATTCAACAGAATCTCCTAGTCCTTCAGCATGCAAGAGGAACTCACAAGATTGAAGGAGTCGACAGACAACAGTCTGCCTCCCCTGAGCAGGCCAAGTTCGCCCGACCTGTCCTTCGACTCATTGGTACACACGAAGAAAGTCCAGGTCCACCCAATGGACCCAACCAAGATGGCCCTCATCACCAACAACTTGAGTTCTGCATAGGAACTCGCGCTCGTTGAATTCCTCCGTGAGCACTAGGAAATCTTCACCTGGTGTCCAGCAGACATTCCAGGGGTTCCCAGGGAATTCACCGAGCACTCACTCAACATGAATCCAAACGCGAGGCTAGTCAATAAGACAATACGGCGACTGTCTGAACCAAGAGCAAAAGCAGTCGGCATGGAGATCAACAGACTCCTCGATGTAAACTTTACACACGAGATCAAGGAAAGCACTTGGCTCACTAACACAATGCTTGTGCCTAAAAAATACATGGATATCCTGCGTGGACTTCACCTCCTTGAATAAGCACTGCCCAAAGGATCACTTCCTATTGCCACAGATCGATCAAATCATGGACTCCACCGCGGGATGCGAGCACCTATGCTTCCTTGACGCCTACTCAGGCTACAATAAGATTCGAATGAAGGAGGAAGACCAGGATAAAACGGCGTTTACAACACCCTTCGGTGTGTTCTTCTACAACACGATGCCCTTCGGGCTAAAAAACGTAGGAGCCACCTATCAGCGGTGCATGCAGGCTTGCCTCAAGAACTAACTTGGTCACAATATCCAAGTCTACATTGACGACATCGTCATCAAAACCAAAGAGGAAGCCACGTTAATCGATGATCTCCACGATACCTTCGCTAACCTCGACTACTACCGGATCAAGCTCAATCCGGACAAATGCGCCTTCGGTGTGCCAGGCAATTACTTGGGTATCTCATCTCTGCGAGAGGGATCGAGGCAAACCCGAAGAATATAAAGGCCATACTGGCCATGGAGAATCCGAACAACGTAAAAGGCGTCTAGCTGCTGGCTGGGCGAACCGCGGCGCTCAGTCTATTCGTTAGTCGAATGGGTGAAAAGTCACTGCCCTTCTACCAACTCCTCTACAAAGCTGACAAGTTTGAGTGGACAGACGAGGCGCAAGAAGCATTCAAAGATCTCAAGCGTCTACTATCCACCTTGCCAGTACTAGTGACGCCTCACAACAAGGAACCACTGCTACTCTATGATGTCTACGCACTTCTATTCTTGTAGACAGTTGTTGGGCCTCCAAGTGCAGAGGTTTGTAGAACAGCAGCAAGTTTTCCCTTAAGTGGATCACCCAAGGTTTATCGAACTCAGGGAGGAAGTGGTCAAAGGTATGCCCTCTCAAGCAACCCTGTAATCAAGATACTAGAAGTCTCTTATGTCCCCAATACACTTCTCAGGTGTATAGGTGCACTAGTTCGGCGAAGAGGTAGTAAAACACAAGTGGTATGGATAATTATAAGTGGTAATGGTGATAGAAAGTAACATGATGGCGTGGAAAACACTAAAGGGAAACTGAAATAAAGATGAAAGCAAGCAAACATGTAACATATCTAATTGCAAACGGTGTATCAATGCTTAGAAACAAGGCCTAAGATCATACTTTCACTAGTGAACACTCTCATATAAATATCTTCTCTTTATGATACTACTCTTAACTACTCTCCGGTTGGACACTCTAATCGATGGTAGGGTTATAAGAGCACACCTCAAAGTAAGCCTTTCCCATCTAGAAAACCCCACACTGTCACCTTGAGCACTAGATGGTTCCAACAAACACCACAATTTCATAAAGACATCCAACTCCAAATATAACTCATAACAAGTATTTGTAATCTCTAGCCTAAGTGCCACCATGGTGAGCACGCTGTCACTTTCACACACATTGGGAGAGCAGAGATCTATTAAAGCACTTCAGTAGCAAGGTAGATCTATAGATTACAAGCTCATGATCTCAATAAGATCATGCATAGAGAGAGAGATGAACACATAGCTACCGGTAGAACCCTTAGCCTCGAGAGATAACTACTCCCTCCTCATCATGGAATCAGCAATGGTGATGGACATGGTGGTGGAGATCGATGCAGATGGCTCCGGGGGCACTTCCCCGTCCCGGCAGGGTGCCGGAATAGAGACTTTCTGTCCCCCGAATCTCCCCTTCGGTGGCAGCGGCGCTGCGGAAATTTTCGTGGCTGGAGGCTTGATTATTTAGGGTTTTCGTATCGGAGGCTTCTTATAGGTGAAAGGGCAAGGTTGGTGGAGTGCCAGGGGGCCCACACCACCTGGTGGCGCGGCCAGGGCTACCCCGCGCCACCATATGGTGTGGCCAGGCGCTGGCCCTCCTCCGTCTCTGCTTCTGGCTCCGTGAGTCTTTCCGGTAAAATAGGAACTTTGGCTTTTGTCCCGTCTAATTCCGAGAATATTCATTTTCTGACTTTCCTGGAACCAAAAACAGTAGAAAACAGGCAACTGGCACTGTGGCTCTTGTTAATAGGTTAGTCCAAGAAGTCATATGAAAAGTACTCCAAAGTTGGAACAAAACACAAGAAAGTAGATAAACCAAGCATGGAACATCAAAAATTATAGATACATTTGCAATGTATCAACATCCCCAAGCTTAACTCCTGCTCGTCCTCAAGTAGGTAAGTGATAAAAAAGAAAGAATAATTTTTGAGGTGACATGCACCATCAAAGACTTGATCGAAGTATTTGTAATACAAAGCTGGGATCATAGTACTTCAATCATAACATGAAAGATAAAGTTGTAGCAATAAGGAAAAGCAACTATGTTGCAACATGAAAAGGCACAAATAAAAGATTCATGAATAACAATTCTTTGCAACACGTTTGTTTGTTTCACATAAAGAAAACATAGCATAATAGTATTTAGCTTGTCCCTCATAGAGTAGCAATTATAAATGCATAGGACGCCTTCAAAGTTCATAAGAGTGACTAGATAAAATAGTTTAAAACAAGCAATAATAAGTTATGCATCCATCAACTAGTCTTGGGACAATGCACATAGAACTAAGAATGGCCACTATGCTCTCAAAGTAGGTGCATAAAGATAGAAGGTGGAGACTCAATATAATGGTGGACGAAACACCTTTTTTATAAAAGGAAGTAGGGATTCAAGTCTCATAAAGAGCTTCCAAAAATTATGGTACTTATAGCTTTCAACTCTCATTGCCCCTATCATAAGAATCTTGAAGTGATTAAGGTTAAAGTGCACAAACTATGGTGTACATGCTTGACGAAGTATAAGTTAGAAATCTCATGTCCCTTGAATACGAGGGCCGCTCCTCATGCTACTCAAGTTTAGTGACCGGTAAGTTCTTGTCATCGTAAGTACATGTGTATCATAGAGAACCGTCAACGGGGTACCCCTTGCCCGATGATACGGAAGAATCCCCATATCAAAATGACAAGGCAAGCAGAAAACGAGCATCTCAGCAATCTTCTTATTTACCATGGGAATATGGTGCTTTTTTCTCTCTTTCCTCTTTTCATAATCTCTTTTTTCTTTTTTCTCTTTTTTTTCTCAATATAGGACTCTTTTTTTATAAGAAGAATGCTTCATAGAGAGCTCATTATGGTTACGCCGCAGGTTTCCACCATGTCAGCATGGATTAGACCAATGGCCCAGGCGTTTCTCTAACACATATACATAACTCCATAGACTTACAAGCTCCCCTTTCATTTCACACCGACGACATCCATAGACAAAAGAGCATGATATCAACTAGGTACAAAGTACCAAGTGCAATTGAAAGCGTTCCCCATGACAGCATGGTTCTGCTAATTCCCAACAAATAAGGGCAAGAGAAGTAAAGTGTGCCATCAAGTTTGTGAGAGCTTTAATCACTAGTTTTCTCATAACAAGTTTAATTTGGAATTTAAACAAAAGCATCAATATACTTGGAATAGCATAAGATAATAGGCAGGTATGGTGGATTCTTTGGAATAACATTTTTAAGGAGTTGGATGCATGAGTGGAACTCATACTTGGTTGCGGAGGCTAGCAAAAGACTAAGAGTGACAAACTAAGAGAGCAATAATGGCCACAATCATGCAGAGCGACAAAACATCATTGATCAAAGCATAAAGTGATACTACAAGTTGAAAACTAAAGGATCATAAAGGCTATGGTGACTTGAGATAGTCATAACATGGTGTGAGCATGTGGCAAGTCAACCCAAATAAAGCATCAAAGGAGAATACCACTATACTATGCTTTAATATGCTAAAACAACGCATGATTCATCCAAGGCACATTAAGAAATCTCAATTGTTTATAACAAGTCATGCTACAGCAAATAATACTAAGAATAGAGCCAAAACAATATCAAGCATGGCAGGACAAAGCATAGGCCACAGTCAAAAACAAGCTCCTTTTACCACTTAAGCATGAACTTTCCTACTCTTTTCCAATCCAAACCAAACTATTTGAAAGCCAATGTATGAAAGAGGGGGTCCAACTAATTTATTCAGCAAACCAATCAAACCAAGCAAACGAAAAACCAAAATGAAAACAAAAAAGAAGACACTCCAAGAACAACACAACTGTGCATGAAATAATAAAAATGAAGCGTTTGGAAGAAACCTAGAATTTTTATTGATGAAGAAGGGATGCCTTGGGCATACCCATGCTTTGACTCTTGTACTTCTTGGATATTTCTTGGGGTGACACGCGTGGCATCCCCAAGCTTGAGGTTTAGTTCCTTCATCTCATTACTCAATCCTTCCATACACCTGAAATTTTTCCTTCATACAAAACTTCACACAATCTTATTAGCAACATTAGTGCACTCAAGATAAATAAGTCTTAAGTTTCAGTTCTAACACCAATAAAATTCCATTAGAACACTAGCTACTGTAGCACTTCCCTCAAAAAGCTCAATTGCCCAAAAGAACTCAAGAAGGAACCAACAAGAAGCAAATGCAGAAAATGGCAGAAATCTGTCAAAACAGACCAGCAGGTAAAGACGAATTTTTTGGAAGACCTTCTATTGCTCAAATCAAAAAGTGTTGAACTAAAAAAAGTTAGATAACAACCTGGGGCAGAATCAAAAAACTTCACGCCTCAAAAAGACGTTCAGAGATTTTACACGAATTTTTATGGTGAAGTACAAAAATCTGTTTCGGGACAGCAACTTTCCCAATCATTACTTCTCTCTCATTAGAGGTTACTCTTGGCACAAAAAGAAAATAAAATGGATAAGGAGAGGTTATTACAGAGGTAATAACTCCCAATACTCATCTAAAACTTTTGGGTTATGTTCCAATAAGTACTTCTCTTTAGGGCCTTTAAGTTAGGCTTGATAGTTTGAGAAGATGCTCACATAAGAAATATGAATTGAAGTAAAAGAGAGCATCAAGAAGCAAATTCAAAACACATTTAAGTCTAACCCACTTCTTATGCATAGGAATCTTGTAAATAAACAAATCATGAAAGCACAAAGCAACAAGCATAGTAAAGCAAAACAAGTGCAACTTCAAGACTTTCAGCATAAAGAGGGGAAACTTAATATTGTTGAGATACATAAAACCATGTTTCCCTCTCTCATAATAACATTCAGTAGCATCATGAATAAAGTTAACAATATAAATATCACATAAAACATTCTTATCGTGAGCCACATGCATATAATCATTATTACTCTCCACATAAGCGTAGTTATTATTATGAATTGAAGTGGGAGCAAATTGAACAAAATAACTATCATTATTATTCTCATCACCATAATCATCAAATATAGGAGGCATATTGTAATCATTAATTTTCTCCTCAATAGCAGGTGGACTGAAAATATCATATTCATCATTGTAATCATCATATATTGGAGGTTTTGTATAATGATAAGAAATAGAATAGCTATCTTCCAAAGTTGGGGAACTAAAAAGATCATTTTCATAAAAACTAGCTTCCCCAAGATTAGCCTTTTCCATAGCATTAGTAATAATGGTGTCCAAAGAATTCATACTAACAACATTGCTATTATCATGCAAATAAAGTTCCATAAGTTTTTTAATTTTCTCTATCAAACACTTCATGTCCTAACTCAAGATAAATACTATTAAGCTCTCTAATTTTGTTGTTGTTTTCCATTAAGCCTAACTAGTGAAAACAAGAAACAAAAAGACAAAATTGCAGAATTAAAAGAAATAACTTCGAGCACTCACACTAGAGGATGTGAGTACCTTTTACCTTACCTCCCCGGCACTGGCGCCAGAAAATAGCTTGATGTCTACGCACTTCTATTCTTGTAGACAGTTGTTGGGCCTCCAAGTGCAGAGGTTTGTAGAACATCAGCAAGTTTTCTCTTAAGTGGATCACCCAAGGTTTATCGAACTCAAGGAGGAAGTGGTCAAAGGTATCCCCTCTCAAGTAACCCTGCAATCAAGATACAAGAAGTCTCTTGTGTCCCCAACACACCCAATACACTTGTCAGGTGTATAGGTCCACTAGTTCGGCCAAGAGGTAGTAAAATACAAGTGGTATGGATAATTATAAGTGGTAATGGTGATAGAAAATAACTTGATGGCATGGAAAAGACTAAAGGGAAACTGAAATAAAGATGAAAGCAAGCAAACATGTAACAGATCTAATTGCAAACGGTGTATCAATGCTTAGAAACAAGGCCTAAGATCATACTTTCACTAGTGAACACTCTCATATAAATATCTTCTCTTTATGATACTACTCTTAACTACTCTCCGGTTGGACACTCTAATCGATGCTAGGACTATAACATCACACCTCAAAGTAAGCCTTTCCCATCTAGAAAACCCCACACTGTCACCTTGAGCACTAGATGGTTCCAACAAACACAACAATTTCATAAAGACATCCAACTCCAAATATAACTCATAACAAGTATTTGTAATCTCTAGCCTAAGTGCCACCATGGTGAGCACGCTGTCACTTTCACACACATGGGGAGAGCAGAGATCTATTAAAGCACTTGAGTAGCAAGGTAGATCTATAGATTACAAGCTCATGATCTCAATAAGATCATGCATAGAGAGAGAGATGAACACATAGCTACCGGTAGAACCCTTAGCCTCGAGAGAGAACTAATCTTTCCTATTCATGGAATCAGCAATAGTGATGGAAATGGTTGTGGAGATCGATGGAGATGGCTCCGGGGCACTTCCCCATCCCGGCATGGTGCCGGAACAGAGACTTTCTGTCCCCCGAATCTCCCCTTCGGTGGCGGCGGCGCTGCGGAACTTTTCATGGCTGGAGGCTTGATTGTTTAGGGTTTTCGTATCGGAGGCTTCTTATAGGCGAAAGGGCAAGGTCGGTGGAGTGCCAGGGGGCCCACACCACCTGGTGCCGCGGACAGGGCTAACTCGTGCCACCATATGGTGTGGCCAGGCCCTGGCCCTCCTCTGTCTCTGCTTCTGGCTCCGTGAGTCTTTCGGTACAATAGGAACTTTGGCTTTTGTCCCATCCAATTCCGAGAATATTCATTTTCTGACTTTCTTGGAACCAAAAACAGCAAAAAACAGGCAACTGGCACTGTGGCTCTTCATAATAGGTTAGTCCAAGAAGTCATATGAAAAGTACTCCAAAGTTGGAACAAAACACATGAAAGTAGATAAAACCAATCATGTTACATCAAAAATTATAGATACATTTGCAATGTATCACTCTACATCTCCGCCACCAACCAGGTGGTCAGCACGGTGCTGGTGGTGGAACGAGCCGAAGAAAATAAGGTCCACGGGGTCTAGCGCCCAGTATACTACCTCAGCGAGGTGCTCACGCCAACAAAGCAGCAGTACCCTCACTACCAGACGCTGGCGTATGGCGTCGTCATGACAGCCAGGGGACTACGGCACTACTTCCAGGAGCACCCAATCGTGGTGGTAAACGATGCGCCGCTCAGGCACATACTCAATAATCCTGACGCCACCGGACGAGTCACGCTCTGGGGAATCGAATTGTCTCCCCGGGACATCACATATGAGAAGCCCGATGCGATCAAGTCACAAATTCTCCCAGATTTCCTTGTGCACTGGATGGAGAACCAACTCCCCGACAAGCCAGACATTTTCCTATATTTGGACAATGCACTTCGACGGATCCAAGCTAAAGGACGGAGCTGGTGCAGGTGTCATACTGACATCACCCAAGGAGACAAGATGAAATATATTCGGCGCATGCAGTTCACCGCCTCCAATAATGAAGCTGAGTACGAAGCCTTAATCCATGGGATGTGGATGGGGAAAGCCTGCGGCGCCAAGAGGCTCATCATCTACGGCGACTCCAAGCTAGTGCTCAACCAAACGATGCATGAGTGCGACGAAATGAGCGACAACATGATCTCCTATCGCGACCTCTACAATACACTCGAAGGAGACTTTGACAGCTGCGAGCTACAACACATAGGCCACAAAAGCAATGAAGAGGTGGATACACTCGCCAACATCGGCTCTACATGCGCCCCCATACCACCTGGGGTATTCCTCGAGCGTATCTGCGAGCGCTCCATCAAGCCCAAGGCTCCAGAGAATAAAGCAAGCACCTCAATGGACTTGGGGGCTACACCACCCAACGAGCCACTGGCACTCCATGACACGGAGCTTGATATGGAACTCGAAGGCCCAATGGAGGTCATGATGATCGAGCCATCTTGGACACAGCTGTACATCACATATCTACTCAGCAAGAGGCTGCCAGATGACCCGACTGATGCGCGAACGTCGCATGACGATCCAAGGCATTCACCCTCATCAATGGCAAAATGTACAAGTGCAACATTACATGGGTACTTCAACGGTGCATCTCCAATTGGGACGGAAGGGTTGTTCTCCTCGACATACAAGGATGCACCTGCGGGCATCATGCGGGCAATCGCGCTCTCGTTGCTAAAGCTCTGCGAGTTGGATTCTATTGGCCCATGACCATGCCTGACGCCAAGGACATCGTCTAGCGCTCCAACGCCTGCCAGCTATTCGCGGACAAACCTCACGCACATGGCGTGGAACTCAGGCCAATGCCATTGGCCTGGCCCTTCGCACAACGGGGACTCAACATGGTCGGCAAGCTCCCAAAGTCCTCGCGAGGAGGATATGTCTACCTCCTAGTTGCGGTCGACAAATTCACCAAGTGGATCGAGGCCATGCTGGTGACGAATCAATCAGGAGCCAGCGTTGTCAAGTTCTTCGAGTCCATTTTCTACTGTTTTGGAGTGCCACATAGCATCATCACGGACAATGGGACGAACTTCACCTCTAAGGAGTTCCAGGAATTCTGTGAAAACCAATGAATTAACATAAGCTACGCCTCGGTGGCTCACCCACAGACCAACAGTCAAGTCGAAAAGGCCAACGGCCTCGTCTGCGGCGGAATCAAGAAACGACTCCTCCGGCCACTCGAACAAGCATCTGGATGCTGGCCAGATGAGCTGCAATCCGTACTTTGGAGCCTACGCACAACTCCAAACAGCACCACGGGATACACTCCTTTCTTCATGGTGCACAGTGCTGAAGAGGTACTACCCTCAGAAGTACACTACAAAGCCCCACGAGTGGTTGCATACAGCGAGAAGGAGTCAACTCTCGCACTCGAAGACTCCGTCGACCTCCTTGACGAAGCATGCGAGATAGCAGTGGAGAGATCAACGATCTACCAATAGAGCCTCCGCAACTACCACAGCAGAAGGCTATGCCCCAGATCCTTCATCGAACGAGACCTGGTCCTGCGACTGAAGCAACAAGGGCATCTCAAGCTCGAGTCCCCTTGGGAGGGGCCTTACGTGATTACAGAAGTAATCCCAGGTGGCACCTATCGCCTTAAAGATTTCAAGAGCAGGGTCGCATACTCCAACCCCTAGCACGTCGCGCAGCTGCGCCGTTTCTACCCCTAGTCATTTTTTACATTACAAATAAGGCTATTCAGCCAGGCTACGTAGCCACACATTCTACCTCATACTATTCCGCGAATAAATAAAGCTAAGTGCCCCAAAACTCGGTGTTTTTCCTTATTTTCTTGCAATTTCAGCACTCGGGGGCCGTGCCACCCTTTACACTTTCGTTCTACGAACAATGCCACAGTATCCTGAAGCTGACACAACACCAATCGAACCCTTGATAAACACCAACCCAGTTGCAACTCACCTGACAGGTTGGCAAGGTGCTGAGATAAACACAAGTTAGGCTAACGAAAAAGAACTGCAGAGTACAATAGACTTGAAAAATACACAAGCTAGCAAGCTCTTCACATATCAATGGGTACTAAATACACCCAACACAATCATACGAACTTTACAACACTCATACATCTATGTGTAGGATACAAAGTACGCTACTGCTACAGAAGATGAACATTCATCTACTCTTCAAAGAAGTCGACGATGTCCTCTACTGGCTGATCAACCGCCTGGTAGTTCGGCACCATGTTCCAGGTCATTCCTTCTGGCGGCGGCGGCGGTCCAGCAGCAACAGCTTCTATGTCCACATCTGGCCAATGCAGTCGCACCATCGACATGGCAGGCTTGACACCAGCAACCAGCTGCTACCGCAAACACTCGCGTACCGCTCTTATATCTTGAAACTTTGCTAAAAGGGACAACAAGCTTGAAGGGACAACATCCAGAGGAAACATCGTCTGATAAATGAGCCTGAGGCACGACTGCGCCTTCTTCAAGCATTGAAGCACTCGAGAAGAACGATCCTGTAGGGTCGCCAATGCAACTGCATGGTCGTGGTCCACCCAAAAATACCCACTCGGCTATAGCTGCTCCTGGGTCAGGTTGTTCATTCGAATGACCACCTAGTCCTTCTTATCCTGTGGATGACGAGCGTTAACAACTAGACCAAGCAAGCAACTAAGTATGAAGACAAAGCATCGCCGCAACTGAGTAAAAGAAAATATGAGAAGGCAGAAAGCTAACATTTAAACTTCTCATTCAACCGCGCATCTTCCTCCAAGAGATACTTCTCGCGGGCGGTGGCCTTCTCAGCTTTCGACTTCCACACATCCACGTTACCATGGACGATGGGCAACTCACACTCCAACTGCTTAATGCGGTCGCGCGGTCGCGAAGCAATGACAACTCCTCCACCTTTGAACGCGGCTGCGCCGTGGTGTCATCGGTGGGAGGAGAATCATGAGAACCACACGAAGGACCCTAGGTACAATCAAGCAGGAAGCAAATGAGACTTATCGCACATCGATAAACAGAGGACTGCATTCAATTTTGATAAATGTCAAGGGAACAACCCCACAAAAGCATGATTCAGACAAAAGACTAGCTACAGCTATTACACATGGCGACTAGGGAGCATTCTGCTTATTCGACTTTGACTTCGACTTCGGGGGCTTCATCGCATCCGTGGTAGTCTCCGACGCCAAAGACATGCCGGTGGTAGCCCCAGATGTCGCGGTCTTTGCCGCCTTAGCTCACCGCCGCTCCTCAGAGTATTTGGTGTGTCTCAATAAGCTGAGGCCCGCATTTACCGCAGCTACTAGCGAAAGGAGCAAACACTACCTGCTGGCCTCCGGCGTCAATAGGCATCGCCTCAGAGATCACGGCGGGATCCAACTCTAGGCCATGGGCTTGCACCATCGCGAGTGCCATGGTGGCGCCGACAGACCGCTGGGAGTTCCTGAATTCCATGGGAATACCTCCAGCGAGGGATTCCACCAGGTCATCAAGATTGTCGATCAACCCGGCCTTGGGAGTCAGGTCCTCACGGATGCGACTGAGCACACCCTTGGCCTTCCCCAACATCTCCTGAAGGGTAACACTGCGGTCCTCATCTAGGGCAACGGAGCCAGCCAAAGCATCCGTGCGACGAAGAGACTAGGCGTCAAAGCTCAGGCCAGCAGCATCTACGGACATAGAGTGTAGCGCATCTACATGACGAAAAGAAAGGAGCAATGCAAATCAACCTGAAAATTACCTGAGAGAGCCTTGACAATCGAAAAAGTTGTTCTCCGAACAACTTCTCCCCTTCATCATTGGAAGAACGCAGGTCTTCCTCACGCTTCTGTGACTCTTCTAGAGCCACTACTGCCTCATCGCGCATTTTCTCTACCGCGGCAAGCCCCTTCTCGAGGGACGTAATGCGACGGAGAAGTTCATTATGTTCACCTACAAAAGGACAGGGCATATCAGCACTTGAGCTGACAAATTTCTACAAAGACAAAGTCAAAAGCTAACCTTCGACTGCGCGGTGGCGATTGTCCAGCAGGGCGTGTTGTCGACCTAGAGCAAGGCACGCGGCTTCCTTCACAATAAGCTAAACCAAGGGAAACAACAACTCAGGAACAACCCAATATAAAAATTTGACTGACAAAAAAGCAAAAAGGTCACTCACATGTTCCTCCAGGGACTCCGAAGATGACTGTCGCGCAGTCATCCGTGCAACCATCTGATGCTCCCCAGCATGTGGGGAACTCGAAGAATTGGTGCCAGAGTGGGCCGCCACTAGGGGAGAAGGAGACCGTTCGACCACCTCCTTGGCCTTGGAGTCTGCGACTCTGGACTCTCTCACAAATTAGACGTCATCAGAAGATGATGATGACACTTGGCTACAAAACATGTCCAGCACCACTTCAGAAAAGCAACTCCAAAAAAAACAAGACAAACTCGCGGCAATTAAGACTCACCAATTGAATTTGTCGAGATCAAAGGAGTCATCCGACGACTCCTTTGGAAGTCGCATCTTCTTCCGAGCAGGAGGATCCATGGCGCGCATAGGCACGGCGAGAATCGGCTCCTCTGCAGCAGTAGGAGGATCCTCCGACATCTTTGGAGAGGAGGCACCAGACGCCTCGCTGCGGGAACGCTTGCGAGTGCCGTGACTACTGGACTCGGGGGGCTTCCTCCTCTTCTTTAATGGGACGGTCGAATCCGACTCGTCCTCCTCCTCCGCTTCGTGAGGAATAGTCCCTTCGGGCTGAGGAGGCAAACTGGCAGCCACGCTCCAGTCCTGCAATCAGACGATACATCATTATATATCAAGTACTTGGTGGCAATCGACAAAGAAAACTACTTTGCAGTACAGTTCTACCTCAGGAGGAGGGTTAGAGGCGTCGAAAGGAGGCACGACTGGCTCGCCTGGGATATCCTCCTTGGCAGTGTACTTGGTCACCAATCGCAACCTCCTGTCTACCTCACCTGCAGAAAAGCCTTCCGCAGATATGCGAATGACATTGCTCGCACCAGCCCAGCGGTACATCGGGTAGACTCTAGCCGTCATAGGCTAAATGCGGCGGCACAACCACGTGCGAATGAGAGCGGAGCCACCCTCTTCTTTTCCTATGCAGCCTTCAAGGTCACAGACGCGCTGATACAGCACCTCCATTTCTTCGGACTCACCAGGCATCACGATGTTCTTCCAGGAACGCCTCCTCTTATAAGCTACCACGGGGTCGAAGGGCGCGAGTCCGTAGTGCTCTCCGTCAGCCTTCTGGTCGCGGATGTAGAACACTTGTCTCTGCACCCTTAGATAGACGCGGTGAGCTTGATGGGGAAGTAGATGGCGGAGGACTTGACGTGGATTCTGCAGCCTCCTACATCGTAGACTACCGAACCAGACGCCGACCAACATTTGAGCTTCAAAAGCCTCTTGAAGAGGCCAAAGTGTGGCTTGATTCTGAGCCAGCACTCACAAAGTGTAAGCAAGAGATGTGGAGAATGGAATTCGGGGACAGTTGGTGCAGCTGGAGCCCATAGAAACAAAGAAGACCCCTGATGAAAGGATGCAGGGGCAGAGAGAGACCTTGAATGATGAACACAAGGACCATCACTCGGAAACCCGGAGGAGGACGAGGGATTACCTCATCGCCAGGCACTCGCGAGTCATCTTCCATGGACGGAAGAGCTCCATCTTGACAAAGAAGGTGCAGCTCAGAGGACTTACTGATAGACGCGCGCCAGGAGCCGTTGGTGACGCGGATGCTGCCCTTATTCTTCCTAGCGGCGGCGGCGCTGGTGCCCACGGGAGTGGTGCCGCCCTTCTTATTGGCGGCGAAATTGGTGGCCGTAGATCCAGCAGCGACGCCTCCCTTCTTCTTTCCCATCTTTTGATGGCGATGCGAGCGGAGAAAGTAACTGGGGAAAATGCGGAGCTGGTCCAGTGCCACGAAGAGGAAGCGCGCAAGGAAGCAGAGAGAACAACAATGGCGAAGGGGCATGAGCAAGAAGAGAGATGAGGAAAATTTACCATAGCTGCGCTGCTACTTAACCTCCTCGCGGATGACATCCAACGGCCAACAAAAACCATACTGAACGCGTGGTGCACATCGCCATCAACACGTGGCGAAGCTGAACCACGAACCGTCCCCCACTACTCCCATTACGTGCAGGAATCGAGGAGACGCAGTTAAACTAGCAGATTACGCATGCCTAGTCAAATCGAAGTCAGAAAGTGGGACCCACTGCTTGTCACGTCAATTCAAAGCCACTTATGCGGGCAACTGAAGTCATCACGTTGTCAACACTGATGTCATAGTTCCTAGCAGAAGACCATTTTGACTACTTTAGTCCTTACTCGAGTCTTCGACTCAACCAAGCACACCGGGGCTAATCCTAGAATGGTCGGTGGCCGCGCACCCGAAAGAATTTTTATGCAGGTATGCAAGCTTCATGAAAACCCATAACTCGAATCAACGATTCGATTGTGAACTACGCTAGCACTTTTCCAAATTCTGAGTCCAATGACTCAAGTTTGAGTAGATTGCGTTGCTTTGCTCTAAGGCAGTTAACTGATAACGATATATCGGATAAATTAGGCACGTATATCAACAATCCCTATGACACAAACACGAATACTCGAAAATATGCTTAGTCATGCACTCAAAAGACTTCATAATGTCTCCAGTCGAATCTGCGATTCCACTGGACACTCTAGGACTACTGACATGGGTATACCCTACATGTACTCGAGTTTGGCATATATGGTCCAGATAAGGCAGAAGCCCACAGCGTTGTCAAGGCCCAATGCAGAATTCGAGTGTCCCTTGGACTCTCCAATTGCTTGCAATGCAAGAAGAAGCTTAAGATGGAAAGTTCAAAGGGACGAACCCTAATCTGTAACCGACTCGACCTGCTACCCGAGACCTAGCCTATCTATATAAAGGCTAGAAGGGGGCGCCGAAGAGGACAATCACAACCCTAGTTTTCCACAACCATCACCAGATTGCATCTGCGCACCCCTGTAGTTTTTGATTCCTTCGATAATTCCAAGAGCAGACAAGCAAGAGTAGGGACCTCTATGAGGCCTGAACCTGGGTAAACCTTGCATCCATGTGTGCTGGTTTGCTAGCCGATTGATGCCTCCAGCGTTTCCTCCTTCTCCAAAAACCAAGTCCATAACAATGGGCATTAGCGAGTTAAACCCTCGTCTGTTCCTGTGAATGTTTAGTTGACTTGTGATTGCATCAATGCTATACTCTGACATGGTTCCTAGACATACATTGTTTAAATACTTCATTGACCTTGCAAGGTGCACAATGTATCATTTGCTTGTTTGTCTAATGGATTTTCTTGCATGGTTATATGTACAATGATACTGTCAGCAGCTGGAAATACAATATCTATAGGCATTACAAAGAAGGTTTGTGCTACTTTTTGGATGCATCCAATTATTGTTTTGGTAGCAAATGACCCATCTCTTTGTTTCTCTTCTTTTTTATTTATTGGCTCGACAATCAAAATATTTGAATGATGTGGCTACTGAAAAGGAATGGTTGATATCTTGTTTGTCTAAAATGATTCTGGTGGTTTATTTAAGACACTTGATCTATTGCTTGTTTTTCCAAGGTACTATCATAGTTGTCTGATGATTAAAGCAATGCCACTTGTGGTTGGAGGTCACTTTTTTGGCTAGTTCATACTATAGACCATTTTTAGACGCTATTCTTATATTTTAGGTTAATGCTTTGTTGTCCCGACCAGTTCTAAGTAGCTAAAGGAATCTCATGCACCTCTTTTTGTTATATTTCTATATTTCCGTTATGTAGTGATATGATTAGTTTAATAGGGAAAGAGTCGAGTTGCTTGATTCCCTACATTTATTACCACACTAGTTCGGTTAGTCTGCATGAGACACACATGTTGATTGCTTGATTTGTTATATTAGGACAATGCTAATTTTGAAATTCTTTGACAATAAACAAGGTTTTTTCGCCTGCTTTGCTGCTCTAACTTAATAAGTCTTAGTTTCAGCATGCAAATAACCTGTAGTGTTTGGTCCAAAGTGGCTATGATAATGGCACATGTATGCATCGGTCCAGGACATCGACAGTTCCTGTTATTCCGGAAAGAGATGTATGAGGCACATCATTCATTGTACCTGGCCAATGATGAATTTGAATTATTTTACATATACGATGGCAACCAGTTAGCTGGTACGCTGTGCTGGCTTGTTTTCTTTGTTTCAGGCTACACATGAAGCTACGGGGGCAGAATGGAGGAATCCTATGTTAAGTATTGAGGTCATTTCACAAAGCAGCAGTGATAGTGATTATTGCTTGCATCGGCCCACGGTTTCAGTTTTTCCAGCAGAAAGAGGTGTTACTACCACACTCCAAACAATTGATTTAATTGAACAAGCAATAGAGAAAATAGATGGAATAATCACGATTACATGTGAACATATACAAGAACTGAAATATCGACAAGATTTGATGGACCGTCTACTTGATAATCTCTTCTGCAGCTGTCATGGTATTCTAGTTTTTACTTGTATGGGGATGTAAGCTCCGTAGTAGAAACCCTATTCCAACACATGTCTCACGATGTCTTTGTAATGCTTCATCTTGTTTTTGTTGAAAGTCTGGTCTGTAATAAATTTCAAAAAATAGTTGTTGATGTAATAGGGTGATCCTAGCGTGGCCATTAGCAGACTAAAATATTAACAAACTATTTAAAACCTGAATTTCACCATAGTTATAGAATACGCAAATATGCTAGCCAGCAGATGGACCAAATAAGCACTAAAAGGCCGTAAGTGGAAGGTCAGAATATTGGTGGGCCTCATAAGCGGCCAACTCCCTAAAAACGTATATGGCTGAATAGCAACAGGCCAAAATAGTAAAGGGCTCGAACTGTAATTGTGGGGCCCCCGGATTAATCCTCCGAGAATTCCTGTTATTCATACAACCACGATCCCATGATCAGTTAGTCGTGGCACATAACCTACAACTATCATTACAACATCTGAGAATATACTGAATTACAGTACTTACATAAATGTTGTTATGGCTACAGCAGTAATCCGTACCGGAACTTCATCAAGCGTAGAGCCGGAGCCATGCCTTAACCTATAGGCAACTGACTGGGAGAACGTCCTAGTTCTCATAGTCGCCATCCTCATCGTCTTCTTGAGATCTGGCCAAGTTAATAGCTAGGGACAATGCCAGTGAGTACTTTGAATGTACTCGCAAACCACCTTAAGATAATAATAGTAGCAAGAAGGTATGCAATATGGCTGAGGTAATAGGAGGGCTCCAAGAGGGGTTCTTTTCTCAAATAGTTTCTCTTGTAGATATAGCATCTACATATTCTTGTTGAAAACTTTTGTAAAACATTTTGGAAAACATTTTGAAAAGTTTTGGAAAACATCAGGACTGGGTCACCCATTTGTTCCTGTTTTCAAAACGTCCCCCAACCAAACTCCTTCCATACCTCTCTGACCATCCCATGGTCAAAGTAGATATCCTTCCCGACCATCCCATTGTCAAAACATTTCCAAAACCATTTCTTTTCCGAAATCCTTTTTGAAAACAAAACCAGCACCGCTCTACAGAAGTTTGTCCAACCCGTCCTTAACCGCGGACACGGCTATTCGAATAGATTTAGACTCTGCAGAGGATGTACACTTTACCCACACCATCCGGGTACACTACCCTGATCTTTACCGATCGTGGGTTGAGTATCAGATGAAGACTCTCCGGATGCCCACTCCAATATAAGTGCCTACCCTATGGGTGTTAATCCCCTCAACACCGGGACGTTGGGCGAGGACCAACCGGAGCGTTTTTTCCACTCCTCAAGAGTGTGCGCTTTTCAATGAGGGGCCCATAGTAACGCGTGGAGGCATTCCGACCCTTCGTTCCTTCTCCAGGTCCCACCTTTATCGGAGAAGGCCCACCCTCCAGGGATCCCCGATGCCCTGTAGTAGTTGCGAGGCAGCTCATACCAGAATAGACAACCATCAAATCCAGCCATGTCCCATGCCAGAGTAATGTGGTTGCACAGGGTTAAGTTGTTATAGCTAGACTACAAAGAACCAGGTGCGTTTTTGTAAACCTTTTTCCTCCGGTTTTCCTCCAGCATTATGTAAAACCAAAACCTTCTTCTTTTTCAACATCTCTTGGGAGGTCCCACCTCACCAAGGTTTTATCATAAAACATTTGGTAAAACTTTTTCCGGGGTCTTCCCATCCGCTAGTTTTTGGTTCGGCTAAAACGGGGTCTCCAAAGGGGCATGGTGGATGTGCACCATCTATTCTACTAGGGACAAGTAGGTGTCACCAAGGGGGTTGTACTTAGTAGTACCAAAGTGTAATGGTTTGGAGGGGCCAAACCACTACCATATATATATATATGTATATATCCACATATAGCAAAACGATGCAATTTTCATAAACAGTTGATAAAGCATGCATAAGTAAAATAGTAGGACAAGGCTTATGAGGAAAAATGTGGCTTGCCTGATGATCAGCAATATGGCATAAATGTCCCTGGACTTCTTGTTTAGATGATCCCAGAATACCAATATCAATAATAAGTACCACTTCTTCCGCTCTCCGATTTCATCGCAACTATCGTCGTCTAGACAACACATGTAGACAAACCAAGCCACAATCAACATAAGGCATACAAGCAACAATACATAGAGAAAGCACTTGAATAATACCAAATTAAGATTCAGATGGTTTGAGAGGATTGGAAATAAAAGATTGAGATGGCCTTGGAGAAGGGGATGAAAATCCCTTAGGATTTATAGTCTAGAAACTACCTAAGACATGGATTTTGGAGAAAGACCATATTATGTATGGTACCATTGTAAAAACATGATACCAACAGGTAGGTATTGATAATATGAAACCAACAAAAGTGGTTTCACTATTTTATCATTTTTCTTTAATTTTCTATGAATATTCTAGTGGTAAAGGCTCTAGTTTTAGGAAATAATTCGCCAGAAAAGGTCTGGAGCTCCAAACATTATTTACTTGGATGATTTAGTAGGGTTTGATGTACTTGTTCACTGAGAGTTGGAATTAGGTCAAGACAATTACCAGAATGCCCTCAGGAAATTCCCAAAACAGTTCTGTACCCAACTTGTCTTTTTCACCAGATTAAATCTACATTAGTTTTTGATTTGATTCCAAGGACACATGGAAGGTACATGGAATACTTTTCTTCATAAATTGGAATCACCCTTTTTGGAGCTATATAGCTACTGTAGTGATTTTAGGGGTGAATAAACCATGCACAAAATAGTTTATTTCACAGAGAAATATCTAAGGCTCAATAAATCATCAGCTCCTGGGTTTGGATAGGCCTTATTGTACCTCATCCAGGATAATTGGACTTGGTTCAATTGTACTCATGTTTTGGTGTAGGGAATTTTCCAAAGGCCTAACCACGTGGATATTGTTATTTTTGCTATAGGCAAACTAGAGTTCACCTTGACATGAGACCTATGCTGGTTGATTGGTATGGACATTTCCTTCGAGGAGGACTTGGGTTCATCCGAATTGGATATGTAGAATTCCCAGAGGAATTTATTTAGTGTAAAAGATACCTTCTTGTAGATTAGTTGCCAGTAAATAATGAAAATTATTTTTGGCACAATACTAGTTCTGCATGTTCACAGAACACACCTGAACATGGTAAAATTTTCATTTAGGTAAAATACTTCATTTTTCCATTTTTATTTTTAATTAAACCAACAGCTAATTTTTAGATCTGGAACATTAGAAAAGAAAAATGAAAAATGGTTTCCGAACTTGGCTGGTCCAAGCGGCTGCTAGTGGGCCGGCCCAAACACCACCACGGCCGCGGCGGGAGACCCGTTCAAACTCCGACGGGTGGGGGCCGCCCGTCAGCGGCCTGTGGGGGCCGAAGCGATATGGAAGGCCGTGAGCCGTTTAATCCAGTTGAACATTGACCGTTGGATCAAGACTAGCAACTCCAAACATTGCCAACCTCCTAATCTTCTTTTCCATTCTTAGCATCTAGAAAGACTCTACTTTAGCATGATGAAAGCTAGCATGCACAAACCTAAAAACTCAAATTCCATTACTTAGTTTTCAGGGTGCCTGTGCTAATAAATGCATGGACTTGGTTGCTATTTTCATTTTTATGAGGTCCTTGATGTAACTTGTACTTCCACCGACCGTGTTAACTCTCAAGCACCTCTATCCTATGAGACCTACCATTTGATAGGACATTCACAGTACTTCTTTTCTTCTATTTATCATGTTTTATCTCCTACAATACAATAAACCACTGCATAGTGTATGCATTAACTTTGAACATTGACCGTTGGATCAAGACTAGCAAATCCAAACATTGCCAACATCTTGATCTTCTTTTCCATTCTTAGAATCTAGAAAGATTCTACTTTAGCACGATGAATGCTACTATGCACAAACCTAAAAACACAAACTCCATTGCTCAGTTTTCAGGGTCCTTGTGCTAATAAATGCATGGACTTGGATGCAATTTTCATTTTTATGAGGTCCTTGATGTAACTTGTACTTCCACCGACCGTGTTAACTCTCAAGCACCTCTCTCTCCTATGAGACGTACCATTTGGTAGGCCATTCGCAGTACTTCTTATCTTCTCTTTATCATGTCTTATCTCTTACAATACAATAAATCAGTGCATAGTGTACGGATTAACTTTGCACATTGACCATTGGATCAAGACTAACAAATCCAAACATTCCCAACCTTTGGATCTTCTTTTCCATTCTTAGCATCTAGAAATATTCTAATTTAGCACGATGAACGCTAGTATGCGCAAACCTAAAAACACAAACTCCATTGCGCAATTTTCAGGGTCCTTGTCCTAATAAATGCATGGACGTGGATGCAATTTTCATTTTTATGAGGTCCTTGATGTAACTTGTAATTCCACCGACCGTGTTAACTCTGAAGCACCTCTCTCCTACGAGACCTACCATTTGGTAGGCTATTCGCAGTACTTCTTATCTTCTCTTTATCATGTCTTATCTCTTACAATACAATAAATCACTGCATAGGGTATGGATTAACTTCGAACATTGACCGTTGGATCAAGACTAGCAAATCCAAACATTGCCAACCCTAGATCTTCTTTTCCATTCTTAGCTTCTAGAAAGATTCTACTCCCTCCGACCCAAATTAGTTTACTTAGATTTGTCTAGATTCGAATGTATCTAGACATTTTTTTGTGTTAGATACGTCTGAATCTAGATAAAACTAAGTTAACTAATTTGGTTCAGAGGGAGTACTTTAGCACGATGAATGATAGTATGCACAAACCTCAAAACACAAACTCCATTACTCAGTTTTCAGGGTCCTTGTTCTGATAAATGCATGGACTTGGACGCAATTTTCATTTTTATGAGGTCCTTAATGTAACTTCTACTTCCACCGCCTGTGTTAACTCTCAAGCACCTCTCTCCTACGAGACCTATCATTTGATAGGCCATTCGCAATACTTCTTATCTTCTCTTTATCATGTCGTATCTCTTACAATACAATAAACCACTACATAGTGTATGAATTAACTTTGAACATTGACTGATGGATCAAGAGTAGCAAATCCAAACATTGCCAACCGTTGGATATTATTTTCCATTCTTAGCATCTAGAAAGATTCTACTGATAGTTTTTAGCACGATGAAACCTAGTATATGCGCAAACCTCAAAACACTTCATTGCTCCCAGTTTTAGGGTCCTTGTGCTTATAAATGCATGGACTTGGATGCAATAATTATCATTTTGATATGGTCCTTGATGTAACTTGTACTTCCACCGACCGTGTTAACTCTCAAGAACCTCACTCCTAGGAGACCTACCATTAGATCGGCCATTCATAATACTTCTTATCTTATCTTTATCTTCTCTTATCTCTTACAATATCATACCATCACTATAGAGTGTACGAACCATTGAACGTTTGATCAATATTGTAAAATCAAAACATTGCTAACAACCATTGGATCTTCTTTTCCATTCTTAGCATCTAGAAAGATTCTACTGAAAGTCTTTAGCACGATGAATGCTAGTATGCGCAAACCTCAAAAAACACACTTTATTGCTCAGTTTCAGGGTCCTTGTGCTAAATGCATGGACTTGGATATAATTTTATATTTTTTACAAGGTCATTGATGTAACATGTACTTCCATCGACTGTGTTAACTCTCGAGCACCTCGCTTCTATGAGACCTAAAGTTAGATCAGCCATTCGCAATACTTCTTATCTTACCTTTATCTTGTCTCTTATCTCTCACAATACAATATATACCACTTCATAGTGTACGGAACAATGAATGTTTGATCAGGACAGGAAAATCCAAACATTGCTAACCATTGGATCTTCTTTTCCATTCTTAGCATCTAGAAAGATTCTACTTTAGCACGATGAACGCTAGTATGCGCAAACCTCAAAACACACACTTCATTGCTAAGTTGTAGGGTCCTTGTGCTAAATGCATGGACTTGGATGCAATTTTCATTTTTATGAGGTCCACTTTTACTTGCTTAACAAAGAAAATCAGCGTGGTGCTCACTCCTGCAGCCTTACAATGTGCTTCTCCTCCTCTATGCAAGGAAACTAAATTGTATACTACTCTCTCCTTTGCTGCATCACACATCCTCTAGCTGATATCTCTCTCGTCCACAGCGTGGCGCTGCGCACGTGTGCCATTACGGCGGCTATGTTTCTATCTTTTTTCCTAACTTTGCTCTAACATTGAACCACGTTCAACACCTCATCACTGCAGCCCTCTCGCGCTGCGTTCTCTAACCCATAATCTCTTCTATAGTAGCTCTTCTTTTCCCCCCTCCATTTTGATCCTACGTTTTCCTAGTACTACTATTTTCTTTGCGGAAAACAATGTTCTAGTTTTTGCAAAAAAATCCTGTCACTTGGGAATTTGAGATCATCTCTTTTCGTAATACATCTTGGAAACTCCCCTTGGCAAAATATTCTTTACAATAATGCCAAGATGCACCAATATACATAATATGGGGAAATTACCATAAACTATGATGTGGATCACAGGATATGGCATTGACCTTGGTCGTCCCACAAGAAACATATTCATACGCATTGCAGGATAATTTTGTGAACCTGGTTTTGAAAAGTTGTCAAAACACAAGTTTATCATTTTGCATGGCAAGTGATACATGCAAAAGGATGCCATGCACATGTCTTCCGTAAAATTTTAAGAACAATCTACCTTAGCCTCATGTTACAATTCCTTTACTTTCCTGTGAATCAACACTTCTTTAAGAAAAATTCATGTAGGCTCCAAATCTTGTAGGATTCAACTGGACACGATATTCTAATAATATTGTGTTTTCCCTATTCCTTTGTTTTTCCTATCCCGCGAATCAAACAGGCCCAATGTTGAGACTCCCACAGGCAACATTTCCTACTATGCCAAGATGCACCGATATACCAAATTAATGTGGGAACATTTCATTAACTATGATGTCGTTATGGCCATGACCTTTTTTGGTCATCAGGGTTGAAACCAAATAATATGCATACATGGTGGGAAAATATCATGGGGTTGGTTTCCAGAAGTTGTCAAATCTCATGGTTATCAGTTTCCTAGTAGGTTGTACACGTGACGTGATAGGATGCCATGCGTAAATATTTGTTTTTCTGTTTTTCTTTATTACATGTGATTGTTTCAAAACAGGTTCAAAATTGTCAAGATACAAATTCTTAGCAGGAAGTTGAATTTTTCAAAACTCTTGATTGTTTTCAATATATTAACTACTTGATGCGTACCACCAAAAGATTTTTTTAGAACTTCGATAGAAATCTAACACTTTCTAGAGCTTCTAGTTCAAATATAACATGATTTTGTTAATAGAGACATAAAGTCATTTGAGTTAGCTCGAAAGATTTGAAAACTCATAAAACTTGGGAATCGTACATCAAACAATATATCTAGAAACTTAGCTTGTGGCATTCAAAACCATGTTCTCTTTATTTTCTGTGCGTAGTATATTCATGGTGCTAGAGGCCAACAATACTGGGATCTTGTATATGATAGACATGACATAATCAAATGTACTGAAGTGATCTAATGGTCAACAATGTCGTGTTTTGCCAATCTATATCCAACTGCCAATGTTCGAAGTTATTCGTACACTATATAGTGGTATGGAAATTTTGAAGCAACTTAGTCATTTTTTGTTTTGAAAAGAAGTGTCAAGCACAAATTTCTGATTTTTTATGGCGAGAAATACACATAAGAGGATGCCACATGAAAGTATTTGGTTTATTATTAGTTTTATTTTTGTGTCTTTAAACCATTATCGAATTTGAAGGCATGCATATTCTTAGCACGAAGTTAGTTGCATTTTTAAAATCTCCCAATGATTATCGATATATTGGCGACATTGGTACCAACAAACGACATCTATACAATTCAAGAGCAAGCTATCATGCATACTTGTACTCCCTCCGATTCATATTAGTTGTCCATAGATTGGATGTGTCTACACTAAAACATGTCTAGATTCATCCATTTCTGCGACAAGTAATATCGATCGGAGGGAGTAGTTCATATCTGACATAATTTCGTTAAATCGGCATAAAGTCCTCTAAGTGGGGGAAGTTACCTAGCTAGGAATATTCAGCAATTCTAAAACAAGGAAGTTATAAGAAAGCATGGGCCACTTTGTCTAAAATGTGGTGCGGTGGGACCTTTTTCAACTAGGTTTGGCCTAGAAGGAGTGAGATGCTTCGGTTAGCAACTTAACATGGTAAGTGGAAGTGTACATTTTATATCAAGGACATCAAAAACAAGAAAATTACACCTAACCCTTGTTTTAGTACAAAGGGGCCTGAAAATAAGCATGGAAAATTAGTCGAGACTGGATTTCCTTCTCCACCCACTAGCTGAGCCATACCGTTTGTACTAGAACAACAAAAACTTGCTTAACAAAAAGGAATCAGCGCGGTGCTCACTTTCGCTAGATCTTGCTAATGAAGTGCATCGAATGCGATGGGACGTGTATATATTTATATATACATACCAAGTACAATATCCCTTCTCTAGTGTTGTGAGTGTTAATCCTTGCAATAACCTTCCATGCGATGTTTGGGACGAATCAAGTGAAAAAATCGAAACCCAAAAAGTTTGATCCGTGACTACTTTTTTGCCGCCGACCCAACCCAACGCCCAAAGTGGTTCCTTCCTATGCACACCAACACAACGTAGCTGATGAACACATGATAGACATAAACAAAGCCGTCGTACCAATGTTAGATTTGAAAGAGGCAACCCGCGGAAGTTCCGCTTCTAGTTCAATTTGAAGTACTCCTATAGAAACTTCAAAATGAACTAGAGGAGGGACCTTCGCAGGATCCCGCTCGCAACCCTAACCATGGCACATGTGGTGAGCACCACACTCCGGACGAGAGAGAGATCAACTAGCAGGTGTGCGCGAGGGTGCCGATAAGATACATACTTTATTACATTGTGTAAAATTTGACCGAATAAATAGATTAACTAATACACTTGATTAATTTGTGTAAAATTAGTACTTTTGGAGGTAGAGTAAAACTTTCCAATAATGCTAATTTTCTACCAACATTCTTTATACTATATATTTATAGTAAATCTTGGTCAAAGAAAAAACACACAAAACGAGGACGCCTTATTCCTCGGGATGGAGGTAGAGTAATACTCCTACTTACTACTCCTACTTATGCAAATAGTACTACAGTAGAACCTATCAATAAATAATGTGTCTAGTCAAACCGACATGATGAGACTATACTGCGCCAGGAGGTGACATGGTTAATTTATTACAAGAAAAGAAAAAACCTCTTTCAAAGAGCCATCCCATCTTCCCCAACTCCATTTATTTTATCCACACTCGCCTACGCTGCCTGGACGCATTCGGGATCCTCTCCACCGTGCCGATCACACATTTTCCTCACCATCTCGCTCGGTGCATCTCTCCTTCCAGAACACCACCCCTCTCCTCCAAAAAAACCCAAACAGTTTTATATAGATCCGCCCTCGCCCCCAATCCTCCTCGAAGCGATGGCGGATCGTCTCTACAAAATTTGGAGAGGTTCAAGGGAGAGCCAATGGTGCAGCGGCTTTAGCAAGGTCGGCGACGATGTTGTCAACCAAATCGCTGAGCATATCGATGCTAAAAGTGCCGTCCGGCTGGCCGCATGCTCCAAGGAGCTACACCGCCAAGTCGTCAATGGAGAAGGTTACAACTGCCCGAACTACAAATGCTCGCAAGTGGTCTCCTTCAACAAATTCTATGCCCACATGATATCCTGCATCCACAGCTTGTTTATCTGCACGAATCTAGGATGCAACTGGGTCGGCAACAAATTAACATTGTATCTGCACCTCAAATCCACCCACTCGATCGAGGTGCCCACATTCCTCTACAGCATCAAACAATGGGACCCGTCTAAGCCGATGCCTGCAGGGTGCTTGTGGAGAACAAATGTCATCGGCATCAGGAATACGGGCATGCTGTTCATCGGCCAGATTGACGGGCACATCACTGAGATTGCCCTTTCCGTCAGCCACGTCAGGTCTGCGGCATGGTAATTGGAGGAGTAAGAGGTGAGGATATCATCATTGTTCGATTTTCGTGGGTTCTATCAGCTCGAGTTTTATTCTGAGCCAAAGATTGTGGAGCCGCCGGCCGAAGCCGCACTAAATGCGCTCAACCATTACCTATCAGTAGCGGGGACTTATTGTCAAGCTCCTCAATTGTTGGTCGAAGTTCCTTGTGGAGTTCCTATGTTAGATCGACGATGACATCAACCCATTGTGAGATATCACATCTTAATATTCTCCTGATGATCCTAATATGAATGTACTATGTAATTTTCTAGTCCCTCTGTTCTAATATTAATTACTTTATTTATTTTAGTGGCAGATTCCCTTCACAATCGGAGTGGTGAAAATGGTTGGAAATATCCATGAATTTTACATCTATCTTGCTAAGGGTGAACAGGCAAAAGCCTATTACGAGGATCCACAGACGACGGTAAAACGAGAGAAGCGTGCAGGCTAGAAAGTAAGCACTACCCGGCCACGACCTGGACATGCTAAATCGTTGGCATACAGATCTTGTGGTGATTCTGACCTCTCTCTTTCTCTCACGCATGTTTGGAGTATATGATGGAACATGTACTCGTTCCTAGCTATATTAAGGTACTACTAAGAGTAGTTTTATACTTTCTACCAAGTATTTTGTATGGAGTTCTGCAACTACTAATATATTTTGTAATAATTTCTATGTACTAAGAATTGTTCAGATTGAGTATACAATATGGCTTGTACTGCTGAATCTTTCAAAAGCTATCGAATCTCTCAAATATGCTGATGTTGCTATTATTAAAGTATTTTGTAGAACGAATACTCTTGTACTGGTAACTGTTTTGATCAATGGCAGTAGATTGTTTTGCTTTTCTTTTGAAACATGGCCTTCTCAATCTAGATGAGGCATGTGCTTCTTGGGTTGCATATATATCGGTCACACATGCATTGATGTAAGAACGAGGTATGCATACAAATGTAGACTTAATCGTCAGTGTTGCTTGCTCCAATGATGGAGTGTGTTCGGAGAAAAAGGTCAAACTCATCCCTTGCCCGTTTAAAAAAAATAGGCCCAACGTTGAGACTCCCACCAACAACATTTCCTACTACGCCAAGATGCACCCATATACCAAATTAATGTGGGAACTGTATATTAACTATGATGTCGATATGGCCATGACCTTTTTTGGTCATCAGGGTTCAAGCCTAATAATATTCATACATGGTGGGAAAATATGGCGGGGCTGGTTTCCAAAAGTTGTCAAATCCCATGGTTATTAGTTTCCTAGCAGGCTGTACATGTGACATGATAGGATGCCATGCATAATATTAGTTTTTCTATTTTTCTTTATTACATGTGATTATTTCAAAACAGGTTCAAAATTGTCAAGATAGAAATTCTTAGCAGGAAGTTGAATTTGTCAAAACTCTTGATTCTTTTCGATATATTAACTACCTGATGCATACCACCAAAAGCTTTTTGTAGAGCTTCGATAGAAATCTATCACATTCTAGAGCTTCTAGTTCAAATATGACATGATTTTGTTAATAGAGACTTAAAGTCATTTGAGTGGGCTGAGTTAGCTCGGAAGCTTTGAAACCTTGTAAAACACTACAAGAAAAGTTTCCTTCCGCAATGACTTGGCCCGACGGTCATCGTAGAAGGCACGTCTTCCGCGACGAAATTCTCGGCTCGGCCGTGGCTAATGGAAAACTTTTTTCGGTTCTATGACCCTCTACTATGACAGATCTACCAAAAACATGGAGGAAGCTTGGCCAACGCATGGCAGAAGCAAGATTTTTGTTTCCTCGCGCGATGTTGACTCGTCGAAGTCTTTTGATGCATGTGGGTCCCAGACGTCAGTGTCTCTTGCGGTCGCGCCACCCTGATTTGAACTCGATAACGTTGCTCGAGGCGTCTGTCGTTTAGTCAGGATGCTAGGTCCCATTTGTCAGCCTCTCATTAGAAGGATTGTGTGTATGATGGAATAATTTTCCTTCACTTGCGCTACCCTGTTCCGAAGTAGATAGCGATGATCGATGCATCTACCGTCTAATCAACCTCCTGGGACCCACATGTCATCCTCTCATTAGAAGAAAGGTGTGTATGATGGAATTTTTTCCTTCACTAGCGCTACCCCGTTCTGAGTTGATAGCGCTGCTCGACGAATCTACCATTTAACCAACCTCCTGAGCCCCACATGTCATCCTCTCATGAGAAGAAACGTGTGTATGATGGATTTTTTTCCTTGGCTCGCGCTACCCTGTTCCGAACTTGGTAGCGATGTTCGATGCATCTACCGTTTAATCACGCTGCTGGGCTCCACATGTCATCCTCTCATTAGAATAAATGTGTGTATGATGGTTTTTTTCCTTCGCTCGCGGTACCATGTTCCGAACTTGATAGCACTATTGAATGCATCTACCGTTTAATCACGATGTTGGGTCCCACATGTCATCCTCTCATTAGAAGAAACGTGTGTATGATGGATTTTTACCCTCTGTAGAACCTATGTATTCTGAACTTGATAGCTTTGCTCACTGCATCAGCCATTTATTCAGGCTGGTGGGTCCCTTATGTGAGCCTCACATTAGAAGAATCATTGCTCGACGAATATGATGTTTGCTCACGCTACTGGGTCCCCCATTTCAGCCTGTCATTAAAAGAAACATGTACATGCTAAAAAAAATTCTTGCTCGCACCTCCTTGTTTTAAACTGGCTACATTGCTCGATGCAACATCTGTATAAGGTCATGCTTCTGGGTCCCACATATCAGCCTCTCTATAAATGAAACGTGCGTACGATGGACTTTTTTGGCCATGTCCGCTGTTTTGACCTTGGGAACATGCTGGGTACCAGATGTCAACCACCTCTATGCAGGAAACGTTTCTATGTTGGGTCCCAGCTGACAACCTCTATTTGAAAGAAACGTGTGTATGTTGGATTGTTTTTTCGATTCCCATATGTCAGCTTTAGAGTACAAAAAATGCTCAAAAGGGCCTAATTAAAAAGATTTGGGGCTAACTCGGGGCGGATGCCCTATTCGTCATGGCTTATATTCCATGGGATCACTCATAAATTGAATGGGCTACGGTCGGTAGCCACAAGACCAAGAAAATGCCGACTTAGAAGGTATTGGGCTATGGTCTGGGCTGATAGGCTAATTTCATGGGTTATGCTTGTGCCTGCTGGGCCCGCCATGTCAGCTTCTCTGTAAGCGCAACATGTGTATGATGGACTTTTTTCAGCCGTGTCCGCTATTTTCACTATGGCGGTCGTGTATGGTCTTACTGCTGGCACCCTTATGTCAGCCTCTCTAGCATGTTCCAGCTTGTGGGTCCCTGATGCAGCCTTGTATGTTCTGTCTGGTGGGTCCCTGATGCGAGCCTCTCTGTATAAGTATTTAAACTTTTTTTTCGAACCCACCCTCAAAACAAACTCCAGGGACGATGCATGCTGGTGGGTCTATGATGTCAACCTCTCCGTAATGCAATATTTCTAGAAGAAAAAAATGTAAACCCAAGATACACACACACAAAGGCGATTCGAACAAAAGACCTTCAAATCAAATAAACGTAAACTGAGTGCGTTTCAAATACAAAAAAGATATTTATAGAAAAATATCATTAAACTTTTATTAGTACTACAACTTCTGTATTAGTCTTCTTAAAATATTTTGTGTGTCTATGTTTATCTCTTTTAAAATATAAAACGACAGCGCTCCTGGCATCTCAATTTATAAAATGCCACATAATGGGGTATTTTCTAAAAAACATGGGTAGGCAGAGTTTTTTATTATGAGAGCTGGAGGGCAATGCCCAAAAGACCGGATTAAAAAGAGTTTGGCTATTTCTCTATGTGGGTTATATTCCATAGGCTATGCTCCACGAGCTGCATTCTCAAATTTCACTGGATGGTGCTCAACAGTCTGCTGACCCATAAAAGGCCAAACTAATATGTTATTGGCTATGCTCCATGGGCTCCTTTCTAAAATTTCCGATGGGCTGTGGTCAGCAGTACCTGACCCCAAAAAGACTGAATTAAAATGTTTTGGGATAAAGAGGGGCCGAATGAGCTACTCCCTCCTATCCAAATTAATGTTCTCGGATTTGGCTAGATTCGGACGTATCTAGCACTAAAATATGACTAGATATGTCATAATCTAGACAAATGTGAGAACATTAATTTGGATCGGAGGGAGTAATCGATTTCTTCTCCTGGTTCGAAACAAAGACCTTGATGAGGGCGGGGGAAAGCGATAATTCTTTTTGGTAGATATTCATGTCAAAATTCAGCGGTATAGAATAAGGTAGAAAAATTATCAACATATTCGAAGTTAATATTCAGGAGCACTTGACCAATTCAACAACATTTCAAAAGTAACCAATGCAGCAATACAGACAATGAAATACAATACCAGTACATTAGTATTAGTTGAACAAATGCTTTAGTAATAGCAATGACAGAATATTTGAGAGATTCAGTAGCTTTCCTGCTTGAAATTCAATAGAAGTATAGAGAGAAACAATTCTTGTTCCAGCTAAAAAAACCTTGGCCCACGATCAGTTTGGCCTATTCTCCGAATAGACTCAATCATTGGAGCAAGCAAAACTGACGATCAAGTCTGCTTCTGTGTGAGTACCTCCTCCTTACGTCAATGCCTCTGTGACCACCCATAGCAACCCAAAATTCTCAAGACTCATCCAGATAATTGTAACAATGCTAAGTTTCAAAACAAAAGCAAGACAATTTGATGCACTTCATCTAACCAAGTACCAGTATATCATAGTTCGTTCTCCAAATATTTTACTAATAGTAACGACAGAACATTTGACAGATTCAGTAGCATTTATAAGATTCAGCAGTATAAAATAGACCATAAAAATATTAGATAGATTCCAGGTTCATATTCAGCAGCACTTGATAGAGTCAGCACAACATTTCAAAGTGACCGGTTGTGGCAGTACACAGATAGTGACCAAAAGAATTGACAGATTCAGCAATACGGACATTGAAATTCAATAGATGTAGAAAGCGATACCATATTCTGCACTCGAACGGTCGATCTAAACAAGTACCGAACAAAACTTTTGATAGGTTTAGTAGCATTTGAAAGATGATGCAGTACATAATAAGAAAGAAAAATATCGACAGATTCACAGTTCACATTCAGCATCACTGAGACATATTCAGCAGCATTTCAAAGTGACAGCTTCAGTTTTCCCTTTTCTCCAAACACTCGTCATTGGAATAAACAAAACCAACGATCAAGTCTGCTTTTGTGTGCATGCCTCCTTCTGGCATTAATGCTTGTGTGTGACCTCCATAGGCAACTCAAAATGCCCAAAGCCTTGTCTAGATTATGAGTTTTTGACAAGGCCAAGTTACAAAAGAAAAGCAAGACCATCTACTGCACTTGATCTAAACTGGGCTATCCTATTACATAGTTTTATGATTACTTACGGTAGTTTGGTTCCAATCACGGGCATTGGCGATGCTCGGGATGAACCATAATGGAGTCTCTAGAGATTTCCATGCAACGTTGGTTGAGAAACCAACAACTGCTTCTTCGGTATTTAGACTGAAGCAGCATATTTCAGGAAACGGTGTATATCGAAGTCCTATTGCATGGTGGGAGGCGTAGACACAGTTGCTTCTTGTCAAATATCCTGGGGCAACATCTACACCGCCTACCACAATATTAATTGGATAGTTCAATCCAAGGAAAAGGGAATATACTCCCAGGTTAGCAATCTCCATCCATGGCTTATGTGGATACAAGTAGGAAGTCTCCTTTGAGTACACCTTGCAGCCAAACCCAGTAGCATAGGTGCCACAAGTGCGACTGCAGCGATCAAGACTATTATCAGCAATAGGATTGCCATGACCATAATAAGTACCGCCATAAAACTCCTCATCAGTAACGCCCATGTTATGGATAAGAAGAAGGCGAGATTCATCTGTAGATATTGCATAAACTAGGTTCATGCTCATCATCATCTATGGCATCAAGGTTGCCCTCCTCGAGATGCACGACAGGTGGTGACGGGAGCAGACTAGGACCTACAAAAAGAAATGACGGCCAAATCAGCCAGCACTACATTAATTAAAACTGAAGCTAGTGTTTAGAACATGAATGGATGAAACTTACCAAAATACAGATGATTCCAGACATAAACACTGCCATTCTTAGTAGCTAAAAACACTAGACCCTTATGGATAAGTGCATTGCTGTATCTGAAATAACACTGGAACTGGTCCTTAAGAACTATCCATGCATACTCATCGCCATCAAGGGTAGAAATTGAGTAGTAGAAGATAGCTACAAGGGAGAAATCTAAATAATCAGCCACAACTATGGGAGCTCAACAAATAGCAATTTTTTGGAGGAGAATAGGGCGATCATTATGCATGAATGTAAACGGATCGTTGGTGGGTACAAACTCATTGACTTGTGGGAGATGAACGCATTGATGAGTGTACACATTGACAAGCCCTCACTTGCACTCACACCCAACAGTGGCGATCCAATCTGCATTGGCACCTACCCACTACTTACCCATACAATTCAGGAACACAGCGTCATAGGAGAACCTGTCCAGTGGCTTCAGCTTGCATGTCGTGCCCTTGCCCTTGAAGTACTCGTTGCATTCCCATGGTTTCTTAGTAGGGTGAGAATGAAGAACACAGGGGAGGACAAATGGCTGAGAAGCATGTAAAGTTGCACTATATTTTGCCGAGTCAAGAAGATGTTTGGACGAACTGGCGAGGCTCGTGGCGGTGATGACGTCGCAAACGGTTATGAGTTCTTCAAGCGGGCCTTCAGTAAAAACATGCTGGAACAGCTCAGAATCATCACTGTCCTTGCTCGGTACTGCCATCTCAAGGGAGCTGATGGAAGTTGGGTCAGTTGATTCATTTGGTTTTCTGGAAAAGAGAGAAGATCGATCGCGGCAGGTGGGACAGGAAGAAGAACAAACATTCTCATACTATGCGGTGAACAGGATCGAAAAGCGGCATTATGGAGGAGAAGAACGGCGGCGCTTGGTGTAGAAGTAGGGATAGAGCGTATAGGAGAGGTTGAATAAAATGAAAATGCACGCATGTTCCTCTGCTCCAGTTCCCTTCAGAATAGTACTACTCTGCTCCTAGTTCCCTCCAAAATAAATCTTTCTTACAAATCGAAGAGGAAGTAGTATGAATAGTAGGGCCCGATCATGTGCTCTCTCGAGGAGCTTAACCCGGCTGTTTTCTTTGCTAAATTTTATTGTCCTTTATGCTAAATGCATGGACCTCAGTGAAATTTTACCTTTTTTAGGTCCTTGGTGTAAATGTACCCCCACCATCTGTGTAAAATTCTAACCAAAAAGTGTAAGTGGTGAAATTTGAACAAATTTAAGCTTAGTTGTCAATGAGTATGAAAATTCTTGGATTTCAAGCCGAACGACCAAGGTCAAGGCCATATCAACATCATACTTTATGGTGATGATACCATGTCCAAGAATTAGCATGTCGATAGATTTGGACATATTTTGAAAACAATTGAAGATGAAGTAGTACGAAGAGTATGGCTCAATTAGATCCTCTCTCAAGGAGGAGCCATACACGATTGTTTTCCTTGCTTATTTTTAGGAGGGTGCTAAATCTATGGACATCTATGTAATTTTCACTTTTTTGGGTACTTGATGTAAAATGTACTTCCACACACCATGTAAAATTCGAACCTAAAAGTGTAAGTGGTGAAATTTAGACGATTTTAAGCTTACTTGTCAATGAGTATGAACATTCTTGGATTTCAGTCGAACGACCAAGGTCAAGGCCATATAAATATCATACTTTATGTTGATGATCCCATATGAGAGAATGTACATGGCCACAAATTTGGCCATATTTTGAAAACAATCGAAGAGAAAGTAGTATGTAGAGTTTGGCTCAGATCAACTGATCTCTCAAGAAGGATCCGAACCAGAAAAGTTTCCTTTTAGGGAGCTTTATGATAAATGTATGGACCACAATGTAATTGTTTGCTTTTTTCAAGTACTTGGTGTAAAATGTACTCCAACCAACCATGTAAAAATCTAACATAAAAGTAAGTGGTGAAATTTAAACTATTTTAAGCTTAGTTGTCAACAAATATGAACCTTCTTGGATTTCAAGATGAATGACCAAGGTCATGATCCCTTATCCAAGAATTTGCCTGACGGAAAATTTGGCCATATTTTGAAAACAATCAAAGATGAAGTAGTATGAAGAGTATGCCTCGATCAGCTATTCTCTCGAGAAGGAGCCGAACCCGACTGTTTTCCTTCCTTTATTTTAGGGTCCTTTGTGCTAAATGTATGGACCTCGATGTAATTTTCCCTTTTTAGGTCCTTGATGTAAAATCTACTTCCACGCCCATGTAAAATTATAACCAAAAAGTGTAAGTGGTCAAATTTTAGTGTCCTCTGTGCTTAATGTATGGACCTTGATGTAAATTTCCTTTATTAATTTAAGGTTCCTCTATGCTAAATATATGGACCTCGATGTAATTTTCCCATTTTTAGGTCTAAAAGTGTAAGTGGTGAAATCTGGATGATTATTTTAAGCTTACTTGTCAACGAGTATGAACATTCTTGGATTTCAATCCAAACAACCAAGGTCATCAAGGCCATATCAACATCATACTTTATATGTTGATGATCCCATGTCAGAGAATTTTCATGGCAACAGATCTGGCCATGTTTTGAAAACAATCGAAGAGGAAGTAGTATCAAGAGTTTGGCTTAGATCAGCCGATCTGCCGAGAAGAAGTCGAACCAGAAACTTTTCCTTTTAGGGTCCTTTATGCTAAATGTATGGACCTCGACATATTTTTTGCTTTTTTCAGGTCCCTGATGTAAAATGTACTCCGATCGACCGTGTAAAGTTCTAACCTAAATGTAAGTGGTCAAATTTAAACGAATTTAAGCTTAGTTGTCAACGAGTACGAACCATTCTTGTATTTCAAGAGGAACGACCAATGTCAAGGCCATATCTACATCATAATTTATGCTGATGATCCCATATTCAAGAATTTGCATATCGACAAATTTGGCCATATTTTGAAAACAATGAAAGATGAAGTAGTATGAAGAGTGTCGCTCGATCAGCTACTCTCGAGAGAAGGAGCCGAACCCTACTGTTTTGTTTACTTAATATTAGGGTCCTTTGTGCTAATTGTATGGACCACGATGTATTTTTCCCCTTTTTAGGTCCTTGTTGTAAAATGTACTCCCATCGACCGTGTAAAATTCTAACATAAAAGTAAGTGGTGAAATTTAAATGAATTTAAGCTTACAGTTTTCAACGAGTCTGAACATTCTTTGATTTCAAGCCGAACGACCATAAGGTTGAGGCTATATCTCTACATCATACTTTATTTTGATGATCGAGTATCCAAGAAATTGCATGGCAATAGATTTTTCCATATTGTGAAAACAATCAAAGAGAAAGTAGTATGAAGAGTATGGCTCGATCAACTGCTCTGTTGAGAAGGAGCCGAACCCGATTTTTTTCTTTGCTCAATTTTAGGGTCCTTTATGCTAAATGTATGGACCTAGATGTAATTTCCCCCTTTTTTAGGTCCTTGATGTAGAATGTACTCCCACCGACCGTGTAAAATGCTAACCTAAAAGTAAGTGATGAAATTTCAACAAATTTAAGCATAGTTGTCAACAAGTATGAAAAAATCTTGGATTTTCAAGCCGAACGAACACGAGTTCAAGGCCATATCTCTACATCATACTTTATGTTGATGATCCCATAATCAAGAATTTGCACGCCGACATATTTGGCCATATTTTGAAAACAATCAAAGAGGAAGTAGTATGAAGAGTATGGCTCGACCTGCTGCTCTCTTGAGAAGGAGTCAAACCCGACTATTTTCTTTGCTCAATTTTAGGGTCCTTTGTGCTAAATGTATGTACAACAATGTAATTTTCCCTTTTTAGGTCCTTTATGTAGAATGTACTTTATGCTTATGACCCCATATCCAAGAATTTGCATGCTGACAAATTTGGCAATCTTTTGAAAACAATCGAAGATATTAAAAAAATCAATTTTATTTTTCTTTGTAACTGGAATTTATTTTCTGAAAAGCAAGTAAGAAGAATTTATTTCCTTTTTTCCGCTAAAAAAATAAAGAGCGAGAAGAGACTATATGAGCACAAAGGAGGGTAGCGAGAGAGTTGTGAAGAGGAGGATTTGAAGGCGGTGGAATGTCAGAGCAAAGCTAGGATGGGTTCCTGACATGAGGTACAGGGTATAGTGAGTAGAGTAAATTTTGGGACCACGATATGTATGCACGCAAAATAAAATGTGTTTTCTCTCTCCTTCACTCCCTCATTAGGCTAGTCATAGTGGGAGTAACTTGGATAGTGCGTAGTAACATAATCCTACATGTATTGCCAATAGTAAACATTTAGATGACATGGCATGCAATTAAATGATCAAAGAGAGCCTTGTGGTAACTAGCTATGTTAACAACACACATTTCAAGAAAAAATGAGTCTACGTTGCAATAAATGAGGCTTTGCATGATACCACACCTATATTATTTTCCACTATAGAGGTAGTAACTTAGACTAGTAACAAATGCATGTTAGTACTAAGTTACTCCCCACTATGACCAGCCTCATGACCCCACACCCTAGTCGACTGATCTCTCCCTCGTCCACAAAGTGGCACTATGCACGCGCGTCGATCAACAACATGCCTTGTGTCGGTGGCTCCGTGTTTGTGTCTGGCGTGTTTGTCAGCTGCGTCGGTGGGAACCATTTTGGTCCTTGGCGGCAAAAAGTGTTACTACTACATTACTCCCTTTGTTTCAAAATATAAGGTGATTTAGTTTAGTGAAAGGAGTGTATCTAGACTTGTTTTAGTGAGTAGGTTCATCTAGATTTGGAGTGACTCTACAAATTAAAAGGGATCTAGATACAGTCCTTTCACAAAGCTAAAACATCTTATATTTTGAAACGGAGGGAGTATAATAGAGTAGCAATTCAAACTTTCCCAGTTTCGAAATTTTCACTTCCTTCACAAACATCTGGGGGGGAAGGATATTGAAAAGATCGTCATTCGCAGTACTACTAGTACAAGTATGAGTACTACTTAAGGGCTGGACAAGGGATTGGTTGATCTGGCCAGCAAAAAAACAAAAAACGTCCCATCGCATTGGATGCTCACAATTATGATCTGACCAACCTTCCTACTCCACCTCCGTACCCTAGCAAGAGGAAGCACCAGGCACACCCGTAGCAAGCTGGTTCGAAACTGAGGAGCGCTCCTTTTTTCTTCCGTGAAGCAAGTAGTACTCCCTCCTTCCCAAATTAGGACGCATATTACATCTGCTTAGAGTCAAATTTAATAAACTTTGACTAAATGTATGACATCAATTCAATGTTATTAGAATCATCATGAACTATATTTTCATATTATATGCATTTTTCGTTAGAAATGTTAGTATGTTTTTACATATAGTTGGTCGAACTTTATAAAGATTAACTTTGACCAAACCTAATATGCATCGAAAATTGGGAAAGAGAAGAGTATGGCTCGATCAACTAATGACCCCATATAAGAGAATTTTCATGGCAACATATTTGTCCATATTATTTTGAAAACAATAGAAGAGGAAGTAGTAGAAGAGTTTGGCTCAGAACAGCTGATGTCTCGAGAAGGAGCCGAACTAGAAAGTTTTCCTTTTACGGTCCTTTGGGTGAAATGTATGGACTTCCATGTAAATTTCCCTTTTTAGGTTTTTGATGTAAATATGCTACAACCGACCGTGTAAAATGCTAACCTAAAAGTAAGTGGTGAAATTTAAACGAATTTAAGATTAGCTGTCAACGAGTAGGAACTTTCTTGGATTTCAAGACGAATGACCATATGGTCAAGGCCATATCTCTACATCATACTTTATGCTGATGATCCCATATCTAAGAATTTGCATGGCGACAAATTTGGCCATATTTGTAAAATAGTCGAAGAGGAGGTAGTACGAAACGTATGGCTCGAGAAGGAGCCGACCCCGACTATTTTCTTTGCTCAATTTTAGGGCCACTAGTGCTAAATGTATGGACCTCAATGTAATTTTCCCTTTTTTAGGTTCTTGATGTAAAATGTACTCCCACTGCCCCTGTAAAATTCTAACCTAAAAGTAAGTGGTGAAATTGAAACGAATTTAAGCATAGTTGTCGACGAGTACAAAAAATTCTTGGATGTCAAGACGAACGACCAAGGTCAATTCCATATCAACATGATACTTTATGCCGATGACCCCATATCAGAGAATTTGCATGGCTACAGATTTTTCCATATTATTTTGAAAACAATCGAAGAGGAAGTAGTATGAAGAGTTTGGCTCAAATCATCTAATATCTTGAGAAGGAGCCGAACCAATGCAACAAAAGGTTTTCCTTTTAGAGTCCTTTGTGCTAAATGTATGGACATCGATATAATTTTCCCCTTTTTTAGGTCCTTGATGTAAAATATGCTCCCACCGGCCGTGTAAAATGCTAACCTAAAAGTAAGTGGTGAAATTTTAATGAATTTAAGCTTAGTTCTCAATGAGTATGAACTTTCTTAGATTTCAAGCCGAACGACCACAAGGTCAAGGCCATATCTCTACATCATACCTTATGTTGATGATCCCATATAAAAGTATTTGCATGGCGACAGATTTGGCCATATTTTGAAAAAAATCGAAGAGCAAGTAGTATGAAGAGTATGGCCCGATCAGCTACTCTCGTGAGAAGGAGTCGAACCCGAGTGTTTTTCTTGCTTGATTTTAGGGTCCTTTGTGTTAAATGTATAGACCTCGATGTAATTTACCCCTTTTTAGGTCTAAAAGTGTAAGTGGTGTTATAGGATTATTTTAATCTTACTTGTCAATGAGTATGGACATTCTTGGATTTCAAGCCGAACGACCATGGTCGTCAAGGACATATCAACATCATACTTTATGCTCATGATCCCATGTTAGAGAATGTGCATGGCAACAGATTTGGCCATGTTTTGGAAATAATCGAAGAGGAACTAGTATTAAGAGTTTGGCTCAGATCAGCTAATCTTTCCAGAAGGAGTTGAACCAATTTTTTTCCTTTTAGGGTCCTTTATACTAAATGTATGGACCTCGATGTAATTTGTCTTTTTTGAGATTCTTGATGTAAAATGTACTCCGATCGACCGTTTAAAGTTCTAACCTAAAAGTAAGTGGTGAAATTTAAACGAATTTAAGCTTAGTTGTTAACGAGTATGAACCATTCTTCAATTTCAAGACGAACCACCCAGGTCAAGGCCATATCAACATCATACTTTACACTCATGATCCCATATCCAAGAATTTGCATGCCGACAAATTTGTCCATATTTTGAAAACAATCGAAGATGAAGTAGTATGAAGAGTATGGCTCGATCAGCTACTCTCGTGAGAAGGAGTTGGACCCGAGTGTTTTCCTTGCTTACTTTTAGGGTGCTTGGTGCTAAATGTGTGGACCTCGATGTAATTTTCCCCCTTTTTAGGTCTAATGTGTAAGTAGTGAAATTTAGATGATTTTAAGCTTACTTGTCAACGAGTATGAACATTCTTGGATTGTAATCTGAATGACCAAGGTCGTCAAGGCCATATCAACATCATACTTTATATGCTGATGATCCCATGTCAGAGAATTTGCATGGCAACATATTTGGCCATGTTTTGAAAACATCAAAGAGGAAGTAGTATCAAGAGTTTGGCTCAGATCAGCTGATCTCTCAAGAAGGAGCCGAACATGAATATTTTCGTTTTAGGGTCCTTTATGCTAAATGTGTGGACCTCGACGTAATTTTTGCTTTTTGGAGGTCCCTGATGTAAAATGTACTCCGATCGACCGTGTAAAGTTCTAACCTAAAAAACAAGGTCAAGGCCATATCTACATCATACTTTATGCCGATGATCTCATATTCAAGAATTTACATATTGAGAAATTTGGCCATATTTTGAAAACATTCAAATATGAAGTAGTATGAAGAGTGTGCCTCGATCAGCTACTCTCTCGAGAAGGAGCCAACCCCTATTGTTACGCTTCCTTAATATTAGGGTCCTTTGAGCTAAAGTTCTGGACCTCGATGTAATTTCCCCCTTTTTAGGTTCTTGTTGTAAAATGTACTCCCATCAACCGTGTAAAATTCTAACCTAAAAGTAAGTAGTGAAATTTAAATGAATTTCAGCTTATAGTTGTCAACGAGTAGGAACATTCTTTGATTTCAAGCCGAACGACCACAAGGTCGAGGCTATATCTCTACATCATACTTTATTCCGATGATCGAGTATCCAAGAAATTGCATGGCGATAGATTTGGCCATATTGTGCAAACAATCGAAGAGAAAGTAGTATGAAGAGTATGGCTCGATCAACTGGTCTCTCGAGAAGGAGCCGAACCCGATTGTTTTCTGAGCTCAATTTTAGGGCCGTTTGTGCTAAATGTATGGACCTCGATGTAATTTCCCCTTTTTAGGTCCTTGTTGTAAAATGTACTCCCATCAACCGTGTAAAATTCTAAGCTAAAAGTAACTGGTGAAAGTTAAATGAATTTCAGCTTATAGTTGTCAACGAGTATGAACATTCTTTGATTTCAAGTCGAACGACCACAAGGTCGAGGCTATATCTCTACATCATACTTTATTCTGATGATCGAGTATCCAAGAAATTGCATGGCGATAGATTTGGCTATATTGTGAAAATAATCGAAGAGAAAGTAGTATGAAGAGTATGGCTCGATCAACTGCTCTCTCGATAAGGAGCCGAACCCGATTGTTTTCTTTGCTCAATTTCAGGGTCCTTTATGCTAAATGTATGGACCTAGAAGTAATTTCCCCCTTTTTTAGGTCCTTGATGTAGAATGTACTCCCACCGACCGTGTAAAATGCTAACCTAAAAGTAAGTGATGAAATTTCAACGAATTTAAGTAGAGTTGGCAACAAGTATTAAAAAAATCTTGGATTTTCAAGACGAACGACCACGAGGTCAAGGCCATATCTCTACATCATACTTTATGTTGATGATCCCATATTCAAGAATTTGCATGGTGATAGAATTGGCCATATTTTAAAAACAATCAAAGAGGAAGTAGTATGAAGAGTATGGCTCAACCAGATGCTATCTCGAGAAGGAGCCGAACCCGACTATTTTCTTTGCTCAATTTTAGGATCCTTTGTGCTAAATGTATGGACCTTGATGTAATTTTCCCTTTTTAGGTCCTTTATGTAGAATGTACTTTATGCTTATGATCTCATATTCAAGAATTTGCATGCCGACAAATTTGGCCATATTTTGAAAACAATCGAAGATATTAAAAACAAAAAATAATCAATTTCATTTTTCTAGGTGACAGGAATTTATTTTTTGAAAAGCAAGTAAGAAGAATTTATTTCCTTTTTTTTGTTAAAAAATAAAGAATGAGAAGAGACTATATGAGCATAGAGGAGGCAGCGAGGGAGCTGCAAAGAGGAGGATTTGAAGGAGGTGCGATGTTAGAGCAAAGCTGGGATGGGTTCCGGACACGATGTACAGGGTACAATGAGTAGTAAATTTTAGGACCACGATATGTATGCACAGAAAATAAAATGTGTTTTCTCTCTCCTTCACTCCCTCACCAGGCTAGTCATAGTGGGAGTAACTTGGGTAGTACGTAGTAACGTAGTCCTACATGTATTGCCAACAGTATATATTTAGATGACATGGCATGCAATTAAATGATGAAATAGAGCCTTGTGGTAACTAGCTATGTTAACATCACACATTTCAAGACAAAAAGGATCTACATTGCAATAAATGAGGCTTTGCATGATACCACACCTATATTATTTTCCACTATGGAGGTAGTAACTTAGACTAGTAACATATGCATGTTAGTACTAAGTTACTCCCCACTATGACGAGCCTCACCACCCCACATCCCGGCTGGCTGATCTCTCCCTCGTCCACAAAGTGGCGCTGCGCACGTGCGTCGACCTACAACCTACCTTGTGTCGGTGGCTCCGTGTCTGTGCCTGGCGTGTTCGTCATCTACGTCGGTGGGAACCATTTTGGTCCTTGGCGGCAAAAAGTATTACTACTACAGTACTCCCTCTGTTTCAAAATATAAGATGTTTTAGCTTTGTGAAAGAAGTGTATCTAGACTTCTTTTAGTGTGTAGGTTCATATAGATTTGGAGTGACTCTACACATTAAAAGGGATCTAGATACACTCATTTCACAAAGCTAAAACATCCTATATTTTGAAACAGAGGGAGTACAATAGAGTAGAAATTCAAACTTCCCGGTTTCGAAATTTTCACTTCCTTCACAAACATCCGGGGGGAAGGATATTCAAAAGATCGCCATTCACAGTACTACTAGTACAAGTACGAGTATGTAACATCCCAAAACATTAATCCAAGGTTATTAAGATCCAAATCACCAAAATTAGGGTTAACAAAAACTTTTCCATTTCAAAATATGAAAGCATTCATGTGTATGTGCATTTAGAATAGGAGTTGATTTGAATTCACATGGTTATGTGATTCACTGCTTGTAAAATGATTCTTAGGTGAAATAAACATCGTCTAAATCATTCCCAAACTTTTCCCAAAGAAAAACAACTCAAAATGAATAAATGGAGTGAATGGTCATTTTGGCCAAATTAACTATCATGCCTACTTTGGCTATTCCTAGTACTCAAAACTTAACGGAAACATTTGTGGATCTTTGCACCCCTTGCTAGTACACATAATGAGGTACCAAGGCCCACTTTGTGATCTGCCAAAAACATTCAAATACTAATTTTAATTAACAGTTTAAAATTGAATCTATTTCATATGGGAAGATCCCACTATTTCAAAAACCACTCAAACAAGCTCAATTTTCAAAACCCAAGCACCCACAGAGTCTCAAGCTTAGTACTAACACGCCCACCAAAAATCTTTTCAAAATTCAAAAGTAAAGTTCATGCGGCCATTTCATCAAGCACCTAGTGGATAGATTTCAAACGAAACCAAATTCACTATTTTTAATAGTGTTCTGGCCAAACATGTCTCTCATTTGATCCCCATTTGCTCCCATTGTCCCCTCTTGATCAAACCAAGGCCAAACTACCCCATTCCCTACACCCTAGTGGCATGGCCATACCAAGCCGAGCACCAGCTCGCCGGCCGACCATGCCATTACCCCAGCAGACCACCTCCCCCTCTCTCGCCATGCCTAGCAGCTAGTCAGCACCTCACCGCCGCCCTTTGTCCCTTCCCCGAGCCAGGCCGTGGACCACCGCCAAACCCCCGCGCCCAGTGCGACTGCACCATGCTGAGCACGCGCTAGACCACGGCCCGCGCCCACCGCGTGCACAAGCCGCCGCTCGACCACAGCCCGCGCCCACCGCGTCGCCACGACCCAGGGAGCACGCCAGACACCCCATTCGACGTCCAACGCCTCACAGCCACCGCTCGCCGTGGAAGCCACCATCTCTGCCGCTCAGAGTGCCAGCTCCGTCCGACCGCATACCACCACCCTTAATCCCGCATTAAAGTCCTAAAGCACAGCCAGGAGACCGCGCGTCGATCGCCGCCCGCAGCCATGCCGCTAGCAGCCCATAGCCATGTCGCCACCATCGCCTGGCCATGCCGTGTTGTCCCGCCGTTGAACCTATAAAAGGAGGGCACCCCCAGCCATTTGCAGCACACCACTCAACTCCCCTCACCTCACTAATCGTCCCACACCTCTAGCCGGAGCAAGGGGAGCAACCGTTCGCCGGAATTGCACCGGAGCAGGCCGCCTCTGGAGGAGAAGGGCGCCGCTGATTGCGACCACCCCCGGAGCTGCCTCGACCATCCCTGAGCTCGCCGTCGACCACCAGTCCGTTTGCCCGCCTTGCCGTCGTTGCTGGAGCCCTGGTACGCCCCCTATGACCCCCCACAGAGCCGCTAGGGTTAGAGCTCGCTGGCGATAGGTCCGTTGTCGACGATGATCCCTAGCCGTTGATCCCCACTCTAATCCAACGCTCCACATTGCCCCGTACCGCTTCTCGCGTTATGAGCCGCTGACTGGTGGACCCCCCTGTCAGCTGAGCCCCGCGCTGCGGAGTAACACTGGGCCGGCCCGTTAGCGTTTCCCGCACGACCCAGTTAGTTTGAATTAGGATTTTTCTTTATAGTTTAAACTTAGTTCCATCCCCTAGTATGAAAATCAATTCAGAGAGATTTCAAATCCAAATGGAGTGATTCAAATTTTGTTAGAAAGCTACTGAAAAGATCTATCCAAGCCCGTTGGATTTAATTCATTTAGAGTTACAGATCTCTCCTAGTAAAAATAATAAAACAGAAGCATGCAACATTTTTATAAAATCAACTAAGATAGATTTTTAGTTGGTTCCAACTCTCAAAAATCACAATTCATCATACCTATCTGAATATGTAATAATATTAAGGTTTACATGTAGTGACTTTGGACGAGTACCAAAATAATGCTATATAGGCATTTCTAGTCACTTTAAATCATTAAATAATGAACTTAAACCAAAGTAAGTATGATCCAACCTTTAGATCACATTCCCACATGTTAGAATATGTGGTGATGACATGTGTCCACATGATACCATATTTGAAGTGGTGAATATTAAATCTTAGTTATTTTTCAATGAGTAGAAATTAATTTTCTAAAATATAAAGGATGAAACTAGTAATAAAACTTGTGATGGTTGTGATGATACTAGATCACCAAATGTGTACCTTAGAGTTCTATTTAGACTAGTTAAGTGTTGTTTGGTGATTGTATACTCCGTATTTATTTATAGATGATAGTACCGACCAAGTCTACAAGGAGGAGGAGTTCTACCAAGAAGAAGACGATAGTACCAACCAAGGAAAGCCACCATTAACAATGCAAGCTAACACTCGCAAGTTTAATGCTTAGCAAGCTAGGATCAAACTAGATGGGTTAGCAAAGATGCTTTAGGCATGCTTTGATTATACCACTTTGACTAGTATTTACCCCAAGTTTTATTTACAAGCTTTACTTCCTTTACTTTACACAAAGTTCTTTACTTATTTAGAAGGTAGCATAAAGAGTATAAAACTTGACCTATATAGAACCCTTTAGATGCCATTCTATGGCATGAGATTTATCCCATCTTTTCCACCTTAGTGAACACTCTTCACTTAGTAGTTTAGAGTAGATAAAAACTTGAGTCACTTTAGATGGGAACACTTGGTGAAAATGAGTTGTGAAAACCATAGGATGATGAGTCATTCTATTGAGATGTTTTGACATGTGCTGAGAAACAAAAATGGTTTATGATGGTGAAAATATTGAGGCATGAGCCTTAACCCTTTTATAAAACTGATGGTTGGATTCGGATGCGATACCATTCCAAATTTACCATACAACCGCACTACCTAAATTGGGTAAGGCTTAGCTGGAAATTTATATGCATTAGTATTAGTTACCTCGTGGGAGAGGTTTGGCTGAGGCTACCTCTCAATGTTCTCCACCTATGTAGTGCCCAAGATGACTGATGGTCATGGTTGGGAGGCCATGCTCATAGGAGAGGTGTTTATACTAGGGTGTGTAAAGGAAAGGTTATGTTTGATTATCTGCATACTAAGTATGATGATTCAGGGTTATCCCTGACAGATGTATCGAATCTTGTGGTGAAAGTGTACCACCTCTGCAGAGTGTCAAACTATTCGAATAGCCGCTACTGCGGTTATGGACAGTTGGTATGGCCATACTGTTTCGTTGTCAGATGTTTTCAAAATGATTTATGAAATGAGTGATGAATCTTGACTTGACCACAACAAGGTTGTGTTTATGACAATAGCTTCCCAACTTAAGTGATTCTAGAACTTTGTTTTATCTTTCTTTGCTTCAGAACTCAGCTTAGATTTCAAACTTAACTTTATCGTCAAACTTAGAGTAGAAATTTAACTTGGAACTATACTACTTGTTAGTGGTAGTTTGCGAGTACTTAAAGAGTACTCATGGCTTTTGTCCCTGGCTATTCTCATGGCCAGACTATGAAGGAGACTATCAAGATGATGGCCAGCAGGACGGCTATGATAACTAGGACTATCTGCCTTCGTCAGTATTGCCTGTGCCCCTGAAGATGGACCCTACCGCTACGCTTATCTTTTATTTCCGTTGCTTGTTGTATTAAGACTGGATCATGAGATCCTTATTTGTGTAAGACCTTATGTATGGTTTGTAATGGATGCTGTATTGTGATATCCAATCCATTATGTCTCGCAAAAATGGTATTCTTGGGATTGTGAAGTATGGCATAACGGGCATCTAGGATTAAAAATCCGGGTGTTGACAGAGTACTACTTAAGTGTTGGACAAGGGATTGGTTGATATGGCCAGCAAAAAAACAAAAATGACCCATCGCATTGGATGCTCACCTTTATGAACTGACCAGCCTTCCTACTCTGCACTACTCCACCTCCGTACCCTAGGAAGAGGAAGCACCAAGCACACCCGCAACAAGCTAGTTCAAAAGTGAGGAGCGCTCCTTTTTTTTCTTCCGTGAAGCAAGTAGTACTCCCTCCTTCCCAAATTAGGACGCGTATTACATCTGCTCAAAGTCAAATTTAATAAACTTTGACTAAATGTACGACATCAACTCAATATGTTATTAGAATCATCATGAAGTACATTTTCATATTATATGCATTTTTCATTAGAAAAGTCAGTATGTTTTTACATATAGTTGGTCGAACTTTATAAAGATTGACTTTGAACAAACCTAATATGCGTCCAAAATTGGGAAAGAGGAAGCAGTATGAAGAGTATGGCTTGATCAACTGATGACCCCAAATTAGAGAATTTACATGGTAATAGATTTGTCCATATTATTTTGGAAACAATCGAAGAGGAAGTAGTATGAAAAGTATGGCCCGATCAGCTACTCTCGTGAGAAGGAGCCGGACCCGACTGTTTTCCTTGCTTAATTTTAGGGTCCTTTATGTTAAATCTCCGGACCTCAATGTAATTTCCCCCTTTTTATGTCCTTGTTGTAAAATATACTCCCATCGATCGTGTAAAATTCTAACCTAAAAGTAAGTGGTCAAATTTAAATGAATTTCAGCTTATAGGTTTCAACGAGTATGGACATTTTTTTATTTCAAGCCGAACAACCATAAGGTTGAGGCCATATCTCTACATCATACTTTATTCTGATGATCGAGTATCCAAGAATTTGCATGGCGATAGATTTGGCCATATTGTGAAAACAATCTAAGAGAAAGTAGTATGACGAGTATGGCTCGATCAACTGCTCTCTCGAGAAGGAGCCGAACTCGATTGTTTTCTTTGCTCAATTTTAGGGTCCTTTGTGCGAAATGTATGGACCTCGATGTAATTTCCCCCTTTTTTAGGTCCTTGATGTAGTATGTACTCCCAACAACCGTGTAAAATGCTAACCTATAAGTAACTGATGAAATTTCAACGAATTTAAGCATAGTTGTCAACGGGTATGAAAAAATCTTGGATTTCAAGCTGAACGACCATGAGGTCAAGGCCATATCTTTACATCATACTTTATATTGATGATCCCATACTCAAGAATTTGCATGGCGACAGATTTGCCCATATTTTGGAAAAAAAATCAAAGAGGAAGTAGTTTGAAGAGTATGGCTCGACCAGCTGCTCTCTCGAGAAGGAGTCACACCCGATTGTTTTCTTTGCTCAATTTTAGGGTCCTTTGTGCTAAATGTATGTACCTCGATGTAGTTTTTCCTTTTTTTAGGTCCTTTATGTAGAATTTACTTTATGCTTATGATCCCATATCCAAGAATTTGCATGCCGACAAATTTGGCCATCTTTCGAAAACAATCAAAGATATTAAAAACAAAAAATAATCAATTTCATTTTTCCATGTGACATGAATTTATTTTCTAAAAAGCAAGAAGATTTTTTCGATCAGCTGCTCTCTCGAGGAGCCGTACCTGACTATTTTCAATTCCTTGTTTCGTTTTAGGGTCCTTTGTGCTAAATGTATGGAACTTGATGTAATTTTCCCTTTTTTAGGTCCTTGATATAAAATGTAGTCCCACCATCCATGTCAAATTCTAACAAAAAAGTGTAAGTGGTGAAATTTAAACAAATTTAAGCTTAGTTGTCGACGAGAACATTCTTGGATTTCAAGCCGAACGACCAAGGTCCTAAGGTTGTGGTTTAAAAAAATCACTAAGGTTGTGGTTTTGTGATAAAATGGCACCAACATGTGGTGCTAAGTGAGAAAATCTTCTTCGGTCCTATTTTTTTACTTTATTACACAATATATCCTGCTTCATTGGAAGTTGATATGAATACCATCGAACTTGAATTCATCAAGGCATTCGAGGAAGCAAGAAGGATACTGTTTGTATTATTAGTACTCAGCTTTTAGTGGCTAGTCGATCTTGTACTGCTGCTATATTTTTTAAATAATACGATTTATTTAACAAATTGCACGAATAATACACAAATTTGAGGAATTGCAAATCTAGCGCGGCATTTGTTAAATTAGTTGTACTATTCGTGTATTATACATGAAATTTGTTTAAAACATCGTATTATTTTAAAAAAAGCCATACTACTAGCAAGGTGAGCAAGGGATCCTTCCACCACAAATATTTTGCCTTGTTTTTTTTTAAATGCTCCTCCACCCAAAATTCTGTCTCGTCGCTGCCTTTCGTGAGAGAAAAGGCTCCTAGATGATGGAGAATCATCCTCCCTCTCTCCTCCTCAATGCGGCATTGGCTGCTATGTCCACTCTTGCATATATGACTAGCACTTGTTCAGGTGGGAAGCATCACAGCAGTCACCTATTCCTTCCCATGTAAGCTTCCGCGCAATGGAGTACAACCGTGCAGGCACAGCAGTATAGAGAAAGTTGGTACCCGTGGTGGTCCAGGCCAACTTTCCTTCTGTTTGCCTCGTGCTTCTACCCAAAAATGAGCTCTGGCTAGATGTTTTCTTTCTCTTCCATATTAGGCTACTCTTCATAGTGCTAAATTACTTAGGCTAGTAAAACTTTCACATGTTACTATAGTACCTTCAAAGTCTACTGGGTGAAAACAAATATACACCGTTACTTTTTATAGATGTGGCTCTTTCATATTTTTTTGAGCTTTACCTATTACATAGCATAATTTTATATAGTAATGATATTTCATTCTTTATTATTATGTGGTTCTCACGTGCCAAGTTACTAATAAAATGCTGGTGCACAAATACAAGGAGTCCGCTAATCTTGCCCAACTAAACTAGAAATTTGTAAATAATAAGGCCTCAAAATATACAAAAAGGACCCTAGTATAGAAAGGAAAGGCGCAATCAGCTGTGGTATATAAAAGAAGGCCACGGATCGAGGCCAGATCAGAGATGCCTCATTCCCCCCCCCCACCGAAATTGCAACACTTGGGATGGTCATTCTGAGGATGGAAGCCACCGTTATCAACTGTTCCTCTTGCTCCTAGCCCCTCAAGCCCCGCCGGGTCTACAAGGTCACTCCATTTATCCCTCACAATCCATTGATTTTTCTTTTGTCAGTTCGTCTGTGCAACTATTTTATTTTTTGAACTTCCATTTCTACAGTGCATGGATATTCATCTAGTCTGCCACCGCTGCGTCCGCAATATCACCTCCTGCCAGAAGTGCGAGCACCCTAGCGGCGGATTCACCCACATTCCCGCCATGGATGCCGTCCTCTCAGCGGCTAGGGTCGAGTGCACCCATAAAAGCTGAAGTAGTTTGTTGCCCTACTACGAACTACACTAGCACGAAATCATGTGCTGGTACGCTCCATGAACTTGCACGTAGACCTGCTATGACTTTGCCGGCCCGCCTCTAGTGCTCATCGCCCACCTCGAAGCGGTGCACTTGATCCAAGTGTACAAGATCCAGTATGCCACCACCAAAGCTTTCCAGGAGCTGGTACTACTACCGGGCGAGGCGTCCCACCGGCTCATCGTCGCTGGGGAGCAGGACGGTGCCGTGTTTGTCCTGACAATTGGCACAGTAAGCACGGTCCTCCTCGTGTCTGCGCTCTGTGTTAGGACCGTGATGGGCGACTTGCGGGTGTACAGGGTAAGGATGTGGGCGGAATGCCCGCCGCTGCTCTCCTGGACGGACGACAAGAGGAGGACCGGCACCATGATGGTGGAGCTCGATGCGCCAAGCTCCGCTAAGCCGAGTGAGGTTGTGTTTGAGGACCCTACGTCTTACCTGGCGGCGCCGCCTCATTACCTAGTCGGTCCTGCTACGTCGAAAGAGTTTCGCGTCGAGTTTTAGTGGTGATGTAAGCTGTTGTTAATTGGTTTAATTGAAGAATGATCGTTTGCATACCAGGAATGGTGATTTTTTAGTACTAGTACTTTATCTCCGTCCCAAGAAATAATGTTCCCTTATTTTTGTTTTTTGTTTGACCAAGATTTACTCTAAATATATATAAAGAATGTTGGTATTGTACAAATTTAGCATTATTGGAAAGTTGTTTCAATACGAATTCAACAAAACAAATTTTCTACAATATAAGTAAATTTTAATTGCTCCATTTATTCGGTCAAACTTTACTTTGGAGCACGTGTGTGCCTTATTCCTTCAAACAGAGGTACTAGATGAGTTCGGTGGATGTACTCTCCTTAGTATTTTTCATAAAGTCTTAATTTCCGATGGGTTGGGTGGATTAGTGGATATACTATGCTGACTAGTAAGCTGAATAGGATTAAGGCTCTATGTTTAGAAAGACCATAGGGCTAATTTGCAATACTACCAAGTAGATGAACTCTAATTAATTTATGCTTGCACCACTAGTTTTACATGCATGATACGCTAGATAATAAAAGGGGACATGATGAGAGATGAAACAACATGCATTGGAAGATTGAGAGAAAATAGAGATAACTAAATTAACGAGTCACGGCAATTAAGACAATAAAGAGGATATGTCTTATTATAATTTCTAACAATTTTAAAAATCTCTCTGGCCTAATAATCCTAAATAGAGGTAGGAGTACTGGTCAACATACTGGTCAACATACGATTCGGGAGTATGTACTACTCCGTAGTAGTAGTACAATAGTGGAGTACGGTAGTAGTAGTCCCCTCTGATTCATATTAATTGTCACTGGATTGGATGTACTCCTATCTAGCACTAAAACATGTCTAGATACATCCATTTTCGCAACAAGTAAATATAGCCATTTTTGGAGTAGTACTAGTTTGGTTGGAAGAAATCATATTTTTTTCCGCAGTAGGGACTGTGGTTTTTTGCTAGTAGTAGTACTAGTACATAGCAGGTAGTAGTAATATATATGTTTATACTGTACTAACTCAACATACGTTCAGGCAATCGATAAACGTTCATCTTGCGGTTCTGCTGCTACAATGTTACTAGCAGTTTTTCAGGTGCCCATTCACCCTTAGTCTTTCAGCAGTACTCCGCCTAAGAAGTCTAAATGGAATTACTCAAAGAAAGTCTCTACCACTATAAAATTATAATCGGCCATAGCTATTGATTGACAAGACAATTCATTGAGGTGGGGTGGGCTGTTGGCGTGTGCTATGATTCCTACTCCTACTATCACTCGGTAGTCAAAATAAAAGAAATAGCTGTGATTCCTTGCATTAATTCTCGCCTTCGCCCCTTGCATGCCTGAAGTATATACATGCATTAATTTCTACGAGTAGTATAGTACAAGTAGCAGTAGTATCAAGCAAGGATATACAGGTGACATGGTGTACCACTCTGAGTCTTCGTCTTCTTCGTTGGTCTGCTTGCCCTTGCCCTTGTCCTTCTTCCTTAGTTCTTTTTTTGGTTGAACATTTTGAGTGTTTGTTGACCCCTCTCGAAGTTTACTATCCGCTTGTATACCTCGTAGGTCGCGTAGGCATCGAGGCTTGCATACTTGATCTGCTCTTCGGTCAGGGGCATGTTCCCCCACTACTTGTGGTCCACATCCTCCTTCTTCTTCTTCATGACTTTGTAACTAATGTCTATGAGGGCCACTGCGTAGTCAGCCAAAGAATCCTTCTCATTGGTGGAGCCGGCAGGCTTCCACCTCTTCTGGATGTCCATGAAGTTCGTCACTAGTACTAGAGAATGCCTAAGCTTGATACGATCATTGCATATGTCGATGCATGCAAAGGAAATGTTAGGGCTGGCGAGGAACTCTGCTAGCTTGGAGCATGGCTAGTCGGCCTGGCAGATCTGGTAGACCAGGCAATCCATATGCCCACACATAGCTGGACGACAGCAGCCTTCTGCGTCGATGATTGCTCGTTGGTGACCCGACGTCAAGGCCAACAATCTTGTCATCCGTTTCCTCCAGGAGCTTTTGGATTTTCTCAATGTAATCGTTCACCACCGATGCTCTGTTGGTATACGACACCTGTAGTGTGGTGTTGCTAGGGTCCATGAAGTAGTACATCTTGTCCAACGATGCTGCCATGGACTATGATTGACATCTTCTTTTGTTTTGGAGAGGTCCGGCCGGGTGATAGAAAAGGAATGGGATAGAGAAGAAAGGAACCGCTAGGAAGATCGGGAGATGCATGCATGAGCGATTCTGGAGATGAAAGGGCATGCAGTTCCTCTGGCCCCGCCCACGTACTCCTATAGAATATAATTTATTTACGGATAAGTTTAATGGAAGCGGATTATTTACGGCTATAGGTTGATTTCTATATTATAAAAGAAGTACAAGAACCAAACACACGAGATACTTTATGAACAAAGCTCGAAAGTATAATTTTTTTTGAGTTTCACCTACTGCTATAATTTTATATAAAAAATGATATGTCATACTTATATTATCTGATTCTCACGTGCAAGGCACTTGCAACTCACTAGTTATTTCTTATCTTATCTTACCACTATATCTCCACTATTATAATGGAGCAGTTTTGAATTGGATCCTTAGCACCAATCCTTACCATTGGGCTGTTAGATCCAATGGTTCAGAGCACCTGGATTCGTATTGAATAGTACCTAGAGCAAACTCCACCATTTTCAAGAACCATCGTGTCACCACCCCCAAAATTTCATAGCATAGTAGGCTGTATTCTCTCTACTACTACAATGGAGCAGTTTTGAATTGGATCCATAGCACCAATCCTGACCGTTGGGCTGTTAGATCCAATGGTTCAGAGGAGTTGGATTCGTGTTGAATAGTACCTAGACGTCTGACATATCACCACTATATAAAATTTTAATAGGTAAAGCATAAAGAATATAAATTTGATCAACATCTATAAAGTATGGGTGTATATTTGGTTCTTGTACTTTTATATCATTTAGAAGTCAACGATTATTAGCTATCTAAAACATGAAAATTCTGGTAACATGGTCTAGAGAAACGAGGGAGAAGATTCTAGAATGATGGAGAAGTGTGTTTTCAGTTTTGTGCATACCATTCATTGTGATGAAGACTATAAATCAAATCTTCTAGATGCTAGAATGGAAAGGAAGATCCAACGGCTGGAAATGTTGGTATTCGCGAGTCTTGATCCAACGGTCAATATTCAAAGTTATTCGTACACATTTCCAGCGTTGGATCAAGACTCTCGAATCCCAACATTGCCAGCAGTTGGATCTTCTTTTCCATTTTAGCATCTAAAAAATACCACTCCCTCTGCCCATAATAACTTACTTGGGTTTGTATAGATTCGAATGTAACTATACACTTAAATTCATCAAAATATATTCGAATCTAGACAAAACCAACTCAGTTATTTCTAGACAAAGGGAGCACTTTTGATAGTCTTTAGCACAATGTATGCATATTACTCTCCAAGTTACTTACCACTCAGACCAGTCTTAGAGCATCTCTAGCATGGAAAAAAATGGTGCACTATTTCACGCTATGTAGCATGATATAGCATATTTGAAGAGTCCACGATATTTTTTAAAGATTTTGCTCGCTATGGCGCTATTTTTTAAATAGCATGCAATATCGCGCTAAAACATCATAGCGTTAGCGCAATTTCAAGTATAGGACGTTATTTTTTTGTTGGCGGGTGTGGAGTAAGATAACATATGATGAATGTGTCGAGTAAAAAAACATACAATGAAAATTTGATTGTTAAACTTAAGTGATCGTTTCAAGACGCTGCCTCCTCTTGCAACACCTGGCACTGTACCTAGATTCAGCCTTGCCGGTTATCCTCCGACTTGGATAGCGCTGTAATCAATTATGCATGTAGAAGTATTACTCTAGGAAATTCATTACATGCTTAAATTGTTTATATTCATGATATACCTGTTATATTTTTAATTTTTTACAAAAAGATGTTTTGTAAAATAGCGCGTTATTAGCACGCTATAACTTTCATATCGTCTAGAGAAAAGCCAAGCTAAATTAAATAGCACGCTAGTATTTTTTGCCTTGATCTCTATTGGCTTGTCTAACTTTGGTAGTCTCTTAGGCCTTCTGCAGCGTGTGAAAAAATAGGTACCCAAATCACTTTACAAGAATCAGGCACTAGTGCCCTCCGTTGCCCGATCGATGCCACACAAAAATTTCAGGGAACCGGAGCACCTAGGTGCTCTGATGACCCAAACTCTTCACCAAGTAGAATAGCAATATATGTGTACTATGCATGTTGTTGAGAGGACCTTCACCAAATATAAGCCATGGAGATTGGTGTAGTTAATTTGTTTATCATATTATGAGCCAGCTATTTATTTCTGGCCAAAGTGATCACATTGTGAGCTCGGTGCCTCAAAAGAATTTCTAGGCATCGCTTATGAGGTGGCAACTTTTCTATCTATTGGGCATCGATCACGCGTTGGAAGGCCTTAGATCATCTCTAGTGGCTTGTCTAAATTTGGTAGTCTACATCTTCACTTTATAGATAATGGTGTAAAAAGATTCCTTTTTACACGACTTTAGTTTTCTAGTGGATTGTCTAAATTTGATAGTCTATATGTCCATCTGCATACAAATAGTCAATAAAAATAGCTAATAAGTACAACAAATGCTCTGATTTGGCGCGGGAGCTCGCGAGCGAGCGACCAACTTTGCTTTAGACATGGTGGCTCGGTTGTCCAAATATGGACAAGGAGTAGCCTGTTTGAAGGATGTCTAAATTTTAGACCACCGGATACACAAGACACCGAAGGCATTTTTTGGTCCATGGTGGTCTATATTTGGCTTAGACTACCAGATACACTAGCTACTAGAGATCCTCTTAAGCTGGCCATAGTGGGAAACATACTACTCTAGTTCATGTTACTACGGGTGTGTTTGGATTGTGGCCACCATGTACCCTACCAATATTTTGGTTATGACCAAAAGGTTGGTTCTTGTTTGGATTATTGCCAAATTTTTGGCATGCTAATGCTCCACTACCAACTCTAGTTTAATTTTTTTGCCCATGTTGGCCAACTTGTGGGCAAGCAAAGGCTCAACCAAAATTTTGGCTAGCCAAATATTTGGTGGGGCAATCTTGGGCACAAACCAAACACACTCTACATACCTTCATGTGTGTACGTAATTGAGCCGAAGGTAGAGACCTTATTTTTGCATAAATGGCTCCGAAAATATTCCTTGCCTAGAAAGGCTAGGACATTACAGTAAACTATTTTTTCTAGTCATTGGACTATAGATACTCCTAGGATAGGATAGGATATTATTATTCTATATCTTTTGAACTGTATATCGAAATTCAAAATCCCAGAGCGGCAAATTCTCTCGCCTCACCTCCACCAAAATATTTCGTGTGGTCACACGCCCCAAGTTGTAGCCATACGAAATTCCTTTTCTACCCCTGACAATGGCCTATCTACTAATGTAAGGGTGTGGGTATGGTTCGTAATCCCCCTCCCCCAGGGGGCCGGGTGTCCCCACAGCTCTGAAGTTGGGCAGTCCACCTTCCACCGACGCCATTCCCCCAAAAGCACTCCGAAAAACCCTAAGCCCTTTCTCACCTCCTGCTCCTGCACGACTGCACCGGCCCATCCCCGCAGCGCATCGCCGGCCTACAGGCCACCCAACCCCCTCTCACCTCCAGCACCTGCACAACCGCACCGTAATCATGTTTGCCGCACTTCGCCCCCTACACGCCACCCAACCCCCTATCTTACCTCCAGCTCCTGCACCACCGCACCAGAACATCACCGCAGCACTTCGCCAGCCCACACGACACCCCAAACCCCCTATCCCACCTCCGGCTCCTGCACCACCACACTTCGCCGTCCTACACGCCATAACTCTATACCATATACTCCTGACCAGTCTACGGTATCAACCGACGCCCACCTTACCGAACCCTAGTTTGCCTGACACCCTCTTCCATACAAACATGTTAGTTTTGACGACTCCCTAGTCCACAGCACCTGACCTGTTTCACCTACGCTGGTGTGCGCTGCATTAGATCTGCTTCACGGACTCAACAGTCCACTACACCAGATCTGCTTCACCGACACTCTTGCGGAGTGCCTCGAATCCATAATCGGTTGTAACAGATCTGCTTCACTGACGACGCCGTGCACTACACCATATCTCCTTCACCAACCATCTTGTCAAGCAAGCCAGACCGATCAACAATCTCCACAGATCTGCTTCACAGCCACCGCCGAGATCTATCTGCTTCAGCCCGACTCACCACTACCAGGCACCCTCGGCGTCCTTGACGTCATCCGCAAAGATGCCATGTATGCGTAAACGATGTTGTGGCCTAGGTAAACCAGATATGCTTGTTCGTTCGTTTCAATATAGCAGGTATGAGCCTATGATAGTGAACTGCATTTATGTATTGCTGGTCAATTCCTACCTCAATACTAGCTTAATTGATATCCCACTCTCCCTTGATAAATTCAGTGTAGTCTATATTAAATCCAGGTGTTAAACTACTCCTTCTGTTTCGAGGTATAAGGCGTCCTTGTTATTCGTGTTTTTTGTTTGACCAACAGTTACTGTTAATATACATAAACAATTTTGGTAGTATAAAACAGACATCATTAGAGTTCATTGGTATTATGCAGATCATGGCAAATGTTAATTCATTGAACATATGAAGCTGCCTACTTGTTCAACAAGTTCACAAGTTATGTCATCATGATGTGCACTTGCTTTGTCTGTTGCTACGATACTGACTACATGTAATTTTGGAGTTCATTGGTAGTTTTAAGCCATTGAACATGTAGGTTAACACTCCCTACTCTACAAGTTTAGAATTTGTGCTATTTTAATTTCAGTCTGGTTATTCTAAGCAAACACAGTAATTGCCTTCTCTTATGTAATTTATCGCACAATTTATGTCGTTGAACTTGTTGGTTTTGCATTTCCTCTACAAGTTATGCCATTATTATTTGTTTCAATTAAGCACCGACAGTAGCTGCCGCCTATCGTGTACTACTCCCTCCGTTTCAAAATATAAGATATTTTAGCTTTGTGATAGGAGTGTATCTAGACACCATTTAGTGAATAGGTTTACCCCAAACCTACATGAACCTACACACTAAAAGTGGTCTAGATGATGACTTATACTTTTTGAAATGGAGGGAGTACATCTTTTCCATAAAATAAGGCCTATACAACTTTAAAGTCAAACAATGATGACTTTTACCAAGAGCATAGAAAAATATATTAAAGGTTAATTTGTGGCATTTGCGTCTATGAAAATATATGCCCTGATGTATCGAATGGCGTTGGTTTGGTATGGTAGATGTTCCTAGTATGTTCTACAAACTTGGTCCAATTTTGTGTCGATTGACTTGCGAAAAATTTATACGCCTTATTTACTTTGGATTGGATGTAGTATTACATGGCATGTTTTAAGACACTTAACATGGTTATCTACATTCCCTACTCTATAAATTCAAGTTTCTCAATTATAATTTCTGTAGCCGCACTATCGACCTTCTATTATGTAGGTCATGGCATTTTAAGTCACTTCATTGATGGGTTAGCATTCCCTGCTCTATAAGTTCACGAGATATACCATTGTAATGTCTATCTTGTTTGTCCAAATGTTAGTACAGTAATTGCCTACTCTGTAGATGGTGACACTTTTTATGGCACTTCTCATATTTGTTTGCAATCCTATTTCACAAGTTAAATCATTGTAATTTCTCTCTTGATCGTGCTAAGGAGTGACTATTACTGCATTCTATTTTGTCGCCATGGCAATCTTTATGTCATATAAATGTTTGTTTATATTCCGCCATTCCCTGCTCTACGTGTTCACAAGTGATGATACTACAACGTCTATGTAGTTATTTGTGAATAGCAACAACCACTATCTGATATTATTTCCTCTCACAGGGAATATACAGAATCATAGAGTGAATCGCCCCTACAATCTTGTAAGTGCCTATTGCTCTGTATTGCTGAATGCAGACCTATTTTATGTGAATGAGTGGCCTGAACCTATATGCCGAGGAGCAACAATAAAGTAGATGGATCGTTTATCCAAGTACTCGATGCGATGGATGTCTTCAAAGAATGAACCGACAACAGGATGTCCTTCAAGGGGACTGCACAAAAAGGAATAGTAAGTCTCTTGTTTTTACTGAGATGTGCTTAGTGTCATATGCTTGTTTGTACGAGGTACCACATGATTCTGCTAATGATTAGAACAAGGTTGTCCTTAACCAAGACTGGACAAAAACCAAACGTAAATCCCTCGATTTATAATTCAATGTGCTCACTTGATTTTAGTGATGATCTATTCTTTGTATATTTGACTTGTGTTCATCTATCTATCTATCTATCTATCTACCTATCTATCTATTTATCTATCTATCTATTGATCTATCTATCTATCTGTCTGTCTATCTATCTATCTATCTATCTATCTATCTATCTATCTATATGTTAACTAGACCATGATTAGGTGTTTGTGATTTAAGTATATCCACTTTTATGCTATATTTTTCTGCTATGTAACAAAGATCGATTGTAATTCTCTCGATTTATAATTCATTTTTCTCACACAGTCATCATGATGATCTATTCTTTGCTATATTTGACTCATCATCATATCTATCTATCTATCTACATATGCGTCAACTGGACTATGAATATGTGGTGGTAATTTAAGTATATCCACTTTTTATGCTAATTTATAGTCTGCTATTGTATTTTTCTGCTATAATTAAGAGTTTGTATATTTACGTTAACTAGACCATGATTAGGTGGTGGTGATTGAAGTATATCCACTTTGATGCTAATCTATATTCTATTATAATATTAGAGATCTCCACCATGATTGAGCTTATATGCACTCTAGAGGTAGTAACATAGTCAAGTGTTATATGTATAAGACTAGTATAAATTACTTGGTCTTGGTGGGGAGTAACTTGGACTAGTAAAAATGCATACAATACTAGTCCAAGTTACTCTACCAACACTAAAGGGTGTCTAGATACATTCGTTTCACAACAGCCATGACATCTTATATTTTGAAACAAAGGGAGTTCTATCTAGACTACTCATAGTGAGATTTTCATAACTATTATCATCTAATATGATCCCCAGTTACTATATATATGTACTATAACCGTGTTAATATGATCTGGAAGTCTATCGTGCACCTGTTGTTTGATTGCTTAATTCATTACCGCAATAGCTACTCTACATGATTCACATATAGAGTCTATTGCAAATTTGATTCTTTAGTTTGCTCATCATTAAAGCAATGTAATGATTTTCTTAACTTAAACGGTCAGAGCACCACCCTGTCAAGGCGAAGCTACAGGTTTGAGCCCCATCAGTCCCAAACTAGGGATGGGAATTTCTGTGAGAAATACAATGTTTGATTAATAATAAACAAGGGATTTTCATCTATACATGATCAGATGATCTTGCGAGTTTAATATTAGCCACCATATGGTTCAATTGGTTATGGTTCCTGTGAATTTTTAGTTGACTTGTAATTGCATCAATGCTATATTCTGACGTGGTTCCTAGACATACATTGTTTAAATACTTCATTGACCTTGCAAGGTGCACAATGTATCATTTGCTTGTTTGTCTACTGGATTTTCTTGCCTGGTTATATGTACAATGATACTGTCAGTAGTTGGAAATACACTAGCTGTAGGCATTACAAAGAAGGTTTGTGCTACTTTTTGGATGCATCCAACTATTGTTTTGGCGGCAATGACCCATCTCTTTGTTTCTCTTCTTTTTTTATTTACTGGCCCGACGATCAAACTATTTGAATGATTTGGCTACTAAAAAGGAATGGTTGAAATCTTGTTTGTCTGAAATGATTCTGGTAGTCTATTTAAGACACTTGATCTATTGCTTGTTTTTCCAAGATACTATCATAGTTGCCTGATGATTAAAGCGATACCACATGTGGTTGGAGGTCACTTTTTTGGCTAGTTCATACTATAGACCATTTTTAAACGCTATTCTTATATTTTAGGTTAATGCTTTGTTGTCCCGGCCAGTTCTAAGCAGCTGAAGGAAACTCATGCACCTATTTTTGTTATATTTCTATATTTCCGTTATGAAGTGATATGATTAGTTTATGAGGGAAGAGTCATGTTGCTTGATTCCCTGCATTCATTACCACACTAGTTCAGTTAGTCTGCATGAGACGCACATGTTGATGGCTTGATTTGTTATATTAGGACAATGGCAATTTTGATATTCTTTGACATCAAACATGGTGTTTTTTCGCCTGCTTTGCTGCTCTAACTTAATATGTCTTAGTTTCAGCATGCAAATAACCTGTAGTGTTTGTTCCAGAGTGGCTTTGATACTGGCACATGTACGCATTGGTCCAGGACATCGACAATTCATGTTATTCCGGAAAGAGATGTACAAGGCACATCATTGATTGTTCCTGGCCAATGATGAATTTGAATTATTTTCCATATAAGATGGCTGCCAATTAGCTGGTACGCTTTGCTGACTTGTATTCTTTGTTTCAGGCTGCACATGAAGATATGAGGAAGAAGGGAGGAATCCTACATTAAGTATTGAGGTTATTTCACAAAGCAGCAGTGACAGTGATTATTGCTTGCATCGGACCACGGTTTCAGTTTTTCCAGCAGAAAGAGGTGTTACAGCGACACTCCAAACAATTGATTTAATTGAACAAGAAATAGAGTAAATAGATGGAATAATCATGATTACACGTGAACAGATACAAGAACTGAAAGATCGACAAGATTTGACGGATCGTCTACTTGATAATATCTTCTGCAACTATCATGGTATGCCAATTGTTACTTGTATGGGGATTTAAGCTCCGTAGTAGAAAGTTTGTTCCAACACATGTCTCGTGATATCTCTGCTTCATCTTGTGTTTGTTAAAAGTCTGGTCTGTATTAAATTTTTAAAAAATATTTGTTGATGTAATAGGGTGATCCTAGCGCGTCCATTAGCGGCCTCAAATATTAACGGACTGTTTAAAACCAGAATTTCGCCATAGTTATAGAATAGAAAAATATGCTGGCTAGCAGATGGGCAAATAAACACTAAAAGGTCGTAAGTGGAACGTCAGAATATTGGTGGTTTCTTCGGCCCCATCAACCGCGATCTACAACTCTACAACAGCGGAGATTCGCCAGCTCTTCGGCGCTTTCGACTTCACTATCCATGTGCCAGCCACTCGCCTAGCTTTCGAGTCCGTCGGCGATGGGATGGACACACTTCGCATGCCCGACCAGCCGACGACACCCGTGATTGCTCCAGCATCATGGTTCCCGCCACCAATCGGCACCCTCAGCGAGCTCAATGCCCCGGCAGCAGTTGGGAGCACGGACAGCGACAGCAGTCGCGGATCCGATCTAGGTGGCCTGGCCATAGAAGATGGAGCCTACAACTCTAGATCTGAAAGTTGCGGGAGCAGTAGCTTCCCCAATCACTTCATGTGCGCCGTCATCAACAAGGGTGACACCGGCGTCAATTATAAAAACACCGGCACCAGCACTAGAATGGCCAACGACGGTATACCAGTCACAAACGGTGGCCCCACCAACGGCAGCCCTACCAATGGTGCGCCCACCAACAATGGGACAGGAGGAGCACCGCACCTCACGACAAATGAGAACACCAGTGAGCGTGTGCAGATCCACCTCAACGACAACGAGTGGGCCCGCTGCCGAGAAGCTCTACGGGGCAACCCTCTACCTCCTAACTCATCGCAGGACATGTTGATGGGCTACCATTGGCTACTGAAGTAAGAATTCAAACGCCAGCATCAGGTGATCGTGCAACTCGACACGCGCAGAAAGGCGGCGGATGAGTCGAGCCTTTGACGAGCTCAGCTCTCCTCCCACAGAGGATCCTCCTCCAAGGGAAACTAGTACCTGGCCAACAAAAGACGATCTCGACTGGCCCATCTCACCGACCAAGAGCGTGTAGAAGCCGCAAAAGTCCTCGACTTCGGCTCTATGACGGTCGATACGCGGGGCAACGTGCTCTTGAAGACGCCACAAGCTGCGGTGACAGCAGCCACCATGTACCTCCTCGACAACCAGTCACCGGCTCGAGATCCGCGAGCTGCCATGCACCGATCTACGATCACGGGCCTGGGGCTAATCGAGGCCGCCCTCGATAAAGATCCAACACTAGAGCCGAAGAAAAGCAAGGCTCTGGCCAAATACTACTACTCGTACTCCTCCAGCGATGACAACCACGATCTATCACGGTGACGTCGCTCACGGCGGCATGACCACGACTACAACACGCGTGATGACATCACACAGCGCAAGGTTGACAAGATGCGGGCAAGGCGCGCTCGCTCGACTGATTCAGAAAAGATGAAACGGAGCTCTGCGGTGCCAAATGCTTCAATAGGGCCATCAGGAAAAAGTGAATGCCTAAGGGGTTCAAACTCCCATCGGAGAACCCAAAATTTGACGGCCTGCAGGACCTGAAAATCTGGCTGGAGGATCACATTTCCTCCGTCAGGCTACATGGCAGAAGCTCAAGCACGGCAATGCAATGCCTGCAGCTACAGCTGCAAGACGCCACCCGTGCATGGCTCAACAACCTCCCGCACGGATCAATTCGCACTCCGAAAGAGCTGGTCTACAGCTTCCTGCGCAACTTCAAGGGCACTTACAAAAGACCCGCGTCAATCGAAGAACTAAGAGGCCACCACCAAAGGTCTGGCGAATCACTACGCTCGTACATCCAGAGGTGGTCCATCATCAAGAACTCCGTATAAAACATCTCGGAGGACCACGCAATTGACGCGTTCAACAACGGTGTTCGCCGTATAGAGCTCAAGGAGGAGCTGAGCCGCTTGAAACCCAAAATGATCGACCACCTGATGGAAATCGCCAATCGATGGATGGACGAAGAAGATTCGGTAAAAAACCGCACCTACTCCGACGATGACGACGACCTCGGGCGCAGACGCGACCGCCGAAGAAAATATCAAATGCGCTTCTACAAGGACTGCGATGAAGTCAACATGGTCGCGGCTGGCTATACCGACAAACACGACGACAACCGCAACAGCGGATATCGTAGTGGGGGATACCGCGATGCTGGGAAAGCCATGCAAGTGTGGGAACGCCGCATTCGCAAAGAGGCACCCGCAACGTCCATCTAGGAAAAACTGTCCGGACCATGCAACGTGCACTTCTACATTGACAATCACGATGGCAAGAAAAAATCCAGCCACCTTCTAAAAGATTGTCGCGAGTTCCTCAAACTCCACGAGGGCCTGGGCCAGATGAATCGTGACGTGATCAACCGGGGCTATGGAGCTGCCCCAGGCACTGTGGCACATGGAGCTCCACCATCACCGCCTGGGCCTCCACCACCTGTGGCTGCGCCAGTCCAGCATCATGGAGGTGAGACGAACCCGCAAGCTGTGGGAAACATGGGGATGATCCAAAAAGGGTGCCCCTCCAATCGAATTCAGAAGGCAATCACTCTCCCAGTCAATTTGGTGATAAACTCTCCACCTTCCACCACTGAGTACGTCAGTGGAAGCGAGTCTTGCATCACTTTTGACAAGCGCGACCACCCGCGCCAAGCTCCTCGTCCAGGCCACTGTCCGCTCATGCTCGAGGCGTAGATCGCGGGCTTCGATATGAGTCTCGTCTTCATCGATCGTGGGAGCGGCATTAACCTCATTTTCGCAAGTACCTTGCGTCCGATGAGGATCCCTCTGACATCCTGGAAGTTTCAGACACGATGTTCCACAGCATCGTCCCAGGGAAGGGCGTATACCCCCTGGGAAAAATCAACCTCAACATCATCTTCGGCACGCCACAAATTTTTTGGTGAGAGCGCACTGACTTTGAAGTCGTCGACTGGCCCTCACAATACCATTGCATCCTCGGATATGTTGCGTTCGCAAGGTTCATGGCAGTACCACACTATGCCTATCTACAGATGAAGATGCCAGGCCCAAACGGTGTCATCACAATGAAAGCTTCGAGAGGTCTGACAGCTACGACAGGGAATTCAACAGAATCTTCTAGTCCTTTGGCATGCAAGAGGAACTCGCAAAACTGAAGGAGTCGACATACAACAGTCTGCCTCCCCTTAGCAAGCCATGTTCACCCGACCTGTCCTTTGACTCGTCGGTGCACACAAAGAAAGTCTAGGTCCACCCAACAGACCCGACCAAGACGGCCCTCATCGCCAACAACTTGAGTTCTGCATAGGAACTCACGCTCGTCGAATTCCTCCATGAGCACTGGGAAATCTTCGCCTGGTGTCCAGGAGTTCCCAGGGAATTTGCCGAGCACTCACTCAACGTGAATCCAAACACAAGGCTAGTTAAGCAGACAATACGGCGACTATCTAAACCAAGAGAAAATTAGATAGGCGAGATCAAGGAAAGCACCTGGTTCGCTAGCACAGTTCTTGTGCCAAAAAATGACACGGATATCCTGCGGATGTGCGTGGACTTCACCTCCTTGAATAAGCACAGCCCAAAAGATCATTTCCCGTTGCGACGGATCAATCAAATAATCGACTCCACTTCAGGATGTGAGCGCCTCTTCTTCCTCGACGCTTACTCGGGCTACAATCAGATTCGAATGAAGGAGGAAGCCCAGGAGAATACGATGTTTACAACACCCTTTGGTGTGTTCTACTACAACACGATGCCTTTCGGGCTAAAAAACGCAGGAGCCACCTATCAGCAGTGCATGCTGTCTTGCCTCAAGAACCAACTTGGTCGCAATATCCAAGTCTACGTTGACGACATCGTCATCAAAACCAAAGAGGAATCCATGTTAATCAACGATCTCCGCGAGACCTTCACTAACCTCGGCCGCTACCGGATCAAGCTCAATCCGGACAAATGTGTCTTCGGCGTGCCATCTGTGCAACTACTCGGTTATCTCATCTCTGCAAGGGGGATCGAGGCAAACCCGAAGAAAATAAAGGCCATACTGGCCATGGAGAAGCCGAAGTACGTAAAAGGCATCCAACAGCTGGCTAGGAGAATAGGGGCGCTCAGTCGATTCATCAGTCGAATGGGTGAAAAGGCACTGCCCTTCTACCAACTCCTCCGCAAAGCTGACAAGTTCGAGTGGACAAACGAGGCGCAAGAAGCATTCGAAGACCTCAAGCGTCTACTATCCACCTCGCCAGTACTGGTGACGCCTCACAAAAAGGAACCACTACTGCTCTACATCTTCACCACCAACCAGGTGGTCAGCACGATGCTCGTAGTAGAACGAGCCAAAGAAAACAAGGTCCACGGGGTCCAGCGCCTAGTATACTACCTCAGCGAGGTGCTCACGCCAACAAAGCAGTAGTACCCACACTACCAGAAGCTGGCGTATGGCGTATTCATGACAGCCAGGCAACTGCGCCACTACTTCTAGGAGCACCCAATCGTGGTGGTAAACGACGCCCCGCTCGGGCATATAGTCAATAATCTTGACGCCACCAGACGAGTCGTGCTCTGGGTAATCGAACTGTCTCCACGAGACATCACATATGAGAAGCGTGACGCGATCAAGTCACAAGTTTTCCCGAACTTTCACATGCACTGGATGGAGAACCAACTCCCCGACAAGCCAGATATGTCCTATCTTTGGACAATGCACTTCGACGGGTCCAAGCAAAAGGATGGTGCTGGCGCAGGTGTCATACTGACATTGCCCCAAGGAGAGAAGATGCAATATATTCTGCAAATGTAGTTCATTGCCTCCAGTAATGAAGCCGAGTACGAGGCCTTAATCCACAGGATGTGGATGGCGAAAGCCTGTGGTGCTAAGAGGCTCATCATCTACAGCGACTCCAAGTTGGTGGTCAACCAAACGATGCACGAGTGCAACGCACTGAGCGACAACATGATCACCTATCGCGACCTCTACGACACACTCGAGGGGGACTTCGACGGCTGCAAGCTACGACACGTAGGCCGCAAAAGCAACGAAGAGGCGGATCTACTAGCCAACAACGGCTCCACCTGCGCCCCCATACCACCTGGAGTATTCCTCGAGTGCATCTGCGAGCGCTCCATCAAGCCCAAGGATCCAGAGAAGAAAGCTAGCACGTCAATAGAATCGGGGGCTACGCCACCCAACAAGCCAATGACACTCGATGACATGGAGCTTGGTATGGGACTCGAAGGCCCAATGGAGGTCATGATGATCGATCCATCTTGGACACAGCCGTACATCACATATCTACTCAGCAAGAGGCTGACAGATGACCCGACTGATGTGCGACACATCGCACGACAATCCAAGGCATTCGCCCTCATCAATGGTGATTTGTACAAACGCAACATCACAGGGGTACTTCAACGGTGCGTCTCCAACAGGGACGGAAGGGCTGTCCTCCTCGACATACATGAAGGCACTTGCATACATCATGCTGGTAGTCGTGCCCACGTCGCCTAAGCTCTGTGAGCTGGATTCTACTAGCATACGGAAATGTGCGACGCCAAGGACATCGTCCAACGCTACAACGCTTGCCAGCAATTCGTGGACAAACCACACGCACCTGGCGCCGAACTCGGGCCAATACCATTGGTTTGGCCCTTCGCACAGTGGGGAATCGGCATGGTCGGCAAGCTACCAAAGTCCTCGCGAGGAAGTTATGTCTACCTCTTAGTCATGGTCGACAAATTCACCAAGTGGATCGAGGCCATGCCGGTGACGAATCAATCAGGAGCTAGCACTGTCAAGTTCTTTGAGTCCATCGTATACAGTTTTGGAGTGCCACATAGCATTATCACGGACAACGGGACAAACTTCATCTCCAAGGAGTTCTAGGAATTCTGCGAAAACCTAGGAATCAATGTTAGCTACGCCTCGGTGGCTCACCCTCAGACCAACGGTCAAGTCGAAAAGGCCAATGATCTCGTCTGCGGCGGAATCAAGAAATGACTCCTTCGGCCACTTGAACAAGCCACCGGATGCTGGCCAGACGAATTGTAATACGTACTTTGGAGCTTACACACAACTCCAAATAGCACCACGGGCTACACCCCGTTCTTCATGGTGCACTGTGATGAGGCGGTGCTACCCGCAGAAGTGCGCTACAAAGCTCCACGGGTGGTTGCTTACAGCGAGCAGGAGTCAACTCTCGCACTCGAAGACTCCGTCGACCTCCTCGGTGAGGCACGCGAGATCGCAGCGGAGAGATCAATGATCTATCAGCAGAACCTCCACAACTACCATAGCAGAAGGCTGCACCCTAGATCCTTTACCGAAGGAGATCTGGTCCTGCGACTGAAGTAGAAAGGGCACCTCAAAGTCGAGTCCCCCTGGGAAGGACATTATGTGATTACTGAAGTAATTCAAGGTGGCGCCTATCGCCTCAAAGACCTAGCAAGCGGAGTCGCATACTCCAACCCCTGGAACGTCCCGCAGCTGCGCCGTTTCTACCCCTGGTCGTTTTTACATTACAAATATGGCTATTCAGCCAGGCTACTTAGCCACACATTGTACCTTGTACTATTCTGCGAATAAATAAAGCTAAGTGCCCCAAAACTCTGTGTCTTTCCTATTTTTCTTGCAATTTCATCACTTGGGGGCTGCACCACCCTTTACAGTTTTATTCTACGAACAAATCGCAGTATCATGAGTAGCTGACACACTACCAATCGAAGCCTTGATAAATACCAACCCAGTTGCAACGCACCTGACAGGTTGGCAAGATTCTGAGATAAACACACGTCGGGCTAACGAAAAGGAACTACAGAGTACAATATACTCAAAAAATATACAAGCTAGCAAGCTCTTCACATATCAATGGGTATTAAATACAACCAACAGAATCATACAAACTTTACAACACTTATACATCTATGTGCAAGACACAAAATTACGCTACTGCTACAAAAGATGCACATTTGTCTAGTCTTCAAAGAAGTCGACGATGTCCTCTGCTGGCTGATCAACTGCCTGGTAGTTCGGCACCATGTTCCAGGTCAACCCTTCTGGCGGCAGCGGCGGTCTAGCAGCAACAGACGCTATGTCCACATCTGGCCGATGCAATCGCACCAGCGATAGGGCAACCTTAGCACCGGTGACCAGCTGTTGTCGCACGCACTCGCGTACCACGCTTATATCTTGTAACTTCGCCAGAAGAGCCAATAGGCTTGAAGGGACGTCGTCCAGCGGAAACATCGTCTGATAAATGTGTCGAAGACACGACTATGCCTTATTCAAGCATTGAAGCACTCAAGAAGAACGATCCTGCAAGGTCGCCAACGCGATTGCACAGTCGTGGTCCACCCAAAAATACCCACTAGCCTGCAGTTGCTCCTAGGTCAGGCTATTCATTCGAATGGCCACCCGGTTCTTCTCATCCTGCGGATGACGAACGCTAATAACTACACCAAGCAAGCAGCAAAGTGTAAGGACAAGGCATCGGCACGACTGATTAAAAGACAATATGAAAAGATAGAGAGCTAATATTTAAACTGCTCATTGAATTGTGCCACTTCCTCCAAGAGATAGTTCTCGCGGGCGGTGGCCTTCTCAGATTTCAACTTCGACACATCCGCGTTACGATGGACTATGGGAAACTCACACTCGAACTGCTTAATGCGGTCGCGCTGTCGCGAAAGCAACGACAGTTCCTCCACCTTTGAATGCGGCCGCACCATGGTTTCATCGATGGGAGGAGAATCATGAGGACCACTCGAATGACCACTCGAACGACCCTAGGTACAATCAAGCAAGAGGCAAATGAGACAAATCATACATCGATAAAAAAGAGGACTGCATTCAAATTTGATAAAAGTGTCAAGGGGGCACCCCCTACACACAAAACGCGGACCAACAAAAGAAGATACAAATATTACAAAGGGTAACTACGGAGCAATCTGCTTCTTCGACTTAGACTTCGACTTCGGGGGCTTCACCACATCTGTGGTAGTCTCCGATGCCACGGACTTGCCGGTGGTAGCCCTTGATGCCACAGTCTTCGCGGCCTTCGCTCACCACCGCTCTTTAGAGTATTTTGCGATTTTATCGATAAGTTGAGGCCCATATTTACAGCAGCTACTAGAGAAAGGAGAAAACACTACCTGCTGGCCTCCGGCGTCGACAGGCATTGCCTCGGAGATCGCGGCCAGATCCAACTCCACGCCATGGGCTTGCGCCATCGCGAGTGCCATAGTGACACCGACAGACCGCTGGGATTTTTTGAAGTCCATGGGAATACCTCGAGCGAAGGATTCCACCAGGTCATCAAGATTGTCGATTAGGCCTCCCATGGGAGTAAGATCCTCCTGGAGGTGACTCATCACACCCTTGGCCATTCCCAACGTCTCTTGGAGGGAGACACAACGGTCCTCGACTGCGGCCACAATGCCAGCAAGAGCATCCTCGCGACGCAAGGCATGGGCATCAAAGCTGAGGCTAGCGGCATCTGAAGAGTACAAGGTGTCAGCACAAGAACAAGAAAACTAAGATAGGAAAAAACCCAAGGGAAAGTAAATCAAGTACCTGAGAGCGCCTTCGCAGTCGAGAAAAGCTGTTCCGTGAACAACTTCTCCCTCTCAGCAGCGGAAGCGTGTAGGTCCTCCTCATGATTCTATGACTCCTCCAAGGCTACGAGTGCCTCGTCGTGCTCCTTATCTATCGCCGTGAGCCCCTTCTTGTGGGAAGTAACGCGACGGAGAAGTTCATTATGTTCACCTACAAAAGGCAGAACACGGTGATACGTTGCTAACGTATCTATAATTTTTGATGTTCCATGCTTGTTTTATATCTACTTTCTTATGTTTTGTCCACACTTTGGAGTATTTTTATAGACTTTCTGGGACTAACCTATTAACAAGAGGAACCTTCCGGCATCGTCGGCGAGGAGGCGTAAGAATATTCGCTGCAGGAACGCTTGCGAGTACCATGGCCACTGGACTCGGGGGCTTCCTCCTCTTCTTCAATTGGGACGGTAGAATCCGACTCATCTTCTTCCACCGCTTCACTCGAGATAACCCCTTTATGTAGAGGAGGGAAGTTGGAGGCCACTTTCCAGTCCTGTAATCAGAAGAAACATCAGCACATATTACGTACTTGGTAACCAATCGAAAAAATAAAAGGCTACTTCACAGGAAAGCTCTACCTCAGGTGGAGGTTGTTGGCATCGAAAGGGGGCACAACTGATTCGCCTGGGAGATCCTCCTTGGCGGTGTACTTGGTCACCACTCGCAACCTCCTATCTACCTCACCCACAGAAATTCCCTCAGCAGATATGCGAGTAACATCGCCAGCACCAACCCAGCGGTACATCTGATGGACTCTAGCCTGCAGAGGCTGGATTCGGCGGCGTAACCACGTGCGAATGAGAGCGGCACCACCCTCTTCTTTTCCTATGCAGCCTTCGAGGTCACAGACACGCTGATACAGCATCTCCGTTTCCTCGGACTCGCCAGGCATGAAGACGTGCTTCTAGGAACGCCTCCTCTTGCAAGCCACCACGGGATCGAAGTGCGCGAGTCCGTAGTGCTCTCCGTCGGCCTTCTGGTCACGGATGTAGTACCACTTATCTCTCCACCCTTGGACAGGCGCGGTGAGCTTGATATCAAAGTAGGTGGAGAAAGAGTCGACATGGATCCCATAGCCTCCTACATCATAGACTACCGAACCCGACCCCGACTAACTCTTGAGCTTAAAAAGCTTCTTGAAGAGACCAAAGTGTGGCTCGATTCCGAGCCAGCACACGCACAAGGTAATGAAACAGGCAATGGGGTGGGTTCATGCACACCCACTCGCCCAGGTTCAAATCTCTGTACTTGCATCTGGTGTCATACACATATTTCTACTATATCAAAAAAATGTGGAGAATCGAATTTGGGGATAGCTAGTGCAGCTGGAGCCCGTAGAAACAGAGAAGACCCGTGACAAAGGGATGCAGGGGAAGAGAGAGACCGCGGATGATGAACGCAAGGGACTTCACCCGGAAACCAGCAACAGGAACGGGAATTACCTCCTCGCTAGGTACGGGGGAGTCGCCTTCTGCGGAAGGAAGTGCTCCATCTTGACAAAGATTGAACAGCTCCGCGGGATTGATGGTGGATGGGCGCCAGAACCCATTGGTTACATGAGTTCCCATGCCCTTCTTCTTCCCAGCACCAGCGACGCTGGTGCTCACGGTGGCGGCACCTCCCTTCTTCTTGGTGGCGGCAATGGTGGTCGCAGATCCAGCGACAGAACCTCCTTTCTTCTTACCCATCTTTCGATGGTGATGCGAGCGCAGGAAATAACTAGGGAAAATGAGGAGCTGGTCCAGTGCCATGAAGAGTAAGTGCACAAAGAAGCAGAAAGAGGAACAATGGTGAAGGAGGCACAAGCAAGAAGAGAGATGAGGCAAAATTACCGCAGGTGCACTGCTACTTAACCTCCTCGTGGATGTCATCCAACGGCCAGCAGAAACCCTATTGGACACATGGCACACATCGCCATCAACGCGTGGCGAAGGTGAATCACGAACTGTATGCGGTGACCTAGCATACCACTACATATGTAGTACACTATAGTCATTGATATGACACCCAGAAAACTGTTCTGTAAATATCACATCCCTTAGAGTGGTACGACAGAAACATTGCGGGGCCAAATTACAAACATACACACTTCATTATTATTACAATACCAAAAGTTCGAGACTTCAAAAGGTTAAAAATTACAAACCAAATAACTTATCTCATAAGTTTAGCGGAAGAACAAAAAAAGCAATGATAAATAAGACGTGAGCTCAACAGCTTATTCTATAGAGTTCGGGCTGCTCGGCTCAACCTAGGTAACTAGAGTACGGCCTGACAACTACTCTGAGTCGTTGTCTTCAGCTCCATATTGTATCCCGTAGTCCAATCCTTCGATTCCACTGGATAGGTCTGGCTCTTTGTAGTAGACGTCATTCTGGACCTCCCTAGCATACCCTGGTCATCCTTCTAGCCCTTAAAGTCTAGAAAGGGGTTCAAAGGAAAGGGGGAGTAACAACGTTACCCAGCAAGTTCACTATATGCAAGGTGGGAAGTTTGATGCTTTATCTACCACCTCAGACGATACGTCCTTGGTACTATGTAGTTTTGGTAAACATTTCTTCAAAGGTTGATTTTAATTATCAAAACTATGCCCATCAGCCTTCACAGGTTGACCAGAACTTCATGGAGTTCCTTTCCTGCCGCTTTCGTTGCTCCTTCCCGGAACAGGGAGTAACATGTAACAATTCTTACACTCTACAGAGGTGCGTTGATTTACCCATAAGAGACCAACTCCGTGTTGCACAACCGGGCGTACTTTCCCGTCCATAATTCCATGATGTGGGGCGCAGTAGATGATCCAAGCCAATCACTGCCCCCTTCGCGACCACGCATGTCCCCTTGGTGTATGCCATGCCCACATCTTGAATTAGAGCAATGGTTAGTATAGACCGTCGGATGCCAGAACAATCAGGGGACGTTGAGGGCTCCCACTCATATGCTGCATATCCTCTACAAATTACTAATAAATGCACGCTACAAGGATAAGAGCCATGACATGTCCATCCGGATGCATGCGAGAGGAAGAAGATATAGCTGACTTCTCTGTCCCATTCCAAATCTTCTTGTTAACGCGTCATATACGACGCTAGAATCACTGATGTCATGGGTTATTAAGTCCTAAATGTTTTGCAATTAGAATCTTAGATTCCCATGCACTTCTTAGTATTTATCATCACTTAGGATGATAATAGGATTTTCATTTGTTTGAGAAAATACTAATTTTCTGTTTCCTTTAGAACATAGGTGATAACACACAATTTTGAAATATTTTCATAAAGACTCTTCAAAGGACATGAGCAAGTTGTGAACTTGCCTTGTGATTGCAAGGTAGTGAAGTCGGATGCTTCCACCTGACCTTGAGCTCCAGTTTCTACAGAGAACCATTATTTGCCAGTAAGGACATTATTTAAAGAAGCGATATGCAATGCATAGTAATGTCATGCAATGGTTGATTATTTGCTTATTTGGGTGTTTTACCCTCTTGGTAAAAGTTTGCTATTTCCTTTAATTGAAGAAAAGTATTACTTAAAGTCTTTAAAATCTTCATTAATATTATATTTAGTATTTTTATAATTATTAGTATTATTTTAAGAGTTGAAAATTGGATTTATTTAATTTTTAACTCTTTAAAATATTTCACTAAAATTACTTTAAGGAAATAAAACTTTATTTTTATCACACTTAATTTACTTTTCAAAAATACAAACTAGCATTTTTCTATAATAGCATTCCCTTATAGAATTGTAAAAAGGGGTTTATTTAATTTTTATGTGTTTGGTATATTTTTATAAAATTCCAAAGGAATATGTAACTTAATAATAATTTTAAATTTAAATACCTAAAATTCCATTTTGTTCTTAAATAGAGGACATTTTTGTGAGTCCATTAATATTTTATTTATATTTTTAGGACTTTTATTTTATTTCTTATAGGGGTATTTCGGTCATTTGACAATTTAATTGGGTTTTTTCCTTTTAAACTGGACCTGGCCCATTGGGCTGGCCCGGCCCACCTGGTTGGTCAAACCCCTCTGCCGCCGTGATGCCTACGCTGTCACCGCTCAATTCCGGCCGCCCTGGGCTACTCCGGCCAGCGTCGTGGTGTGTGGCGAGGTAGCCGACACTGCTCTGTCATCTAGTCCTATTGGATTCGTCTGCAAACCCCTCTCGCATCCATGCTGACTCCACCCTAAACCCTAGGGTTTGGGGTTGCCCGTGATGTGCAGTCTCGCCGCCCCGGTGGTGTTATGCTGGGTTTCTAGCAGTCCTGTGGTGCCTTCGCTACTTCCCATGTGGCTGTGGCCGTCGTGCCACGGCTTGGCGCAGGTTGCAGTGCCCTCAGGTGCTCCTCGTCGCCGGTGCTTCTTCTTCCTCATCTAACTTCAGCGAGGACCACGGGTGAGTTCCACTTCTCTTCCTCTCTGATTCTCTGGCTTACCTTGCTACTCTCTGAGTGCTGGTCATATATGAACCCTAATTACATCTATCCACGGCACTAGGGTTCATCCCTCAATGCTAGGGTTCATCCCTTGATGTTATGTTTATCTAAGGTGGTTTCATACTAAATTTATCTTTGTATGACTCACTGTTATACTGTGATTCTCAGTGTTGACAGTTGTTTCTGTCAACTGAATTTTACTTACTGTCATGTATTATGGCTATGATCTGATTGAGATTAGCTCTCTGGTTTTTGTTGATATGCTTTGGTATGAAAGAATTGTAGTTGGATATTTAATCCAATTTGTGGGGCCCCGGGATTAATCCTCTGAGAATCCCTGTTATGCATACACCACGATCCCATGATCAGTTAGTCGTGGCACATAACCGACAAGTGTCAAAGTAAAGATCCATTTCTTAAGCGGATACATGTCATACCTTACATGCCATAATGGCTACATCAATAATCATCAGCAGAACTTCATCAAGCATAGAGCCCGAGCCATTCCTTAACCTATAGGTAACTGACTGGGATAACGTCCTAGCTCGCATAGCCGCCAACTTAATCCTCTTCTTGATATCTGACCAAGTTAATATCTAGTGAGTACTTTGAATGTACTCGCAAACCACCTTAAGATAACAATAATAACAAGACGATATGAATTATGGTTGTGGTATTAGGAGGTCTCCAAGAGAGGTTCTTTTATCAATTAATTTCTTTTGTAGATATAGCATCTACATATCATTATTGAAAACCTTTGTAAACATTTTAGAAACCTTTTTGAAAAGTTTTGGAAAACATTAGGACTGGGTCACCCATTTGTTCCTCCTTCCGGTCATCCCATGACCAAACTCATTTCCTTCCTTTCCGACCATCCCATGGTCAAAACTTTTCCAAAGCCATTGCTTTTCTAAAATCCTTTTTGAAATCAAAACCAGCACCGCTCTAGAGTAGTTTGTCCAACCCATCCATAACCGCGGACATGGCTATTTGAATAGATTTACACTCTGCAGAGGTTGTACACTGTACCCACACCATCCGTGTACCCTACCCTGATCTACACCCATCGTGGGTCGAGTAACCGATCAAGACTCTCCGAATGCCCACTCCAATATAAGTGCCTACCCTATGAGTGTTTTGTTTCCCCTCAACACCGGGACGCCCTATATAGTTCCCAAGCAAACCGGACCGCTTTTTGCACTACACAAAGTTTGCGCTTTCAATGAGAGGATCATAGTAACACGTGGAGGCCCGTAGACCCTTCGTTCCTTCTCCAGGTCGATGTCTCACATGGACCTTTACAGGAGAATACCCACCCTCCAGGATTTTTAAATCCCCAGTAGTAGTTGTAGGAATCTTATACCAGAGTAAGCAAACATCAAATCCAGCCATGTCCCATTCCGGAGTAATGTGGTTGCACGGATTAAGTTATTATAGCTAAAGCTGCAAAGAATCGAGTGTGTTTTTGTAAACATTTTACCACCTCTTTCCTTTAGCATCTTTTGTAAAATGAAAACCTTTTTCTTTCTCACACTTCTCTTGGTAGGTCAAACCTCACCAAGGTTTTATGGTAAAACTCTTTGTAAAACTTTTTCGGGGTCTTCACATCCTAGAGCTTTGGTTCGGCTAAAGCGGGGTCTCCAAAGGGGTATGGTGTATTACACCATCTACCATACTAGGGACAAGTAGGGGTCGTCAAGGGGCTTGCACTTAGTAGTACCATGGTGTAATTGTTTGGAGGAGCCAAGGCACTACCAGATATATTGCTCAGCAGATATTAAAACAATGCAGCTTCATAAACAATAGGTATAACATGCATAAGTAAAATAATAGGACAAGGTTTATGAGCGAGAAGGTGGCTTGCCTGAGATTAGCAAACTAGCAATATATGTCCCTGGACTAGTTCTTAGAATACCCTGATAACCAGTAATAATAACCATCTTCTTCTGATCTCCGATATAATCGCATCTATCGTCGTTATGGATCGCATGCAAGCAAACAAAGGTCACAATCAAACCAAGGCATACAATAAGCAATACCATACAGCAAACAAACATACCACACATTATTCAATTCAGTAGGTTTTGATAGATTGAGATAGTAGCAATTGGAATTATTAAATTACCTTTGTGGAATTTCCTTTGGGTTTTATTTGCCAAGACCACTTAATAAAGGGGTTTGGAACTAAGGGTTGGTCCTATATGATATCAATATAGAAAAATTATATCAACCGACAGGTATTGATAAAACAAGCCCTCCAAAAGTGGTTTCATGTTTTTATCAATTCTCTATTTTTAGTTATGATTTTTCTAGTGAAATAACCTCTAGTTTAGGTGAATAAATCACCATAAAAGATAAGGAGCTCAATTAAATATTTCCTCAGAGGCTGATCAGTATATTTGAGTTTTTCATTTTTGAGAGTTGGAAATACCTTAAAATAATTACCACAATGCCCTTGGGAAAATCCCAAAGTCAGTTATGTAGTCAATTTGTCTTTTTACCAGCCTTATTTTACAGGTCCAAATGATATGAGGCCAAGTATAGTGGGTAGGTATTACAAATACCTTTCATAAGAAATTGGAATCATTATATATTTGGAGTTGCTAAGCTTCTGAAATGATTTATCTAATGAATACACGACATATAGAGGTATTTAATTAATTAAAAATCAACAGAGGATCAATAAATCTTGAAAACCTGGGATTTGGTTAACCTTGATGTATCACCCCACTAATAGTTTGCAACAACTCTAAAAGTGCTATAGATCAGTCTAGGGAATTTTCTAAAGGCAAACTGGGTGACTTTTGTTATTTTTACCAGTGGTAAACTAGGAAGCAAACTTGAATGGGTCCAAGGTTTCATACAAGGATTGTATAATACGTATTAGTACCCATAGGTTTCAACTTATTTGGATCTACAAAACTCACAGAAGGATTTTTATAGTGATAAATATACATTTGAGTAGTAGATTTATTATAATTAATATGGACAATATTTGAGGAAGCCAATGGTACTTCATGTTAGAGTAAACATGTGGGTGCATGTACAAAATTTTATCTGGTCAGAAAATGATCGTTTCCACTTTTATTTGAATTTAAACTGTGTAGCTAAATAGCAGATCTAGAGTTTTTTTAAGTAATACGGGGGAAACTGGGATGGATCTACACATCGAGTTAGGCCGGCCTGGATGAAAACGTCCCACCCGGGCGAGGACAGCGCGCGGGACAGCGCATTCGAATCTGCCAGGTGGGACTTACTGGTCAGCGACCGCGGTGGCCGAACGGGTACGGATCAAGTCGCGACGGACGGCTGCCACTCGTCATCCTCGCGGGGACACCACCGGCAACTAGAAACCCTAGGCGAGGGCAGGGTGGCGCATGGAGGGCTTTCCGGCGGAGGAGAGGCGTCAAGGAGGTTGTGCGGTAAGGCGGAGCACGACGAGGGCCTCGAGGATGGGCGGTAACCGCCAATTCCACGACAGAGTGAGGCGCCCACGATGGAGGCCGAGGCGGGCTCGTTGGACCTCGCCAGAGATGCCTGAAGAGGTGGTCCTGGGCCAAAATAAAAGCAGTATCAGATAGAGTAGCATGAGGGGGTCACCCTACAGTGACATGTATAGAGAGGGGAGCAAGGGAGAGGGGGTCTTTCCCATCTTTTTGTCAATGGCCGAGAGACCATTTTCTTCTCCTTCGAGCAGGGCAGAACCGGGGAGGAGGAATGGCTCTCTAGGGAGGGTAGGTGGGAGGTGAGGGAGCAAATGAGCCAGGAGTTGCGGGCTAGAGTGGCATGTGGCTTTATCAACCAAGTGGAGAGGACTTTGGTGGACCATGTCCATGGGGTCTTGGGGAGGAGAGCTAGGTTGCTGGTTGGGTGAGCTGGGCGGTGCTGGGTGGTGGGGTGGGACTGGTTGTCGACCAGAGAGGGAAAAGAGGGTTGGGGCTGCTGGCAATAGCTTAAGTTCCAAGATAGGCACTAACTGCTTCTCTCTCTTTATTAGTCTCTCTTATCAAGAGGTAAAGGACACAAGGCCTAGAGTGCTACAGTAGCACACGACCAGAGGGAGTATGGGCTGCTGTCGACGAGTGTTGGTGAGCTTTGGTGATGATTTGATTTTGGTTTAATTCAATAGTTTCTTAGTTTGCCCAATTTAGTCAAATAGATGCTTATGAAGGTAGTTTAGTATTTTGCACTGCGAAAGGTGTGAATATGGTACTAGTGGGTGGATGAGGTCAAGGTACCTCCCTATGAATTATTTCAGGTTTTTCTAAGTATTTAAAGTCCACTTAACACTATTTATTCAAAGAGTGTTGAAATGGTTTCATTAAGCTATTTTGATATTTTTACATTGGGTAAGGTTGGTTTTTGATGTTAGATGGTCTCGGATATGAATTCACAATTTTGGGAATTTTCCCAATATTTATTGATGAATAAAAGTATTTAATATATTCAATTTCTTGTTTCTACCATTTAAGAAAATGGGCAAAAATAATTATTAATACTCTTCAAAAATAATTATTTTTGAAGTGGGAGGATATTGTAGGGTTTATAGGTATCAAATGTGCATTAAGTTGGGAAAGTGTTTTGGATAAAAACAAACTTTCCTTAAGAGAAGGAGTTTTCAGGTCTCTATTAATTAAAGGAATTAATTGCTTTTGGGCCACAATAATTATGGAAAGTATTTCATAAATCCTTGTAATCATGGTAGATGATGTACACAAGACGTATCTAGCATTTTCAACCTTGGGATTTGGGAATCCAACTTGATTTTGCTAAGAAACAAGGAATAAAGGATCTAGGGTGATGTTATTTTCATACCATCAAAACCTTGTTGGGTCTTGGAGTTCAGAGCTCCCCTTGGGGCATGAAATATATAAATGGGTAGACCAAGTGATGTATATCACCATGGTACATGGGTTTGAAATTGATCAAGATTGAGCTCTCCAAGAATTGATCCCAAACTTTGAATAAAATAAGGGTGCCAAAACAGATTATCAAATAGCTTTCAAAACCTTGTGGATTTTTGAATCACAAGGGTCCATTTGGAACAAGTGAAGTAGGTATTGATATACCTTTATGATTAGAACATATTCATGCAAAGAGTTGGTCCAAAGAGGATAGGATGAAGGTGTGTGCTTCTGACCATGTAGGCTAGTTGATAAGATTTGCAGAAAAAGTTATTTTCTTGCCTGCAAAACCATCAAGAAAGAATGGTTTAAAAGGAGATCTATCCAAGGGAAAGAGTGGTACTTTGTAGTACTTATTATGGTATACAATATGGTTCAAGTTCATTTCAAGAAATGCACAAGGGTTGAGAAAGAGAGGTATTCAAAGAGGTGATGTCGAAACAGTTTCCAGACTTAGCCATAATTTGGCAGTTTTGAGGCTATTGACTAGAATATATGAGAGGATGTTTTTGATGGGTTTCAAGGTACCAAAGAATCATCAAGTGTATGATGTTGAAGTGTAGAATAAGTAGAATAGATCCATGCTTTATATTGGTCTTTATTGACTTGGAAACTTCTAGAATGAATCACTTCAGAATTGATCTGGTTAAGGGTATTAGATGATCACCTAGATGCTAGAGCTCAGATTCCTCTTGTATTCTTGCTTTGGGTTTATATTATTGGATTGGTTAGATGCTATATGATGACCTCTTAGTGTAGCTCATATGTATTCCTAAGCAATCAAGTCAAGCAGCAGAACAAGACAATTCATCTTCCAAGCAAATCAATCTACTACTATGGATACCATCAAGCCTAGCTTGAGGTAGATATGGGTATTTTGAAATGTTGGAGTTGAATAAGGTGAGAGTCCTTGGTATTTATACAAAGAGTAGGATTCAACAGGTTTTGTAAAAAGGTTTTGGAAAACCTAGAGATAAGAGAAGTTGAAATTCTATCTTGAAAACCTAAGGAGATTATATTATATAGCTCTCCATAGTTTGATCAATAGAAAATAATAAATTAGTTTGAGTTGCAAGGGTGTCTTGGATTAGGTTTTGAAATGCCAGAACATTTGAGAATATGAAACATAAGCCAAGACATTTTTTGTTAAATAGCTATTGTCAACTGAGGTTGAGGGAAGGAGTATATCATCTGTTGCACATTCAGAGGCATAAGCACAGACAAGCAATTAAGCAACACTATATCAATCAAAAAGAAAAAGGTTTTCTTCCCCCTAATTTTTGCATTCTGGGCAACTAATCAGGGTTCCTAAAATTGGGATGTTACAGACCTTTCCCCTTAAAAGAATCTCGTCCCGAGATTCGAGAGAGCAAGGTTAGGAGATTTTGTGTTGGAGTTAGTGCCATGTGTTTCTCGCGTACTAACTTGTTGACTTTGTCTTTGAACAGGGTCACTGCGACGGTGAGGTTGAACTTCAATCTTCTTGAATGCACGAGTGTTGAGCAGGCTTCAAGCAGGATTGTGAGGGGTGATCTTCCTTCTATAAGGATTTACGGCGTTTCTCATAAGGGATTATTGTATCATGTTTCACGATTTTGAGTCTGACTCCTGAGGTTGCTTCTGACAGATGGTTAGTCTATTTTTGTGGGAAAGACGCAGGTCTTTCCCCCTTGGGGTTAAACTAGGGTAGCTCAAGAATACGTCAGTATTTCCACCTTAGAGCTTCACTAAGGTCATTCGAGGGTGGTGCATATCTTCCATCTTGAAGTGCTGGCGTGGTGATAAAGAAGGTTGTATCTCCTAGGGTCTTGAGTTGAGTTCCTTGAGTGTCATTCTATTGCGAGAACCTTGTCGGGGTGCTTTTCTTGTGAAGCCTTGAGGAGTTAGCTTAGGGAAAATTAGCTTTTAACCTTGTCGGGGTGCTCCATGTAGTCTTGTCTTAAGGATTTTGGAGTATTCTGGCTTTCTGGTGATGAACTTATTGTTGTTTGGGCAGGGTCGACTAGAATAGTTAGTCTTTTAGTGGCTATCGGAAGTCCTAATATACCAAAGGTTAGTGGAGCTAGGTCTTCACTTGTTGTCTAGGTTAGCAGGTCTTGTGGTTTCTTGTGGATAGTGAGGATCCTTCAGTGGTAGACTTCCGGCTTTGCGGGATTCCTGCTATTGTCTGCAGGTGAGTACATGGAATGCAGGGGTGGTGACGAGTCTTGAGAGTTGAGATTAATGAAGTAGGCCATCCTGTCGAGGAGAGATCTTCTAGTTTTTCTAATTTGACGATGTGGAGATCCTGGTTATTGGGGCTTTTTAACTCTCATAACTCCCGAGGTTGGTAGGGTTCTCGTTACTGACAACAAACAGGGGTTCCTGAGGCGCTAGGTGGGGTATTGATCCTCGAGTCACATTTGACTAACGTCGGAACAAACCACAACACACATACGAGGTGAATAGAGCGACTAGGTCGCAATGTCTTTTGCAAACAACACACATCAAGCAACACATTATGCACTTAGGCAAGCAAACATGGCCAATTATAGGGACCAAGGAGTTAACTACTCGCATTATGGGGGAATCCTATCATAGGACTATTTATCCTAGATATCATCTTGAGGTCTGGGTCACTATCTTGTAGTCTCCTTGTGTTTGCTGGTAGTTGCTTCTCTTTATCTCGTCTTCACCAGGTTCTAGGTCCTAGTTATTTGAAATCCATAGGTTTGAAATTTGGACGAGAGATAGAGGAACCATTTTCGAAATCATTTAATTTAGGAGAGGATAAGAGGTAGAATTCTTTCAAAATGCTTTGAGAAAATAGTTTTCGAACGCCGGTGTTTCCAAAAATAATTTTCCTATCTAATGACCATGCAAACTAAGGCTTTCCTAAAGTCAGGATGGCTCTGATACCAAGTCTGTGGGGCCCCGGATTAATCCTCTGAGAATCCCTGTTATGCATACACCGCAATCCCATGATCAGTTAGTCGTGGCACATAACCGACAAGTATCAAAGTAAACATCCATTTGTTAAGCGGATACATGTCATACCTTACATGCCATTATGGCTACATCAATAATCATCAGCTGAACTTCATCAAGCGTAGAGCCCGAGCCATGCCTTAACCTACAGGCAACTGACTTGGAGAACGTCCTAGCCTACATAGCCATCAACTTCATCCTCTTCTTGATATCTGACCAAGTTAATAGCCAGGGACAATGCCAGTGAGTACTTTGAATGTACTTGCAAACCACCTTAAGATAACAATAATAACAAGAGGATATGCATTATGGCTGTGGTAGTAGGAGGTCTCTAAGAGGTTCTTTTCTCAATTAGTTTCTCTCGTAGATATAGCATCTACATATCTTTGTTGAAAACCTTTTTAAACATTTTAGAAACCTTTTTGAAAAGGTTTGGAAAACATTAGGACTGGGTCACCCATTTGTTCCTCCTTCCGGTCATCCCATGACCAAACTCCTTTCCTTCCTTTCCGACCATCCCGTGGTCAAAATAGGTATTCCTTCCGACTATCCCATGGTCAAAACTTTTCCAATGCCATTGCTTTTCTGAAATCCTTTTTGAAATCAAAACCAGCACCGCTCGACAGTAGTTTGTCCAACCCGTCCATAACTGCGGACACAGCTATTTGAATATATTTACACTCTGCAGAGGTTGTACACTTTACCCACACCATCCGGGTACCCCACCCTGATCTACACCGATCGTGGGTCAAGTAACTGATCAAGACTCTCCGAATGCGCACTCCAATATAAGTGCCTACCCTATGAGTGTTTTGTTTCCCCTCAACACCGGGACGCCCTATATAGTTCCCAAGCAAACCGGACCGCTTTTTGCACTACACAAAGTTTGCGCTTTCAATGAGGGGATCATAGTAACACGTGGAGGCCCGTAGACCCTTCGTTCCTTCTCCAGGTCGATGTCTCACATGGACCTTTACAGGAGAATACCCACCCTCCAGGATTTTTAAATCCCCAGTAGTAGTTGTAGGAATCTTATACCAGAGTAAGCAAACATCAAATCCAGCCATGTCCCATTCCGAAGTAATGGGGTTGCACGGATTAACTTATTATAGCTAAAGCTGCAAAGAATCGAGTGTGTTTTTGTAAACATTTTACCGCCTCTTTCCTTTAGCATCTTTTGTAAAACGAAAACCTTTTTGTTTCTCACACTTCTCTTGGTAGGTCAAACCTCACCAAGGTTTTATGGTAAAACTCTTTGTAAAACTTTTTCGGGGTCTTCCCATCCTAGAGCTTTGCTTCGGCTAAAGAGGGGTCTCCAAAGGGGTACGGTGTATTACACCATCTACCATACTAGGGACAAGTAGGTGTCGTCAAGGGACTTGCACTTAGTAGTACCATGGTGTAATTGTTTGGAGGAGCCAAGGCACTACCAGATATATTGCTCATCAGATATTAAAATAATGCAGCTTCATAAACAATAGGTATAACATGCATAAGTAAAATAATAGGACAAGGTTTATGAGCGAGAAGGTGGCTTGCCTGAGATTAGCAAACTAGCAATATATGTCCCTGTACTTCTTCTTAGAATACCCTGATAACCAGTAATAGTAACCATCTTCTTCTGATCTCTGATATAATCGCATCTACAGTCGTTATCAACCCCATGCAAGCAAACAAAGGGCACAATCAAACCAAGGCATACAATAACCAATACCATATAGCAAACAAACATACCAAACATTATTCAATTCAGTAGGTTTTGATAGATTGAGATAGTAGAAATTGGAATTACTTGAATTGCCTTTGTGGAATTTCCTTTAGGTTTTATTTGCCAAGACCACTTAATAAAGAGGTTTGGAACTAAGGTTTGGTCCTGTATGACATCAAAATATAAAAATGATATCAACAGATAGGTATTGATAAAATAATCCCTCCAAAAGTGGTTTCGTGATTTTATCAATTTTCTATATTTAGTTATGATTTTTCTAGTGAAATAACCTCTAGTTTAGGTGAATAAATCACCATAAAAGATAAGTAGCTCAATTAAATATTTCCTCTGAAGGTGATCTGTATATTTTAGTTTTACATTTTTTAGAGTTGGAAATACCTCAAAATAATTACCAGAATGCCCTTGGAAAAATCCTAAAGTCAGTTGTGTAGTCAATTTGTTTTTTTACCAGCCTTATTTTACAGGTCCAAATGATATGAGGCCAAGTATAGTGGGTAGGTATTACAAATACCTTTCATTAGAAATTGGAATCACTATATTTGGAGTTGCTAAGCTTCTGAAATAGTTTATCTAGTGAATATACGACATACAGAGGTAAATAATTAATTAAAAATCAACAGAGGATCAAAAAATCTTGAAAACCTGGGATTTGGTTAACCTTGATGTATCACCCCACTGAGAGTTTGCAACAACTCGAAAGCTACTATAGATCAGTCTAGGGAATTTTCTAAAGGCAACTGGGGTGGCTTTTTTTTACTAGTGGTAAACTAGGAAGCAAATTTGTATGGGTCTAAGGTTTCATACAAGGTATGTGAAATACCTATCAGTACCCATAGGTTTCAACTCATTTGGAGCAACAAAACTCACAGAAGGATTTTTATAGTGAAAAAGATACATTTGAGTAGTAGATTCATTATAATTAATATGGGCAATATTTGAGGAAGCCAAGGGTACTTCATGTTAGAGTAAACATGTGGTTGCATGTCCAAAATTTTATCTGGTCCGAAAATGATCGTTTCCATTTTTATTTGAATTTAAACTGTGCAGCTGAATAGCAGATCTGGAGTTTATTTTAAAAAAGGACTAAGGGGGAAACTGGGCTGGATCTACACATTGAGTTGGGTCGGCCTTGACGAAAACGGCCCACTCGGGCGAGCATAGTGCGCGGGACGGCGCATTCAAATCCGCCAGGTGGGACCCGCTGGTCAGCGACTGTGGCGGTCGAAGGGGTACGGGCCGCTGCCTACCGTCGGACCAAGTCGGCACAGACAGCTGCCACTCGTCGTCCTCGCGGGGACACCGCCGGCGGCTGGAAACCCTAGGCGAGGGCAGGTTGGTGCGGGGAGGGCTTTCCGACAGAGGAGAGGCGTCGGGGAGGTTGTGGGGGAACGTGGAGCATGACGACGGCCTCAGGGATGGGCGGCAACCGCCGATTCCGCGATGGAGTGAGGCTCTCGCGATGGTGGCCGAGGCTGGCTCATTGGACCTCGCCAGAGATTCCCGAAGAGGTGGCCCTGAGCTAAAATAAAAGCAGTATCAGATAGAGTAGGATGAGGGGGTCACCCTACGGTGACATGCATAAAGAGGGGAGCAAGGGAGAGGGGATCTTGCCAATTTTTTTGTCAATGGACGAGAGACCATTTTTCTTCTCCTTCAAGCAGGGAAGAGCCGGGGAGGAGGAGTGGCTCTCTAAGGAGGGTAGGTGGGAGGTGAGGGAGCAAATGAGCCAGGAGTTGGGGCTGGAGTGGCCTGTGGCTTTATCAACCGAGGGGAGAGGCCTTTGGTGGACCATGTCCATGGGGTCTTGGGGACAAGAGCTAGGGTGCTGGTTGGGTGAGCTAGGCGGTGCTGGGAGGTGGGGTGGGACTGGTTCTCGACCAAAGAGGGAAAAGAGGGTTGGGGCTGCTGCCAATAGCTTAAGTTTCCAAGATAGGAAATAAGTTCTTCTCTCTATTTATTAGTCTCTCTTATCAAGAGGTAATGTTGGGGATATACTTTCCGGGTATCCTCACAGTTCCTTACTAACCAGGGTGGCCCACTTTGGGATAGAGCTTCGCTTCATGCGTGGCCTAGTCAGGGAGAAAAGACGGAGTCCAGTCCGGCTACGGGAAGGCCTAGAAGACTTACCGACATAGGCCCATAGTGTTACTTGTAGTTCAAGATGTACTCTGTAACCGACTCTTAAACATAGCCGGATAGGTCTCTCCTGTAAACTGTAGGCCGGATATATATATAATACGTCCTAGGGAGAGCCATTAGGGAACACCTTACAATCACAATCTCAACTCGCACAGGCGAACCCTTGTAACCCATATTCCGGCTCTGCCGTATTACTGGATTGCTAGCAGGAGTAGGATCCGTCCAAAGCCGGCGAATTTGAACCTGGGTAAACTTGTGTGCTCACCGTCCCGGAACACCATATGTCTCACACCCCTCTCTTCCACACGCCTCGAGGACCCCCTCATGGTGTACTTTTCATCAATCCGACGACAGTTGGCGCCCACCGTGGGGCAAGTGAGCTTCGGATCTGCGTTCTAAGCGGAATCTACAAGAACCGGAATCGGCGAGACTATCATCGTCGGTCGCGTCCTCTACGCCAGCGACGTCCCTCTCATCGTTCTCGACGACACCTAGATTCTGGCTAGGGAGGCTATGACTGCCTACACCATCATGTCTTTTGGCGAGATCGATATTTACATCGGCTTTGCTGAACCTGCCCTACCCACCCTAGCGGTGATGATAGAGGCAGAAGAAATTTCTGGACCCCCTTTGTCCACGGAGGCGGCAGAGTTCCGGATCTCAAAAAACCCTAATCCCACCTAGCCCGCACCAGTTGTGGAGTCAGTGGAGAAATCCGAGCCTGAAGCAGACCTGGCGGTGCAAGTTGAATCTGGAGCGGATCTCCCTAGAGAGATTGAATCCCAGATCGACCCACCCGCCGAAGTCAAAATCTAGGAGGAGCATAACAATAATGCTGGTTCCGGCTCTGATGATGCCGGAACAGATAGACCTTTCCTAAGATACACACTAAGGCGCATGATGATGCAAAACTCAGGCGTAGATGAAATCCTTGAGACCATCAAACGTTTCGACGAAGCCTACTATGAAGACCGCAGTTATCTCAGGAGGGGCGCATCGCACTTTATCAGATATGTGGGATCCGGATCCGGCTCTGCCGATGTTGGAGACAACACCGAATCTGTGCTGGAGGCGATCGAAACAAACGCCGACGTACCCGCATCCTCGGATGAATCGATGACATCAGCAGATTTCCGAAAGTTCTCCGCGGAATATGAAGAGGAGTATAACTCCAAGGCTGGAGAGGAAGAAGAAGCCATGGATGAAGGATTCGGGGAAAACTCTCCCAAAGCGTAGAATGACATGGAAATCAGAGATAACTTCGAGGTCAAGATGTCCGAAAGTACCGATCAGAGCTTGACTCCGGGAAACGGACCAAAAGCCGTCTTTGCTACCGGCATTGCAAGAAGGCAAAGAAGAAGAACAAGACCCCGGCAAAAGACCCTCCGCCAGAGGAAGTGATTGCCGAGGAATACAAGGAAGACTCCGATGGAGCACTTATCCCAGACGATCCCAAAGAAGAGTCAGTGGATGGACACGTGATCACTGAAGGTGCGCGTAAACTCATCGATGCTGCATTAACCACACCTATCCCTACAGCTGCAGAACTTACTGCCGAAGAACTGGATGAAAGGGCCTAGGCCCTAGAAGCGCGTCGTTAACAACTCTTGGATGAAGCCAAAAACATCGAGGAAGAGAAGAAACGCATGGAAACTGCGGAGAAGTACATCTCTCGGCAACATCAGAAGACTCGGAAGTACACAAGGTTCTCTTCGAAGGAGACCTAGGGATGCCTCGTCGCGGCAGCAAAGGAGATCTGGTGTATCCAACACCGGTAGAGAACACTGTTGTAGCACGGGATATCCTGTCAAATAATCCAGGCCCAGAGCAGGTTCGATTGGGCATTAAGCTACTCACCAAGGGTCTGAAACAGCAAAGGACTGCGAAATACGGAAGCGGAAAACTGGTCTCCAAATCCGACCAATGTCACACGGACTCAGCCTGGAATGATATAAGGCCCCAGCGTGTTCCGAAACAGCATCACCGTTCCGACAAACGGGAAGATAACTACTCTAGAACCGGATCATCAAGACAACATCATAGAGCTGCACACGACTGGCGCAATGTCGCTCTAGCCGCCGAGCAAGAAGCAATTGCTGCACTGTATCCGAGAAACCCTCCCCGACGAGAGTCGAACGATCGTAGGGGAGAAGACAAAGAGAAACGTCAGGAGGTGGACCGTCAAAGGATGCCACCTCCTAGACCTACAAACCGTCCGGCTAAGCCCCACCATGGTGGGAGTAACGGACGAAGGAACAACGGAAACCACGCTGAGTCAAGCCGGCAGGGGGCTCATCACAATGAAGACCCTCCCCGGAACCGGAATAATGACGCTCCTTATGGAGGCCGGTGATCAGCCGGAAATAACCCAGCTCCTCCACCCTCTCCGCCAAGTAGCCATCACAACGGATCCCAAGGAGGCCAAGGAGGGCGTCATGGTGGAGGAGGTGGTGGCACAAGCCGAAGTCCGGCTCCAAGGCACCGCAACCATAGCCGTCATTCGGGATGATCTTTATCCCCAAATGACGCAAGGCATAGGATCAACTGCAATATAGAGGCGCGGCGCTATGAAAACGATGACATATATGTGGGCCCAAAATGCTTCGGACCACGCTTCCAGAAAACACCATCCACAACTAGTATGACATGCAAAGTGCGTTCTTTCGGAATTTCGAAGGCACATACCGGAGGCCCTATACGGTCGGAGACCTACAGCGTCGCACCTAGAAAGCCGGAGAAACTTGCCGAGACTATCTCGGACGATGGATCGACACCAAGAACTCCTGTGAGGGAGTAAATGATCAAACTGCGATTGAAGGTTTCATTGCAGGTCTCCCAATTGGTTTACTACGTCATCAATTGAAGTGTGAAAAAGTCACTCATTTGGGAGAGATGATAGAAACAGCGAGCAAGTATGCAGATGCTAACGATGACGCAGAGGGATTACTCAACGCCCTGGTTGTGCCATAGTCGGTAAAACAACTGAAGCAACAAGCTCAGAAGCGCAAGAATACCTCGGAAGAAAAACCCAACGCGGAAACGGCAGTAGTCACTGCTACTTTTGGGTCTGGAGGATGAGGAGGACGTGGCGGTGGTTGCGGACGCGGTCGTGGAACGTCAAAAGTTCAAGGTAGAGGAGACCAGCAGCCTGGAAAAACCTACTCTTGGGCCGACATTGCCAATAACCCATGTGTGCATCACCTAGACGCCAATGGGGGCTCGTCCCACACGAACGCCAAGTGCCGTTTCAATGATGACATTAAGAGAGATGATACCGCTGTCTACAAAGCTAAGCGAAAGAAGGGAAAAAAGAATCCCGAAAAGGATAAAGAGACCAAGGAAGATTCTGACATGGAGGAAGCTGATGCTTCAAATCACAAGCCGGAAGGGAAGAAAAAATTTCCGAGCAAGAAAGACACTTACGTCACCTTCCTCGGATCCCAACAAGCAATGGTCAAGAAAGCAGTTCTATATGAGCTCAATGCAACAGTTCCGGCTGCCCCTGAATTCTTGGATTGGTCGGAAGTGGCAATCACATTTGACCGCGTTGATCATCCACCTAAGTTGCACAGGCGAGGAAAATATGCCTTAATCGGCAATCCACTTATTAACGGTTATAGTTTCTCCAAGACTCTCATGGATGGTGGCAGCAGTATTAATATTTTGTATGTCGAAACGCTACGCCGGATGAAGATCTCAGAGACCCAGCTGAACCACAGCTCTGTGATCTTTCACGGGGTTGTCCCAGGAAGACAAGCAAATTCCCTGGGAGAAATCACTTTAGATGTTACCTTTGGAACTCTAAAGAACTATTGGACGGAGGCACTTTCTTTCGAAGTGGTCCCGTTCAAGAGCACGTACCACGCTATATTCGGACGTCTGGCTTACTGAGCTTTTATGGCTCATCCATGTTACATTTACAATATGATGAAAATTCCAGGTCCCAATGGCGTGATCACCATCAGGAGAGACCCAAAGAAAGTGCGAGAGTGCGAGGATGGAAATGCCGCCTTTGTTGAAGCCGTGCTGCACGCCCAGGAGTACCAGGAGATCAAGAAGAGCATAGATCCGTCCGAGATGCCCGCAACGAAGAAGGAGGTGACAAAGCCAAATCCGGAGTTCAAGGCATCAGAAGAAACGAAGAAGACGCCATTGAAGGACGATGACCCCTCCAAGGTGACCCAGATAGGTGTAGGCCTAGATAGCGCATAGGAAAGCACGCTCGTCAAGTTCCTCAAAGCAAATCAAGATATCTTGCCAAGTACCTAGTTCGTCAAGTTCCTCGCATGGCAGCCATCTGACATGACCGCAGTACCTAGGGAACTTTCCGAGCACTCTCTAAATGTAAACCCGAATGCTAAACCCGTCAAATAGTCCTTACGACGGTTCGGCGATGAAAAGCGTAAGGCAATAGCTAAGGAACTAGCACGGCTCAAGTTCGCCGTATTCATAGAAGAGGTCATCCACACTGAGTGGTCAACCAATCTTATAATGGTCCCTAAAAAGGACACCACTGATTTAAGGATGTGTGTTGATTATACTGCCTTGAACAAGGCTTGCCCCAAAGATCCGTTTGCTCTACCTAGGATGGATCAAGTAACCGATTCTACGGCAGGCTCGAAACTCCTCTGTTTTCTCGACGCATATTCCGGTTATCACCAAATCCGGATGAAGGAATCTGACAAAGTAAAAACATCATTCATAACCCCCTTCGGAACCTTCTGTTTTGTTACGATGCCCTTTGGGCTGAAGAACGCATGAGCTACGTACCAACGCACAATGCAGTGTTCCATCCACGATCAAATCAGACGCAATGTACATGCATATGTGGATGATATTGCGGTGATGTCCAAAAAGAAGGAAACATTGATTTCTGACTTGGAGGAAACGTTCGCCAATCTACGAAAATACAACATAATGCTTAATCCAAAGAAATGCTTCTTTGGAATCCCAGCCAGAAAATTGTTAGGTTTCATTGTGTCTCGAAGAGGCATAGAGGTGAACCGAGACAAAATCAAGGCTATACTCAATATTTCCAGGCCAACCCGCCTGAAAGACGTACAAAGACTAACTGGCTGCATTGCCGCAGTCAGTCGGTTTGTAAGCCGGCTCGGTGAAAGAGCCGCACCATTATACAAACTCCTGAAAAAGAGCAAGGATTTTGTGTGGACCGACGAAGCTGAAGTTGCGCTACAAGACCTGAAAAAAGTACTCTCATCTACTCCTATCCTTGCTGCACCGGAACCACAGGAACTGATGTTGCTTTATCTGGCTGCGACAAACAAAGTCGTCGGTATCGTCATGGTAGTGGAGAGACCAGTGGAAAATCAAGAACACTTGGTGCAACGTCCGACTTACTTTGTCAGCGAGGTTCTAACAGAATTAAAACAGTGGTATCCGCACTATCAAAAGCTAGCTTACATGTTTTCTTCGCATCTCGTAAGCTACGACACTATTTTTAGGAACATCCAATTACCGTGGTGAGCACAGCTCCCATGAGAGATATAATCAACAACAGTGACGCCACAGGACGCGTCTCCAAATGGGGCATAGAGCTCTCAGCTTTCTATATTGAGTACAAACCTCGGACAATAATCAAATCCCAAATCCTAGCCGACTTTGTTGCTGATTGGACAGAGACGAAAGAGAATATGACCCTCCCTAAGTCGGAATATTGGACCCTATATTTTGATGGGTCTAAGGCTCGCGGGGGCTGGCGTGGTGCTCAAATCACCCCAAGGAGATAAACTTCTATACGTGTTGCAGATCCACTTCACAGTGACAAATAATATTGCCGAGTATGAAGCACTGCTGCATGGAATCCGGATTGCTAAGGATATCGGCATCCGACGTTTGATGTGTTACGGAGATTCGGATCTTGTTGCTCAACAAGTGTCGAATATTTGTAATGCAAATAAACACATGGCAGCATATAAAGCTGTCATGGATGATTTATCTAAATCGTTCGAAGGGTTTGAGGTTCAACACATCCCTCGAGCAGAAAATGAGGAAGCAGATGCACTATCTCGAATAGGCTCTGCACGGAAAGAGGTCCCGGATGGCGCTTTTCTAGAGCACCTCAAAGTTCACTCAATAAGAGGAGTGGATGAGGAATATCCGACCAAATCCGACTCACCTCTAATAGCAGTTATGGCTGTAATTCCCAACTTGACCCAACCCTACCTCGATTATTTGGTAGATGGCAAATTACCCGAAGACGAAGTTCTGACCCGGTATATTAGCCGATGAGCAAAATCCTACACTGTAGTTAATTGTGAGCTCTATAAGCGGAGTGTATCTGGGGTTTTTCAGTGCTGCATATCTCCGGAAGAAGGAGTGGAAATCTTAAGAGAAATCCACGAAGGCGAGTGTGGTCACCATGCTGCAGCCAAATCTTTAGTGGCAAAAGCTTTCCGACACGGTTTTTTCTGGCTTACAGCCAGGGCGGATGCCAAACTGCTGGTCAAGACGTGCAAGGGCTGCCAAAAGTACGCCAAACAAGCTCATGTTTCGGCTGATCAGCTGCAAACAATACCTATAACATGGCCTTTCGCGGTCTAGCGGCTTGACATGGTAGGACCGTTTAAACGGGCTCCAAGTGGATTTACTCACCTCTTAGTGATGGTGGATAAGTTCACCAAATGGATTGAGGCTAAACCCATCACTAGTTGTGATGGAGAAACAACTAAAATATTTGTCGAGGATGTTATAATCTGGTATGGTTATCCGCATAGTATAATCACGGACAACGGGAGTAATTTTTCCATGGGGGAACTTGCCGAATTCTGCAACGAACAAAATATCCGGCTTGACATTGCGTTAGTCGCACATCCATAGGCTAATGGACAAGTCGAAAGAGCAAATGGTTTAATCCTACAAGGCCTAAAACCGAGACTCGAAGCACCACTACGACGTGCTGCGGGGGCTTGGGCAAAAGAATTACCTTCTGTAATATGGCGTTTACGAACAACTCCGAACAGGTCAACCGGATACACACCTTTCTTCTTGGTCTATGGCGCAGAAGCAGATCTTCCTAGTGATTTGATTCACACTTCTAGAGTGGCCGCGTATATCGAAGAGGATGCCGAGATTTCTTGACAAAATGATCTCGACTTAGTCGAAGAAGTTCGCGTTGTTGCTGAAATGAGATCAACAGCCTATCAACAGAAGTTACGCAAGCATCATAGCCAGACAGTCAGAAACAGATATTTCAATAAGGGCGATTTGGTTCTCCGGCTTGTGCAACAAAGAAAGCACAAACTTTCCCCAGTATGGGAAGGGCCCTTCTTGGTTAGTAGAGTATTGCACAATGGTTCATACTACTTAACTGATATGAGGCCAGTCAAAGAAAGACCTGCTACTAAGAAGAGCAAGAGAGCCGGAGGCAGTACACATCCGGATGAGTTAGACATACCGTGGAATATTGCTCAGCTACGTCCCTTTTATTCTTAGTTTATCCTTCTTTGTAATCATATATGTGTACATGTTCTGTGAGAAATAAAATTCTTGGTTGCCTCAAGTTTTTTCTGAGAAGTTTTTACCATCTTATTTCCGAATGACCATGTCACGTTCGAAAATACAAGAATGCTTGAAAGTACTTTATGCTCATGGTCGTTCTGGTTTAGATTTCCGATTCTAAAATTTCTACCCTCGGGTATAACTCTAAAGTTTCTAGTCTTTACTTTGGTTATTTGTCTGATTGCCGGATGCAGGTATTTTCCGAGTAGTGAATTGTTGGTACTAGAAGTTGGCTTTGTTTCCGAGTTTAAACTGGTTTAGCAATTGAGCTCCGTTGCTTGGCAAAGTTTTCATGCTTAAAGTTTAGCCGGCTCACAAAAGGGACTAGGCGGAAAGCCAGATAAACAATAAGTACAGAAAAAAACGTATAAGTGTTATGTAAACATTTCAGGCACACAAAAATTTAAAGCCAAAGGTGCTGAATAGATTAAAACTTGGCACTAGCAAAAGTATCATACTGCATATTTATAGACCCATAATGTTTTTAGAATAATACATTTATTTTTGGTAATCTATGATGCAGGAGAAGAGGTAGGAGCTGCCAGCTCGCTGGACACATCAGCCGCACCCTGATAACGATCCGAGATGTCCAAATCTGATATAGTTTGTTCATCGTCAGAAACTTCGGCTGCTTCTTTGGGAGGCGGAGGCGGTGTGTCCATGCGGGTGAAGACGGGAGTGTCGTAGTTGGTTAAGTCAGCTACATGACACCCATATCCGGCGCAGGAGTCCATGATGGCCTTGATGTCTTGCTCATGTCTGTCTTCGTCCACCTTGCAGTACCCTCTGGTCACTTGCCAGATTTCCATCCTTCCATGGTGGCTCATGACCATTGTGAGGGCGTTCTGCGCTGCCGATCGCGCGTAGGACATGTTCCAGTCCCGGATGAGCTGCGGCATCTCCTTTGCCTTGTCCCGGACATGAAAGTCGGACATGCTATGCATGTCCGGAACCTTGAGAGCTTCACCAATATCCTCAATGGATTGGCGGAAGTCATAAAGAAAATCACCGACTTGGGTAAGCCGGTGGGTGCGGGGCTCGGTAGAGGTGGAGTCTGTCAAGTTCATAGGACCTATGCATATAACACAAAACAAATAAATAAATCCGACATCGAAAGAGTCGAAGAATGTAGACAAGTCAGAAAGACGGAAACATACCAAAGATGACGTCATCAACTTTGGTCTTCTCTTCACGAAGACTCCGGCGTTCAGCCCGGAGCGCCTCGGAAATATCCTTCTCTCTGAATAGCTCGTCACTGAGATTCGAGATCTTCTTCTCGTGGAGTGCAATCTTGCGATCAGGTTCCATGGTGGCCATGAGGAGGATTCGAGAACTTGAGCTATGCTCTTTTTATGATCCGCCTTAAGATGGTCTAGCTCTTAGTAGAGATCATTGTTTTCCACCACCAGGGTCTTCAGATTCTTGGCCTCTTCGATCATAGCACATGAGAACTTTATCAGTGCTGTAAGTGAAAAAAGAACAACAGTTCAGCAAAAAAATATTCGGCTATGAAAAATCAAGACAAGGTTTGAGTCTCGGAATGTTTACCTTCGGCCTCATCCTTGGAAACTTTAAGCTCGGCATTTTTAAGTCAGAGAGCTTTGATCTCTCTCTGCTTATTGCAGATGTTCTTCAACAATTCCTGTTTATATGAATTAACTTTTGTAAGTCAGAATACCCAGAGTTAGAAGTCTACTAAAGACTTGGGCTAATATTGTAGCTAATATCAGCACGAGCCTTGGGGCTATACTAGTTCGTTCGTTGGCATCCTAGTGAAGCATAAATCTGGATCTACTATCTAACTTCATGCTTGGGGGCTAGAGGATATGACATAAAATATAGTAAAGGAAAAGCGTTAGTTGAAATTCCGACTTACGTGATGTTCATGTGTCAGCTTGCTCAGGCATATGGTCACCTCAGAAGTAACCTTCTCGGCGACGGTAAGTGGAATAACCGGAGGTGGTGGAAGCACACCATCTCTTAATCCCTTGTCGCGAAGGCGGACTTGTTCAAGAAGTTCGGAGTACTTGACGTCCTCTACTTCTTGTGCTTCTTCTTCGGCAGAGAGATTATGGCTTTCTAGGCATTGCTAGGCCAGCCGCTGGATTTCCTCCGCAGATTTCCAAGACAAGCCAAATTTGGCAAGTCCCGGATTGTTCAGGAGATTTTCGGCGAAGGTCTCTGCCGAGGGATCATTACCCGAAGAGGGTTCACCCTTATCAAAACCTGAGCCACCCATGGTGGCGTCAGTCTGTGACTCAAGGGTCGCTGGCTCTATTGAGGGAGTCGGATCTTCTACGACAACCGGGGATGGAGTAATCACCGGCGTTGCAGAAGGTTGAGGGGCAGGAGTCGGAGGAGTTGTGGCAGGCGAAGCCATTGTTAGCTTGATCTGACACAGGGGTTTGAAGAAGTTTCCTTCCCATTGCCCTTGATGAGCTGTTTAGCACTGAGAAAGTAATAGAATAAATAACATTATATCTCGGAAGAAGTTACCGGTAAGGTACAAAGGCGGAAGTTGTGTGGAAAGTTACCTCTTCACAACTGGCACTTCCTTTGTGCCGACGGCAACTGTCGGAGCTTTACGCTTCTTGGGCACAACGTCCGGCAGTGAAACCAGTTCCACCTCCTGAGAAAACTCCGGAGGATATCCCTCAATAGGAGCAAGTTCCGAATCGAGGAGGTCGGCAAGCTGAAAAGAAGATAATATCTAAGTGTTGCGAAATAACTTAAAGGTGAAACACATAAAAAGGGTTTACTGCTCAAAGCTTACCGGCACTATAGGGTATTCCGTTATGTGCATATCCAGAGATAAATCCGGAATCTTTCTCTCGATCCGCTCCTTTATCAGCCATTTGATCTGGCTTATGTAGTCCTGTGGCTTTAGGCCCTTGGGGCTGATGCGGAGGGAGTCTTATTTTGACGCCGTGATGGAATGCATCAGTCGGTCGTCGTGGTGTTGGAGAGGCTAGATCTGGAGTGCCACCCAGCACTGGACCAGGTCGGACCCTCTCAGGCCCTTGTGCTTCATCAGGTATTCAATCCGCCTCTTGGCAAGGATCATATCATCACTGAGAGCTGGAGGAGCCTCGTCCCAAGATGCTAGGGCTGTGACGGCTCCATCGATGAAAGCCAGCAAAGCTGTAGCTTTGTGGGGAGCTATAAAAGAAGGTGGTCAGCCACTGTTTGACCGACTCACTAGCTAAAATGCGAGGATAAACACGCTCGCATCTACCTGAAAGGCTAATCGTGCCGGTAATATAAGGATTACCGACAGTGATGGAGTTTCTCCGGACATGGAAGTAGTACCGGAATAAAGTGAGACTCAGCCTAATGCTGAGATATCCCTCACACAAAGCCGCATAGGCGCTCATCTCTAAGATGGAGTTGGGGGGAAGATGGTGCAGCTGAACGCCATAATGATCTATCACCTCAGAAAAGAATTCCCAGGGAGGGAAACACAAACCTTTGTCGAGGTGGGTGCCGAAGTGTACCCGCTCGTCGGCGTGTGGATTGGGGATGGTTTCAACGAAACCGCTCTACCAATCGCCGGCGCGGAGGATCCCTTCACTCTCCACGCCGCGGAGCTTCTCATTGTCAAGAACGCAGGAGATCCAGACCCCGCGATTGCTTTCTTTCTCTGCTGCTGCAGTCGCCGTCGCTGCCGCCGCGGCTCCAGCCAAGCCGGATGATGAAGATGAAGCCATTCTTCTGGTGCACCGGTGACCTTAGGTGGGCGGCACTGGGAATCTGGGAAGCTGGGGAGCTCTGTGCGCGAGGGAGAAGTGGAGGAAAGGAAACGGCAAGGGGAATAGGTGAATATGGGGAAAAGAAAATCCTCACCTCTTATAGCCACCTAACCGTGCCAAGATTCGTGCAAAAGCCACAGTAAGTACGCCACGCATTGTGGAAAGAACTAGGAAGGTCCCATGTGATGATTACGCCGCCTCGATCTTCGCGTATGCATTGAAACGGCGCCTCGGTTCCACGAAAGGCGGACCCACCAACGGTCGTGCTGACAGGGGATGTCTATCAGTGACGTGACTTGACCATGACTAGTGTCAGATGACGTCAGAGACCAAGTTCCGGCTTAGTTTGAACTGCGAGCTGGAAATGAGAATTACGTATTGATAGGTTCGGCTTTGTTTTGAGACCCGCATCGTATCTTTTGTTTTGAAGTTTCAGGAACCCTTCAAGATTCTGCAAGCTGAAGATCAAGCTAGACGATGATGAATCCGACTTTGGATCTTGGAGACATCCGGGGGCTGCTGTTGGGGATATGCTTTCCGGGTATCCTCATAGTTTCTTACTAACCAGGGTGGCCCACTTCGGGTTAGAGCTTTGCTTCATGCGCGGCCCAGCCAGGGAGAAAAGACAGAGTCTAGTCCAGCTACGGGAAGGCCCAAAAGACTTACCGACATAGGCCCATAGTGTTACTTGTAGTTCAAGATGTACTTTGTAACCGACTCTTAGACGTAGCTGGATAGGTCTCTCCTGTAAACCCTAGGCCAGATATCTATATAAGCCATCCTAGGGAGAGCCTTTAGGGCAACACCTTACAATCACAATCTCAACTCGCACAGGCAAACCCTTGTAACCCATATTCTGGCTCTGCCATATTACTAGATTGCTAGCAGGAGTAGGATCCGTCCAAAGCCGGCGGATTCAAACCTGGGTAAACTTGTGTGCTCACCGTCCCGGAACACCATACGTCTCACACCCCTCTCTTTCGCACGCCTCGAGGACCCCCTCATGGCGTACTTGTCATCAATCCGACGACAGGTAAAGGACACAAGGCCTGGGGTGCTACAGTAGCACACGACTAGAGGGAGTATGGGTTGCTGTGGAGGAGTGTTGGTGAGCTTTTGGTGATGATTTGATTTTGGTTTAGTTCAATAGTTGCTTAGTTTGCCAATTTGGTCAAATAGATGCTTATGAAGGAAGTTTAGTATTTTGCATTGGTCAAGGTGGGAAGATGGTATTGGTGGGTGGATGAGGTCAAGGTACCTCCCTATGAATTATTTCAGGTTTTTCTAAGTATTTAAAGTCCACTTAACACTATTTATTCAAAGAGTGTTGAAATGGTTTCTGGAAGCTATTTTGATATTTTTACATTGGGTAAGGTTTGTTTTTTATGTTAGATGGTCTCAGATATGAATTCACACTTTTGGGAATTTACCCAAGATTTATTGATGAATAAAAGTATTTAATATATTTAACTTCTTGTTTCTGCCATTTAAGAAAATGGGCAAAAATAATTATTAAGACTCTTCAAAAATAATTATTTTTGAAGTGGGAGGATAGGGTAGGGTTTATAGGTATCAAATGTGCATTAAGTTGGGAAAGTGTTTTGTAGAAAAACAAACTTTCCTTAATACAAGGAGTTTTCAGATGTTTGTCAATTAAAGGAATTAATTGCTTTTGGGCCACAATAATTATGGAAAATATTTGATAAATCCTTGTAATCATTGTAGAGGATGTACGAAATATGTATCTAGCATTTTCAACCTTGGTATTTGGGAATCCAACTTGATTTTGCTAAGAAACAAGGAATAAAGGATCTAGGGTGATGTTATTTTCATACCATCAAAACATTGTTGGGTCTTGGAGTTCAGAGTTCCCCTTGGGGCATGAAATATATATATGGGTAGACCACGTGATTTATATCACCATGGTACATGGGTTTGAGATTGATCATGATTGAGCTCTCCAAGAATTGATCCCAAAGTTTGAATAAAATAAGGGTGCCAAAACAGATTATCAAATATCGTTCAAAACCTTGTGGGATTTTGAAGCACAAGTGTCCATTTGGAACAAGTGAAGTAGGTATTGATCGAACTTTATGATTAGAACACATTCATGCAAAGAGTTGGTCCAAAGAGGATAGGATGAACGTCTGTGCTTTTGACCAAGTAGGCTAGTTGATAAGATTTGCAGAAAAAGTTATTTTCTTGCCTACAAAACCATCAAGAACGAGTGGTTCAAAAGGTGATCTATCCAAGGGAAAGAGTGGGCCTTGGTAGTACTTATGATGGTCTCCAAGATGGTTCAAGTGTATTTCTAGAAATGCACAAGGGTTGAGAAAGAGAGGTATTCAAAGAGGTGATGTCGAAACAGTTTCCAGACTTAGCCATAATTTGGCAGTTTTGAGGCTATTGACTAGAATATAAGAGAGGATGTTTTTGATGGGTTGCAAGGTACCAAAGAATCATCAAGTGTATGATGTTGAAGTGTAGACTGGGTAGAATAGATCCATGCTTGATATTGGTCTTTATTGACTTGGAAACTTCTAGAATGAATCACTTCAGAAATGATCTAGTTAAGGGTTTTAGATGATCACCTAGAGGCTACAGCTCAGATTCCTCTTGTATTCTTCATTTGGGTTTATATTATTGGATTGGTTATAGGCTAGATGATGAGCTCCTAGGGTATCTCATAAGTATTCCTAAGCAATCAAGTCAAGCAGCAGATAAAGGCAATTCATCTTCCAAGAAAATCAATCTACTACTATGGATACCATCAAGCCTAGCTTGAGGTAGATATGGGTATTTTGAAATGTTGGGGTTGAATAAGGTGAGAGTCCTTGGTATTTCTTCCAAGAATAGGATTCAACAGCTTTTTTAAAAAGGTTTTGGAAAACCTAGAGATAAGAGTAGTTGAAGTTCTGTCTTGAAAACCTAAAGAGATTATATTATAGAGCTCTCCATAGTTTGATCAATATAAGCTAATAAAATAGTTTGGGTTGCAAGGGCATCTTGGCTCAGGTTTTGAAATGCCAGAACATTTGAGAATATGAAACATAAGCCAAGACAGTTTTTGTTAAATAGCTTTTGTCAACTTAGGTTGACGTAAGGAGTATATCATTTGTTGCACATTCAGAGGCATAAGAACAGACAAGCAATCAAGCAACACTGCATCAATCAAAAATAAAAAGTTTTTGTTCCCCCTGATTTTCGCATTCTAGGCAACTAACCAGGGTTGCTGAAATTGGGATGTTACACAATTATTCTCTGATACTTTCCTATGATAAGATTCAGATATATCAAATATGATTCCTAATGGTTATGTTAGGAAAATGATTAGATGTTCTGTTGCAACATTGGATTATGGAATCCCTGGTAGAAACTACTTGGTTTAGATAGGCTCTTGTGACACCCTCAATTGAGTGGCACACAGGATTTATCTTAATACTGTTGTTTTTATTTATGTTCTATTGTACCTGAGAGTTGTAGATCCTTCTATTGAATAGATTAGCCTGCGATGCTGGTCTGAGGCAAAGCTACCGAGAAGTAGCTTTTTTCACCTGTTGCTTTACCTCTTTGATGATCTGTGATGGATACCTCTAAGTAGCATCCCTATAGTGCTTAGGAAAATGATTTGATAGGATGTTGTAAGAATAATAAGGTGGATCCTTACTGTTTAAGATACGTTTTTAAGATGTGTCATTTCTGAGGTGCTACCATCCATAGGATGTGCCCAGAAATGTTTATTCAAGGATGCTTGTGTATCTAGTTATGAAACTAGAGATTTCTCTCCAAGATTAGGGATGTAAAAGCTGAGATCTTGGTAGTAGCTTGTAAAGTTTTATCATTGGCATTTTGTCTTTCTTCCAGGATGGATATACACCTCACTTGGGTGTTTTTCTGAGAAGATCATATAAAACAACACATGCTCTATTTAATCTATGATGATTTGATCATGTGATGGTTTTTTGTGTACTCACCACACTACTTGATGGCTAATGAGGTTGTGGTCTTGCTTGTTGGCTTGATCTTGTTATCTTGTGCTTGCTGACTTGATCTAGCTCTACACCTCCTGGTGCTGCTCCTGTGATCCTATCCTTGGCCTTTCTATCCACCTGATCCACCCCCACCTTATGTTACCATCTTGTGGTGAACTGGTGGTTGATTTGGTAATCTAGCTAGTGGTTTGGTTATGGTTTTGGCAAGCTCAATAAGTTCTAAGTGTGTGCATGAGAAGGAGAAGTGAGTTCCTGTAACTATGCTTCGACTGGTGCGTTGTGTGAGTGCTTGTATTGCTGCTGCTGACTTGACAGCACACTCCATGCATTTTGGTGACTAAGTTGGATGGTTGTGTGGTCTGGTTGTCTGGATCAGTTCAAGTGACAATATCTTCACATGTTACCCTTTTACTAGTTACTGTCCTGGTGAAACTTTCCCCTCTTTTATTACTCTATGATGTAACATGAATAGTGCATTTCATTGTTCACCACTGAGAGTAAAATTAACTAACTAACCCTTTATTTTCCTTTGTTTATCTTATTTGCAGGAACAAGATCTGGACATACAAGATTTAGTATAGGAGTAGATAGGTAGTATAGGTTTTAATTGTAACCTTCTTTTTGTAAAGGATCTTGTAAAGATATTATTACAAGTTAATAAAGTTTGATTTCTATTCTTTGAAATCTTCTGCTTTTGATGTATTTATCACCAGTTGTAATCTTATTTTGGAATAAAGAAATAAGAATTTATTTCTTATTTAATTTTCCTCGTATTTAGTCCTTATTATTGTTTACTATATCTATAATATAATCAAACAATGTTAATAAGGTATTTTGGAAAACAATTCAATATTACTAACTTCTAAATTTCAAATATTTTCAAATTGATTTGAATTTCAAATTGAATTCAAAGTAACCTCCCCAAAGACTTAATAATTCCTAAAGGTCATGTCAAAATTCATAGCAATCACTAACAAGAGCTATTCCTACCTCTAGTTAGTGAAAAGAACTCTGATCTCTTTAGGTTTTTGTTTGGCGAAAAATTTACACTGATTTTTATAGATGCATGCATGCACAAACTTAGATTCCTAATTCTACCCTTTGTTAGATCCTAATGCTGGGGTATTACACCGTCCCCCACTACTCCCATTACGCGCGGAATCAAGGAGACGCAGTTAAAACAGAAGATTATGCACACCCAGTCAAATCCAAGTCAAAAAGTGGGACCCACCGCTCGTCACGTCCCGTGAAAGCCGCTCACGCGGGCAACTAAAGTCATCACATCGTCAGCACTGACGTCATAATTTCCAGCAGAAGAACATTTTGACTACTTTAGTCCATGCTCGAGTCTTCGACTCAACCAAGCACTCAGAGGCTACTCCTAATAGGAGGGCTGGCCGCGCACCCGAAAGAATTTTTTATGCAGGTGTATAAGCTTCACGAAAACCCATCACTCGAATCAACGATTCTATTATGAACTACAGGTTACTCCCATAGGGAGTGCTGGAAGGACATTTGACTGAAACAAGCAACAAAAGACAACAGCAGTCACAAAATGTTTTTACTCCCCACTCGAGTCTATGACTCGAATAGGCACTCGGAGGCTACTCCCATAGGGAGCGCTGGTCGCACACCCTATGATTATTTGTACATCTTACTGTGTGTTGCTAACATCCACACTTGAATGCTATGATGACTCCGCCTCATATTTTCCCTACAAAGATATTACGTCTCCTAGGCCACCCGAATCATCTCCGTGATGACAAATAATTGGATGCCACGCTTACAGCGTGAAGATAAGACCTGAATAAGGCCTGGCAACGCATCTGCTGCGCACTACCAAAAATATGTCCGTACCTATAGGTATGATGAACATGCCTTGATGGACGCTTCGAGTGCTCACATTTATACACTAGAATTCGACTCTTGTAAGACCTCTGCGGCCTGAGTCGAATTACGCCAGCACTTCTCCAAATTCGAGTCCGAGGACTCGAGTTTGAGTAGATTGTGTTGTTTTGACCTAAGGCAGTTAACTCATACCGATACATCGGGTAAATCTGGCACGTATATCAACAATCCCTATGACATAGACAGAACACTGGAAAATATGCATAGTCATGCACTCGAAAGACTTCATAAAGTCTCTAGTCGAATCTACGATTCCACTAGACACTCAGGGGCTACTGACATGGGTATAACCTACAGGTACTCGAGTTCGGCATATATAGTCTAGATACGACAGAAGCCCACGATGTTGCCAAGGCCCAATACAGGATTCGGGTGACCCGTGGAGACTCCGATTGCTTGCAACGCAAGAAGAAGCTTAAGATAGAAAGTTCAAAGGGATGAACCCTAATCTGTAACCGACTCGACCTCCTACCCGAGACCTAGCCTATCTATATAAAGGCTAGGAGGGGCGGCGAGGAGGACAATCACAACCCTAGTTTCCACAACCATCGCCAGATGGCATCTGCGCACCCCAGTAACTTTTGACTCCCTCGATAGTTCCAAGAGAAGACAAGCAGGAGTAGGGTCCTCTATCAGGCCTGAACCTGAGTAAACCTTGCGTCCATGTGTGCATGCTAGCCGATTGATGCCTCCAGCGCTCCCTCCTTCTCCCAAACCCAAGTCCATAACAATGGGCATTGATGAGTTAAAGCCTCGTAAGTAAGGCTACAGGAGTGAGCACCACACTGATTTCCTTTGTTAAGAAAGTACAAGTGGACCTCGTAAAAATGAAAATTGCATCCAAGTCCATGCATTTAGCACAAGGACCTTGAGAATTAGCAATGAAGTGTGTATTTTGAGGTTTGCGCATACTAGCGTTCATCGTGCTAAAGGCTATTAGTAGAATGTTTCTAGATGCTAAGAATGGAAAAGAAGATCCAATGGTTAAAAATGTTTGGATTTTCCAGTCTTGATCAAACATTTATTGTTCCGTACACTATGTAGTGGTATGGTATTGTGAGAGATAAGACGAGATAAAGATAAGACAAGAAGTACTGTGAATGGCCGATCCAACTTTAGGTCTCGTAGGAGCGAGGTGCTTGAGAGTTAACACGGTCGGTGGAAGTACAGATTACATCAAGGACCTCGTAAAAAATAAAAAATTGCATCTGAGTCCATGCATTTAGCATTAGGACCCTAAAACTAAGCAATGAAGTGTGTTTTTTGAGGTTTGCGCATACTAGCATTCATCGTGCTAAATACTTTCAGTAGAATCTTTCTAAATGCTAAGAATGGAAAATAAGATCCAATGGTTGTTAGCAATGTTTGGATTTGCCAGTCTTGATCAAACAGTCAATATTTTGTACACTGTATAGTGATGGTATGGTATTATAAGAGATAAGAGAAAATAAAGATAAGATATGAAGTATTATGAATGGCCAATCTAATGGTGGGTCTCGTAAGAGTGAGGTGCTTGAGAGTTAACACGGTCGACAGAAGTACATTACATCAAGGACCTCATAAAAATGATAATTGCATCCAAGTACATGCATTTATTAGCACAAGGACCCTGAAAATGAGAGAAATGAAGTGTGTGTTTTGAGGTTTGTGCATATACTAGCGTACATCATGCTAAAAACTATCAGTAGAATCTTTCTAGATGCTAAGAATGGAAAAGAAAATCCAACAATTGGCAATGTTTGGATTTGCTAGTCTTGATCCAATGGTCAATGTTCAAAGTTAATCCTTGCACTATGAAGTGGTTTATTGTATTGTATTGTATTGTAAGAGATAAGACACAATAAAGAGAAGATAATAAGTACTAGGAATGGCATATCCAATGGTAGGTCTCGTAGGAGAGAGGTGCTTGAGAGTTAACGCGGTCGGTGGAAGCACAAGTTACATCAAGGACCTCATAAAAATGAAAATTGCATCCAAGTCCATGCATTTACTAGCACAAGGACCCTGAAAACTGAGCAATGGAGTTTGTGTTTTGAGGTTTGCGCATACTAGCGGTCACCGTGCCAAAGTAGAATCTTTATAGATAATAAGAATGGAAAAGAAGATCCAGCGGTTGCCAATGTTTGGATTTTCTAGTCTTGAACAAACAGTCAATGTCCAAAGTTAATATGTACATTATGTAGTGGTTTATTGGATTGTATTGTATTGTAAGATATAAGACACAATAAAGAGAAGATGAGAAGTACTGCGAATGGCCTATCAAATTGTAGGTCTCGTAGGAGAGAGGTACTTGAGAGTTAACATGGTCGGTGGAAGTACAAGTTACAACAAGGACCTCATAAAAATGAAAATTGCATCCAAGTCCATCATTTATAAGCACAAGGACCCTGAAAACTGAGCAATGGAGTTTGTGTTTTTAGGTTTGCGCATACCAGCATTCATCGTGCTAAATTAGAATCTTTCTAGATGCTAAGAATGGAAAAGAAGATCTAGCGGTTGGCAATGTTTGGATTTGCTAGTCTTGATCCAACGGTCAATGTTCAAAGTTAATCTGTACACTATGCAGTGGTTTATTGTATTGTAAGAGATAAGACACGATAAAGAGAAGATAAGGAGTACTGTGAATGGCCTACCAAATGGTAGGTCTCATAGGAGAGAGGTTCTTGAGAGTTAACACAGTTGGTGGAAGTACAAGTTACATTAAGGACCTCATAAAAATGAAAATTGCATCTAACTCCATGCATTTATTAGCACAAGGACCCTGAAAACTGAGTAATCGAGTTTGTGTTGCGCATACTAGCGTTCATCATGCTAAAGTAGAATCGTTGTAGATGCTATGAATGGAAAATAAGATCCAACAGTTGCCAATGTTTGGATTTTCTAGTCTTGATACGACGGTCAATGTTCAAAGTTAATCCGTACACTATGTAGTGGTTTATTGTATTGTAAGAGATAAGACACGATAAAGAGAAGATAAGAAGTATTGTGAATGGCCTATCAAATGGTAGGTCTCGTAGGAGACAGGTTCTTGAGAGTTAGCACGGTCGGTGGAAGTACAAGTTACATCAAGGACCTCATAAAAATGAAAATAGCGTCCAAGTCCATGCATTTATTAGCACAAGGACCCTGAAAACTGAGCAATGGAGTTTGTGTTTTGAGGTTTGTGCATACTAGCGTTCATCGTGATAAAGTAGAATCTTTCTAGATGCTAAGAATGGAAAAGAAGATCCAGCGGTTGGCAATGTTTGGATTTGCTAGTCTTGATCCAACAGTCAATGTTCAAAGTTAATCCGTACACTATGCAGTGGTTTATTGTATTGGAAGAGATAAAATACGATAAAGAGAAGATAAGAAGTACTGCGAATGGCCTCCCAAATGGTAGGTCTCGTAGGAGAGAGGTGGTTGAGAGTTAACACGGTCGGTGGAAGTACAAGTTACATCAAGGACGTCATAAAAATTAAAATTGCATCCAAGTCCATGCATTTATTAGCACAAGGACCCTGAAAACTGAGTAATGGAGTTTGTGTTTTGAGGTTTGCGCATACTAGCGTTCATCGTGCTAAAGTAGAATCTTTCTAAATGCTAAGAATGGAAAATAAGATCTAGCAGTTGGAATGTTTGGATTTGCTAGTCTTGATCCAACGGTCAATGTTCTAAGTTAATCAGTACACTATGTAGTGGTTTATTGTATTGTAAGAGATAAGACACGACAAGGGGAAGATAAGAAGTATTGCGAATGGTCTATCAAATGGTAGGTCTCATAGGAGAGAGGTGCTTGAGTGTTAACACGGTCGGTGGAAGTACAAGTTACATTGAGGACCTCATAAAATAGAAAATTGCGTCCAAGTCCATGCATTTATTAGCACAAGGACCCTGAAAACTAAGCAATGGAGTTTGTGTTTTGAGGATTGCGCATACTAGCGTTCATCGTGCTAAAGTACAATCTTTCTAGATGCTAAGAATGAAATAGAAGATCCAGCAGTTGGAAATGTTTGGATTTGCTAGTCTTGGTCAAACGGTCAATGTTCAAAGTTAATCCGTATAATATTCGATGGTTTACTGTATTGTAAGAGATAAGACACGATAAATAGAAGATAAGTAGTACTTCGAATGGCCTACCAAATGGTAGGTCTCATAGGAGAGAGGTGCTTGAGAGTTAACACGGTCCGTGGAAGTACAAGTTACATCAAGGACCTCATAAAAATGAAAATTGCATCCAAGTCCATGCATTTATTAGCACAAGGACCCTGAAAACTGAGCAATGGAGTTTGTGTTTTTAGGTTTGCGTGTACTAGCATTCATCGTGCTAAAGTAGAATCTTTCTAGAAGCTAAGAATGGAAAAGAAGATCCAGCGGTTGGCAATGTTTGGATTCGCTAGTCTTGATCCAAAGATCAATGTTCAAAGTTAATCCATACACTATGAAGTGGTTTATTGTATTGTAAGGGATAAGACACGATAAAGAGAAGATAAGGAGTACTGCGAATGGCCTACCAAATGGTAGGTCTCGTAGGAGAGAGCTTCTTGAGAGTTAACACGGTTGGTGGAAGTACAAGTTACATCAAGGACTTCATAAAAATGAAAATTGCATCTAACTCCATGCATTTATTAGCACAAGGACCCTGAAAACTGAGTAATCGAGTTTGTGTTTTGAGGTTTGCGCATACTAGCGTTGATCGTGCTAAACTAGAATCTTTCTAGATGCTAAGAATGGAAAATAAGATCCATTGGGTGGCAATGTTTGGATTTGCTAGTCTTTATCCAACGGTCAATGTTCAAAGTTAATCCGTATAGTATGTAGTGGTTTATTGTATTGTAAGAGATAAGACACGATAAAGAGAAGATAAGAAGTACTGTGAATGGCCTATCAAATGGTAGGTCTCAAAGGAGAGAGGTGCTTGAGAGTTAGCACTTTCGGTGGAAATACAAGTTACATCAAGGACCTCATAAAAATGAAAATTGTGTCCAAGTCCATGCATTTATTAGCACAAGGACCCTGAAAACTGAGCAATGGAGTTTGTGTTTTGAGGTTTGCGCATACTAGTGTTCATCGTGCTAAAGAGAATCTTTCTAGATGCTAAGAATGGAAATGAAGATCCAGCGGTTGGCAATGTTTAGATTTGCTAGTCTTGATCCAACGATCAATGTTCAAAGTTAATACGTACACTATGAAGTGGTTTATTGTATTGTAAGAAATAAGACACGATAAAGATAAGATAAGAAGTACTACGAATGACCTACCAAATGGTAGGTCTCGTAGGAGAGAGGTGCTTTAGAGTTAACATGGTCGGTGGAAGTACAAGTTACATCAAGGACCTCATAAAAATGAAAATTGCATCCAAGTCCATGCATTTATTAACACAAGGACCCTGAAAACTGAGCAATTGAGTTTGTGTTTTGAGGTTTGCGCATACTAGTGTTCATCATGCTAATGTAGAATCTTTCTAGATGCTAAGAATGGAAAAGGAGATCCAGTGGTTGGCAATGTTTGTATTTGTTAGTCTTGATCCAACAGTCAATGTTCGAAGTTAAGCCATACACTATGCAGTGGTTTATTGTATTGTATATTATTGTATTGTATTGTATTGTATTGTATTGTATTGTAAGAGATAAGACACGCTAAAGTGAAGAGAAGAAGTATAGTATTGCCAATGTCCGATCTTTTGAATAACCTTCCCTCCTGATGTTTGGGAAGCAAGTGAAAATTTCGAAAACCAGAAAACTTTGAATTTTTGTGCTGCCAAGGACAAAAGTGGTTTCCTTCCTATGTACTCCTCATCCCTACTCCACACCAATGCCCGGCTTCCGAACACGCTAGAGACATAGAGCCGCCATACCATGGCACATATGCGCAGCGCCATGCTGTGGACGAGGGAGAGATCAGCCGGGCCGGTGCGCGAGGCGAAAGGGGAGGAGAGTGGGAGGATAGCGAAGGAGAGAGGAAACACACGATTTGTTTTGAGTGCATAGGGCCTGAAATTTACTACTAGTACAGTGTAGTATACTGTAAGGCCGCAAGAGTACCTGGTGTCAAAAACCCATCATAACTTTGCTCTGACATGGAACCACCTTCAAGTTCTCTTTGTTGCTACCCTCTTCCCCTGCCAATGCTTTATTCTCTCAGCATGTACAACGCATGGAAAAAGGTGACCATATGTCTAAGCAAAGAAATATAATACTCCCACATTGTGTAAAAAGCACACCTTAATAAGGCCTACTATGTGGCATCCTCTAAGGTTCACCTTATACATAGTGGAATAAATGAAGTTATCTTTAAGCCTAAGGTGCACCTCAAGCTTGTGGATTTCCCATTGAGAATAGAAATATCATTTCCTCTCTCTCCCTATTTCATGTGATCATTTTCATAAGGGTTTCAAAATTTTCAAGATGCAAAATATTTTTTTAGGAAGATGCAAAATCTTAGCTAGAGGTTGAACTTGTCGTTAAAGCTCTTTGCGGTTTCTGATGGGTATATTAATTGACTACTCGATGGGTACCTCCAAAATATTTTTCATAAAACTTTCAAAGCAACTAACAATTTATTACTTGTAGTTCAAATTCGACCTTATTTCGATACATCAACATGAAGTCATTCAAGTGGGCGGAGTTAGCTAGGAAGCTTGAAAAATCGTAGAACATCAGAATTGCAAGTACAACATGTTGGTTATCCACTATATATGTGTGAAAAGTTGGCTTGTGGCATTCAGATCGAACATTCTTCGCACTTTCTTTACAGAAAAGAACTATCTCAGCATCAATTGAGAATGTTCTTTCCTGGTAGTTGGACACTCACACCGATGACACTGATTTACAAGAAGAGATGCACCCATCTACCTTCAAAAAGACAATTAACTTAAGAGCAATCTATCACGCTTACTTGTAGCTCAAGTTTCACCTAATTTTGTTAAACTATCAAGATGCAAAATCTTAGTAAGAAGTTGAACCTGTTGTGGACGAGGAAGAGACAAGCCGGACTATGCACCTGCGGCTGTAGAGAAGAAATCGATGGAGGATGGATGGTGAGAGCCAGCGAAGGAGAGAGTAAATGCAACTTGTTTTGTGTGCATATACTAATAGTAGGTCCATACGTTTACTACTAGTGGAGTGTACCATGTACCTCGTGTCAGCAGCTCATCATAGCTTTGCTCTGACATCGCACCGCCTTCATGTCCTCTTCTGCGCTACTCTCGCGCTGCCTTTTTTTGAAGGTCTCGCGTTGCCTCCCTCTTGTTCTCTTACTTGTATAGCTCAGGTTTGACCAAATTTGTTAAATTGTCAAGTTGCAAAATCTTATCATGAATTTAAACCTGTTGTCCAAACTCTCGATGGTTTCCAATATACTCCTAATTGACCCCTGATGGGTACCACCAAAATCTTTTTCGTAAAACTTTCATAGAAACCTACGATTTACTTGTAGTTAAAATTTTAAAGATTCAGCAGTACATAATAAGATAGAAAAATATCACAGATTCATATTCAGCACCACAAGAGAGATTCAGTAGCATTTCAAAGGGACCGATTCAGCAATACATACACTGAAATTGAATAGCAGTACAGAGAGAATTAGTTCATGTTTCATCTCTCAAAAACATGGCATGGGATGAGTTTGCCCTTTTTCTCCGAACACACTCCATCATTGGAGCAAGCAAAACTGACGATTAAGTCTCCATTTGTGTGCATACCTCGTTCTTACATCAATGCATGTGTGACCAACGTATATGCAACCCAAGAAGCCCATACCTCATCTAGATTGAGAAGGCCATGTTTCAAAAGAAAAGCAAAACAATCTACTGCCATTAATCAAAACAAGTACCAGTACAATAGTATTAGTTCTACAAAATACTTTAATAATAGCAACATCAGCACATTTGAGATATTCGGTAGCTTTTGAAAGATTCCGCAGTATAGGCCATATTCTGCACACGATTTGAAAAATTTCAAGTACATAGGAATTATTACAAAATATATTAGCACTTGCAGAACTCGATACAAAATACTCAGTAGAAGTATAAAACTACTCATAGTAGTACCTTAATCTAGCTACGAACGATTACATGTCCCATAAAATACTCCAAACATGCATGATAGAAAGAGAGAGGTCATAATCACCACAAGATCTGTATGCCAACGATTTAGCGTGTTCAGGTCGTGGCCGGGTAGCCCTTGCTTTCCGGCCTGACATGCTTCTCATGTTTTACCGTCGTCTGTGGATCCTCGTAATAGGCTTTCGCATGTTCACCCTTAGTATGATAGATGTAAAATTCACGGATCTTTCCAGCAATTTCCACCACTCCGATTGCGAAGGGAATCTACCACTAAAATAAATAAAGTAATTAATATTAGAATAGAGGGACTAGAAAATTACATAGTATATTCATATTAGGATCATCAGGAGAATATTAAGATGTGATATCTCACAATGGGTTGATGTCTTCGTCGATCCCACATTGGAACTCCATGAGGAACTCCGACCAACAATTGAGGAGCTTGACAATAAGTCTGCGCCACCGTTAGGTAATGGTTGAGCGCATCCAGCGTGGCTTCGGCCGGAGGCTCCACAATCTTTGGCTCAGAATGAAACTCGAGTTGATAGAACCCACAAAAATAGACTAATGATCATATCCTCACCTCGTACTCCTCCAATTCCAATGTCATGGACCTTATGCAGCTGACGGACATGACAATCACTGTGTTGTGCCCGTCAATCTGGCCGATGATAAGCGTGCCCGTCTTCCCGATGCCGATGACATTTGTTCTCCGTGAGCACCCTGCAGGCACCGACTTTGATGGGTCCCATTGTTTGACGTTGTAGAGGAATATTGGCACCTCGATCGAGTGGGTGGATTTGAGGTGCAGAAACAATGCTAATTTGTTGCCGACCTAGTTGCATCCTGGCTCCATGCAGATAAACAGGTTGTGGATACAGGAGATCAAGTGGGCATAGAGTTCGTTGAAGGAGACCACTTTCGAGTAGTTGTAGTTTGGGCAGCTATAACCTTCTCCGCCGATGACTTGGCGATATAGCTCAAGTCTGACCTAATTTTGTTAAACTGTCAAGATGCAAAATCTTAGCAATAAGTTAAACCTGTTGTGGATGAGGAAGAGACAAGCCGGCTTGTGCACCCGCGGCTGCAGAGAAGAAATGGATGGAGGATCGATGATGACAGCCAGCGAACGAGAGAGAAAACGCTACTTGTTTTGCGTGCATATACTAGTGGTAGGTCCATACATTTACTACTAGTGGAGTGTACCCTGTACCTCGTGTCGACATCCCATCATAGCTTTGCTCTGACATCACACCGCCTTCAAGTCCTCTTTTGCGCTGCTCTCGCGCTGCCTCCCTCTTGTTCTCTTACTTGTGTAGCTCAGGTTTGACAAAATTTCATTAAATTCTCAAGATGCAAAATCAAGTTAAACATGTTGTCCAAACTCTCGGTGGTTTCCGATATACTCCTAACTGACCCCCGATGGGTACCAACAAAATCTTTTTCGTAAAACATTCATAGAAACCGATGATTTACCTGTCGCTGTCCTCCTCGCCATTGCCGACCGCCGTCGCCGCACTCGGCCGCTGCTCTACACCACCACCGTCATGACCTTCAAAAAGATGCACCCATCTACCTTCGAAAAGACAATTAATCCAAGAGTAATCTATCACGTTAACTTGTAGCTCAAGTTTGACCTTATTTCCTTAAGTTGTCAAGATGCAAATTATTAGCAAGAGGTTGAACGTCTTGTCTAAATTTCAGGACATTACTATATACATGCACACAAAACAAATTATGTTTTCTCTCTCCTTCACTGCTTCATCACCATCCATGCACACCCCGGCTGGCGGATGTCTCCCTCGTCCACAACGTGGCTCGCGCGTTGACCTGCCTTGTCATTACATTTCACAATCTGCGAATAGGAAGCACCAAGCACACCCCAGCCCTTCATACTTTTTGAGTTCTTCAATGTAAACCGTACTCGCTCCCGCCGACCGTGTCAAATTTTAACTACAAGTAAGCGCGATAGATAGATTCCTCTTAAAATTTTCCAAAAAACTTTTGAAGCTAAGTAGGAATTCAGTACATCGAAAACTACTGAAAAGCTTTTTCATAAAACTTCCAAACCAACCTACAATTTACTTCAAATTTGACCAAATTTCATTAAATTGGCACAAAGTCTCATTCAAATTGGTAGAGTTAGCTAGGAAGTTTTAAAATTCACAAAACATGGTAAAATCGAGAATGTTCATTCCTGATAGTTGGAAACTCACACCGACGACATCGTTTACTAAAAGAAGATACACCCATCTACCTTTGAAAAGACAATTAATACAAGAGCAATCCATCACGCTAACTTGTAACTCAAGTTTGACCAATTTTCGTTAAGTTGTCAAGATGCATATTTTAAGCAAGAAGTGGAACATGCTGTCAATAGTTTGGGAGCTTTACTGTATTTATGCACACAAAACAAATTATGTTTTCTCTATCCTTCACTGCCTCATCACCATCCATGCACACCCAGGCCGACTGATCTCTCCCTCGTCCACAATGTAGCTCTGCCCACACGTGCGTCGACTTGCCTTATTGTTCCATTTCACACCCTATGAAGAGGAAGCACCAAGCACACCCCTAGCACGCTAGTTCGAAAGTGTGAGGAGCGTTTTTTGTGCGAAGCGAGTACAGTAGTACGAAGGGTATGGCTCCGTTGCTCGCTTGAGAAGGACCTGGATTTTTTTTGCTTAACATTAGGGTCCTTTGTGCTAAATTTATGGACCTCTATGTAATTTTCTCTTTTTTTAGATCTTCGATGTAAACCATACTCGCTCCCACCGACCGTGTCAAATTTTAACTACTAGTAAGCGCGATAGATAGATTCCTCTTAAAAATTTCCAAAAAACTTTTGAAGCTATAACCAGGAATTCAGTACATCGAAAACCACCGAAAAGCTTTTTCGTAAAACCTCCAAAGCAACCTACAATTTACCTGTAGTTCAAATTTGACCTAATTTTGATAAATTGGCAGAGAGTCTCATTGAAGTTAGAAGAGTTGGCTAGGAAGTTTTAAAATTTGCAAAACATGGGAATATCGAGAATGTTCTTTCTTGAAAGTTGGCAAACTCACACCGACGACATTGTTTACTAAAAGAAGATGCACCCATCTACCTTCGAAAAAAAATTAATCCAAGAGCAATCTATAAAACTAACTTGTAGCTCAAGTTTAACCTAATTTCTATGAGTTTTTAAGATGCAATTTCTTAGCAAAAAGTTGAACGTGTTGTCAAAATTTCAGGACCTTTACTATATATATGCACGCAAAACAAATTATGTTTTCTCTCTCCTTGACTACCTCATCACCATCCACACACACACCGGCCGGCTGATCTCTCCCTCATCCATAATGTGGCGCTGCCCACGTGCGTCGACCTACCTTGTCATTCCATTTCACACCCTACAAAGAGGAAGCACCAAGCACATCCCCCATCACGTTGGTTCGAAAGTATGAGGAGCGATTTTTGTGTGAAGCGAGTACAGTAGTACGAAGGGTATGGCTTAGTTTCTTGCTCGAGAAGCACCCACCTTCTTTTCCTTGCTTAACTTTAGGGCCCTTTGTGCTAAATTTATGGACCTCTACATGTATTTTTCTCTTTTTGAGGTCTTCGATCTAAACCATACTCCCACCGATCATATCAAATTTTAACAACAAGTAAGCACGATAGATAGTTTCCTCTTAAAATTTTCTAAAAAACTTTTGAAGCTAACCAGGAATTTAGTACATCGAAAACCACCAAAAAGCTTTTTCATAAAACTTCCAAAGCAACCTCAATTTACTTATAGTTCAAATTTGAACTAATTTCGATAAATTGGCACATAGTCTCATTCAAGTCGGGAGAGTTAGCTAGGAAGTTTTAAAATTCACAAAACATGGGAAAAATCAAGAATGTTCTTTCCTGATAGTTGGAAACTCACACCGATGGCATCGTTTACTAAAATAAGATGCACCCATATACGTTCGAAAGGACAATTATTCCAAAAGCTATCTATCATGCTTACTTATAGCTAAAGTTTGACCTAATTTTATTAAGTTGTCAATATGTCGAGTCTTAGCAAGAAGTTGAACCTCTTGTAAAAATTGCAGGACCTTTACTATATATGTCCATGCAAAACAAGTTATGTTTTCTCTCTCCTTCACACTGCCTCATCATGGTCCACAGACACCCCGACCAGCTAACCTCTCCATCGTCCACAACATGGTGTTGCCCACGTGCGTCAACCTGCCTTGTCATTCCATTTCACATGGACGCATTTTACACATGGACGATATGTTTAATTTATTACACATGGACGCATTTTATAGGAAGTGATATGTTTAATTTATTACACCTGCGCTAGGAAGTGATATGTTTAATTTATTACACATGGGCGCATTTTACACGCATTCACACTAGCTGGTGGCCTCGATGTAGTCGCTTCTTACAGCAGAAGAAAAGAAAAACCACTTTCAAAGAGCCATCCTACTTCCCCATCTATGTTTAGTTTATCCCCAGTCGCCGATGCTGCCTAGCCGCATCCCTTGCATGCGCTTCACACATTTTACTCCCCATATTGCATGCTACAGAACTCCCTCCAGGCCCCTAGCCCTCTCCTAAAAAACCACCAACAACTCTACATAGATCCACCCTCGCCCCCAATCCGTCTGGATCGGATGGCGGATTCGAGGTGCAACCCGCGGGCATGTGGCTGGAGAAAGGTCGGTGACGACGTCTTCAACAAATTAACCATGCGTTTAGACACTACCAGCGCCGTTAGGCTAGCTGCATGCTCCAAGGAGTTGTACTGCCAGGTCGCCGGCGGAAAAGATAGCAGGTTCCGAACGAGCGATATTGTTCATTGGTAACCTACAATGACGTATACGAGCACAAGATGTAGTGCTGCTACGCCCCATGCGCAGCCTGCACTGTGCGATGATGCGAGTTCATCTCCCGGCCATTGACTATGCACGAGCTCTTTGACCACTTGAAACTTGCCCACAAGATGTACTATTTCCCAAAGTGACCTACTCCAACTAGCACTAGTACCTGACTAACTAGGTGCACGCACCAGAGATCATCGCCATCGGGAAAGAGGGCACAGAGTTTGCCGCATTATTGGAGGGTACACCACAGACATCTTACTATCCGTTAGGTACGTCAGGTCGGCGGCGCGCGAATCTGCGTGGTACAAGGTGATGTTATGGTCGTTGTCGTCATGGAATAAGCTCCATTCAGTCAAAATGGCAGCAACATCTGAGCAGCCGAGCAGGCCTTTGTTGGCTGAAGTCGCGCTGAAAGGGCTCATGTCGTACCTGTCGAAACCGCGGTGTTACCTATGAGCTTCTGAAGATGTTTTCAAAATTCCCCTAGATTACAAGAATATCAACCAAGAGTGAGTTAACACATATAAATCTTCTTGTGATGATCCTAATATGAATATATGTAATGTCGTACTAATTAATTACTTTATATTGGTGATAGACCCAATTGGTATGGGCTATCCTGCCAAATATGTGTTCATGTTCAATGCTCGTTGATGGAGTCCAATGGAAGTGCATGGTGCCTAGCTGCGAGTTTGCCGCAATTCCGTTTATGCTCCAGTCTCAACTTAGAGAATCCCACACCATGAGGTTGCGCATTTTACACTATGGTAGGAAAGGAAGGTAAGTCTCTAAGCCGGTGCCGGTGCCGGTCTCACAAAATGTAGATATCAGGCTAACTGGGTTCGATGACATGGTGTTCTGCGTGCTATTTGACGGGCGCGATGATGTCATCTTGATATTCGTCATGTGCATCAGGCCGGCGGCACGCGTGTCACCACAGTTCATGGTGAAGTTGAGCTTTGCACATCTAAATGGAGTGTGTGAGAAGGTATTCTATGCGAATTCTAAAGCCTCTTGCTCTTTGTCAGTTTGTTGGTCTAATCTAGTTGCTCGTCATCGGAATCGACCATCGGAGTTCACTGTGGAATACAAGCTTCATATCGACAAGATTCTTCGCGATTAACACATCTTTATCTTCTTGTGATGATCCTAACTTGAACACATGTACTCTCCGATAGGATTTTTCTTATCATTTTGGAACATGTGGTTCCTAGCTTAAGGTAGTTCTGAGTATTTTGTATGTAGTTCTGCTACTACTAATCTATTTTGTAGTAGGAGTAATACGTATGTACTGGTACTTGTTTAGACCTACGGATCTAGTGCATAATATGGTCTCTCTTTCGTTTTGAATCATGGCCTTGCTACACCTATCGAATTTCAATGTCTACATTGTTGAATCTCTCAATTCCCTTGGTCATTATCTATACTACTAAATCGGTCACTTTGAAATGGTGCTAAATCTGTCAAGTACCGCTTATTATGAACTCGGAATCTGATGATATTTTTCTGTCTTATTCAGTACTGCTGAATCTTTCAAATGCCATTGAACCATTCAAATGTTCTGTTGTTGCTATTGCTAAAATATTTTTTAGAACTAATAGTGATGTATTGGTAGTTGTTTAGATCAAGACTAGTAGATGGTCTTGCTCTTCTTTTGGAACATGGCCAGAATATGTTCACTCTGTCCGTTTGAATTATGGCCTTGCTACATCTATTGAATTTCAGTGTCTACATTGTTAAATCTGTCAATTCTTTTGGTCATTATATGTACTGCTAAATCGGTCACTTTGAAATGTTGTTGAATCTATCAAGTGCTGCTGATTATGTATTTGGAATCTATTGATATTTTCTATTTTATTCAGTGCTGCTGAATCTTTCAAATGGTAGTGAATCTGTCGAATGTTCTGTTGTTGCTATTACTAAAGTATTATTTAGAACTAATAGTGATGTATTTGTACTTGTTTAGATCAAGACCAGTAGAAGGTCTTGCTCTTCGTTGGGAACATGGCCAGAATATATTCTCTCCATCCTTTTGAATTACGGCCTTGGTACATCTATTGAATTTTAGTGTCTGCATTGTTAAATCTGTCAATTCTTTTGGTCATTATATGTACTGCTAAATCGGCCACTTTGAAATGCTATTGAATCTGTCAAGTGCCGCCAATTATGTATTTGGAATCTATTGATATTTTTTTGTTTTATCTAGTGCTACTGAATCATTCAAATGGTAGTGAATCTGTCAAATGTTCTGTCGTTTTTATTATAGTACTAAAGTATTTTGTAGAACTAATCCAGACGTACTGGTACTTTTTTAGATCAAGGGCAGTAGATGGTTTTACTGTTCCTTTGAAACATGGCCTTGTCACAATCTAGATGAGGCTTGGGGCATTTTGGTTTGCATATGTGGGTCACACAGTCATTGATGTGAGTAGAAGATATGCACAGAAAAGCAGGCTTGATGGTCAGTTTTGCTTGCTCCGATGATCGAGTGTGTTCGGAGAAAAGCAAGTGATCTCGCACCAAGGTTTTTAGTGTTAAAACAAGAATTGATTCCCGTCGTCCTGCTATTGAATTTCAGAGTCGGTATTGCTGAATTGGTCACATTGAAATGCTGCTGAATATAAACTGGGAACCTGTCTTTATTTCACCAAGCATGATGCAATTTAGACCGTGGGTTCTTGCCTTTCTAGAAGTTTCAGCAATTTTAGCAGGCTTGCCAATATTTGCAAAAGGGTACCTTTCTAGGAAGTTCATATGAGGTTCGGCATCTTGGTATTTTGGTACGTACTATGAAGTATCGAAAAACATAAGTGACTCAACTTACAACTACTTTGTCTAACTGATGTGAATCAAGACAAAGTTGAGTCCATTAGAATACGAACTCAAGGGAATAGTATAAAAATGGAAGCAGCAAATAAATCATCTCTCAGTTCTAATAACTATAGCAGTACGCCCGGCAGAAGATAGCCGAAGGCGCACGGCAAAACCCCCTCCTTCAAAGAGCCATTCCTAACTCCGAGAGGCCACATTTGGATCTTCTCGAGCACGCACTTCACACATTTTTCTCGCCGTCTCACCCGCAGCATCGATCCTTCTAGGCTGCCACCCCCTCCTCCGAATAATCCCAACAGTCATACATAGATCTGTCCTTGCCCCCAATCATTCGGGCATGATGGCTATGAATTCGAGGCACAACCGGCTGAACAATGTCTAGACGAAGGTCGGCGACGACGTCTTCCACGAAATAGCTAAGCGTCTGGACACTACCAGCGCCATCCGATTGGCCGCATGCTCCAAGGAGCTATGCTACCAAGTCACTGGCAAAAAAGGTAGTAGATGCCCAACGACATTTGCTGGACTTTAGTCTCCTACACGGACGTCTATGACCAAAAGATCGCATGCAACTATTGCCGGTGTGTCTACATGGAGCTAGGATGCGAGTTCACTGCCGTCAAGAAAGTGTTTGTCGAGCACCTCATATCTGCCCACTCGATGACAGTGCCCAGATACAACCCCAAAAAATGGGACCCGTTTGTGCTGGCTCGTGCATTGGGCTCGCTCAGAGCTGATGTCATCGACATCGGGAAGGAGGGCAAGATGTTCATCGCCCAAATTGACGGGCATAACATGGACTTGCTCCTGTCTGTTAGGCCGGTCAGGTCAGTGGCGTGCGAATCGCCACGGTATGAGGTGAGGTTTTGGCCGTTGGTCTTGTTCGCTAGTTTCAATCCGGTTGTAGTAAAGAGGTCATCCGAGACAACGATTAGGCCATCGCCGGCCAACGCCGTGCAGGAAGTGCTCACATCCGAGACAACGATTAGGCTATCTAGTTCGGAACATGATAGTGCTAGAGAAGAAAAAAATTCCATCATACCCACAATTCTTCTAACGTGAGGCTGACATAAGGGACCCACCAGCCTGAATAAACGGCTGATGCAGCAAGCAACGATATCAAGTTTGGAACACGAAGGCATGATAGAGGGTAAAAAATCAATCATACACACGTTTCTTTTAATAAGAGGATGACATGTGGGTCCTAGCAGCATGATGAAATGGTAGATGCATCGAACAACGCTATCAAGTTTGGAACAGGGTAGCGCGAGCGAAGGAAAAAAACCATCATACACATGTTTCTTCTAATGAGAGGATGGCATATGGGGCTCAGGAGGTTGGTTAAACGGTAGATGCATCGAGCAACGCTATCAACTTCGGAACAGGGTAGCGCCAGCAAAGGAAAATATTCCATCATACACACGTTTCTTCTAATGAGAGGATGACATGTGGGTCCTAGGAGGTTGATTAAACGGTAGATGCATCGAGCAGCGCTATCAACTTTGGAACAGGGTAGCGTGAGCGAAGGAAAAGATTACATCTTACACACGATCCTTCTAATGAGAGGCTGATATGTGGGACCTAGCAGCCTGACTAAATGGCAAACGCATCGAGCAACATTATGGAGTTCAAATTAGGGAGGCACGACCGAAAAGTATCGTCCACTATAGACACTGACATCCAGGACCCACATGTCTCAAAAGACTTAGGCGAGTCAACATCGCGCGAGGAAATGAAAATATTGCTTCTACCATGCGCCAACCGAGATTCCTCCATGTTTTTAGCAGTTTCGTCGTAGTAGAGGGCCGCGAAACCGGGAAAAAAAAGTTTTCCGTCGGTCACGTCCGAGCCGAGAATTTTGTCGCCAAAGACGCGCCTTCTACGATGACCGTCGGGCCAAGTCATTGCGGAAGGAAACTTTTCTTGTAGTGATGGTCGGTAGAGGTTGATGCGTATGCAATTGTACCTTTACACAACAAAGACCAAGCAAAATATTTTGGGATTTCTATTTTTGGACCCTCGGTTCGTCAGTTATACTCAGTTTTCCCTAGTCGCTTAGTTTTTCCTCACTTTTGCCCATATCCTTGTACGAAACTCTCACATGGTCTGAAACTCACCGTCCGTCAGGCTTGCCCGACGTGCTGACAAGTGGGGCAGCGTTCAGTCTGGTCCCATAGTGGACCCTCGCCGTTACGTGCTGACGAGTAGGGCCGCATTCTGTCGGGTCCCGTTGTGTATCCTTGCCGTTACATATTGACAAGTGGGGTCGCATTCAGTTGGTTCCCGTAGTGGACACCTCTTTCTACGTATCCAGATTAGCATCGGACCCATAGCTTATCCACGTGAGAGCCGGACCCACAGTTTATCCACGTGAGCGTCGAACCCACAGCTTACTCAGGTTGGCGTTGCAAGATGGGACCCTGAGCTAGCCCCGCGCCCACGCCCTTTGTCTAGCTTCATTTTCATATAGTGAAATGTAATGCATATATGAAAATTATACACCTTTAAACTCTTTTAAATCGCACTTAGGACATGATAATGTTGTGCTAATAAAATCCTGATCATTTAGCATTTCCATGGAGTGAAATATAATGCATAAACTTGTGTATACGAAAATACACCTTTATACTCTTTGAAATCGCACTTAATACATGATAATGTCGTGCTAAGAAAATCTTGACAGATTATCATTTTATAGAGTGGAATGTAATGCATAGACTTGCATATGCAAACATTATAAACCTTTGAAAACTTTTAAATCGCACTTAATACGTGATAATGATGTGCTAACAAAATTTTGAGAGATTATTATTTTCTCCCCCATTTTCATAGAGTGGAATGTAATGCATAAACTTGCATATACGAAGTTTATACACCTTTGAACTCTTTGAAATCGCACTTAATACGTGATAGTGTTGTGCTAAGAAAATCCTGAGAGATTATTATTTTCATAGAATGGAATGTAATGCATAAATTGCATATACGAAAATTATACACCTTTGAACTCTTTGAAATCACACTTAATACGTGATAATGTTGTGCTAAGAAAATCTTGAGATATTATCATTTACATATAGTGGAATGTAATGCATAAACTAGCATATACGAAAATTATACACCTTTGGACTCTTTGAAATCGCACTTAGGTCATGATAAGGTTGTTCTAATAAAATCCTGATCATTTATCATTTCCATGGAGTGAAATATAATGCATAAACTTGCGTATACAAAAAAATTAAACCTTTGAACACTATGAAATCACACTTAATAACGAGATAATAGCGTGGTAGCAAAATTTGAGAGATTATCATTTTCTCCCCCCCCCCATTTTCATAGAGTGGAATGTAATGTATAAACTTGCATATATGGAAATTATACACATTTGAATTCTTTGAAATCGCACTTAATACGTGATAATATTGTGCTAAGAAAATCCTGAGAGATTATCATTTTCATAGAGTGGAATGTAATGCACAAATTATACACCTTTGAACATGTTCCCTTTAAATTATATTCAAGTTCATTTGTTTATGGAGTTAAAGTACCAGTGGCAAACTCGTTATTTCGCATGGATAGAGGGGTGCCCTCCCGACAAATATAGGGGTTATCCTGTCTTCTAGATCACAAAGGATTAATGGTTTGTGGGTATGATCCGCATGAAAACTGTCTCAACCAATCAGAGTGTAGCAGCGAAGGTGAGCACAAGTGCGAGAGATTGATACTGAGAGAGGGGAAAACTGAGTAGAACTTAAGAACCAAGGGAAAAACTTACTAGAACTTAAAAACCAAGGGCAAGACTAACAAAGGGATTCAAATAGAAAATATAAAAAGATTTTAAAATGGAAAATGCATCTTTTATACAATAAAATACATCAAATTATTTGTAATTCAAATATACACCAGTTTGACAATTGTTACCTCATTCAGACAAACTATGTTTTGGGGAGGGATTTTTGGGAAGAGGATTGAGTAGAAAGCCATGAACCTTCATAGATAGTAGGTGATTTGAGAAGTGGTGATTTAGGTTAAAACATGGTGTATATACATTTCTTATGGTGCCAGGTCACATAATAAGACTCCCTAGGTAGATGCCACTATGTTCTACTCTTTTATATTTGTTGTGCATAAAATGACTCAATTAGCTAGCTAAAACATATTCGTTGACTCTCTGTTGACCAGCCACCAGAGGGTATAACTGAGAATATTGCACACGACAGTGTTAGTACTGCAGGGAAAAACTGAGTAGAACCAAACCGCCAGTGTTACACTCGAGGGCAAAACGGAGCACAACTAAGTCGCCAGGGTTAGACAGGAGGGAAAAATGTGACTCAAGGTACGGGTATGCGGTGCACGGGGCGGTAGCGGACACGTGTGGCCGTGCATGGTGTAGTAGTGTATGCAGTTAGGCGATGCACGGTGGTGCAACGAAACGTTCCTTCCCTTCTCCTTTAATAGAGGCCTCCTCACTCTCACTCATCACTCACTCGCTCACACAACTGTCTCCACTATCCCATCAGCTTCTGCAAACCCCCAAGAAAACCCTAACCATGCCAACGATGGAGAAGAACGACGCGGTGGCCATTGGTGCCTCCAAGGCCACCGGTGAGGAGGCCCCCATCCCCGTACATGCCCCATCCCAGCGAGGAGGCCCCACCGGTCTCGGGCATATGCCGCTCGGTTGGGACCCCTACGAGGAGGTTTATTACATAAGGTCGGAGAACCCTATGACACCAGCATCGCCGACCCATGGTCAGAGGTAACCTGGGTTTTCTCCCCTTCCCTTGTTCTTCCCCCGTTCCCAACATTGGATTCTAGATCGTATGTTATTAGGGTTCGATTGTTCGTATTTTTATAGTAGCTAATCAACTTGTTTTAGATCTCATATTTTGATCAATCCCCTATTCGTCTTTGAACCCCCCCCCCCCTGTTCGTAGTGGGATCAGTATTCGATTTGGTTTGAGATTTGGGGAATAATCAGGAGATCTCAATCGGTTAATTTATGCAAATAATCAGTCTTGATAATCAAAGTATCTCAATCATGTCCTTATTGCACTCTGCTATTTTTTCCAACAGGAGGATAGCAGCGACGTCCGCAGCAACTTCCGCAGCGACGACGAGTCCAAGGACACCAAGACTCGTCACGTGTTGAGGAGGCTGAAGTCTGACCAGGACAACAACTTCTTCACGGCGACATCTATAGGTGCCCCTTTTGCCCCACTAGGAGGCTCCGTGCCACAAACTTCAACTCCCTCGTGAATCATTCCAAAGACGTGAGGACCTGCGGCGAGTCCGTGAACATCCACGGCTTCATAGCCAAGCACCAAGTGCTCGGTATTCACCTCTTCAACCTCTAGAAGGTGGCTATCGAGGAGGGTCGCATGCTCCCGATCAAGCCGAAGGCACCCAAGGTCAAGGGACTGGGAAGCAAGAAGTGGAGGAGGCGCTAGAGGGAAGAGGCGGAGGCCCTCCTAGCAAAGGCCATGAGGGGCCACTCATCTTGTGATGCTGCTGTTGCTGCTATAAAGCAGCTTCTTTTGTCTTGTCTGTGTTGAACTTGCCGCTCCTGCTGCTGGGCAGCCTAATTGTCGAACCTCGTTAAGTACTGTACTATATAACCTATATTAGCTGCTTTATCTACATCTACTCTGTTTACTGAATTTATTTATAGTGATGGTTAGATTTGCTGCTCTAGATTTGCTACCAGAATGGGGAAAATGAGGGCCGAAAGGAACAAGGAATAAAGAGAGAAGCTGCTCTAGATTCGCTACCTTTTTGGGCAAAAAAACACAACTATTAGCGAGAGAGAGGGGAAAAGACGCTCTTAAAAAGGCTAATCATAAAATAACAAAAAAGACAACTTCCAATTTAGGCAACATGGCGCACGTAACTACCAAACGCGCCCCACATGGTCCCACACCACATCCCCCATAATCAGCGAGAGATGGATGGTTGGTCCGCTATGTATCCTGGCCCCACCTGTCAGCATGTAACGGTCGAGGCGACGTAACGTAACGCATGACCCGCCCCAACGCAGTCCCACCGGTCAGCATGTAACGGTCAAGCCTTTGACCTGATAACATCCCCTCGTCCGAGCGCCTATGAGGGTTTCAGAATAGATGGAGGGCAAAAGAAAGGAAAAACGAAGTGGCTAGGGAAAACTGAGTACAACTAATGAACCGAGGGCATGAAAATAGAAAACCCAAATATTTTTGTGCATGATAGAGGAGAATGTCATTTGTGGCATGTCCATTCTTGTTCACAACACTATTAGCATAACTCAAATATAGCAAACCAAATGCATATGCAAGATCGATGTGCAAGAAATTTGTTTGAACATCGTACAAATGTGGGAACTCAAAAACTCCAAATAAAATCTTAGTGTGGCACTCAAAGCATTGGACTAAAATTTTGATCAACATTTTTTATGCGAGAATAGGAGAATTCAGCAAAAACACATGAGGAATGATATCCAAAACAACATCATTATGTGTGCAAACCAACCATTGGAAAGAGAAATTGTTCAATATGTTGGATGCCACACACAAATCATCAAAATCAAAGATCATGGAAATGTGAGTATCACAAGCGAAAGCAAAAACATGTTTACAAACAAACCATATGAATGAGCAAATGCTCCTTATGTTTGTTGCAACAATGATACCAGATATTATGAAACTCTCATGACAATCCATGCTCATAATGTCATTATGGTTGCACACAAAACATCGGAAAGAGAAATTGTTCAACATTTTTGTTGCAACAGACAAAGCATCAATATCCATTAGCAAAGAAATATAGTTGTCATAGGTGAAAGAATACCATCAACATGCCTGCAAGAAAACCATAAGAAAGAGCCATTTAGAAACTAAGAAGATGCAAAACATGCAAAAGGTATCAGAGCTGGGTTCGATCTTGAACTCAAGTGGGGATGCTCTGAAGAGTTCCTTTTGTCAACTCGTGCACAACTGAGGTTGACATTATAGTGCGGGTACCTACACACATGATACATAAAAGGGAGAACATGTGTGCATGGTAGAGAAACACATCATCCATCATGACGTATCTCTTCTTGTGCACATCACCATTAATGTCAATCAAGTGTAAAATAGATGCATGTTGAATATGCAAGTGGGGAACATGCTTATCATGGCAATTATCAAATTTTCCAAAACTAGAGAAAGCTATGGGGGCAATCTTGTTGGAGATATGCCCAAGAGGCAATAATAAAGTGGTTATTATTATATCTTTATGTTTATGATAAATGTTTACATCCCATGCTATAATTGTATTAACCGGAAACATTAATACTTGTGTGTTTTGTATACATAAAAGTGTCCCTAGTAAGCCTCTTGTTAAACTAGCTTGTTGATTAATGGATGATCATGGTTTCCTGATCATGGACATTGGATGTCGTTAATAACAAGATCATATCATTAGGAGAATGATGTGATGGACACACACCCGTAGTAAGCATAGCATAAGATCAAGTCATTAAGTTCGTTTGCTATAAGCTTTAAAATACATAGTAACCTAATCCTTTGACCATGAGGTTATGTTAATCACCATCACCGGATGGGTACTTTGATGACATCAAACACCGCTTCATAAATGGGTGGTCATAAAGGTGGCATTGGGTATTCTAAAAGTATGAGTTAAAGCGCATGGACCAAGATTGGGATTTGTCCATCCATATGACGAATAGATATGCTCTGGGCCCTCTCGGTGGAATGTCATCTAGTTAGCTTGCAAGCATGTGACTGGGTCACAAGGGATGACATATCACGGAACGAGTAAAGAGTACTTGTCAGTAACGAGGTAGAACTAGGTATGGAGATACCGACGATCAAACCTCGGATAAGTATAGTATCGCGTGAAAAAGGGAATTGGTTTCGTATGTTAATGGTTCTATCGATCACAAAGTCATCGTTGAGTATGTGGGAGCCATTATGGATCTCCAGGTCCCGCTGATGGTTATTGATCGGAGAGCTGTCTCCATCATGTCTGCATATTCACGAACCGTAGGGTGACACACTTAAGGTTCGAAGCTGTTTTAAGTAGATATGAATGTGCATTGGAGACCGAATGTTGTTCGGAGTCTCGGCTTGGATTCGGGACGTCACGAGGAGTTCCGGAATTGTCCGGAGAATAAGATTCATATATTGGGGATCATTTTCTAAGTTAGGAAATGTTCCGGAGTATTTGTATGGGGATTCTATAAGGTTTCGGAATGTTCCGGAAGGTTCTGGAAGATTTCTTAGAGTTTACTTGAAAACCAAGAAAGGATCAAGGAATCCTTGTGGGGTAAGACAAGGATTCGTGGGGGAGTAGGACTCTCCCCCCACCTCCTTGATCCGCCGGCCAAGGGAGAGGGGAGTCCTACAAGGACTCCACCTCCCCATGGAGCCTCCCTCCTTTAAATAGAGGGGTGGAGGCGCCACCCCCTGGCCCCCCTCCACTCTTGCCCTAGCCGCCTCTCTCCTCCTCCTTTCTTCTGCTCAGGCTTAGGCGAAGCCCTGCAGAATTCTCTAGTCCACCACCACCACCACGCCGTCGTGCTGCTGGGATTCCGTGGAGAAGATCTACTACCTCCGCTGCTCGCTGGAACGAGGAGAGGAAGGTCTGCTTCGACTCTGCACGTGTGACCGACTGCGGAAGCGCTGCCGGAACGCGGCGCCGGAAGGATCGTCCACTCGATCTTGAGATTGGCAAGTGATCGACTACATCAACCACAAGATCCAATCTCATAACGCTTTCGGGTCTACAAGGGTTAGTACAGATCTATCTGGTTGCACATGTCTAATAGATTAGATTTGGCTTTTATCTAGATTAGATGTGGGTTTTGTTCGTTCTTGCGGTAGAAATTTTTTGTTTTCCATGCTGCGAACCCATCATGGATGGTGGACCTTGGCTCTTTCGTGGTGCTACTATTGTGATGGAAGAGTATGATGGCTTCTCCAATGTGCAAGATTACAAGCTGGATAAGGTCCCTATTTGGGCAAGAATTCAGGGTCTACCTGAAGGATTAATGAAGAAAAAGGAGTTAGCGGAGAAGGTTGCAAGGAAGCTTGGAGAACCTCCTATTTCTGTAATTGTTAATGAGGGGAGAATCAGTCCTTCTAACTACCTTCGTGTAAGGGTTCATATAGTGTTGAACAAGCCACTTGTTAGACTTGTTCCAATTACTCTAAAGGAGAGAAAGAAATTCCCAGTTCAATTTGAAAAACTTCCTGACTTTTGTCACTACTGCGGTATTATTGGACATGATGTCACTGAATGCGGTGATGGTGTACATGATCCAGGAGTTTGTCAATGGGGGCATTGGATACTAGTAAAATTTGAGCAATTTGTACCTCTAGATCATGGAGGTGGCAGAAGGGGTGGTTTTGCTGGCCGAGGTAGGGGCCGAGGGTGGACTACTGGGATGCCAAATGATTTTGAGGCGGAAGACATGGACTTTAGTGCTGAAGATCCACTTGGTATGCGGGTTACTAGTAAGAGGTTGGTTGGTGCTGATGGGGTGGTGAATTCAACTACATTATTACCCCCACCTGAGAGATCATCAGTGGCTCGTCAGGTGCAACTACTAGAGAATGGATCAAGCAATAGCTTGAAAGACAACGTGGAGACAACTCCACAAAAGGTGCAGCCACCGAAAAGATATAAGATGGGTGAGAACGGAGACCAAAATGATACAAACATGATATTGGCGACCTCCCTCGAGGAGGATCGCCAGCAATGAAAATCGAAGGATGGAACTGCCAGGGACTGAAAAGTCACCGGGTAGTTCGTGCCCTTCGAGATGTCCAGAGGCAATCAAACCCAGATGTTGTCTTCCTGTCCGAGACTCATTTGGATGAAGCTAGGATAGAAAATCTAATGAGGAAAATGGGCTTTCACCACATGTTGATTGATGATAGCGAAGGTAGGAGTGGGGGTTTGTTGATGATGTGGAAGAAAGATGTCAAGGTAATTGAAAGAAGTGTTACCAATCAACACATTGATGTCACTGTGGATTCGGGATCGGGATGGCGATTAACCGGTATTTATGGTGAACCTGATTGGAGATACAAGGATAGAACTTGGACAGTTTTAAGGGGCTTAGCTGTGGGAAACAACTCGATGCCTTGGTTGCTTTTAGGTGATTTTAATGAGATCCTGTTTGAAAGTGAAAAAGAAGGGGGAATCCTAGACCAGAGAGGTTTATGCAGAACTTCAGAGATGCTTTACATGATTGCCATTTGGAGGATATGCCCTATATTGGTGATCGCTTTACCTGGAGGAGGGGCAGATTCGCTCAATTTGCAATAAAGAGTGGAACGATCTATTTCCACTAGCAGGATCAATCAATGCTGAAATGACAAAATCGGATCATAGGCCGGTTCTGGTTGACATAGGATATTACGAGGGAGTGGAAGCTCGGAGTGGAACATCCTGTAAAAGATTTGAAGCTCGATGGCTCAACGAACCATCAGTAGACAAAATTGTGAAGGGGCTTGGGATAGAGCGAAACAAACAAACAATCAGCTCATTGGTACTTTGGCAGAGATGCATTCAGATTTACATGAGTGGGATCGAAAGATCTTGAAGGGTCCTGTTAACAGGATAAAAAAGTTGAAATTGGAACTAGAGGTGCTAAGGAGGGGGCCGATGACTGATGAGGCTCTCGGAAAGCAACAAGAAATATTTTCAAAACTTGAAAATATATTTGAACAAGAGGAAGTTACTTGGATGCAGCGTGGGTGCACAAACTTGCTGCGGCACGGGGATAGGAATACAAGTTTTTTTCCATCATTTCGCTTCTGCGAGGAAGAAGAAGAATATGATAAAGAAATTAACCGATGACAATGGTAATATCATTGAAGATAATGTGGACTTATCAAATTTTATTGGTGGTTATTTTGGTGGTCTATTCACGTCTGATACAGGAGACCCGGACCAAAACCTGTTGGACAAAGTGAAGCATAAGGTGATGCCCGATATGGACGACATTCTACTTGCACCTTTCACGGCTGAAGAGGTAAAGAAATCTCTATTTTGTATAGGAGACATGAAGGCACCAGGGCCAGATGGATTACACGCCATTTTTTATAAAAGATTTTGGCCTATGGTGGAAGAGGATCTCGTTTCAGAGGTACTACAAGCTCTGAACTCAACAAAAATTCCTAATGGATGGAATGATACAATGGTTGTTCTTATTCCAAAAAATGATGATCCAAAGAAGATTACTGAATATAGGCCAATTAGCCTTTGCAACGTGATTTATAAAATCATAAGTAAGGTATTGGCAAATCGGCTGAAGTGTATTCTACCTGAGGTGATTGGTGAACAACAAAGTGCATTTGTGCCAGGACGGATGATGACAGATAATGTACTAGTGGCCTATGAATGTGTACATACAATAAAGAAGAAAGGGGAAAGAAAGGTCTATGTGCGGTAAAACTGGACATGCATAAAGCATATGATAGGGTAGAATGGCACTTTTTGAAGGCGATGATGCTGAAGTTGGGATTTGATATCAGATGGGTAAATTTGATGATGGAGTGTATTTCCTCGGTAAGATATTGGATCCGATTTAATTCATATGAGACTGATAAATTTGCTCCGACTAGGGGTTTAAGACAGGGAGACCCGCTTTATCCTTATCTTTTCCTAATCTGCTCGGAAGGTTTATCAAGTCTTCTCTCTCATGCGGAGGATGCGGGGTTTTTGGCAGGAGTGAAGGTTTGTCGGGATGCCCCATTGGTCTCGCATCTTCTCTTCGTGGATGATTCATTGATATTAATGAGTGCGGATGAGGACAATGCACTTTGTCTTAAAAATATACTGGAGACTTATTGTGCCTCATCGGGTCAATTAGTGAGTGTTGGGAAGTCAAGCATCTTCTTCAGTCCGAACACCCACGTGGATATGAGAGGGCAATTTTGCACTACTCTGGACATTATGACAGAAGCACTCATGGAGAAATACTAGGGATTACCTCTTCTGGTGGGTATGGATAGGAGTGACTGCTTCAAATACCTGGTGGAAAAGTTTCTGAAGATTATTAGTGGATGGAAGGAAAAGATACTATCAATGGGAGGAAAGGAGGCTCTTCTTAAGGCAGTGGCACAAGCAATACCAGCATATGCAATGTCTGTGTTCAAGATTCCGAAAAACATATGTAAAGGAATGGCGGATGCAATAGCGCAGTTCTGGTGGGGTGATGATGTCAATGACAAGAAGATGCATTGGTGTGCATGGTGGAAATTATGTGTCCCTAAGATGAGAGGTGGTATGGGGTTTCGTGATCCCCACTGTTTCAACTTGGCTAAGTTGTCAAAGCAAGTATGGTTCCTTCTACGTGAACCAGAATCTTTATGTGCTAGAGTTTTGCGAGCAAAATACTACCCTGATGGACAACTATTGAAAGCAAAAATGAAGAGTGGGTCTTCTTTCACATGGCAGAGTATAATAGCTGGTATACAAACTTTCAATAAAGGTTGTATTTGGTGGGTGGGGGATGGAACTCAAATTGATATTTGGTCCGACCCATGGATACCGAACAGCTAGGACGGCAAGGTAATCACCCCGAGAGGTAACATCGTTATATCGAAAGTGGCTGATCTAATCAGTCCTATAACTGGACTGTGGGATGAGGAGATGGTAAGAGAAATCTTTTTCTCTATAGATGTTAATCGAATTCTTGCTATACCTCTCTCAACTCATGGCTTGGAAGATTTTGTAGCTTGGAGGTATACGAAAAATTCTTTATTTTCGGTACGATCAGCCTACCATGGTGAATGGAAACATTAGTTCTCGGCAAAGGAAAACAGTGCCCAAACTATTGGACAATCTTCAAGTAGCAAGGTTTGGGATGTTTTGTGGAAGTGTTCGGTCCCGACAAAGATAAACATTTTTGCTTGGAAATCTTTGCATGGAATTTTACCGTGCTTTGGTGTCTTGGCAAATAGACATATTCCAATTGCTAGCCAATGTCCGTGCTGTTCAAGCTTCTGTGAAGATATAGCACATGTTTTATTGAGCTGTGAGTATGCAAGGAACATATGGAGAATGCTCGGTCTATTAGACAAGATTGATGATGCTCTTCGGGTTGATAGAGCAGGCAGTGCAGTTCTGGAGGAACTCATCTTGAAGTATAAAGATGGAGATGTGAGAGAACTAGTCTTAACAGCGGCATGGTACATTTGGTGGATGCGAAGGCAAATTGTATACGCGGAAAAAATTCCAACAGATTCAATTGCAAGCATGTCGATACGTATTATCACATCAAGCTATATAAATGCTTTGCAGAAGAAGGTAACGCCAAGGAGTAGTACCTGGGAAAAACAACAGGATGGTTTTGTGATGATTAATTTGGATGCTAGTTTCAATCTAGGAAATCTTACAGGAGGGCTTGGTGTGTGTTATCAGAGATGATATGGGTAACTTTATTGCAGCATGTAATAATCCTATTAATTATGCTATTGATGCAAACACTTTGGAAGCACAAGCTATATGCAGGGGCTTGGGATTAGCGAACGAGGTGGGATGCTCGAAGATTGTGATCCAATCTGATTGTTTACATGTCATTGAAGCACTTCAATCTGGAGATTTTTCATCGACGGCTATGGTGGCATATTATGATGATATCTATGTCCATGCTTCAACTTTCTCTGCTTGTGTTTTTAGCTATTGTAATAGGGAAGCAAACTGTGTAGTTGATACTCTTTCTAGAGTTTTGGAGTCACAACCGAATGTTTGGGTTGATGATCCACCTAGCTTTATTGTTTCCCTGTTAATTGACGATGTATCTTTTATTTGATTAATAAAGCTTCACAATAGGGCAGAGTCCTGTTGTTTCCCGCAAAAAAAAGTTGCATCACCACATCCACTGGAGTGTGTGGTCATGTGGATCAAGGTGGTTTGTAAAAGAACACCTGCATTGACTCTATGGACTCCATGTGTCAAACCATGGTGAGAAAGCCAAAAAAGTCCCTAGAATGCAACTGGCACATGGAATGGTGCACTAGTGTGATAGAAGTTGCATCACCAGATCCACTGGAGTGCATTTTCTCATGTGGATCAAGGTGGTTTGTAAAATAACACATGCATTAATTCTTGGGACTCCATGTTTCAAACCATGGTTAGAAAACCCCAAAATCCCGTGAATTCAACTGCCACATGGAATGGTGAACCAGTGTGACAGAAGTTGCATCACCACATCCATTAGAGTGTGTCTTCTCGTGTGGATCATGGTGGTTTGCAAAAGAACACATGAAATGACACTAGAGACTCCATGTGTCAAACCATGGTAAAAAAAAGCACAAAAAGCCCTTGGAATGCAACCGCCACATGGAATGGTGAACCAGTGTGACAAAAGTTCCATCACCACATCCACTAGTGTGTGTGGTCATGTGGATCAAGGTGGTTTTTAAAATAGCACATGCATTCACTCTAGAGACTCCATGTTCAAACCTTGGTCAGAAAGCCCCAAAAATCCCATGGAATGCAACTGCCACGTGGAATGGTAAACCAGTGTGATTGAAGTTGCATCACCACATCCACTATTATGTGTGTGTGTGTTAATGTGGATCAAGGTGGTTTGCAAAATAACACATGCATTGACACTAGAGACTCCATGTGTCAAACCATGGCCAGAAAGCCCAAAAAGCCCCTGGAACGCAACTGCCACATGGAATCATTAACCAGTGTGATAGATTATGCATCACCACATCCACTAGTGTGTGTGGTCATGTGGATCAAGGTGGTTTCATTACTAGAGAAAGGCTTATGGATAGATTTATTATCAGTGGAGCATTTTTTTGAATATGCTCCACTGATAATTATCAGTGGCACATTTCAAAATATGCTCCACTGTTATTTAACCAATGGCGCACAACGAAAATAATGCGCCACTAATAATGTGGGCCTGGCACCCCGGAGGACTATGGACCAAACTTCAATGATTCATATATCCATATGCACAATTGATATATGCTCATCAATGGCGCATATGCCATATGCACCATTGATATTCTCCTCACCAATGGTGCATTTTGTTCTACATGCGCCATTGATAATTATGTTGGCCCCACCTGGACCCCACCACTCGGAAAGGTGGCAGGATTATCAATGGCACATTTATGAGATGCACCACTAATACTTTATTTTCCAATGGCGCATGTTATAAACAATGCGCCACTGGTAAGTCTTGGGGCCCACCACCTGAAAAGGTGACAGACTTATCAGTGGCGCATATAGAGTAATATGCGCCACTGATAACTTCGCTCAGATCTACAACTTAGCATCCACCCCCACCCACCACCACCATTCCATTCTTCTCCACCCACCACCCCAAACTAGATCTATAGCTCGTCCTCCTCCTCCCCACCACCTCAATTTCTCCATTTTTTTCTCCATTCTTGGTTGTTGAACCTAACTTTCTTCATAGTTTTGTGAGGGGAAGCCTCTCCAAGTTGTAGATCTACTAAACAAACTAGTTTTCCTCCTGAAACATCCATATTGTTCTCGAACAACCACACTATCTCATCGCGGACTTGGCTCGGTAACGATTATACTAGGTGAGTTGTTGGAGGACATGCATGGGGATGTTTTGTGTGGCGGGTGGACATCGGTTCGGTGTGTATGTGTGTGCAAGCTTATGTATGTGAAGCGTTCTTATTGCGAGAGGGATGATGTTTGCATGATCTACATGAAGCTAGCTCGTGTGGTGCATGAATGTTTGCAGGTGATGCAGAAGCAAGCATGTTGCTTGCTCTGGCGTGGTGCATGGATGTTTGCCGAAATGTCGATTAATTTCCATTTCGGCAAATTTTTGCAATATCCATATGTCCCATTTTTAGGAGATGTCATGCCGATTTTTTCCGGCGACCATGCATGCATGTGTGTGTTTGTGTGCATGATGGTGTTGTGGTTATAAGATACTCTCTCTTTTTTCTCTATACCACGCAGGCAACCATGGTTAGACACATGAGCGAAGGTCGAGCGGCCAGATATAAGAAACGCACGGTGGACGACATGATTCTGAACAAGAGGACCTACATAAGATGTCCGTGTCGAACATGTAATCTCGGGAGCTTGGTTGGGCCTGATTCCGGAGACCTGGAGAATCACCTGCTCACACGTGGTTTCATGCGCGGCTATGATTCTGAAGATGACGAGGATGTCAATGATCCTAAAGATGAGGGCGGGCATGATGATCATCATGAAGGAGATGCCAGCGGCGGACATGATCATGATCATAAAGGAGATGCCGGCGGCGGACATGATGATGAACATGAAGGAGATGATGGCGGTGACGGACATGATGATCATCACGAAGGAGGTGCCGATGGATAAGACGTGGACATATAGATGATGTGGCTAACCTCGGCCTTGTAGGACCCTCATGTTCAAGAACTGCTTCTCAGGGAGACGAGCAACACCAAAGCTACTGCCAGGGAGAAAGCCAAGCTGGCACAGATGGAGATAAATAGGAAAACTCCATTGTATCCTGGGTGTCGGCCCGAGGATACCCGCTTGAACGTAACGCTCAAGGCTTTGGAGATGAAGGCGGAAAGCAAATGGACCGACGTATGCTTGAACAAAAACATGAGATTCTGGCAAGAACGTCTTCCTAAGGGGAACACGTGTCCAACTAGTATCGAGGAGGCCAAGAAAATCGTATGTCCTCTCGACCTACCATACGTTAAGTACCACACCAGCATTAATGACTGCGCACTTTATTGGGATGAGGACAAGGATAGAACCACATGTCCGGTGTGTGGCCAAGGACGATACAAGGGAGGGAACATGAAAGTTCCTTGGAAAGTGGTACGGTACTTTCCTATCACTCCGCGTCTGCAGTGGTATTTCGTGGACCCTAAGGAAGCAAAGCTCATGCAATGGCACGCAAAAAGGAAGAAGCCGGCTGAAGATGATCCGCATAAAGGCAAGATCCTCACACACCCTTCGGACGCTAGCCAGTGGAACGCACTAGACATTGACTTTCCAGACTTCGAGGGCGATCCAAGGAATGTCAGGCTTGGTATGAACACCGATGGAATCAATCCGTTTGGCAACCAGAGTAGCACACATAACACCTAGCCCGTGTTTGTATGGCCGTATAACCTCCCTCCCTAGCTATGCACCAAGCAGAGATACATACATGTGTATTCTGATTCTGGGGCCGAAACAACCAGGTATTGACATGCATCTGTATCTCAGGCTACTGAAAAAAGAGTTAGCCATGCTGTGGGAGACACCAGCCCATACGTGGGATGTATACACAATAGATTATTTCCCTATGAGATCCGTGTTGCTGACGACGGCGTAGGACTATCCAGGTTATGCATACGTGTCTGCCCAGGTGAACCACGAACACAAAGCATGTGTCAAGTGCATGGATAAGACCCTGCATGTCTAGCTACAAAGGGATCCTGGGTCATCGAAGACTGTGTTCCAATGGACTCGAATGTGGCTTCCAATGGATCACGCGTGGAGAAAGCATAGAGATCTATTCAATGGCAAAGTACAGCTCGAAAAAGCCCCACGTCCGAGGAGCGGAGAAGTAATCCAAGATATGTTGGACAACTAGGAAGAGTGCCCTTTGCCGAGAAAGAAGTGTCCGAGGACGAATCTGCTGCATGGTGTGTGGAAAGCTAGGCCTGTTTTCTAGGACCTGCCGTACTAGAAATACCTCCACACGCCCCATAGCCTTGATTTCATGCACATCACAAAGAACGTGTGCGAGAGTCTGCTTGCCACTATCATCAACATGCTGGATAGGACCAAAGACGGGCCAAAAGCAAGGAATGACCTGATGGAACTTGCCATCAAGGAAGAACTTCATGAGATGCCGCCTGATGATGATGATGAGAGGGCTGAAGATACTCAAGATCGCCACAAAAGGGTTAAGAGGGGAATTGCAGTGTTCCTACTGCCTGCTTCACTCTAGGTGAGCAGGAGGTTGAGCAGTTTTTCAACTGCCTCCTAGGAGTCAAAGTTTCTTACAGTTACTCAGGGAACATAGGCATATATCTGGACAAAGGGCACAATTATTCAACAAAATAGCCACACGATGCTCCACAAGTCGATGGAGGATAATGTGTTCAAGGTACGGATGGCTTGGGTTTTGCCTGGGTGCGAATACATGGACCCCCCTAGCCAACCTCAAGGTGGCGATGATCATAAGAACCTTCTATATTGCTGTGGCTGGTTCTTGACATGGCCGAAGAACCAGATTCGGCTTGTGAAGGAACAACAAGTAACTCAGCGGCCACATGTGCACTTGTCGTGGTGGCCACAACAACCAGTCGCTGCCACCACCTCTCGTCACCATCAATTGTTGGCCACCGTTGCACCGCCGCCTCCACATGGCAAGGCCGCCGCTGCGCCGCCACCACCCAAGGATGCACCTAGGGACAACACTAACGATGATGATGACAACCCAGATAAGTGGATCAACACTAGCGCCACCGACTCTTTGCTCATGCCAAACATGGACGAGCCCTACCACGTTCGCGATGACCCAAATGCTCGTACCAGAACATGCACGCGTCTGGACTCCCATGGTACCTAGAGGAGACATCTCCAGATGCTGGTGCCACTGATCCTTATAAAGACAACCAGGAAATCATTTTCAGCCCCACCACACTCCATAAGGCGGCAGATGAGCAGTTGGCTGCTAATGTCGAGACAAAGAAGCCCTGCAAGAGAACCAAGAAGAATAAGCAGTCTGTGAGCCAGCCGGGTCCGAAGAGGCCCCGGGCTCAAGACGACCCGTTAACATAGCCCCCTGAGGGCACCTTGACAAGGGTTCACATAGCTGGTCAACTGATTCTGAGTGAGGAGCTGATCAAACACGCAAGTGGAGCGATGACTAACCTACAACAAGATATTCTGTATCTAGAGGAGTGCCTTCTTAAAGAAGCAAATCTATTGTACCCTGTTTTCATGGTCAATGTTCCAACGGGCGTGGGCGTCGTCAATAATGCCCCCACGGATATGTTCTTCATATCGTATGAGGACATCTTCAAGCTTTTCCACGGCAAGCGAATGAACTATAACTTGGTTCGCCTATACGTGCTCCATCCGGCGATGAAGGTCAACAGAGAGAAGACCCCTGGTGTCGCGATAGTGGACCCCTACTTCATGCGTGATAGCCAGCTGTTGGATCCAGTGACCCAGGCCAGCGCAAGGAACTACCTCCAAAATGTCATGGTGGACAGCAAGAGTGGAAAAGAGCTTATTTTTCCTTTCTTTCCCGAGTAAGTGCACACACTCGCTCGTCGCCGTAACTTTTCCTTTCTTAGTTTTCGGCTGCTCTTTTTCCAACATTGTTTCTTTTCAATTGTTTTGTGCAGAGACAAATACTGCACAGTAATCCTCATTCACCCGTGTTATTTACTAGCCATGTACTTGGACTCGGGGAGTGAGAAAAAGAAGAAAGTGGAGGCGAATAGGGAGTCTTCTAGATGATGCTCTTGAGGTATACGCCAAAAATGGAGGCGAATTAAAGAAGGGGCGAAAAATTTCAAGGATGGCAGACATGTGTTCAAACACATAATGAAGTTCGCCTGCGTCAAGCAGCCGGATAGCAGTGTCAAGGAGGCCTACTATGCCCTCCATCACCTGCAGGCGATCGTCCGGGATGCACACATCATTACGTTGCCATCTAGTCTCCAAGCATGGGCCAAATCTGAGGCAAGAATGGATGATGATGAACTTAAGGATGACTTCTTACACATCTAGACTCAGATTGCGACCATTGTGCAAGAAATGTCATCACAAGCGGGGGGCCTTATCCTACAGAAGAGCGTTCAGTAAGCGCGAGATCGAGCACGACTCGTGGCTTAGGGTGACCGTAGGACATGGACAATGAAAGATGGCTACAAAACGTTCCCTGTGCCATGTAAAACAAAGTATTCATTGTGTAGTGTTCCAGCTAGCTAGCGCTCAGCCGGTTTGTGTATCTCGTGTGTCTGTGTCATAAACTTTAACTTGCCTTAGCTCGAAACCGTCGTTGGTGGACTTTATTTACTTATTACCATACGTATGAAACTTAATAGCTTGCCTTATCTCGAATCCTTATTTTTTGTGGAGATGCATGTGAACCTTTTAATTCTTTCTGTTGCATGATATAGTATGTATATGCCTTGTGTATAAAGATGTCGTGCTACGTGGTGTTCAGAGGGAGGTTCCCAGGAGTCTACGATGAGTGGGAGGATTGTCGCAAGCAAGTGAACAAGTTCAGTGGCAACATATACAAAGGGTACCCGATGAGAGACAAGGAAAAATCAAGGTGGAGGAACCACCTCCTTGGAGAGCAGAGAGACAGGAACCGGATGAAGACCTTGATGATGGTTCTCCCCGTCTTGCTCATCACCATTGCGGTTGTACTCTACTCTGTCCTTTAGTAGTTTAGGACTTGGCTAATGATGATGATCAACTTGTTGTAATGTGTTATGTATGAGAAGATGAGATTAACTTGTTCTAGACTTGTATAATATTCAGGCACTTGTCACTATGTCAGGTTCTAATTGATGTGATGATGTATAATTCTATTTGTACTATTATCTCTGTTTCTATACTGTTGTGTACCTGTATAAATATCTGAGAGCCATGTATTCTATATACCTGTACGAATCATCAGTGGTGCATCATATATACATCCAGTGGCGCATATAACATCAGTGGCGCATTTCTAAATATGGTCCACTGGTAAAATATCAATGGCGCATATTGTATATGTGCCACTGTTTATCCCACTATCAATGGCGCACATTTGATATGCGCCATTGATACCTAATTATCAGTGCCGCAACACTAGTGGCGCATTCATATGCGCCATTGATAGCAAAAAATATGCTCCACTGATAATCAATTCTCCACTAGTGTTTGGAAAAGAAACACATGCAATGACACTAGAGACTCCATGTGTCAAACCATCGTCAGAAATCCCAAAAAGCCCCTAGAATGCAATTGCCACATGGAATGGTGCACCAGTGTGATAGAAGATGCATCATCACGTCCACTGGAGTGTGTTCTCATGTGGATCATGGTGGTTTGGAAAATAACACATGCATTGACTCCTGGGACTCCATGTGTTAAACCATGGTTAGAAAGCCCAAAAATCCTGTGGAATTCAACTGCCACATGGAATGGTGAACCAGTGTGATAGAAGTTGCTTCACCACATCCACTAGAGTGCGGGTTCTCATGTGGATCAAGGTGGTTTGGAAAAGAACACATGCATTGACTCAAGGGACTCCATCTGTCAAACCATGGTCAAAAAGCCAAAAAATCCCCTGGAATGCAACTTCCACATGGAATGGTAAACCAGTGTGACGTAAGTTGCATCACCACATCCACAAGAGTGTTTGTGGTCATGTGGATCAATGTGGTTTTGAAAATAATACATGCAATGACACTAGAGACTCCATGTGTCAAACCATGGCTAAAAAGCCCAAAAATCCCCTTGAATGCAACTGCAACATGGAATGGTGAACCAGTGTGATAGAACCTGCATCACCACATCCACTGGACTGTTTGTGTGGTCATGCGGATCAAGGTGTTTTAGAAAATCACACATGTATTGACTCTAGGGACTCCATGTATCTAACCATGGTACGAAAGCCCAAAAATCTCCTGGAATGCAACTGCCACATGGAATGGTGAACCAGTGTGATAGAAGTTGCATCACCACATCCACTAGAGTGTGGGTTCTCATGTGGATCAAGTTGGTTTGTAAAAGAACACATGCATTGACTCTAAGGATTCCATGTGTCAAACCATGGTTAGAAATCCCAAATAGCCCATGGAATGCAACTACCACATGGAATGGTGGACTAGTGTGACAAGTTCCATCACCACATCCACTAGAGTGTGTGTTCTCATGTGCATCAGGGTGGTTTGGAAAAGAACATATGAATTGACTCTAGGGACTCCATGTATCAAACTATGGACAAAAAGCCCAAAAAGCCCCGGAATGCAACTTCCACATGAAATGGTGAACCAGTGTGACAGAAGTTGCATCGCCACATCCACTGGAGTGTGCTTACGTGACATGCCACCTACGCAACCATAAGAAACATAGAGAAATCAAGTTTTACCCTAAACAACCACTTCTCAGATCACCTAGTAGATATGAAGGTGCAAGGCTTTCTACTCAAACCCTTTCCTAGAACATCCTTCCTGAAAACATAGTTTGTTTGAATGAGGCCATATTTAGCACACTCATGTATCAAACACACCGATGTGTTCGTGCAGAATTTGCGCGTGTCATTGCCCCATCAACACGTGACGCACGCTTTGCAAGCACACACGCACGCATGCGGGATGAGCACACCGTTGCCCGTCATTACCACCCATTCCCAGACCTTTTATTATCTGCTGTATTTTAGGCTGCGCCGAAGGCCATTGAACTGTCTAGTGTAATAAAGACAAGTCCAATGGAGTCCCATTGATTCCATGGCTACTTTGAGAAGGTAGATGATGGTGTTGTATAAGACTGGACCACGGCCTAGACTCTTTGACTCGTCTCCCACACTAATCAATTTCTTGTTCCTCCTGCCACCACCTCCCTCCCCTCCAAGCCATGGCTCGCCCGAGGAGAGGCTGGCCGACCATCCGCATGGAGAAAAAGGAGAGAGCTTGCCGTCTGTCAGTTCTTGCTCTACCAGCCCCTCAAGCTCCCCCTCTCATAGAGGCCCAATCTCTCTAGGGAATGGCGCGGAATGTTCCAGCAGGTGAGGGCTCCTCCCGGTACGGTCTTTTCCACGTGCTTCTTCTTCTTCTTCTTCTTCTCCTCCTTCATATTATTCCCCATCATGATCTTATTCTTCTTCTTCTTCTTCTTCTTCTTCTTTGTTGTCCACCTCTTCTACGTATTATATGCAGGCCGTGGACCTAGAATGCACCATGACAGCGGCGTTGTAGGTCCCGTTCGGCCCTATTCACGACTCAGCGAGGTAGACAATCTCCACACTTTTATTTTTCTGTATTAATGTGGATTTCTTTGATCGTGTCCGCCCTGCATTGGGGTTTTTGTGATTTTCATTAGTTTTCGTGATTATGAGTGTGGATTTCTTGCTCTTTTTTAATACTATTGTTCATAGATTCACTAGGGATTTTGTGATTTGTAATAACATGAACAATGCAGCAAGCGAAGCCCGAGTGCCGTGAAAAGGTGGTCGCGATCAATGCCAAGATTGATAACCATCTTGAGGGTGTACGCTCCCTCACTCAGGCTAACAAGCGCCTAGGCAGACGTTTATCTCTTCAGAAGGAGATCTCGCTAGATTTTGCACATGACATCAAGAGGCTAGAAGTAGACCGCGACAAGCCGCAAAATCTGATCGCCCATACCTTCAACAAGCAAGAACTGGACATCAAGATAATCAACAAGCTCATGGAAGACAAGAAGAATCTCTAGATAAGATGCACCCTCCAGCAGGAGGAACACGCCAAGGCACTTAGAGAACGCATTGATGAAACAAAGGTTGCCATCAAAGCCTACCATGACAGTAACAATTGCCTAGATGAAATGAGAGGGATGAAGGAGGACATGAGCCGAGGGATCACCGTACTCAAGGGTGTTCAGAAAGAGAACGAGGAGCTAAGTCCAAGCTAGAGGCGTATTGGGAAATTCTTAAGTATTATTACCATTAGAGGGGGCACACATATCATATCGTGCTCCACTCCTTTTGTAATATATATCATGCATTTATGGAATCCTAGAGCAACTCCTTATCTATCTAGACATGGGTTGGTGTTCAAGTTCATGATTGGACATCATCCTTTCTTTCCATTCTATATGTAAGTTTGCTTGCCACTACTATTTGGTGACATTGGAAAAACCCACAACACCCTTAATTGCAGAAAAACCTAGGTTGCTTTGAAATTGAAATTATGACAGTGTCACTAGTCGATTCATAAAATGTTGATTAGTCCTAGATTGCTTATTCCTTGAAATTAGGACTATGCCACTAGATGATTCAGTTAATTATGGAAACTAACTAGCTTGGCCTAGTGAACTGAACAAACCATATATTTTTGTTGCAGGAAAAGAGGTGAAAGCTCAACCCATACTTGGTGACCTGGCTAAATGGCAAGATAGCCATCCAAAGGGAGAAGCAGAATTCTCAGAAGCTGGCCATTGACCACCTGTGCGCTGAAGTCACGGTGCTTTATGACAGGTGCCACAATATGAAGGTGGAAAACATCGGTTGGGCAAAACTTCACAAGGAAGGTCACACCTCGGCAAGTAAGTAGACGAGAACATGAAGGAGCTCATGGAGGAAATTCGTAAGCTTACATACCAACTTGTCGAATCCAAGAGGGAGCGCTTGAACCTACAGGAGGTGCACGTCCAAGTATTGAGGGAGCAGGTAAAGACCAAAGCTAACCTAATCGAACATACCCTCGTACTCGAGGATCTTAGGAAGGAAAACGAGCAGCTCCGGGCCAGGCTCGCTTGAACCCAACGTGTGTCTATATAGTACCAAACTGCATGTTTTATCCCTGTAGTAGTGATTTTGTAATTGGGAACTTAACTCTATGCAAAATATGTGTTCGTCTAAAATTAACTTGCTGGAGGATTGAGTTTGTCTTAGTTAATGTATCACAATTGCAAGTCTTATAGTTAACTAGTTCCAGACATTAACACGACATAAATTATTCATCTAGAATTTCCTTTATTATCCTATGTAGTCTGCCCTTGTTCACCTCGCGCACCTTCTTTAGTTCCTTCAATGGATCCACAATGTAGTACTATAGCTTCTTCTTGTCTTCCCTAGGCGGATCCCTCTCCTTTTCTTCCTTCTAAATCAGCAATCTATGACTATCCTGAAGCTTCTGTGCACTACCCACCACCAAGCTCCCATTGATTGTGTCATTTAGTTCTGACTACAAATTCTTGATTTCTTGTTCTAGCTCCTTGTTTCCTACCGAGAGGTTGTAATTTTTTTAGCTGCATCACAAGCATTGTTGGGTTCACAGCATAGAAAACAAAAAATTCCTACGATGAGAACTATACGCCAAGATCTATCTACTAGATACAGAGCAACAGGTGGATATACATCCATAGAGAACTTACCCTCGAAGACAAAAAAGCTTTGTTAACAAGATGGAACTCGTGGATGATGTAGTCGTGCACTTGCCGATCTCAAGATCGTGATGAAGTCCAGCAGGTCCGGCTCCAGCACGTCCATCGGATATAGCTCCAGCAAGTCCAGCCCCACCAAGTCCAGCACCGCAAAGCAGTGGTGCATCCGTGATCGCACACATGTCCAGTACCCCGACAACCCCCGTCCCTCGCTCCAGCAAAGCAGCGGAAGCAGCAACTCCTTTCCAGATAAAGCCACCGGGAACATGTATCTCGCTAATCCGAGACCATGGGGGAATAATACTAGAGGGGGGGAGAGAGATCCTTCAAGAGGAGGTGTGTAGAAGAAGGAGTGAGAGGGGGCCTTTTATAGGAGGAGGGGAGGGTGTCCCTTCACCTCCCCCATTCATGTGGTGGTAACCCCCTCCACAGTAAAATGCCCCTTCACATTCTCTTTTAAAGTCTCCACTTAAATGCATTAAATTTCTCCAATTTAATGCTCTCTCATTTAATAAAACTCTTTTATTAATTTTATTCAGAATTTTGTTAATTACTTTAATTAACAAACATTCACATAAACCCCCTGCAACATTTCAATATTACATGCAGAACCAATTTCAGCAATTTCACCCCGAAATAGTTTCAGTGTCTATTGAAATAATTCCAGCGCTTTCTTAAAGCTTTATCTCAAACATATTTGCTCCAAATGGTGTTGGTATCCCTTAAGTGTGTCACGCTACGGTTCGCAAATAATGCAGACATGATCGAGACCCCTCTTAGATCAATAATCAGAAGCGGGACCTGGAGATCCATACTGACTCCTACACATTCAACGATGACTTTTATGATCGTGAGATCCTTTAACGCTAGTAACTAAATACCTTTGTCTCGCAATATATTACATGTCCGAGATTCGATCATCGGTATCTCCATACCTAGTTTGATCTCGTTACAGACAATGAGCATCCTACCTGCAGTGGAGGAGCTTGCTCAAGAACCGAGAGCCGTACTCTTTTCTCGTTCCCGTGATATAACATTCTAGTGATCACATCACTTGCTTGCAAGCTATCTTAATGTGATATCACCGAGAGGGCCCAGAGTATATCAATCCGTCATCGGGATGGACAAATCCCACTCTTGATCCATTAGCCTCAACATAACACCTTTGTAGCACTGAACCCACCTTTATAGTCACCCTGTTACGGTGTGAAGTTTGATGTTATCAAGATACTCTTCCAGTGTAAGCAATTAACATGATCTCATGGTCTAAGGACTAAGATTACCTCGTATGATGTTATAGAAATATAAACATAATGACTTCGATCATAATGCTATACTTCGGATGAATGTTCATCACATCATTCCACCAATGTTGTGACCTCGTTATTAACAGTATCCAATGTCGATGATCAGGAAACCTTGATCATCATGTTAATCAACGAGCTAGTTTATATGGGAGGCATTACTAGGAACTTTGTATTTTGTTTATTAAACACACATGTATTAACATTTCCAATTAATACAATTATATCATGCAAAATAAACATTTATCATAAACATGGAATAAGATAATAACCACTTTATTATTGCCTCTCGGGAATATTCCCTTCAGTCTCCCACTTGCACTAGAGTCAATAATCTAGTTTGAAAAACTTTGCGTATTGAACACCTATGGCTTTCTGGTGTTGCATATACGCGATTCCTAGTGGTTAACATAATCTCCGGATCTGAAAGTTTCAGGTCCGTGTGTATTTGCATGTCTTTGCGTATCTATGGATCACTCATTTTCATATGAGATGGCATTGTATAAATTTGTTCCTTTGGTGAAACCTTTAGTTCGTTCGGGTTAAAATATGTTGATATTATTGTCATACAATATATCTTCATAGTATTAGCCCACTTTGAACCACACCTAGTTTGATAACAATCTACTTAACAGAAATGCCCTCCTTTGCTGCTACTATAGCAGTTATATACTTAGCATTTTGTTGTAGTATCCGTCACAATGTCTCAACTTTGGAACTCATCCAAATCAATCATGGAACATCCTTTCCATCACATTGTGCCACCCATAGTCTAAATTGAGATAAATTTAATTTGTATCTTGTGCCAAAACTAGTATCAATGTAACACTTTACAATGAACTACCTTTAACTATTTGTCACTTATACATGCCATATTCTTAGTTCTTCCAAAGCTCATAAGAATATATTTACTATTGTCCAATGACCATCTTATGAATCATTCTGGTATTTTCTCATAACATTTAGAGCATAGGACATTCTAGATATATACATATCACGGTTTAATCGATCAAAATCTTCATGTGATTTTACTCACCAAGTGTTGAAACACTTGAATCTTGATACAATCCTTTCCATGCAGCAAGAACATTTCTTGTTGTTTCCATATTGAACCCTTTCAATATCTCATATATGTTTGTTTGGCACAACCATATTAGTGCCTCAATCTATCCATGTAGACATTGATGCCTAATATTCCGGTTTTGCCCAAGTCTTTCATCGAAATCTTATTTTAATGAAATTCTTAACTTATGTCAATACAAGATACATCATTTCCAATCAAAAATATGCCCTCTACATAATGTATTAGAAATATGTCTCAGCACTCCCACTTAATTTCTTGCAAATGCAAGCATCTTCATCATCTCCGATGAAATTAAACTCCTTTAACATTTTCATCATGGTGAAGATTCGAACTCCGCTATGCTCACTTCAACTATTGAAGTTTGCATGCCCTTTTAGCATCCTTTGAATTAACAAAACCCTTCAGCCCATGTCATGTACACGTCATAGGTAACCATTCTATTATAAGAACCTTGTTTTTTTATTCAACTATCATACATCAAATTATATGTAGTGGTTGCTACATTAATCCGTAAAAACTAAATATCGCTATGAAAGATCAAATCTTGTCATAGTAAACTCCTTGAACATTGTTGTAAACTTCTTTCCGACATGTCGACTATTTCATAGATGTTAAACATCCATGTCTATTTCTTTATAGATCCAAACACGACCGATAGGCTTCACGCCTTTCCGGAGGGTGTTCCAAGTTCAGAAACTTGATTTCTCGTGTATGGATACTATCACGGATTCTATGACTTCTAGTCATTTTATGGAGTCAGGTCCTATCATCGCTTCTTTGCATGTAGTCAGTTCATCATTGTCAAAACAATAACGACTTGCTTATCAAATCACACTATTTGATTCTTACCGACCCACACGGTTCAATAGGAATTCTAATCTCCGAGATCACACCCCTTGTAATCACATGAGCCATGAGTATTGTGGCTGCCACCGGGACACTTTCTGGCGCTGTGCTACTTAGCACATATAGCTAAGGTTCCACAACCTTATCAAAGTTCGATTGTCCTCCCACTTAACTTTTCACGAAAAATTCCTTCTCAAGAAACTTGACGTTCCAAGTAACAAACTCTTTTGTCCTCGGTGTTATGGAGAAATTCCCAACAAATTCTTTGGGATAACCTACAAAGATGTGCTTATCCGACTTTGGATGTAAACATTTTACTTGTGCATAGCATACCAAAATATTAGAAAAGACAATTCGGGTTTTATCCCAAACCATAACTTGTATGGTGTCATTTCAACGGATCACGATGGTGCTCTTTTCAGTGTAAAAGCGGTAGTCTCTAAAGCTTCAATCCTTAAAACATAATGGCAGTTTTGTAAATGACACCCTTGATCTTACCATGTAAAACATGGTTTGATTTCATCTCTTGAATATGCCATACTCCTATGGTTTACCGGAAAACACAAATCATGGAACAATTCCTCAAATCTTAAGTGTTTTGCTAAACATGTAACTCAAATATCTTCCTTTATGATCAAATCATAAACTCCTCTATTTTCTTGTTACAATGTTTTGTCACTTCATCTTGAAAGTCTTTGAACAATTTTCACATGTTTCATACTTCTTCCTTATTAAGTAAATATATAGATATATTCACTCAAATTTCTAGAGAAAGCATATAAAGAAAAAGATCCATCGCATATGGCTACATATAATGGACTATATACAACAATATGTATAATATCCAATAAGTTAGTCATCTGTTCCTCTTTGGCCTATGGACGGAGTTTCAATTATCTCGAGGAAAGTCACACAAGCGTCAATTGATCAAAATCAAAGACTCAAAAAATCCATCAACATGGAGTTTCTTCATGTTTTCTTTCCAATATAATTTAAACAACGATGTCACTTCATAAGTGATCTTTCAATCATTTGTCTTGTGACATTTTATGAATAGTGTTTATGGATGTGATTTCTCCCACTAGACTTGTAAAAGTTCATCCATCCTTTATGGAATACGGTAATTATTTGAACAACCATTGTTCTCGTAATACTGGAACAAAATAACAATTATTAAAACAAATCTTGAAGGCTAGGTTTGAGGACAACGAAAAACACAATAACACTTTATTTGTTTTCGATGAACATCATCACCTATTCTCTTGCTAGTTACTTAGGCCATTGCAGTTCATGAATTGCGTTGTTCTGTATGACACTTCAGACCAACCAATTCGGTATCCAATACCTTAGAACCACATTGTTTAACAAGCAAGGAATACATCCATAACATGTATATCTTCTATATACCTAAGTTGGACATATCCAACCTTTTCTTTTCTCCCAAATATTTTGTAGATTCTCTTTCAACAGTTCCTTTTCTTTTAAAAGAATCTATCAACATCAATATTGGTGTCATTCACATGACACATAGTACAAAGTGTATATAGTCAAATACTAATACCTTTGTACTTGGACTTTGAAGTGGATCACCATCATCAAATGTTTGGTGTTCTTTCAAAAATCTATTCTTTAGTAATCTATTTGTATAGTAAACATTTTACCTACATCTTATATTCATCCTTATCATGACAACTTTCATGATCAAGCTACTATAGCCTATAAGGTAGACTCGCGAGTATAATGTTAGTTCCCAAAAACCTTTTTGGGAGATCCGGATGCCTAGCATCTCCATCCTTCACAAATTCTCATAATATGAGAACATGTATTTTGCTAAATTATACTCTATCATAATGCAACCAAAAACATTGCTTCAGATATCACAATATCTTTCACACATGATGGTTTCTGAAACAATTTTCAGCTCCTATATAATCTTGATATTAAAACAACGTTTGAATATCAATAATCATGGAGGCAAACATGATACTTTAGATACTAACATTGGAATTCTTACTCTTCATTTAATACTATTTATTAAACTTCATGGAGTAAATAGAGTTTGCTGAAAGTTTGCAATAGGACTTATAAACTTTAAATTGACATTCAAAACAATATGATACAAGTTCGTAAAGTAAATATCTAGAATTCTATAGTTCTATTATCTCAATTAAAACTAAGCATAAGGTAGTGAATAGACGCCAGTGACTACAAGAAATTATGCAAATTCACTTCGATTTAGTTTATGACAAATTGAGTTCGACTAATCCAAATTAGAAATGAACTCCTACTCAAAAACGACATCCCTCATGGTTTTTTGGTGATTACATGAACCAAATCCACTACACTAAGTCTGATCATCACGTGAGTCGGTGCAGCTTCAAAGGCGAGCATCAATATGTGCATCACATCAACTATATGGCTCATGCTTAACCTTTAGGTCCATGTTCCGAGGCCATGTCTGTACATGCTAGGCTCGCCAAGTAAGAACCTTAGTATTCGCGTGTGTAAATCTGTCTTACACCCGTTCTATGAAAGCGTAGAGTCGAGTACACCCGATCATCACGTGATGTCTCGAAACACGATCCATAGAACGGTGCATACTTAAGGAAGAACACATTTTATCTTGATATTTAAATGAGGGATCATCTTATAATGCTACTAAAACGCTAAACTAGCAATGTAAGATGCAAACATCTAATGTGTAAAGTGGGATGATATGGTCCATGCATTTGATCTCTATCATATGCATTGTGGTATGATCTCTATCATTCCTTTGTGTGTAAGGCCAAGGTCTATGGAACTTACACGTTAGGTGTGTTGTAAGAGCATCTATCATACATCTACTTACAACATTACCATATCATGACACTAGCCCAACAACGATCTAAACTAGACGCCTCTAATTTATCAATTGCAAGTTTTACGTGACTTAGGGCTTTCAAAGATAGAACCGTTCTTACCTACGAACATGGAACCACAACAAGGATAACCAAGTTATTAGCAACTCTTTGTAAATCAGATATTGACTATAGTAGGAGAGACAGACACCTGCCAACCACTTATGTGAAACTAGTTGCATGTCAGTCGTGGAACCGGTCTCATGTGCGATGACATGTAAGGTTGGTCCGGGCCGCTTCATCCCACTATGCCACCAATATCCAAAATACATAGAAGATGCAATAACATGATCATCATCACCCACATATAAACATATGTGTACTACCCGTGCAAAGCACCTATGCGTAGATCTGGCTCTGATACCACTGTTGGGTTTGCAGCAAAGAAAACAAAAAATTCCTACGATGAGAACTATACACCAAGATCTATCTACTAGATACAGAGCAAAGGGTGGATATACATCCATAGAGAACTTACCCTCGAAGACAACAAAGCTTTGTTAACTAGATGGAACTCGTGGATGATGTAGTCGTACACTTGCTGATCTCAAGATCGTGATGAAGTCTAGCAGGTCTGGCTCTAGCACGTCCATCAGATCTAGCTCCAGCAAGTCCAGCACCACCAAGTCCAGCACCGCAAAGCAGCGGTGCATCCGTGATCACACACACGTCCGGTACCCCGACAACCTCCGTCCCTCGCTCCAGCAAAGCAGCGGAAGCAACAACTCCTTTCCAAATAAAGCCACCGAGAACATGTATCTCGCTAATCCGAGACCATGGGGGAATAATACTAGAGAGGGAGAGAGATCCTTCAAGAGGAGGTGTGTGGAAGAAGGAGTGACACAGGGCCTTTTATAGGAGGAGGGGAGGGTGTCCATTCACCTCCCCCATTCATGTGGTGGTAACCCCCTCCACATTAAAATGCCCCTTCACATTCTCTTTTAAAGTCTCCACTTTAAATGCATTAAATTTCTCCAATTTAAAGCTCTCTCATTTAATAAAAATCTTTTATTAATTTTATTCAGAATTTTGTTAATTACTTTAATGAACAAACATTCACATAAAACCCCCTGTAACATTTCAATATTACATGCAGAACCAATTTCAGCAATTTCACCCCGAAACAGTTTCGGTGTATATTGAAATAATTCCAGCGCTTTCTTAAATCTTTATATGAAACATATTTGCTCCAAATGGTGTTGGTATCCCTTAAGTGTGTCACGCTATGGTTCGCGAATAATGCAGACATGATCGAGACCCCTCTCAGATCAATAATCAGAAGCAGGACATGTGGATCCATACTGACTTCTACACATTCAACGATGACTTCTATGATCATGATATCCTTTAATGCTAGTAACTAAATCCCTTTCTCTCGCGATATATTACATGTCCGAGATTCGATCATCGGTATCTCCATACCTAGTTTGATCTCGTTACTGACATGTACTCTTTTCTCGTTCCCGTGATATAACATTCTAGTGATCACATGACTTGCTTGCAAGCTATCTTAATGTGATATCACCAAGAGGGCCCAGAGTATATCTATCCGTCATCGGGATGGACAAATCCCACTCTTGATCCATGAGCCTCAACATAACACCTTTGTAGCACTAAACCCACCTTTATAGTCACCCTATTACGGTGTGATGTTTGATGTTATGAAGATACTCTTCCGGTGTTAGCAATTAACATGATCTCATGGTCCAAGGACTAAGATTACCTCGTATGATGTTATAGAAATATAAACATAATGAATTTGATCGTAATGCTATACTTTGGATGAATGTTCATCACATCATTCCACCAATGTTGTGACCTCGTTATTAACAGCATCCAATGTCCATGATCAGGAAACCTTGATCATCATGTTAATCAACGAGCTAGTTTATATTAGAGGCATTACTAGGAACTTTGTATTTTGTTTATTAAACACACATGTATTAACGTTTCCAATTAATACAATTATAGCATGCAAAATAAACATTTATCATAAACATGGGATAAGATAATAACCACTTTATTATTGCCTCTCGGGTATATTCCCTTCAAGCATCAGTAAATCTCCCCAACCTTTCCAACTCATACATCTCCCATAACTAGGCCAAACATTTCTTAAGTGCATCTGGCCACTCAAGATCCACCCTCTCTACTGCTTTACGCACTAGGCCAACCTTAAAAATACGTGACCTAATTATGAACATAACACGATATATTTTTCTTCCTGTCACCATTGTACATAATGTAAACAAACTTGATTCGTATAGCCCAAAAACCTTCTACCAGTGTTACTGCCTTCGAATGCAACATATCTCCTCAATTTTAGCCCGTGGTCACATGACACATCTCCATCAAGATCTAGGCCCTCCCAATCAGGGTCGTTGATCGTTTGTAGTACCTATAAGGAAACACAAAGCTAGAATTGAACATTATCATGCACAAATGGAGCTCGGATCAAGGGAATTACAATGCCTAACCCTTGCTAAGAAAACAAAGGAACTCACATCAGGGAAGGAAGACTCGATGTTAGGGAGAAGGCTATCGCTGCTCGACTGGTCATCCTCGTCGTTCTAGGATGGCATGGAGAATGCATTAGCGACGATGAGGAGAGAGAGATATGAGGCCATGGAGTGAGTGAGAGAGATAATGCAAGAGTGGGGAAAGTGAAGTGTGTTACCACTACAACATTGAATAAATTGGCCTGTTACAATAGTTTAATGGATACCATGCCCTTTCACTAGATTACTATCTCTTACCTAATAGATTTTCTCTTCCTACATTCTTCTTTCAAATATTAAACCTATACTTCCTCCATCCCAATTTTTTTGACTAATAGCAACATACAAAATCTTATCGACCGCACACTTAGGTTTGTCTCAGTGGTTGGGAGATGCTTACTTCTATGAAAGCCACATTGTTTAGTGCACTGACCACTTAACCTTAATCCTAAATCCTAGACCTGTCCATCCAATAGATTATTGGCTCATACCTTGTAAGTTTTTTTCATAAACCCTACACTCCCATAATATTACATCCTTCTAATTAATAGGTAGTTATCTAGCAATAAGTCAAATTACTGATCTCACATAGCAGTATATTACATCATCTCAAGAAACAAAATCATGATAACTACAATTTACTCATGCATCACGTATTTAGTGATAGTTTAAAAAACATTATATTACATTCTCTCAACAAACATAATGATAGAAACAAGTATAATACATCATCTCAAGAAACATAATCATGTCAATTACAATGTACTTATGTATTATTACAACAACGATGGTTTCAGTGAGTGTTACGTTTGAAAATCTCAACAGCTCACACAACATTTTATTCCAATCTCAACAAGCATAATCACAGAAACACAGTTTAAATGCAACAATAATATATGTTGCAAATACAGGAAGGGGAATCCCGCGGTCCATATGACAAGCCCAGGGTAGATGTTCTCAACAGATTTGATCAATGTCGATCACCTAGTTCTATTCAGCCACTACAATATCCTCTACATCCACTAGAACCCGATCAACAACATCAAATATGGTAGCCAAGAAGACCACCTTCCTGGTTTGCTTCTTTTGTCACATAATCTGTAACAGATCTTCAGTACCCAAAACCTCTATGAGTTCCTGCTTCTTATGATGCCACCACCGGAGTTGTTGAAGGAGATATGCCCTAGAGGCAAATAATAAATAGGTTTTTATTGTCATATCTCAATTAGTTTATAATAGTTTCATATTGTGCTAGAACTGTGCCAAGTAGAAACATTGGTACATGTGTGGTACGAAACAACCAATTTCCTAGTAGCCTCTATTCATACTAGCTCATTGGTCACGAAGATGATCTGGGTATCAAGATCATGGGCATTTATGCCGACTGACAACGGGATAATATCATTGGAGAATGATGTGATTGGACATTCCTCGAAGGATTGCAACGCGATCAAGTCATATAGTTCATTGTTGCAACATCTATACCTAGACTCCTTCTCCTTAGACCGTGAGCTCATATTAGCGGTTCAAACAACATTGTCATCAGGAATACATAGGGGTCACATGGATATCCTTGGTCCCTCTGTTGATCATTGATACAGATCATGTCTAGAGCATTCCCGAGCAGTGAGAGGATACACTTAAGGGTACGATGAGAGCGATCATTCACAGTAGAGAAAGAGAGAAAGCCGGAAATGTTCCGCGGAGAGATCCGAAGTTGTTCGGAGAAAGAATAAACGAAAAACACCTGAAAAGTGTTTTCGGATAAATGGGAATTTAAATATATATTTATTATATGTCAATTGTGAATTAATATATTCTAAATAATATTTTGATTAAGATTCATAAAGGCAACTTTTATATTAGGCCAAATCCCAAAGGGAAAAGGCCTAGAATAAAAGCTGTAGAAAAATAAAAGGAAAAAGACAAAGAAACAACCCACGTGCGCGGTTTTTATTAACCGCCGCACGGGAGGGCGGACCACAGCTGCCAGCCGCCACCCGGGCCTGCTCGACCTGGCCCACGCGGGCGCCTGTGAGATGGGCCGCCGGGGCGAGCCGGCCCACCCAGGCGGTGCAGGGCGCAGGCCGCCACGCGGGCACGAGCTGGGCCGCCGGGGCACTGGCCCACCCGGGCTGGGTCGCCTGCCCGCCTGGCCGCTGGCGCAGGATGAGCTGGGCCGCTGGCGTGGGGATGGCCCACTCGGCTGCTGTTTTCCCTTTTTCTTTTATTTAGCTATTTTCTATTTTGACTATTGGGCTGAGTTGATTCGGCCTAATTGGCCAGGACGAAAATTCCTGTAATTTGCTTTTAACTATTAGTCCCACATGGCTAACCTAATGGGGAGGGGACACCCCCTCCGCCTATATAAAGGGGAGCCCATGGGTGGGATTAAAACACACAACTTGAGATGTCCTTTGGTTGACTTTCTCCCTCCCTCTCTCTATACCTTGTGACCATGGCCCCAAGTCTGGGCTATCCGATCAAGGCACACCTGCAGTATGCCATTGCGCTGCAGGGATTCCTAGCCGGATATCAACTTCTGCTCTCCCGGCGGCATCAGGGAGCCGGAGGTCTCATCGTGCACCAGATGTGTATGAAGACACGAGGCGCAACACTTGGGGCACTTAAATGTCGTGAGCCGGAGCTGTTGCACGATGAAAATCAAGAAGGAGCAAGCAGTGACCTGCGAGGAGCTTCACGACCTTGAGGTCGGCTACGAGTACGACTACTTCAACCACGTTCCCCGCGGAACGTTAACCGCATATGGTCTACAAGGGTATGTATTCTCTACGCTCCGGCCGTTACCGCATTACTATATAGATAGATCCTAGGCAGTTTTGGGGTTACATCGTAGGAAATTTTTTGTTTTCCGCTGCCGATCCCCAACAGTGGTATCAGAGACGATCTATGCGTAGGAGTGTTGTACGACCAGTACGCACAAGTATTGTGCGGGCATTGATCCCTTAGTTGTTACCCTCTAACGTGTACTTGTTTATATCGTGGTATTGTTTGATGAAGCGGCCCAGGCCGACCTTACACGTATTCGTACGCAAGACTGGTTCCACGCTCAACATACGGCTTGTACCGTATAAGTGTCTAGCGGGTGTCTGTCTCTCATTCGATAGTTGATATAGCATTTACAACGGAGGGCCCCGAAAGGGGTATAGTAGAGACAACTGTCGGATTCATGTTGTGGTTGGAAAGTTCGTAGCTTAGAAACGGTTCTATTGCGAAAGCCCTAACAACCACGTAAAACTTGCAATAGATAAAGTAGAGGCGTGTAACTTTATTTTGCAGGGGACATGTGATTATGATATGGCAATGGTTGTTATGAAGGTAAAGTAGTTTACTTTTCTGTTACTAAGTAGTATAGTAATAGTCATCGTTCCGATGGACGATCTGGTGGAGGCGTCGTGGACATGGCGTCAAACCAAGAGCAAGATGGAGATCATGCCGGAGCGCTCGATGGAGATCAAGGCGCAAGAAAGACTATATCATACCACATTATACATATGATGTTGATACCTGTTTTTACATCTTATTGTGTGCTAGTATTTAGATACCCAACGGTAGCAAATAAGATAATCCCTATTTAATTCCAATGTTCCGTGTTCCCCTTGTGTGTGCACCACCAAGAAAGTTCTTCGGTGTGAGGCGATCCATGGTACATGCATGCGTGTCAGACATATCTACGTTTTCATACAGTGGGTGTAAGCCACGTTGCACACCGAATACACACAAGTTAGATTTGGCGAGCCTAGCATGTGCAGACATGGCCTCGGAACACAAGAGATTGAAAGATCGAGCATGGGTCACATGGATGATGTGATTGGCATTAGTGAATGTCTACCTTTGATAATGTACTGATGGCCATGATGATCGAGGGAGGTGTAGAGGATAGGGATCATGCGATCACTGAAATCATCCAGGGGATGACAATTTTAGTGGAGACCAATTATAAATTGATCTCTTATTATAAACTTAGTCTAGATGTCAGTTTGCAAATATCTTAGTAGATCTTAGCCTATCACATTGAGGTCCTTTGCGACCATGGGAATATATTGCTTAATATGAAACTTAGCAAAAGGGTCCAACTTCATAGATTAATACCCACGCCTGAGGGATATCCTCATAAAAGGTGATCTTATCTTCTTGATAAAATAACCATTAGGAGATAATTCGACGACTCTAGAATGTTTGGAAAAACACATAGAGATCTTGCATTAGAGTTAAAGAACTCTTAGAAGGGCTTGATTGCAAATGGAGGTCATGGATGAAAAGGTATATGTAAGATATACAAATTATAAATGTGCTTCTTCCAAAACTCAATGCATTTTGCAATGTATTTGATAATTGTCCTGTTTTGTGAAAACAGGAGGATCTTCTTGAGAATTGCTGGTTTTGAGGCAACGTGACTTGATGATGGCAAGCAAAGTAGTTGATGGCCGACATCACCTCTTCCCTCAAAAGTTTGTCATTTGGATTAGTGGACTTGAATATAATTTTGTAATCCTAGTTTGTGTGTCTTGCTTTTGGAAAGACGATTATTCATATGAACAAGTTACAAACCAGTTTGTACTATTCTTATGAAGAATACCTTATTGTCACATTACGATTAAAAACAAGTTATTCTCATCACTATGTTAATGATAATAGTTTAAACATTTATAAAGGATTAGAATGCTAAAAGATATCCAAAGTTTAATAATGAAATGACACTACAGTTTAAGTCATTTTGGTTATTGCAGGTTCTTTATGAAAGATCGGGGTCCTAGATGCTTAATCTAGAGACTTTGCAAAACCATGCCTCTTGGGCAGAATGACTAAAACTCCGTATTCTGGTAAGACGGTGATATGCGAAGAAATGTTGAAACTTATACATAATGATTTATCATATTTTCAACTAGTATTGGAAATCATTTATTGTTGACTTAAGTGAATAAGTGTATTTACTTAATGAAACATGAAGTTTGAAATGATTTGAATTGTTCAAATGAGTTCATAAATAAATGGGATATTGAATTAACTGAATTAACAAGTCTCTTCGATTTGATCAAAATGACTAAGGTATTCATGTTAAGTTTAGCATAAAAGGAACTTGTGAAAGATGTTTCACAAATTATGATAATTGGATGAATTCAAACCATGTTGAAATATCTAAATATTATAATCATTATGTATCAAGATACATATGGTACAATGTTAGCTCTTATCGGGGTTATAGTTGTCGTTTAGAGTTAGAGATCAAAATAAGCAAACACTCATTTAAAATGAAAAGGAACATCCAAAAGATTCGTGGAAACAACACCATAAGTGTTATGGCAAGTTCGAGTTTTTGGAGATTTCGAGAAGTCAAAATCGTGGCGAATAAACAAGTCTTTGTAGAGCATTCTTAGGAAGCTATGAATGCATCATCCACAATTGGCAAACCAGTTGTTGTCCAAAGCTGAGGTGTCTTGATGAAGATAGATGTGGAAGAAAGTAAAAGATCAAAACAAGGTATTTGACCTGACCTCCGGATTGTTGAGTGGCGCAGTGGAATTTGTTTCGTGAAACCAAACTCTACAAATAGTGGAGAAACTAATGATAATGATCATAAAGTTTCAGTGAATACTTTTACTAAAGAAAGTAGGATTCAACTATATATTCTACAAGTTTGTGGAAATATATTATTGATTCACTTGTCATGTTTTGAACAAGACGTACCTACGAATTACAAAGAAGCGTGATGGACCTAAGTACGAGAAATGAATGGTCATTGAAATCTCGTTAGTGGAATTCTCCATTTGATGGTGATCAAGGAATTTTGGAATGTCCAAGATTATCGAGAGGACCTAGATTTGAGTGGGAGCAAATCATCTTGGATAATTCATAATATGTAGCTGACATATTTTGAGTGCGAGCTAAGTGAAATCCCTGGATCTCAAAAATGAATGTCATATTTGAGTGGGAGCGTGAAATCATTCAGGGATATGTGGACGACATATGTGAATGATGTGATTGCTGTTAATAATATTTAAGTTAGATAAATAAGAATGAAGTTGAAGTTATTAAACAATAAGATCCATCGAGATAGATTAGTGAGTTTAATAAACACTGAATGTCGAATGCTTCCTGGACTTGATTCTGAAAGATGTTCAGAATGTCCTAAAGACAAGATTCTAAAGTAGCACGGAATGGAACAAGGTAAGAAAGAAGTTCTTACTGTATGAAGCATTGAGTATTGCAACTATGGTTGAAAGAAAGAGATGCGTTGCATCTCCTATGCCTCGGTCATAGATTCTTCATACAACCATGTTGTATACTCGACGTAATGTGACCCGAGGTTCTAGTTGATAGGACAAAGTCTTAACTATAAGAACATGTCTTTAAGTGATTCCTAAGTTGGTCACTGAACTACAATTAAGTTTGTACATAAAAGGCAAGAAGCAATGTAAGTGGCATAGTTGCATTTCTTGCACTAGGATCTACATAGATATATAAGTATAATGGCTACATCTGATGTGATGTATAATGTTATGGCGGGGCTAGTTCGCTTTTAACGTAGAATGATGTGTCCTAGGGCCCAATGCCCATGAGAAAGCCCTCGAGGTTGATCTAAAGTCACTGTAAGCTCTTGGAATCTGGCCTCGTTCTGCTGCCACAACTATAGTATATACACAAAGGATAACAAAGTGTATTTCGAAGTTTAGATGACAACGGTGAAAACGACCATCGTCATAAACACTAGAAACAATGTCTCACTTTGTTGCTAGACAAATACTTCGACCCATTATAAGATAATGGTGTGAATGTCAAAATTAGGAAGACATTAACGATTTGCAAAAGACATAATGATCTGGTAAAACAGAACATGGACATGACGTTTCCCATGAGCATGCATGATCTGTAAACGCATATGGTATATGGTTTATATGAGTAAAATGCGAGCTAGAATATTTGTTACTCTAGTGCAAGTGGGATACTGAAGGAGATATGCCCTAGAGGCAAATAATAAATAGGTTTTTATTGTCATATCGCAATTAGTTTATAATAGTTTCATATTGTGCTAGAACTGTGCCAAGTAGAAACATTGGTATAGGTGTGGTATGAAACAACCAAGTCCCTAGTAGCCTCTATTCATACTAGCTCATTGGTTATGAAGATGATCTGGGTTTCAAGATCATGGGCATTTATGCCGACTGACAACGGGATCATATCATTGGAGAATGATGTGATTGGACATTCCTTGAAGGATTGCAACATGATCAAGTCATATAATTCATTGTTGCAACAACTCTATATGGGCTTGTTCGTCTGCGGTACCAAAGTTGGCAGGCCAGCGCATGGCGGTACCTAAGTTGCCTGAAATTACTGTGTTTCGAAAAGTTGGTCCGCCAACTACTGAGAGGGGCCATTTCGAGGCAAACTCATCTCACCCCTGCCAAATATAAACATTCCGTTAAACCGCCCCATGAAGTAGACGGTCGGGACCCACATGTCGGTTATCTGTCCGTGACGTGGGTGCCAACGCGGCAACCTCTTAGGCAAATCGAGCAGCTAAGTGGTTTGGATGCGTTGACCAATTTCACAAATCCGTTCCCAGCTTTCCCCTAGCACCGGCGGCGTCGGAATCCACCCTCCAGGCAGGTCGATCCCTTCGGACATTTGACTTCCGGGGCCAAGTTGCTGCGCCCAGTCGCTGATACCGAGCTCCAATGGCGCATGTCGTAGCCGCCGTTGCGAGGCTCTATCCCGCCTCGGCCGCCGACGAGCCGAGCAGCTCAGAGGATGGAAAATCCTACTATCAAGAAATAAGAAGGTTTGTCTACAAGCGGGTGATCTACCCTTCTCTTTGCTATTCGCACTAGTTACAACTGCTAGCTGGCTACTGAACCTCAAATTGTTTGTTAGCCCATCGCTAACAAACATATTTTTTCCACAGTTTTCTATCAAGTGGGATCTGCGCGGACCCCCCTTACCTGGTTACGGTAGTCCTCTATAGGTACGGCTCTAAGGGCAACATGTATGGACACCATTGTTTCACGATGGAAGAAGCGCCTGCGTAGATCTGCACTATATCTGGTATGGTTGCTGCTCTGCATAATCATGTTGAATTATGGCCGAAGCAGACTGCAAAGTTCAGCTTCATGGATGAACGTGGCATCATGGTTCCTATAACGTGTGACAGTCAGCTAATTGGGTTGATGAAAAGGTATGCTTCGGCTGGCATGTTTGAGCTGAAATGTGATGTACTGGATGTGGAAGATGCTGCAACTGGGAGTCGCCCTTCTATTCTTGGACAGGGTGGTTGCTCGAACCCAATTAGCTCCTGGTAAGCAAAAGTCTCTTGGGGTTCGCATGTTTGTGCTGAATTGGAATTTTTGTTTTATTTACTCTGTAGATATTGGGCAGTTATGCAACAGTCTTGTTTCTTTGACAGGAAGCACCGCAAGATTAGAAACATGACTACCGGGTCAGTCATTTTGCTGCCCGAAGAAATTAAAAACGAGTGGAAAGATGTCATTTTGCTGCCCGAAGAAATTAAAAACGAGTGGAACGATGATGCTGGACACGATTCTGGTGCCCATTGTCCCGGTGATGCAGAGTACGTGAAGATATGAAAATTGGCACTGAGGAAGAGGAAGAAGGCAGGAAATGAAGAAGCCATTGGACATGAAGGCTTGGCACCCAGGCTGCGGAAGAAGGCTGCTGGCAATGAAGATGCATAGTAATGTGTTGAACTTGAACCTCTATATGTAATTCTGTTAAATTCTGATCGCTCTGTGTGTGGCACGTTGCTGGGTGAAACAATCTACCCACGTTCCCTGAGTAAAATGTACCGCAACTTAGGGTTTGGAAACGCCCGAGTCAGTAGTTGAATCCGAAATTGTGATTGTTCCACTGCTATCTGAAAACAATGATCCACCGGTTCCACGATTGCTGAGGGGCAGGAGATCTCCAAATACGACGGAATGTAAGTGGCACATAAATAAATTATTTAAGCTGCCACACTCCACGAAGCAGCAACTTATTTCAGATGCTCCACAACGACGTGGAAACATAAACAGCAATGTTCTCACCGATAATGCCTAGATGAGGAGGAAATGGGTACCACTTTCTGGCCTAATCTCGAGCCCGTCTATCTCACCGCCTCTCTACTCCTGCATCCCCTCCATCTGGCGAAGCTCCCGGATCTCTAGTGACCGGGTGTACGTGCTTCCACTTTATAAATTGTGGTTGTGCCATTTGCATGCGGCACAATCCACATAGATTACGTTTAAACAAACCACCAGTGTCAGAATACACTAGTAGAAAAGGTGTCTTTGGTCCACGGTTACGTTCCCAATCCGGGACAGAGATCTAAATCGAGGCAGAAATTGATCTAAATCACAAATTCTTCCACAAATTAATGCGGGGTCAGAGCAATTTTTTTGCTCCCTGGAATCTGGGACCAATAGTTTAGACCGCTAGGTCAACAAGTACAAATATTACAACTTAAAAAGGCACGGAGCTTAAGCTAAATAGAACTAGTTATCACACATCTCCATGATCTTCCTAATCTTGGCCCAATGCGCATCTTCCTGGGAGAGCAAGGATCGAATTGTCTGCTCCTTCCTTTTAGCATCTTCCTTGCACAGCTTCAATTGTTTCTCTACATTTTTCCTCATGCACTTGTCAATACTCGTAGTTGTGTACTGCATGACTTTGGCCTGGTGGAGATCGTTCCTTGCTTGAGTCAGTTTCTTGCTCTGCTTTAGCCTTCAGGGCCAACGCCGCGTCCCTTTCCTTCTCGACTTTGATAACCTTGTCTTGCACCCACCGGAAATCTCGCTTATGCTTGGTCGTGTCAACTGGTTCCCATAGCTTCATCTCAACACTGTCAAGAAGTGAGCTGAATAAGGATTCTTTCAACTCGATAGTCATTTCCCATAGTTTGTCCAGCGTTTTCTACATCAATTTGGGCCACTCTGGATCTACCCATTTGTCAACACCGCAACTTCCGCCTTGCATCATTGCACGATGTCCTTGACACCGTTGAAATATCCTGCCTGTGTTTTGTCCTTCAAAGGCTACAAATTTAGAGGGCACATATCCATGTTTACATACCATAGGATTGTCTTCATCCTCTAAACCATGATAGTCGGAGTCATACATCGTCTGGTTGGCCTAACACATCATACGCGCATGAGTAAACAGATTAGATCTAGCTCAGAAAATAGATAAATGGCCACAGATGATAGAAATAGAGATGAGATGACTCACATTTAAATCACCGTCCCTGTCGTCACGACACGTTTCCTCGCCATCTCCCCTTGAACCCATGGCGAGAGAGGTGGGTGGGTGGCTGCCGGAGAGGGGATTGGGATGAAGGCGCCGTCAGCTAGCAGCTATGGCAGGATGGGAGTGAAGTGGGGAAGTGGCTTTGAGGGTAAGGAAGAGAAGTACGGGGAGGAAGAGAAGTAATGGGGACGTGAAACTGGGATGTGGCCCACTAAACTCGTGATACGTGACACTCGAAACAGGGGAGCACCCGGTGTTGCCAGTTTGTCCAAAGCAAGTGTGGCCAATCATGCCTCAGAACAGTCTACTCGCGGATCGCTCTCACGAAGACCATCCCAATCATCCAAGCGCCCAATCTAACGGTATGTAACAATCGTCAAGCAGAACAACAGTGTTAGGGCGTGCCTTCTAGAAGACTCGGTCTAACGGCTACCCATGCAATGACACAGGGTGTGGTTCATGAAAAGAACAGACATGCAATCACATCGATGGATCCATGCGTGGTTTATGGAAGTAACAGACATGCAATGACTCTAGCTATGGTTAATGAAAAGAACACCCATGCAATGACACTAGGTGTGGTTCATGAAAAGAACATACATCCAATGACACTGGTGGATCCTTATGTAGTTCATGAAAAGAACAGACATGCAATGACACCGGTGGATGCTTATGTGGTTTCTTTAGAGGAACAGACATGCAATGACTCTAGCCGTGGTTCATGAAAAGAACAGACATGCAATGACACCGGGTGTGGTTCATGAAAAGAACACACATGCAATGACTTATGTGGTTCACGAAAAGAACAAACATGCAATGACACTGGTGGATCCTATGTGGTTTGTTTAGAGGAACAAACATGCAATGACTCCAGCCGTGGTTCATGAAAAGAACTGGGTGTGGTTCATGAAAATAACATATAGGCAATGACACTGGTGGATCCTTATGTGGTTTGTTTAGAAGAACACGCATGCAATGACACTAGGTGTGGTTCATGAAAAGAATAGACACGCAATGACACTGGTGGATCCTTATGTGGTTTGTTTAGAGGAATAGACATGCAATCACACTAGGTGGATCCATATGTGGTTTATGTAAGTAAAATACATGCAATGACTCTAGCTGTGATTAATGAAAAGAACAGACATGCAATGACACTGGTGGATCCTTATGTGGTTCATGAAAAGAACATACATGCAATGACACTCGGTGTGTTTCATGAGAAGAACACACCCGCAATGACACTGGTGGATCCTTATGTTGTTTGTTTAGAGGAACAAACATGCAATGACACCGGTGGATCCACATGTGGTTTATGGAAGTAAAAGACATGCAATGACACCGGTAGATCCTTATGTGGTTCGTGAAAAGAACATACATGCAGTGAAACTAGGTGTGGTTCATGAATAGAACAGACATGCACTGACACTGGGTGTCGTTCATGGAAAGAACAGACATGCAATGACACTGGTGGGCCCATCCTTATGTGGTTCATGAAAAGAACATACATGCAACGACACTAGTGGATCCTTATGTGGTTTGTTTAGAAGAACACACAATGAGTGACACTGGGTGTGGTTCATGAAAAGAACACACACGCAATGACACTGGTGGATCCTTATGTGGTTTGTTTAGAGGAACATACATGCAATGACACCGGTGGATCGACGTGTGGTTCATGAGAAGAACACACATCCAATGACTCTGGTAGATCCTTATGTGGTTCATGAAAAGAACTGACATGTAGTGACACTAGGTGTGGTTCATGAAAAGAACAGACATGCACTGACACTAGGAGTGTTTCATGAAAAGAACAGACAGACAATGACACTTGTGGATCCCTATGTGGTTTATGGAAGGAACAAACATGCAATCACACTAGGTGGATCCATATGTGGTTTATGGAAGTAACACACATGCAATGACACTGGGTGTGGTTCATGAAAAGAACAGACATGCAATGGCACTAGTAGATCCTTATGTGGTTTATGAAAAGAACAGACATGCAATGACACTGGTGGATCCTTATGTGGTTTGTTTACAGGAACAGACATGCAATAACTCTAGCCGTGGTTCATGAAAAGAACAGACATGCAATGACTTATGGGGTTTGTGTAGAAGAACACACATGCAATGACACTGGGTGTGGTTCATGAAAAGAACAGATAGGCCATGACACTGGTGGATCCTTATGTGGTTTGTTTAGAAGAACACGCATGCAATGACACTGGGTGTGGTTCATGAAAAGAATAAACACGCAATGACACTGGTGGATCCTTATGTGGTTTGTTTAGAGGAACAGACATGCAATCAAACTAGGTGGATCCATATGTGGTTTATGGAAGTAAAAGACATGCAATGACTCTAGCTGTGATTCATGAAAAGAACAGGCATGCAATGACAATGGTGGATCCTTATGTGGTTCATGAAAAGAACAGACATGCAAAGACACTGGTGGATCCTTTTGTGGTTTGTTTAGAGGAACACACATGCAATGACACAAGGTGTGGTTCATGAGAAGACTACACACGCAATGACATGGTGGATCCTTATGTGGTTTGTTTAGAGAAACAGACATACAATGACACCGGTGGATCCACATGTGGTTTATGGAAGTAAAAGACATGCAATGACACTGGTAAATCCTTATGTGGTTCATGAAGAGAATAGACATGTAGTGAAACTGGGTGTGGTTCATGAATAGAACAGACATGCACTGACACTCGGTGTGGTTCATGAAAAGAACAGACATGCAATGACACTGGTGGGCCCATCCTTATGTGGTTCATGAAAAGAACAGACATGCAATGACACTAGTGGGCCCATCCTTATGTGGTTCATGAAAAGAACAGACATGCAATGACACCGGTGGACCCTTATGTGATTTTCTGGAAGGAACAAACATGCAATGACACCGGGTGTGGTTCATGAAAAGAACGCACACGCAATGACACTGGTGGATCCTTATGTGGTTTGTTTAGAGGACCAGACATGCAATGACACCGGTGGATCCACGTGTGGTTCATGAGAAGAACACACATCCAATGACTCTGGTAGATCCTTATGTGGTGCATGAGAAGAAATGACATGAAGTGACACTCGGTGTGGTTCATGAAAGGAACAGACATGCACTGACACTAGGAGTGGTTCATGGAAAGAACAGACAGGCAATGACACTGGTGGATCCTTATGTTGTTTATGGAAGGAACAAACATGCAATCACACTAGGTGGATCATATGTGGTTTATGGAAGTAACACACATGCAATGACACTTGGTGTGGTTCATGAAAAGAACAGACATGCACTGACACTGGGTGTCGTTCATGAAAAGAACAGACATGCAATGACACTGGTGGGCCCATCCTTATGTGGTTCATGAAAAGAACATACATGCAATGACACTAGTGGATCCTTATGTGGTTTGTTTAGAAGAACACACATGGAGTGACACTGGGTGTGGTTCATGAAAAGAACACACACTCAATGACACTGGTCGATCCTTATGTGGTTTGTTTAGAGGAACAAACATGCAATGACACCGGTGGATCCACGTGTGGTTCATGAGAAGAACACACATCCAATGACTCTGGTAGATCCTTATGTGGTTCATGAAAAGAACTGACATGCAGTGACACTAGGTGTGGTTCATGAAAAGAACAGACATGCACTGACACTAGGAGTGGTTCATGAAAAGAACAGACATGCACTGACACTTGTGGATCCTTATGTGGTTTATGGAAGGAACAAACATGCAATCACACTAGGTGGATCCATATGTCATTTATGGAAGTAACACACATGCAATGACACTAGGTGTGGTTCATGAAAAGAACAAACATGCAATGACACTGGTAGATCCTTATGTGGTTCATGAAAAGAACAGACATGCAATGACACTGGTGGATCCTTATGTGGTTTGTTTAGAGGAACAGACATGCAATGACTCTAGCCGTGGTTCATGAAAAGAACAGACGTGCAATGACATCGGGTGTGGTTCATGAAAAGAACAGACATGCAATGACTTATGTGGTTTGTTTAGAAGAACACACATGCAATTACACTAGGTGTGGTTCATGAAAAGAACAGAAAGGCAATTACACTGGTGGATCCTTATGTGGTTTGTTTAGAAGAACACGCATGCAATGACACTGGGTGTGGTTCATGAAAAGAACAAACACGCAATGACACTGGTGGATCCTTATGTGGTTTGTTTAGAGGAATAGACATGCAATCACACTAGGTGGATCCATATGTGGTTTATTGAAGTAAAACACATACAATGACTCTAGAAGTGATCCATGAAAAGAACAGGCATGCAATGACAATGGTGGATCCTTATGTGGTTCATGAAAAGAACAGACATCCAAAGACACTGGTGGATCCTTATGTGGTTTGTTTAGAAGAACACACATGCAATGACACAAGGTGTGGTTCATGAGAAGAACACACACGCAATGACATGGTGGATCCTTATGTGGTTTGTTTAGAGAAACAGACATACAATGACACCGGTGGATCCATGTGGTTTATGGAAGTAAAAGACATGCAATGACACTGTTAAATCCTTATGTGGTTCATGAAAAGAACAGACATGCAGTGAAACTGGGTGTGGTTCATGAATAGAACAGACATGCACTGACACTGGTTGTGGTTCATGAAAAGAACAGACATGCAATGACACTGGTGGGCCCATCCTTATGTGGTTCATGAAAAGAACAGACATGCAATGACACCGGTGGATCCTTATGTGGTTTATGGAAGGAACAAACATGCAATGACACTGGTGTGGTTCATGAAAAGAACACACACGCAATGACACTGGTGGATCCTTATGTGGTTTTTTTAGAGGACCAGACATGCAATGACACCAGTGGATCCACGTGTCGTTGATGAGAAGAACACACATCCAATGACTCTGGTAGATCCTTGTGTGGTGCATGAGAAAACTGACATGCAGTGACACTGGGTGTGGTTCATGAAAAGAACAGACATGCACTGACACTAGGAGTGGTTCATGAAAAGAACAGACATGCAATGTCACTGGTGGATCCTTATGTTGTTTATGGAAGGAAAAAACATGCAATCACACTAGGTGGATCCATATGTGGTTTATGGAATTAACACACATGCAATGACACTTGGTGTGGTTCATGAAAAGAACAGACGTGCAATGACACTAGTAGATCCTTATGTGGTTCATAAAAAGAACAGACATGCAATGACACTGGTGGATCCTTATGTGGTTTGTTTAAACGAACGGACATGCAATGACACTGGGTGTGGTTCATGAAAAGAACAGATAGGCAATGACACTGGTGGATCCTTATGTGGTTTGTTTAGAAGAACACGCATGGAATGACACTAGGTGTTGTTCATGAAAAGAACAGACACGCAATGACACCGGTGGATCCTTATGTAGTTTGTTTAGTGGAACAGACATGCAATCACACTAGGAGGATCCATATGTGGTTTATGGAAGTAAAAGACATGCAATGACTCTAGATATGATTCATGAAAAGAACACACATGCAATGACACTGGTGGATCCTTATTTTGTTCATGAAAAGAACAGATAGACAATTACACTAGTGGATCCTTATGTGGTTTGTTTAGAAGAACACACATACAATGACACTGGGTGTGGTTCATGAGAAGAACACACACGCAATGACACTGGTGGATCCTTATGTGGTTTGTTTAGAGGAACAGACATGCAATGACACCGGTGGATCCACATGTGGTTTATGGAAGTAAAAGACATGCAATGACACTGGGAGATCCTTATGTGGTTCATGGAAAGAACAGACATGAAGTGAAACTGGTTGTGGTTCATGAATAGAACAGACATGCACTGACACTGGGTGTGGTTCATGAAAAGAACAAACATGCAATGACATTGTTGGGCCCATCCTTATGTGGTTTATGAAAAGAACAGACATGCAATGACACCGGTGGATCCTTATGTGGTTTATGGAAGGAACAAACATGCAATCACACTAGGTAGATCCATATGTGGTTTATGGAAGTAACACACATGCAATGACACTGGGTATGGTTTATGAAAAGAACAGACATGCAATGGCACTGGTAGATCCTTATGTGGTTCATGAAAAGAACAGACATGCAATGACACTGGTGGATCCTTATGTGGTTTGTTTAGAGGAACAGACATGCAATGACTCTAGCCGTGGTTCATGAAAAGAACAGACATGCAATGACACCGGGAGTGGTTCATGAAAAAACTGACATGCAATGACTTATGTGGTTTGTTGAGAAGAACACACATGCAATGACACTGGGTGTGGTTCATGAAAAGAACAAATAGGCAATGACACTTGTAGATCCTTATGTGTATTGTTTAGAAGAACACGCATGTAATGACACTGGGTGTGGTTCATGAAAAGAACAGACACGCAATGAC